>JAJGRX010000993.1:0-1200000 GCA_025461125.1 Carex kokanica | reverse complement strand
ATGAGTGCTTAAATATGTAGTAAATATTTTTTTTTTCTAAAAGGCAAAAGTACTATACTATCTGAATCTTTGAATATGTTATATTGTTGGGAGCAATTAATAGATATGAGATTATATTCATAGTATCGTCAGGGGTGAAGTTTTAAGTTACGCCTTTATGTTAAAAATTATTTTGATAGCTAACTTATTACATCTGTTTACTTAACAAGTTGTTCGATCATATGTGAATAAAATAGAAAGTATTCATATTGACAAAAAATAACGTACAATATTCATTATTTCAGGATTTCCACGGATGCAGCTATCTTACATATATATTTAACACATTCAAAATGGGAAAGAGAAAATCAAGGAGTGCTCGATCTGTAATTACGAAAAAAAATGTTATGTCATATATAAGTATAGCCGGACACTAAGTTCATCTCCTCAATCTGTAATTATGAAAAAAAAATGGCATGGCTAGCTGCTGGCGGACAGGGCAATCCAGGAACATTTCTTGTGGGGGCGATACTGCTAAACAGTAGCATGCAGCCCATGCACTGCTGTACTGGCTTGAAGTAGGGATTCCACTTTTAATTTTGATAATTAATTTTCTTGATGTTCTCAAGTCAGAAGCTGTAGCTGTAGCTGTGATTGTAAACCCTCCATTTTATTCAATTCAATAAAGTCTAGCAGCCTCTGCTGGAATGTTTCAAAAAAAGAAAAAAAATGTTATGTCATATATAATTAAGTATAATTAAGTTTTTTTTTTTTTATATTCGCAACGTATATATTGACTGATTAAATATTTTGGGAGAATATTCTACCATTTTGATAATTTAATTTTTCTAGCCACATCTGGTACATCGAAAACATGGAGTGGTCCGTATGAATTGTGCTACTAGTTTGATAATTACACTAAAAGTACCTCTATGTTCCAAACATGATTATTTGTGCACTCATTGGGTCTTTAATTGTGTACGCTAATAATATATGGATATTATATCTCACCTTCCGTGACATGATTAATTCTTGTGCAATATTATTTGCGTCAGTCTAGATATATATATATTTTTTTTTGGTCAATTATAGATTTCCATTTTGCTTGCTAAAAGTTGATATTTTCGTGTACATATTTCCCTCATTTGGGGTTGGGGTTAACCTTAGACAAGAAATAATATCATAAGAAGTTTGTGTAGAACAAATGACATGTGAGCATTCAGAGATGAGCAATGTAGACAAGCAATAATATCATAAATCCACTAATATAAGCTAGCATTGCATATTGAATTGTGAATCCTCTTTTAGCTTTCCAGAAATTATCAAATTAAGCTAATAAACTAAATTCAATTGAAACAACTTAAAATTGTCAATAATAAACTCAACACATAGCTTAATATTTCCTTCAGAAATTAGCCTTCAAATTGATGTGGTATTAATTTATTCTATGAAATATTTTTAATTAATATATATATAGATCTTTTTAAATTAGACATTCTAGATATGACTTATTCGGTATAAATAAATGTGGATTCCACAACTATAAACAAATTATCACATCACATACTAAAAACAATTAATTGAGGTGCTCTTGCTTCAAGTAAAATGTACTAACTATTTACGTAATATAATCTTAAGAAACTAATTTGGTTTGATTCAAAACCAACTAAACTGGACCCAATGAACTCCCTAGAGCAGCCTATTTATCATTTTTTTTGTACTTCACCACTTCTTCTCCATTTCAGGTCCAAATTGATCCATCCATTTCTTCTATTTTTCCTTGTTTTATTTATCCTTCAACTTCCTATTTTTAGGGTTCAACAACTACGTACAAATATAAAGTAGATATCCCTGCGTGAAAATCTATATATGGCCACATAAATTTGAAAGTGCCATCTCATGACTCTTAATTAGATCACAAGACGTTTTTAGATGTTCTAAAATAGCATTTGCTAAAATTAATATTAACGGAGAAGTTAGCTCACATATAAATTCATTTCATCCAAATTCAAATTAACCATTAAAATTTTCAACTTTTTTCATGCTCCGAAGCATTTTGCTGTATCTAATTCAAACAGAGAAAGAAATGGTTGACAACTCCGAATTCATCATAAGGTAACTCTTGAAATTATTTATTTATTTATTTAGTGACTGAGTAAAACTAAAACATTGCATGTCAAACTCAATGGGAAATATAGAGTTCATTAATCTGCAGAATTATGTTTATTGCAAGCCATCAGATTGAACCAAAATCAAACATAAAGCCTAATTAACTTTAATTATATATTACGCTGTGAGATATTTCTCATTTCTATATATAACAATTAATAGTCAGTCCAACTTTAATTTTATAACAATATAAATCCTAGTTCAATGCAATTGATAATATCTTTGATAAGAATATAGTATCACAATTATATATGTTAATCTTTAGAAAATTAGATCAGCTAAACAGTTAGGATATATATATATAGTACAATACTAACAGAAATATTATTTGTAGGGTGGAGAGTGTCCAATCAAATCAAAAAATTGAAGCGTCAAATGCTAAGTTGCTTGAAGTTCTCACGATATTTTGTGGCATGGTTCTATATTTCACGGCCTTGGCACTTATTCCAGTTGTGAATGATTTGGTATATCATAACTTGAAAAATGGATCGGTTCTGTTGCGGGTCATCCCTCCATATATGGTGGTGCTTCTGGTGGCTTTGGTCATGACAAATGCTATGCGAAAAGAGAATGCTTCATTATATTATTCGTTGTGGGGCGCGCTCTTCTTTAGCGTGATTGTTTTATATTTTCTTGGACCATTTGGTACACATATTGAAAAGCTGGTATGGACAGTTGAATTCATTCTACCCGTTCCTTTTATCGTAGTTTTCATCATATATATTTGGTTTAAAAAATGTTTCGTTCCAGAATTCCTTCCCTCTCTCCTCTCCTGATACAAAATGTAATAATAAGAGAGTCGGACCGTGGGAAGATAATATTATCAAAGCCAGCTCAATATGTGGTGCCGTCCCTACCTTTTTAAATTTTGTTCTTTTTTCTTAAGAAAGACCAGCTTTCTTTTTTCATAGAAAGAGTTATATATGATGTTGTAGTTCTTTTATTTGTTTCTGTTGATCTTTTTACTTTTCCTTTTTTTGGAAGAAAAACCAGTTTCGTTGTTCAACAGCCAAAAAAATATTCTCCGAAGAACTACACTACAAACTAAAGTTTATTTTGCATTGTTATTGCTAGTTTATTTAGTGGCTTTAATTTATGTTAGTTCCATTATTAGCTTGACCAATGTTTTTGAGAAAAAATGCACCACAAACTAAAATTTGTTTTTATATTGCATTGATTATATGTCTAAATTGCTGCACAAAGATGGTATTATTGACCATACGTGATAATAAGACTAAAGATAAGTTTGATATCAGGTAACTGTAACAAAGTATTTCAAAATATTAAAAATTCCTAAATATGATGTCTGATGTCTAGTTAATTTTATGGTCTTATCATGAAAAATGATAATACTTTTATCGTTCGTGAATTATTTCTGATCAAGGAGTAGTTAGTCTTGATGAGAGCCTTAAAAATCTAACAGAATTTTTTGTAGGTTAAATTATTATGATCACTGAATATTAAGTGTATGGCTCAGGTTGATGCTTGATATAGTATCCTTTGCCTTATTGATTAAAGCAATTGATGAATATATGCAAAAGAGCAGCTAATTAGAGATGAAGCACTAATTATATATAGACGTTAACTAGCGAGCCTTTTATTAGTACTATATATTTGCGATGATAGATGTTGGAAAGATAGGGAGAAATTGTTGTATTTGTTGAATTTCTGAAATAGTATATATATATATATATATATATATATATATATATATATATATATATATATATATATAGATGAGCTATTGTGCTTTGCAAAGTAAAGTCATCGTTTTACTTCGGCTTACTTTTTGGATTTTCAAAGTCCAAAACTTCGATCCGACCGTTCAAGTTGATCTACATATTGAAATGTGCTTGCAGATCAAATTTTACATTTTTTGGAATTTTTTACTATTTATTAAGCCACTTTGGAAATTGCTGATCACATGGTCCAGAAAAAAAAGTGCAACAAAATTCTGGACCATGTGATCAGCAATTTTCAAAGTGGCTTAATAAATAGTAAAAAAATTCCAAAAAATGTAAAATTTGGTCTGCAAGCACATTTCAATATGTAGATCAACTTGAACGGTCGGATCGACGTTTTGGACTTTGAAAATCCAAAAAGTAAGCCGAAGTAAAACGATGGCTTTACTTTGCAAAGCACAATAGCCCATCTCTCTCTCTCTCTCTCTCTATATATATATATATAGGAAATGGCTAGCATGCTACGCGTAGCATAGAGGGTCTTCGTGCTACGGCTCAATATTTGAGTTTTCAAAATCCTAACGGTCGATCCGAACCGTTCAACATAATCTCCATATGAATATGTACTTGCAAATCAAATTTTTAAATTTTTTAGAATTTTTTTACTATTTTTTTAGATAGGTAGAAAATCACTTGATCTGAAAATTCTGTACCATTCATATCAATTGATTTTCTACCTATCTAAAAAAATAGTAAAAAAATTCTAAACAATGTAAAATTTGGTTTGCAAGTACATATTCATATGGAGATCATGTTGAACGGTTTGGATTGACCGTTAAGATTTTGAAAACTCAAATATTGAGCCGTAGCACGGAGGCTCTCTATGCTACGCGTAGCACCGTAGCCAATTCCTATATATATATATATATATATAGGAGGGATCCGATTACACCTTTTTTGGTGACACACTTTGACACCTACCATTTTCAAAGTCCAAATAGTCAATCCAAACCGTTCAACATGATGGATATATTAAAATGTGCTTGGAGATCAAATTTTACATTTTTTTGAATTTTTTTGCTATTATATAGTTACAAAAATCGTTGTTTTCAGACCATTGAAAAATAGCAATTTTGTAACCATCTTAATAAATAGTAAAAAAATTCAAAAAAATGTAAAATTTGATCTCCAAGCACATTTTAATATGGTGATCATGTTGAACGGTTCGGATCGACTGTTTGGATTTTGAAATAGCAAAATTGACCTATATAAAAAATGGTGTCATGATGTGTCACCAAAAAAGGTGTAATTGGATCCCTCCTCTATATATATATATATATATATATAGAGTGAGGCTATGGTGCTATGCATAGCACCAATGGCTAGTGTACTACGGCTCAATATGGTACTTTTTAAAATCCTAACGGTCGATCCGACCGTTCAATGTGATATCCATATGAATATGTACTTGCAAACTAAATTTTATATTTTTTCGAATTTTTTTACTATTTTTTTAGATAGGTAGAAAAATCAGTGTTTTTTGAAAATTCTGGACCATCAAAATTCTACCTATCTGAAAAAATAGTAAAAAAATTCGAAAAAATATAAAATTTAGTTTGCAAGTACATATTCATATGGTTATCACATTGAACGGTCGGATCGACCATTAGGATTTTAAAAAGTACCATATTAAGCCGTAGTACACTAGCCATCCGTGCTATGCATAGCACCATAGCCTCACTCATAAATATATATATATATGAGGAGGGATCCGATTACACCTTTTTTGGTGACACACTTTGACACCTACCATTTTCAAAGTCCAAATAGTCGATCCAAACCGTTCAACATGATGGATATATTAAAATGTGCTTGGAGATCAAATTTTACATTTTTTTTGAATTTTTTTACTATTTATTAAGATGGTTACAAAATCGTTGTTTTTAGACCATTGAAAAACAGCAATTTTTGTTGCACCAAAAGGTAATGCACAAAGTTTCAGTACAGTAAACTGTACCTTTTAAACCTTAAATACACCTTCGGTTCAGACTGCAAGTGCACAGTCCTATCGAGTAGTATATTGTCGGGTATCGATCACAGGGACGGTTTGACAATTACCAGACTTTACTTAAACTACAGAGATTCTAGAAGTCTGCAAAGGTTGATTTGGTGTATTACGTTTCCTAACAGTTCAAATAACAGTAATTAAAAATAGTAAAGTAAAGTTTGATTTGGGTTTAATATAATTAAAAAGGAGTTCCTAGGGTTTCTGATTTCATCTCAGCTTAGTCTCAAGGTGCCCGGTCCGTGCACTTTCATGCACGGGCCGTGTGGGATGTACACGGGCCGTGTACTCTCGTACACGGTCCGTGTGGCCCTCGAGTTAATACAGCAGCTACTGGTTTCTGTGTTGATTTTCCTGTGCAGGGTTCTATTGACCGAACCAAAGTACCTAGACCTCAACTCTCGCATGTTGGCTTAATTACTCGGTGCGGGATTCAATTTCTGCCCTCTTAGGGTTCTCAAACCTCAACTTTTGCATGTTGGTTTAATAATTCTAAGTCACTTGTTGGTTTTCTAAAGATATCCTCGATCTCTCGATACGAGGAAAAGTTCACCTCTCGGCTACTACTTGGTTTCACCTCTCGGATCGTAAACCTATCTCAAATACTTAGTTTGGTCGAGTGAATATCAATGTTATTTATATTCCATTTAGATGAGGCCTTTCATCTAGCGGATTAACAATTCAATTCAAACAATTTCCACTAAGCAATAAAATACTACACAAGCAAGCAAGCACAAGATTCAACACAAATTCCAAGTAACTAGCAAATAAAACTAAGCATTCGACTACATCATAACCCTAGAAACATAAAAGTCTACTCAAGCATGATCAAAAAGTAAATAAAACAAATAATCATAAGAAAGTTCATGACAAAACTCGAAGAGAGAGATGAAGATACGACTATGTTCGCACGAAAGCGCAACGCAAGTTTCAGTACGCTTGAGGGCGTACCTTTTAAAAACCGCGCTTACACTTCACGAGTAAGGGTTGCAAGTGCACAACCCCTATCGAGTAGTATAATCGGGTATCGATCCACAGGGACGGGCAATTACTAGGTTAGACTCCACTAAACTCAATTAAAAACTAGAAGTGAGAAAGATTGGGTTTGGTATTTAAGTTCCTAAAGGATCAATTCAAACAAATCGAACAATGCAAACAAATGTAATAAAGTGCTAGAAGAAATGTAAACTGTGTTTTGATTATGGATAAAAGGCGTTTCCAGGGTTTCAGACTTCATCTATGATCTGCCTCTAGTGGTACGGCCCGTACCAAGTTGGTAAGGCTAGGCCGTACCAAGTTGGTAAGGCTAGGCCGTACCAGACTTGGTAAGGCTAGGCCGTACCAGACTTGGTAAGGCAAGGCCGTACCAGACTTGGTAAGGCAAGGCCGTACCAGACTTGGTAAGGCAAGGCCGTACCAGACTTGGTAAGGCAAGGCCGCACCACTCTGGTAAGACCCGTACTGGCTTGCCAGAACAGAGCTTACCAGTTCGAGTTGATGCATTTCTTGCTGGTACCTTGTGCTAAACTCTTTAGAAAGGTTCAATTGACCACACCTAAGGTTCCTAAGCCTCAACTCTCGTGTGTTGGATCAAGATCTAGGTTGGAATGCAATTGATTGCCTTTTAGGGTTTCTACACCTCAATTTTCATATATTGGTACAGATCTACCCTAGCTGGTTGATTGGAGACCTAAGGTACCCTCTAATCTGTCAATTAGAGGGGAATTCAACCTCTCGGCTTCAATTCGAACAAGTCTACCCTAAGCAATTGATTTGGTTGAGAGATTGAGATGATCACATGACCTTGATATGTTTGATCTAGACCTAGAGGTTCACCATACACAATCACAGCAAGCAAAGCAAGAGATAGCAAAGAAATCACAATCAATCAATCAAAAGAGTTCATACAAAGTACAAATCAAAGAAAGTCAAAGCAAATCAAGAATCCATCTCAAAACCCTAGAAACTAAAATAACTACTCACAGCACATGATCTGATCTAAAAATACAATAAAAGAGGTAAAGAAAGCCATGGATCGAAGGGATCGAGTGGAAGAGGCTTGATCCGTCGAGCTTCGCCTCTTTCCTCTTCCTTCCTTCTTGCTCCTAGCTCCTCAGCTCTCTTTCTCTCTCTTACTGTGCTCTCAAATGTCTCTGGAATGAAAAGTTCATCGAAATTGGAGAGCTCCCCGCCTTAAATAGCCTCTGCCAAGATTTGAATCTGTCAGGTCGCCTTTAGGTACGGCCTGGCCGTACCAGGCGTGATGAGCTGAAAATCGGCTAAGTCTGGTAAGACCCGTACCAAGCCTGGTAAGGCCAGGCCGTACCAGATCATCCCAAATCGCCGTTTCTTCGTGTGTTTTGCTCCAAACCTGCAGAAAACAAACAAACACTCAGCAGTACCAAATTCTAAAGATATATCGATGAAATGCACATGATTCTGGTGAATTAGGGCACGAATCTGGTACTAAAACAGGCCTAAAATAGACTAAATATGCGAGGTATCAGACTCCAAACTTCTTCTTCAAGCCAAGATTTCTTCCCAAGAGCCAGCCGTCCCCTTTAGGTCTGCAATCTCCTCCTTTTAATGCCCAAAATCGTGTATTAAAAGCCTTCCTTTTCGACCTCCCCAGTTGGCATCTGTTTCCATCTCTAGTCTGGATTTCCAGATTTTCTGTGTACGGTCCGCACAAAAATCTACACAGACCATGTGCCTGTGTTTTAGAGATTTAGCACTCTGTGTGTGGTTGCGCAGCTAAGGTACGGTCCGCACAAAAATGTGTACGGACCGTGTGCCTGTGTATTTGGCTCAGATTGTAGATCTTCTCGTAAGCTTTCCGAAAAGTGGTCATACACCCAAAACGGAGTTACGAGTCAAAATCTATGACTGCTTTAATTTCAGGTGCTGAAATTTCAGCATCATATACAAGTCGTGTGGATGGTGTCCTGGTCGTGTCTGTGGTCGGGCAAAGGGTTGTACGGTCCGCATCAAATGGTACACGGACCGTATATAAACCTTTGAATTCCATATTCTTCCTCGATTTCGCCCGTTTTCTGCAAAGTAAGAACAAATGTGCAGCAGTACCACATTCTATAGATATTCAATGAAATAAACACGATTTGACAGTTTTAGGCACAGGTTTTGGTACAAAGTTTGGTTGGAATATAGATAAGAAAGCGAGATATCAATTTTGTAACCATCTTAATAAATAGTAAAAAAATTCAAAAAAATGTAAAATTTGATCCCCAAGCACATTTTAATATGGTGATCATGTTGAACGGTTCGGATCGACTGTTTAGATTTTGAAATCGCAAAATTTATCTATAAAAAAAACGGTGTCATGATGTGTCACCAAAAAAGGTGTAATTGGATCCCTCCTCTCTCTCTATATATATATATCAAGAGAATGGCTAATATCAAAACGTTTGTTCCTGGACTCAGGAACAAACGATTCAGTTCTCCAATTTCCAAAGTTCAAACAACAAATCCAAACCGTTAGATGTTCAATCTATATTAAAATGTGATTGGAGACCAAATTTTACATTTTTTAGAATTTTTTAACTATTTATTAAGCTGTTTGAAAACCGCTGTTTTTCAATGTTGCAGAAATTTAATAAAAACAACTGTTTTCAAACCAGCTTAATAAATAGTAAAAAAATTCCAAAAAATGTAAAATTTGGTCTCCAATCACATTTTAATATAGATTGAACATCTAACGGTTTGGATTTGTTGTTTGAACTTTGGAAATTGGAGAACTGAATCGTTTGTTCCTGAGTCCAGGAACAAACATTTTGATATTAGCCATTCTCTATATATCTATGTATGTATGTATGTATATGTGTGTGTGTATATATATATGTATATATATAGAGAGAGAGAAAGAGAGAGAGATGAGCTATTGTAAGCTATAGAGTAAGAGAGGTTTTTCATTCTATGTTTTTTGTCCATCGGATTTGCATCAAGAGTTGCGCGCATCAGATTTTTGATCGGCGAAATGTTTAGAAACCAAAAGAATTGGTCAACTATGCCTCCTCCCTCCAGCAACTCATCTTTCCATTGCCTCCACTCTTCAGCGCCCCTCATCCAACCCCTCTCCCTTGATTCTCGCGTTGTACTCGCTCTCTTAGCGGGCCCAGTTGCTAGAAATCTCGTTGTTCCGGTGCCGGACCACCTTAACGAGGAACTGCTCTGACCCTCTCGCCGATCAGCAGCTCTGGTCGAGAGTGACAGTCGGCGTGTTATGAAAATGGTGAGTTTCTCTCTCTCTCTCTCTCTCTCTCCCCTCCTGCTATGTTAACGAACTGAAATTGAATTTTTTAAAATAAGGAATGAACTTGGTAGCGAATATGTTAGGAGATCCAATTTTAACTCAATAGAAGTCTGCAATTATGTGGTAGTGACAAGTACTGATAAGTTGTTTAAACCATATTCAGTACATGCATGGTGCATCTAATATGAGTACTGCATCTAATGTGCTCTTTCTTAATTGATGTATTTTCCTTAAGTTTATGATTATATTTTCAAATTTATTTTTCTTGAAAAGAGTACTTAAAAGAAGAAAGAAGAGATGACAGATAAGCAATTCGATAATGATTTTTTATTTCATTCTTTGGTAATTTTACAAGATGATGATACAAGCCTTTATATAGAAATCTTTGCAACCTAGCCTTCTATTTCTAACAGAATAACAGAAATGTTGATAACTGAATTCTGTTATAACAGAATTCAGTTCGGTGCTGCTGTATTATCTAACATCCCCCCCTCAAGCGGAAGCGCGGAAGTCACAGTGAGTCTGTGGCGAAGAAAACAGAAACGAGGTGAAGGCAAAGGCTTGGTCATGAGGTCAGCTAGCTGATCATTAGAGCATATGAACCGGACTGAAAGTTCCTTGGAAGCGATCCTCTCACGTACGAAATGATAGTCAATCTCTACGTGTTTGGTACGGGCATGAAACATAGGATTGGAGGCGAGGAAAGTTGCTCCAATATTATCACACCAAAGGGTAGAAGGAATGGTTTGAGGGAAGTGTAATTCATGGAGAAGATAACGAAGCCAAAGTAACTCGGTGCAAGCAATGGCAAGACTACGATATTCCGCTTCCGTGCTTGAGCGAGAAACCGTAGCTTGTTTCTTAGCACTCCATGAGATAAGATTTCGGCCAAGAAATATGCAAAATCCCGAAGTAGAGCGTCTATCATCAAGCGAACCGGCCCAATCGGCATCGCTATATGCATTGAGTGTAAGGGATGAAGAGGAGGAGAGAAAGAGGCCATGATGAATGGTGCCAAGTAGGTAACGAAGTATGCGCTTAACGGCAACCCAATGAGGAAGAGAGGGATGTTGCATAAATTGTGAAACTTTGTTAACGGCAAAGGAGATATCGGGTCGGGTAAGCGTGGCGTATTGGAGGGCACCAACAACACTTCGGTAAAGATGAGGATCATCAAAAGGTGGAGTATCATGAGTGGACAAGGCCGAATCTGAAGCCATAGGAGATGTGGCCGGTTTGGAATGTTGCATCTTGGTGCGGGTGATGAGATCCTTTAAGTACTTAGTTTGAGAAAGGTGCATGCCTTTGGAGGAACGAGTAACCTCTATGCCCAAGAAAAAATGCAAGTTGCCCAAGTCTTTGATGGCAAATTCGGATGCCATGAGAGAGATGTAGGAATTGATGTGACCAATATTGTTGCCGGTAATTATGATATCATCAACATAGACGAGAATAAATGTGAGATGGCCTTGAGAATGAGAGATGAAAAGTGAAGGATCGTGTTGAGAGCCATAAAACCCGAACTTGAGAAGCACCGTTTTGAGTTTTTGAAACCAAGCTCGAGACGATTGCTTTAGGCCATAAAGAGCTTTGGAGAGTAAGCAAACATGATCGGGTTTTTGAGGATCAATGAAGCCGGGGGGTTGAACCATGTAAACTCGCTCGGAAAGTTCACCATGCAAAAATGCATTTTGTACATCCAATTGACGAATGTGCCAATTAGATGTAATGGCAATAGAAAGCACTAGTCGGATGGTAGTAGGGCGCACAACGGGACTAAAAGTCTCGAAGTAGTCAATCCCTTCGGCTTGGTGAAAACCCTTGGCAACTAAACGAGCTTTGTAACGGTCAATAGATCCATCGGCTTTGCGTTTCAGTTTGTACACCCATTTGCACCCGATAACCTTTTGGTTGGATGGAGGAGGGACCAAAGTCCAGGTTTGATTTTTGAGTAAAGCATTGATCTCGGTTTGCATAGCTTGTTGCCAATGGGGTTGAGTGTGTGCTTGAGAAAACGATCTAGGCTCATTATCAACAGTGACTGTGAAGGCAACATAATTCGGGTATGTGAGGGGTTTGCGAGTTTGGTCACGTGTACGTGTAACCATAGGATGAGTAGACTGAGAAGGATGTAAAGAAACAGCAGAAGTGCCAGTCTCGGATGGCAGCAAGGAGACAGCAGGAGTTGTAACATGAGGAGTAGGAGTTGGGTTGGGTTCGGATTGCTGGGAAGAGATAGAGCCTGCTGGGAAATTGGGCTGTGAAGAAGGAGTGGTTGGTGTAGGGGGAATATGGGCCGCTGGAGATGAAGGCTCGGATTGGGCCGAAGGAGAAGAAAGTTCGGAATGGGCTGTAGAGGAAATTGGTTGGGCAGAAGAAGCAGCAGGGAGGAGGCCGAGAGCAGAGAAAAATTCAGAATTGGAGAGCTGAGCCGAATCTGACTGGGATAATTCCGAAAATGGAAATTTGGTTTCAATAAATTGCACATGCCTTGAAATGAACAATTTTCTGGTAGGAATGTGAAAGCAGCGATAGCCTTTTTGAGTGGTAGCATATCCAAGAAAAACACAAGGCAAGGCACGGAGTTGGAGTTTATGAGCATTATATGGTCGAGTATAAGGGAAGCATAAGCAACCCAAAACCCGAAGAGAGGCATAGTCGGGATCCTTCTTGAAGAGGGTAGTGAAAGGAATGGTACCGGATTGAGAAGGCAATCGGTTAATGAGATAAATGACACTTGAGAAAACTTCATCCCAAAATTCACTAGGAATTGAAGCGTGAGACATGGAGGCAAGAGATAGCTCGATTAAATGCCGGTGTTTTCGTTCCGCCACACCGTTTTGTTGAGGGGTGTAAGGACACGAGGTTTGATGAACAATTTGTGGGAATTGATTTTGAATTGGTTTGTATTCCGTCCCGCCATCCGTGCGTAAAGTTTTGATAGTGGTGCCTAAAATGTTCTCAATTTGAGCTTTAAAACAAGAGAAAATATGAGGCACCTCACTTTTATTCTTCATGAAATACACCCAAGTAAAACGGGAAAAATCATCAATAAATGTCACATAATACCGAAAACCATGAAAAGAAGTAATTGGAGCGGGTCCCCATACATCGGAATGAACAATCTCTAAAGGAAAAGAAGTAGAAGAAGAAGAAGAAATAAATGGCAATTTATGAGATTTTGCCATAAAGCAATTATTACATGGAGACAATTTGGTAGAACTACAAGGCAATTTTTGTGAATGCACTAAATGCAATGTAGTAGAAGTAGATGGATGGCCTAATCTTGCATGCCATTGATCGGCCGTAGCACGAATCCCAAAGTAAGCTTGTGGAGAAGAAGAAAGCTTCAAAGGGATGAGAAAAAGACCACTAGCACAAGTCACTTGGAAGATATTCCTCATGAGGGGGTCCTTGAAAGAACAAGAGAAAGAAGTGAATTCCACAATTAATTGAGGGTTGTCAATAAGAAGTTGAGAGAGGCTAATTAAATTTTTGGAGAATGTAGGGACATGCAAAATATTATTGAGGCGAATGGTATGATTAGAGATTGTAAAAGAAGAAAATCCGATGTTCGAGATAGGGAGACCTTTACCATTACCAATTTGGAGATTATCGGTACCCTCATAAGCAAAGAAAGAAGAGAGGTTGTTTAGATCGCTAGTGACATGATTAGTTGCTCCCGAGTCCAAGATCCAATCGGCATTCTCATCAGGAAGTTCAGCCGGCTGTGCAAGATAGGCATGGTAAGTGGACGGTGGTTGATTAGGAGCATAATCGGCTCTGTCCTCAGAAAATCGGTAGTAGCAGATTTTGGCGGTATGGCCAATCTTCAAACAAATCTGACACTGTGGCTTAGGCGGCCTAGGAGCTGTAGCATAAGAAAAGTTCGGCCCATAAGGAGTAACAGGTCTTGGCCCAGAAGGAAAAGAAGAAGGCCCAGAGTACTGTTGCTGAGAGTAATTCGGCCTAGAGAACTGAGTATGTGTCGGTCTTGGAGCATAGCGAATTTGAGGTTCATAACGGGTCTGAGTGTTACCCGATGGGCGAAACTGTTGCTTAGGCGGACCCGAATAGCCCGATCGAGTAGCAAAAGCAGCTGGAGACTCAGAGGAAGGAAGAGAAGATCCGATCGACTGACCTTGGAGTAAGTGCTCATGAGAGAGAAGAAGGCCATGGATGTCAGAGAATGTAAGAGGTGAGTGACGGCTGGCGGTTGTCACAGCGATGACAAATGGATTGTATTCAGCGCCAAGTCCGTTGAGCACGGCAGAAACGAGGTCATCATCGGATAATGGAGATCCGATAAAGGCTAATTCGTCAGAAAGTTGCCGCATCTGCTGGAGATACTCGGAGCAAGAAGAAGAGCCTTTGGTCGTGGTTTGGATTTGCCGACGAAGATCGGTTAGGCGAGCTCGCGAGGTGGCAGAAAAGATCTGAGTGAGGTTCGACCAGAGATCAGCGGTGGTTTCGCACGAGACGACTTGAGCCTGAATCTGCTCGGTCAAGGATGATCGGATCCATGCTAGGATCAGCTGATCCTGTCTCTCTGAGAAGCCATCAGCATCAGTGAGAGTCGTATCAAGATATCGACCAAGATTGTATCCCTTGATGACCGGCAGTATCTGAGACTTCCAAGTTAGGAAGTTTGTGTGAGAAAGCTTTGTGGTAATTGGAAGGTTTAATGGAATTACTGATTCATTGTGGTTGATTTGGGGTAAGATCGGAGGAATGATGGTCTCAGCCATTAGAGCTCTGATACCATAAAAGAAGAAAGAAGAGATGACAGATAAGCAATTCGATAATGATTTTTTATTTCATTCTTTGGTAATTTTACAAGATGATGATACAAGCCTTTATATAGACTTTGCAACCTAGCCTTCTATTTCTCTAATCATATTTACAACAACAGAATAACAGAAATGTTGATAACTGAATTCTGTTATAACAGAATTCAGTTCGGTGCTGCTGTATTATCTAACAGTACTGCATTTTAAATTAGGTATGTATGTTTTGGTTATTATGGCTAGCAAATTGGAGGCTAGCCAATTAAGCAAATTAAATTCTTTAAAAAAAATTGTTTATAGAGATTTTCAGCAATCAGGGATTTATTCATAATTCCCGGGGACTGGTGCATGTAATTTCACGGTTTTCTAAGATCCAGAGTTTAAATGTACAAAGAAAGGGTTTATTTGTAGGAATTTTCCAGCACCAGGGGTATTATGTCCATAGAAGATTTTACTCTTAATTTATATAATTCCCGAAGGATGATATTTGGCATTTAGATTTGTCAGAGGGCTGAAACGCAAAAGCGCCCTCTATTTTAAATCAGTTCATCAAGATCTGCACTAGGGACTCAAGGGTTGGGCTACCTGGGCCTTTCAGATCTGCACGAGACATTGATCAAACGCGTTTAAGCCCAGACCGCTAACAGACGGGACCCTGGTTGTCAGGAGCCGTTATAATTTTAAATTTTACTTTAGGATACGCGTGAGGCTCCGATGTGGACTGGAGCTCTCTTCCGCTGGGTTTGTCTTCATCGTCGACGGTGTTCCGGGCCATCTCAACGTCAAGGAGGATTACAATTAGGCTCGCCTCGATCTGGGCTCTTTATTGAGTCTCCCATGGGTGGCCGGTGATCATCAGGGAGGCTCCGCCCCAAGACCTAGTGGATCATTTTACTTAAAACTTGTTCCATCGATCTAGTGGATCATTTTACTTAAAACTTGTTCTGTAGTATCGTTCAGACCTATCAGTCAGGTTGTATGCAATCAATTTTGGATTTCTCATTCAATTCCAGTAATTTCTTCTTGAGTCAGGTTTTCCAGTCCACCGCTTAGAAGAAGTTTGCATGGGTTCAAGTTTTAACATTGTTAATTGAGTTGAAAATAATGTTCTTGATGATTTAGTGAAGATTTACAGAGGCTTTTATGTTGAATTAATCCTTTTGGCATTAGTGAGCAGGTGCGGATCTTTACTGGTTTTGTACTCTTTACCATCTTATTTGATTTTTTTTAACTTTTATTTGGTAATTTAAATCTATTTCTGTGGATTTTATGATTGTCCCAATTTGCATACATGTTTTAAGCATTATTGCTACCCCTTTTGCATGATTTTACTATATTCCCTATTTAATATTTTTTTTGGGTTTATTTTCTAAATTGGAAAGGGGTTTGTCTCTTCTATTTTATGTTTGTTAATTCATGATTATTGGATTGAACTTGAACATGTTATAAACAAGACTGCAAATTTTCAACTTTATTGAAGGTGTTTTAATATTTTTTTTGGGGCTGTAGTACAGTGGACAGACTGTGCTACAGCTTTTGCACAACAATCAGGTCCCTTTTTCTTTTTTTTATTACCTCATTATTTTTATATGCCACATAGTGGGTAAATTATATTTCTAAGTACTAACCTAATATATATACATATCAACATTTTTATTTTTTTATTTTATAGTTCTATTTCTACGTTTTGTTTAAATGTTTTAGGTCACTGTTTTGATAAGAGCCAATTTTGACATCTAATCTTTGGAGATCAATTCTAGGAGTTCCGCTATACCAAGTGCTCTGTTATTGCTAAGGAAGTTCATGTCAGTATATATGTACTATATATGTGCCTATAAAATCTCAAATCTTTCCTTGCAGGATATCAATGTCTAGTGATCAGATCAATGGGATGCAGGTCATGAAACAGTGACAGAATATTAATTGCTTCATCATTTTTAATTAGTGAACTTTGGCAAGTGATTACAAATAGATAAAAAATATTAGAATGTAAAATCAAGCACCTGAATGTTTATCTTAAAGTCCTTTACATGCCTGTGAGGAAATTTTGATCAAATTACCATTCTACCCCTACTTACTGGTTTGTTTTCTTTTGACTGTCTTTTTGGTCTTTTATTTACCAGATTAAGGTCTATTGTTATTATTCGGTATTTCAGGCTAGTATAATACCAATCACAGGTTGGTTAACATTTATACATGATCTCTTCTTTTCTTTGTAACAAGCATTATTAACAAAAATAAATTACATGCAACTTCCAGAAAAGTGAACAAAACACTTCACAATTACAATGTCACAACAACCATATTTAAATAAACCATGTTGGAACATTCATCACTATTACAATTAAGAGTTTAATCAGTATGCACTTGTTGTTTGAATATAAATTAACTAGTGGTATCATAAAGTGTTACACATTGTGCTGAAGTGAGGTGCTTTTAGGAACTGCAGAAGTAAATGAATTAGTCTTTCCTCTAATCAAGTTGCAGTGAAGTGTATTTTAGGAAAGAGCAAATTTAACAAAATTTGAACTGCAACATCAATTAAAAACTATGTAAAAAAAGTAACACAATTGGAATTAAACAATCAGATTAAAAAGAAATTACATGCAACTTCCAGAAACTACAAGCATTACCACAATGAAGAAAGAAATTACATGTTCAAGAAAAGTCCATAACAAAAAAAGTAACACTTTTGCTTACTGATACCATTTTTGAAGCATCCATCCCCCCAGCAAACATTGAAAGAAAGGGCTTTCTAAAATAATTTCATAATTTCCCAGAGACTGGCGCATGTAATTTCAGGGTTTTCTAAGGTCCAGAGTTTAAATGTACAAAGGAAGGGCTTATTTGTAGGAATTTTCCAGCACCAGGGGGTATTTAATTTATATAATTCCTGAAGGATGATGTTTGACATTTAGATTTGTCAGAGGGCTGAAACGCAAAAGTGCCCTCTATTTTAAATCAGTTCATCAAGATCTGCACTAGGGACTTTAAGATCTGCGCGAGACATTGATCAAACGCGTTTAAACCCAGACCACTGACAAGAAACCAATCAAGAATACAGATTCTTAAGACACAAGTCCCCAAGGACTGAAAAGAAACCAATCAAGAATACAGATTCTGATAAATAAAAAGTAAACATGTCAAACAAACACATGATTTACATTATGAGGAAAGTAAATCGCCTTTTTTTATTTTCTGGTGTCAAGTCAACAATGTCTTTTACATACACTGATAAGAGAAAGAAAGAAAGAATACAAAAAAGCTAATGCCCTCAAGTGAAATCTCCTATACGGCTATGCCACATGCAATTTCTCTCGTAGTGATAATAAAAGGCACCCCATTGGATAGACAAAGAGAACAAAGAGAACCGTCCCCAAAATATAAAACGAAGTGACGTTATCTATGTGAGTCAACGTACACCGGATAAAGCCACCAGCCAAGACCAAAATCGTGATAAACTGGATTAGATTACGCACGTGCCGGGGTACCTTGCGCGCCCATGTGAGAATGGCAACCATTGTGGTAAGTATCAGGCACCCGGCAGAGAGGCCGATACAGAGACGCCACACCTCCTTTTCAGCCAGACTGAGTGTCGAGTTGGTATTCAATACCTTAGGGACCGGTAATGCAAATTCCAGTTGGAGAGCTAGAGCAGCTACCATGATTGCATGCAGTCTGTTCTCATCTTGTAACATCTGATTACCATCGCCTGGCTCGTTCACCAACATCTTGTAATTCCCTATCGCCGCTGGATCATTCATTTGAAGGTGGTGCTGCAGTTCGTTCGCTGTAGGCGGTTCGTGATCAATTACTTCAATAAGGGGATGGCATTGTTCCGCTGCTGGTTCATCAGACGCCATTAATTAATTGTCCTTGGGAAATTAATTAAAATGGGGGTGGTGGGAGAGATTAATTAGAAAATTAAGATTTAAGAACTAAGGACAATGAAGTAGTATGAGTTTATGGGTTTTATAGACAATGCTAATTCAAGAAATTAACTCAAGAATTGAAGAACGGTACTCAAATTCCTTTGCAAGCCTCAACCGCTTCGAATCAAGAATTAATCCAGCGATTTGTCTCTCAACCGTTGGATTGATTCTACGAGAAGAAGATCCATCTGATTCAATTAATAGACCAGCCCACAGTACGGTATGTTTTGTGTAGTGAGTGATGCAATAGCAATATAAGGGTAAGAGAATAACCAGCCGTAAAGTCTCTTCTTTCTTTTCTGGTTCAGCAAATCTACATACTCTATATTTATAATTCCTGTACAAACCGGACCAAACTAGAAATATTACCTTGCAACACAAATTTTATTTAGAGGTGGTAATTAATTATTAATTTTGTTCAGTAGCACTTGTAAAATATTTATTAATTACAAAATATTACCTTCAACGATTTTCTTCAAACTAGAAATATTAATGAAAACTTCAAATTATTTTAATTATACAGTATAAATTTTTTATATTTTCAAATATATCATTTAAATTCAATATATTAAATGTTTAAATGTGTTTCTTATTATTCCGATATATAGATTCTGCATTAAATTTGAATCAATTTGAATTCAACTTAATCACTAATTAATTCGTTTTCACAAAAATCTTTAAAACTCAACCGTTCAAATTTTAAATTGTTTCATCGAACGCTAAACAGTTTTTAAATTTGCTCAATTTTTATAAACAAACTATTTCATTTGTATATGAAGAACACACCTACAATTTCATTTTTAAAAAAAAATAAATAGTACTTTTCAAAATTTCATTAAAATAAGTAATGTACCATAACAATTCCATGTTCATTATAAGAGCTGTTTTTAATATATGGAATGCTTTCTATATTCGAGTGTACTACTTGTATAGACTGTTAAGAAGCAATATATTTTGTGTAGTATTAATATTTTCATGTAGTTAATTATTCCTTATTAAAATTCTACACGAGATCGATATTGAATTATTGACCGAGAGATCGAAGAAAAATGTTTTGTATAAGAAAACAAAATGGTTGTACTTTTTTTCTTTTTTTTCTTTTTTTTAAGGATAAAATGAGGGTCAAAACGCATCATCTCATTAACCTTTTGACTTTTTTTTCGGTTTTATAGTTAATGAAAACTGTGATCCACAACTTAATTATATAGTAATTAACTATATGCACAAACAAAAAAATATATAAAACTCACTCAAACTTGCTAACACACTACTACAAAAACGTAATCTTGTATAGCTCATTTTCTACCGATTTAGACCAATCCTAATCTGCAGTTGATAAACAATATATCTTAACCAATTCTGATCTCCAACAAATACACAATAACCTGTAGTGGACCTACAATCATCCATACAACCTGCCCAATTAGCATCACAATATATCTTATATATCAATGGATTCTAATTAGTATTGAGTCAAAAATTCTACCTTTTGCAATGGGTATAATATTAATGCACAAATTGTGTGATCAGAAATTAAAATAAACAATGAAGATTTAGCTAGTAGGTTTCTCATTGAATTAAATTTTCTTTTTAAAAAAGAAGAAGAAGCATGTAGATGCCTGTACCATTGAATGAAGCCATGAATTACAACGGTTTAATACTACAGAAGCTAGTTGCCTAAGCCCAATCCTTACCCATACTAAAAGTCGACATAAATTAATATGAGGTCTCAGTACACACACTTCCCGCTCATTGATAGAACGATCAACTTCTCAGTTCCCACTACACCCAACCCAGAGCGTGCCAGGGAGCAAAGTATATCACTTGATTCACTTCCATTACACTATTTCCTCATTGACCATTTCAGAAACTGAAAATCCCCATAAATAACTAGGATAAAGATTTTTTTTCCCCGGCTTCTATCCCCCATTCATCCCCCAATCATTAATTATGTAGGGGACCACAACTTCAAGTACAAAAAGACAAAAGAAAACGTGTATTAATCATTAATTATGTGGGGGACCACTTATATTTGAAATTTTTTATAACTGACGCGCAAGTATTCATATATAATATATCAAGTATTCATATATAATACACTAAGTATTCATATCTAAGATATCAAGTATTTAAAAAAAAACTGGACACATCACCCACCCATCTTTTACACGTTTTTAGAGATGATTTTTTTTCTCCGTTCACTCTAACTAATATTTCTTACAATTTGTGAAGAATTTTGCGAATCTAAAATCACAAACGTCTTCTACGCAATTTTATCTTTCAAATGAGATCCATGATGAAATACTTTTGAGTTATCCGTCGCGCAAGTATTCATACCTCGTAAAATTATTTATATCTCGTCATGCAAGTATTCATACCATGTCGAGCAAGTATTCATACCTCGTCGAACAAGTATTCATACCTAAGATAGAGTGTACTGGACACTTCCAGTAATTGAGTGGTAACGAAATTTCAATCGGTAAAAAATGAGTGAATTATGTGTCTAGTTTTTTATTTGTGAAATACTGATGAGGTATGAATACTTGTTCGATGATATATGAATACTTGAATGACAAGCTATGAATACTTGTGCAACAAACAACTCGAAAGTATGTCATCATGGATCTCATTTGAAAGAGAAAATTTTGTAGAAAACGTTCGTAGTTTTATATTTGCAAAATTCCTGCTATATTGTCATAAATATTGATTAGAGTGAACGGAGAAAAAAACCCACTTCTAAAAACATGTAAAAGATGAGTGAATGATGTGTCCAGTTTTTTTTTGAATACTTGATATCTTAGATATGAATACTTTATGTATTACTAGTATCGTGCCCGTGCGTTGCAACGGAATATATGATAAGATAACAAAAATAAATTTTCATACAAAATGACAAATTTTCATAAAAATACAAAATTAGAAATGTATTCTAGATTTATCACAGTAATATGTATAGATATAAGGAAGTAGATAAATAAGGAAGTGAACAAAAAATTGATTTGCATTGTGATCCGCCGTATAGAAAACTTCAATTGGAGATGGAGAAATAAGGAAACGGAGAATTATATTGCTAAATTTTAGAGTCTGTTTAATTTTAATTGTAACGTATCGTGTGGCGGTATGTGTGGCGACTATGTTTGTAGCTAAATTGAAACTTCTACACATAAAACAGATGCATTTAATCAAAAGAAGATAGATTATGTGATTGGAGAGCTGAGATTAAATCCAAAAATTAATCTTTCAATCGTAGCCGTTGACGGATCGGACACCCAACGTGCTTAATAATGGAATGGAGATATATGAATACTTGATGTATTATAATGAATACTTGCACTCACTGCGATAATGACACGTTTTGTTTTGTCTTTTAGCGCTGAAATTTGTGGTCCCCTCTTAATTAGCAGTTAACAAAGATAGTTATTGACTGGGGGATGAATGGGGGATGGGAGATGGGGGATAGTTAGTTGGTCCCAAATAACTATTATCTAATTAGCCATCTACAGTTAGCTACAAATATATAGCATATCATTTATTGCAAAAATATTTGTAGCACCTGTACGTATAGCAAAATAAATTAAAGTTAACATAGCTGTACACATTAGGAGCTTATTATTACAATAAACTCTGAAACTCATTGTGCAATATTCAGTCAATATTCTATATTTAACCATAAAACGACATAAATATTCTAATGTTAGGTTGTACAGGTAGTTTCCACCGTAGTAATGGTTTTGTCAATTTTAGTACTCTCCCTAAAATTTAAAATCTTATTTAAGGTTCTGACTGTATATTTTGTCAGACTTTTAATCATATCTCCATGCAATATTGTCATGCAGATGTGTATAGGAAATATTTCCCACTACTTTTAGAATTTCAGACTATTAATTCTTGTAGAATTTCAGACTATTAATTTCAGACTATTAATTCTCCGAGGACCGACAACAACCCTGCAGGAGAGAGAGAGAACCGGCGTACTGCCAACCCACCGAAAAGCCAACCCGGGGTTAGTTTAGGGGCGACTTCTCAAAATCCCCCTATTACTGTAACCTCAAGTCAGGTTTTTCCGTCAGGCACCACGCCGATAAGACCACCCCTCAGCTCAACAGCGACAAGGCCGATGTCGCCCCGACCACAACAACAATACCGGCCGCCTTTCGCATCATACCAGCCACAAACGCCCGTATACTATTACGGGACGTACCCCTACTCACCATATGGTCCACCGATACCACAATACCCGTATATGACCCCGCCCGGTCAAATGACCCAGGAAGGCCCTCCGAGAAATTATCACCCCGGTATTGCAGCACCTTATCCCCTGGCTCCACCCACTTACCTTCCCCTTCAACAAGTGCAGCAGCACTCAGCCCAGATAGTAGCCACGTGCGCTGCGCCAACTAAGCCAACAAAGCCTCTCTCCAAAAACCTCCAGACGGCAATCTCGCCCCGAAACCTTAACTCCGACTTTATCGCGGTACGGACTGCTAACAGCGAGGAGACAGACACTCCTAGCCCTCGAAACCCCGAGGTACAGCACGGCCCTGAGCCGATTGGGCAAGGGCGCCAGGAAGGTCAGGATGAGAACCAAGGGAAGGAACAGGGGCAGGAAGCCGGGGTGGGACGCAACCCATCACCCCAAAAGGAACAAAGATCAGTACACGTCGGTGACCGCGGACGATCACACCACCGAAAGCAATCTCGCTCTCGCCACGAGCGCGAAGATAGCCAACTACGGGGCAGGCATAGGACTCGCAAAGGCGACAGGAAACGCAACCGAAGATCCCCCACTCCCACTAGAGGTATTAGCATGACCCAAATGGAAGAGCTAATACAGACCCGGCTCAACGCCAAGATGGCCGAGATCGAGTCTCAGAAAGCCGGCACCTATTCTAAACCTATGGGGATTGCGGACGGACCTCTATCAGCCAATATATACGGAGCATCTATGACAGACTTCAAATACCCCGCTTTCCTCCCAAGTTTCCGAGGTAACGGAGACCCCGCAGACCCGCACAACTTTGTATAGGGTTTTTGGAGCGACTACGGCTCTTAGGAGCCACGGACGCGATCACATGTCGGGTTTTCACAACTTGCCTCCAAGGAGAAGCTTGGAACTGGTACATGAACCTCCCCCGAGGTTCGATCACTAAATTCGAAGACCTCGCTAAAGCCTTTTTAGAAAGGTACACCGTGATCAGGCCCCCTCAGATCACCAGCGAGATGCTCCTGGACATCGTTCAAGGTCCAAGGGAAAAAACCGGCGATTTCGTCAACCGCTTCATACAGGCATCTCGTCAGGTCCAGAACCTGAACGAAGAATTCGCCCTGGCTGCCATTAAAAAAGGGCTGCGCAAGGGCGGTCCCGGTACCCTGAGGTACGATGCGCACGTGAAGAAAATGACGACCTTACGCGAGTTTGTGGTCTTCGCAGAAGGGTACATCAGGGCCGAAGAAGATAATGGCAGTCCCCCAAGAACCCGACCGAGGTCACCCTGACAACAGCACCACTGGGCACCTCAAAATGATCATCCTCGGGCACAGGTCGAACCTCGGATCCAGAATGAACACCGCCGACACAATCAAGACAAGAAGGGAAGGCACAAACCGAATGAAGCAGAGTACCGCCCCCATTACGTACGGTATGCCCCCTTCACCAAAAAGCGACACGAGATGTACCATATCGTGAATGACATATTCGATTTACCCCCTCCATTGCCCAAAGACATCTTCGAAATACAGGACAAGTCAAAGGAATGCCTATTCCATGGGTTCGAGGGACATTCGACAAGCGATTGTCTCCAGTTACGCGACATACTGGAAAGGCTAGCCCGGGAAGGAAAGTTAACCGAGTTCATTCAACCCGACTTCTACAAAAAATACACTTGGAAGTACAATGGACGCGGCCGAGATTACAAGAAGAAAATTCCGTACAAGAGGAATTACAATGGTGACCGACGTCCCGATCAAGGACCCAACACCGATGATGGGTCAGGTCCGCAGCGCGGGGAGCGACAGGGCAGCCCGGTTGTCAACACGATCAGCGGTGGTATCGGGCATTACCCCCGCAAGGTCGAAACCCGCCCAAAGACTAAACCTTACCCCACCATTTTAAATGTTGAACAAGACACAGACAAGAAACGACCAAGAATGGATGAGGTAATCGTGTTTTCTGAAAAAGACCAAGGCGAGATCGTTGGCCCGCATGTCGACCCAATTGTGCTCAGCCTAAAAATCGATACACACAGGGTAAAAAGAATCCTAGTGGACACCGGAAGTTCACCGACATCTTTTACTTGTCCGCTTTCCACAAAATGGGACTCAAGACTGATACACTCAAAATGATAACACCCCCCCTCATCGGTTTCATAGGTGATGCCCTCCGTCCAAAGGGTATGGTTTCTCTCAAAACCGCTTTCGGCACCTCGCCTAAAATGGTGGAAACAATGATCGACTTCCTGGTAGTCGACGCTCCGTCCGCCTAAAATGCCATCCTAGGGAGGGGTACGCTGAACAAAATCGGGGCATTGTTTCTTCTCCTCACTTAAAAATCAAATTTTACACAAGTCATGGGGTGGGAGAAAAATGTGGAGTACAGGAGATAGCTCGGGAATGCTACCACGTATCTCTCCAGGAAAGGTGCGGCCAAGTCCATCAAGTCGACACCCCCAGAACAACCACCTGCCGCTCGGGCGCGCATATGAAGGCCAGCTGCGACTTCATGCCCCCTAACACTCAGATCGCGCTGGACCCCACAGACAAAGCGGAATCTAAGTCTTCCCTTGAGCCCGCAGACGAAATTGACGAGCTCGACTTAGGTGACGGGAAGACATTAAACATAGGAAAAGCCATCCAGGGGTCGGCCAGAGAAGATCTAATCGCTTTCCTCCGCAATAACTAGTCCGTTTTTGCCTGGACCGCTGCCGACATGCCAGGCATTCCGAGGTCGATCGCGGAACACAAGCTGCATATCAAACCGGAATTCAAACCGGTACGACAAAAGAAGCGCAATATGGGGGAAGAGAGACAACTAGCAGTAAAAAAGGAAGTCGCAAAACTTCTAGCTGCGGGATTCATCCGCAATGTCGATTGTCAAAAAGTCAAACGGAGACTGGCGGATATGTATCGACTACACAGACCTTAACAAAGCATGCCCAATGGATCCATTTCCCTTGCCCAAAATAGACCAACTTGTAGACTCCACCTCGGGACATGCATTTCTCAGTTTCATGGATGCATTCTCGGGATACAATCAAATTAGGATGAGTCCCGACGATGAAGAAAAGACTGCTTTTACAACCCATTCCGGCCTCTACTGCTACCGAGTAATGCCATTCGGGTTGAAAAATGCAGGAGCAACCTTTCAGAGAATGGTGAATAAAGTCTCCAAGATCAAATCAGCCGGAACATGGAAGCTTATGTCGACGATTTACTGGTCAAGAGCATGTCGGATCTCGATCACATCTGGGATCTCGAGAAAACTTTCGCGACACTCAATGGAGCCGACATGAAACTCAACCCAAAAAAGAGTTTCTTCGGCCTGACCGGTGGTAAGTTCCTCGGGTTCATGCTATCCATGAGAGGTATCGAAATTCACCCCTCTAAATCCCAAGCTATACTCGACATGCAACCACCTCGGAACTTGAAGGAACTCCAGTCGTTAACTGGACGGCTAGCAGCCCTAAACAGATTCATAGCACGGTCTGGAGACGTTTGCTTCCCTTTCTTCAAAGCTATGCGTAAGTCAGCTAAGTTCGAATGAACTGACGAGTGCGCGGCGGCTTTTGACAAAATCAAAGCTTACCTCGCAGACCCACCTTGCCTCAGCAGACCCGCAGCCGGCGATATCCTTGTCCTTTACTTGGCAACTACCAACCATGCTGTCAGTGCAGCATTGGTCCGAGAAGAAGGGCGGGAACAACGGCCCGTATACTTCGTGTCGCATGTACTCCGCGATACCGAAACAAGATATACCCAAATTAAGAAAGCAGCATATTCTCTGGTAGTGGCGGCAAGGAAGCTGCGACCATACTTCCAGTCGCACCCCATCAAAGTATACACCGGGGTACCACTCAAGAAGGTCCTTGCCAACTTTGACTCTTCTGGCAGACTACTGGCTTGGGCTCTGGAACTCTCCGAGTTCGACATTTCGTTCCATCCACAGAATGCTCTCAAGTCGCAGATCTTTGCCGATTTCATCGCGGAATACTCAGGAGCACCACCCGAATTAGAAGGACGATGGACGTTATATGTCGACGGAGCATCCTCCCTACAAGGGGCCGGGGCCGGTGTCTCCCTTATCGGACCACAGGGTGAAGTCCTGAATTACGCCCTCCACTTTCAGTTCCCAGTGACCAACAACACGGCAGAATATGAAGCAATGATAGCCGGGCTCAAGCTAGCCAGAGAACTCGGGGCACGCGAGGTTTACCTCCATAGCGATTCCGAGTTGGCTGTCAAACAGATCAATGCCGAATGTCGCGTCATGGATGACAAATTGCGCAAGTACAGAGAGCAGTTCAACCACCTGAAGAACCAGTTCGATAAGGTCGAGATCCAACATGTTTCTCGCAATAAGAATTGCCAGGCCGATGCCCTCTCCAAGCTCGGAGCTGCGGGGAACCTCGACAAAGACAGACCAATCATAGTTATGGATATACCCAATTCCAGCATTGATGTAAATATCATTGCGGTGTATGCCATCCAGGAACCAACAGAAACATGGTTCACCCCGATGTGGAATTTCCTCAATACCGGAGTCCTGCCAACGGACCAGCTTGAAGCGCGACGTTTGAAGAAGATAGCCCCGCTTTACTCCATATTCAACAACCAGCTCTATAAGAGGGGATATGTCCGCCCTTGGCTGAAGTGCATTCCGAACGACACCGCCCATCAAATGTTGGCCGAGGTACACGCCGGCATATGTGGCAGTCATCAAGGTGCAAAAACCCTAGCTAAGAGGATACTTCGAGCGGGATTTTATTGGCCAACAATGCAGCAAGATGCTGCGGACTTGGTCAAGAAATGCGATAAGTGCCAATATCACAGCAAGCTCAGCAATATCCCACCCTACGACCAGATCTCTATCTCGGGGCCGTGGCCCTTCGACTTATGGGGAATCGACATCGTGGGTCCATTTCCCAAAGCCGTTCGCCAGCGACGTTGGATTATAGTCGTTGTCGAATACTTTACCAAATGGGTGGAAGCAGAGGCCCTGGCAACTATCACGGCCAAAGCAGCCGAACACTTCATCTGGCGCAACATCATCTGCCGGTTTGGTTTGCCCCATGCCCTCATTTTCGATAATGGCACACAGTTCAACGCAGTCAGCACGATAGCATTTCTATCAGGCCTCGGGATCCACAACAATTTCACCTCGGTCAGTCATCCCGCCAGCAATGGGCTCGCCGAGGTCACCAACCGAACTATTTTGGAAGGTATCAAACGCAAGGTGGAAACCAACCGGAAAAACTGGCCCGATATGTTGGACGAAGTCCTTTGGGCATACCGAACAACCCCGCGGGAAGCAACACAACAGACACCCTACTCGCTGGTATTTGGCATGGAAGCAGTCACCCCTTTGGAACTGATAGAACCATCCCTTCGCACTGCGACGTACTCTGTTGAAGGAAATCCGGGCTCTCGCGAGATCGACCTCGAGCTCCTTCATGAAACCAGGGAACGAGCCCGTATCCGCACAATGGAGTACCAACGGAGGGTCAAGCATGCTTTTGACAAACACGTTATACCCCGCGACTTCCAGCCAGGTGATCTCGTGCTACGGAAAGTCGAAGCCACGGGTAAACATGTAGGCAAGCTAGAGCCGAATTGGGAAGGCCCATACCGGGTAGTCTCCCTCAGAGGAAAATGCGCATATGAGTTAGAAGACTTGCAGGGAACTCCGCTCCCACGACCATGGAACGCGGGCCATCTCCGCAAGTTTTACACTTAATTGGCGCGACATGCCAGCAAACACATCGAAAGGCGTTATAGGCCGACTACATGTGGTGCTACTAACTCTCAACAAGGCGAGATATGCCGAATACAAGGCGAGATATGCCGAATACAAGGCGAGATATGCCGAATACAAGGCGAGATATGCCGAACACAAGGCAAACTAAGCCGACCGTAAGGCGAGATAGGCCGAACACTCTACTATACGCGAGATAGGCTTTTAGTTACTTTTAGCGAGATGCTTTTCCATCTCATGTAACTTTTTATTCTTTGTATGCGACGTTATAAGCATATTTAATATACATGAATTTTCAGTTTTAAAGAAGTCTTATTACTACTTCACTTTAGTGCATGCTTTCTTAGCTGTGCTCCTTATCATATCGGAAACAACTAACGAACGAAAACCCTTCGGGGTAACGAATACGAGTTTACCGATCACAGTATTATTCTGACCGGCGTTTCTATGTCGGCCTTTTATATTTTCAAATTTTTATTAACATAAGAAACAAAAAAAAAGAGGAGAGAAGGATAAACAAGTATAGTCGCGACATCGCACTAACAGATGACGTCGCAGACTAATCACACGCTAACAAGAAAGAATAACAGGTAAATATATTTTCATATCTTTAACATTGTTAATTTCCCACATCTCGGGAACAAAAATATCACTTACAAACATTCTTTGTTTAACCCCCACATCCCGGGGGTATTAAAATATTACAAAAATAAAACTAAGGCACAAAGTCAGAAGACATGGCCGGCTCGTCCATGTATTGCCACCACGCTTCGGGCCATCATTCCTGTAACAAATACCAGTTGTATCAAATTCAAATAGATATATACATATTGCTATTACGGTATACGTAAAACATGATAAAGACTAACTTACCAAGTCAGGGTGTTTTGATAAGATCCCGAGATGTCGCTATTGGAGACACAACCTCGGGGTGAGTAATATCTCGAACATCCCCTTGGTCACTTGCTTCTTCATCGTCATCCTCCTCGTCCTCTTCCTCCCCTTCTCGGCTTGTCATCACAGGCGCAGCCATCTCGTCCACAGGCTCGGGAAGGGCTGAAGGCCATTCGAATCTCCCCCACCATGGGTACGGGAAGTAGGCCTCATGATCATCAAGTGGGAGGGACTGATCAAAGATAGACCCATTCGGGTCTATCAATCGATCTCGCGCCTCGTCCCAACGGTACTCGGACAACCCCCGAACCTTCGCATCTTCTGGGAGAACCGGATTAAACCCGGCATGTTCCGGGATAAAGGGATAGTGTTGCCCGACCTTTCGCAACTCGCGATAAATGACGGCTTTCATTGGCTTGTGCAAGGCCAGACACGAAGCTTGCACAAAGGCCTTGCTACCCAAGAACCGCCCTAGGGCTAAGCCGGGTGCTCGTTGCAAATCCCCCTCTAATCGAGATATCTCGGTTTCTTTCTCCGAGATGGTGAGATCCTTTTTCGCTGCCTCCAGGTTAAGTGCCGAGATCTGTTCTTGCAGAGATTTGATTTCCTCCTCTTGGTTCGCTATTCTGTCATCCCGAAGCTTGAGGTGGTCCTCAGCTGTTTTTAATGTTCTTATAGTTGCCTCATGGATGCGAATTTGCCTCTCTTGCACCTTTACCTGTTTTTGGGCAACCTCGAGACGTTTGGTTTGCTCTATGGCCAGGTTGCAGAAATAATCGCGTTCCAAAACGGCCTTTTTGACCATATCCCCGTCAGAATCAACAAAGAGCATATTGTTTTGCTCTTTGTCAACCAGGTCCTTGTAATGACCAAGGATGGCCCCAATGTCATGAATGGCCGAGATGGCATGGTTGAGCGTCACCTCGGGCTTCTCCCGAATGGTCTCCTTCTGATAAGCGGTCTCGGTTACCCTGAATACTTCCCGAGCATACCGGGCGTGCAGGTTTCTGTTCTCATCCCGCGACTGTTGCATGGTGGAATGACCCGGGAGGTGTAGGCCCAAGCTATCAGCAAATCCGGGTACAATCCTCTCCTTGAACACAACCCCAGTAGCAAGCTCTTGACCCGGAACGGCCGCTTGTAAGAAACTCTGGAGGTCGATGTCACACGGTTCCTCTGTGTCAGCTGTGAAGGCCGGGGTGGAAGACCTCGGAGTAATTGCCAAGGAGATATTATCTTGGGGAGGAAGTGCGCTCACACCGGCTGGAGATGCCCCGCTAACCGGGATGGCCTCAATAACGGCCGTTTCAGATGCCCTTCTCGATTTCTTCTTCTTAGGGCGTTCAAGTGCTAAGCCCTTACCCTTCTCGGCCGAGGTGAAGGAACCGCTACGGTTTTCCTTCTGTTTGTGGGAGGGGGCGTCCTCCGAGATGCCTCGTGTTGGAGCACGCGCTGGCTCCTCAACAGTGAGACTGGCTGAAGTCTCAGCCTTAGAACTTTTTCGGGAAACCTTCTTTCCCGTTTTCTTTGCTCTTTGGCCCGCGGTTGCAGTGGCAGTACTCTCCTTTGGGGCTGCGCGATTGGAGGTGTGTGACGCACTAGTCCAGATCAGCTCCATGCAGCCTTCTTCTGCAAAAAACAACGCAACATACAATTAATACCAGGCTACGCAATTAGATAAATCGAGATGGGGATAAGCATAAAATAAATTGCAACTAAACCCGTGAGAACAGGACTCACTTCTCACAAGTTCTCTCAATTCTTGCGCAGCCACCTGCTCTTGTAGATTAAGTTTTTTATCAATGGCCGGGATCATTCCTTTCCCGGACTTCAACGGCCTCCACTTCGCATTGATATCCTGCAAGCAAGTCACATCGCGCCAATTCTCTATATACACCCATCCGTGGTCTCAGGCCTCTATTTTGTTCATCTTCTTGTCTTTCTCAAACAAGGCCTGGTGGTTCTTGGGAGTTTTTTGGCGAAGCGCGAGGTGGCCTGGGTCCACATAGAGTGTGGAAAAGAAATGAAAAAACAACTCAATGGTTGGCCTGTTCATCCCGAGCTCAACCTTAAAGGTCCTAAAAGCTGCTTCGAAGCTGCGTATATAGCTCCAAGCCACCTCGGTCAGTTGTGCAGGAGCCACCTTCATGAAGTTTAAGAGGCTTCTCTCAAAATTGGTCAACCTTAAATGGAAGCCGCATTGCGGCATTTTCCAGTAAATACACATGCCCCGTTCGTGGTCATGTGCCCGATCTTCCGGGCCAGGTGACCGTAGTACGATTTGATCCCTGGGGATCTTATCCTTGGTTAAAACCAACTCCTCATAAAACGCATCTGCCCAAGCCTGATCTTGGACCTCGGGTGCAGGGGCTCGCTGTAATGATTGGAGGAATTGGGTGTCGTCTGGATGGCCGGGCCGAGGACTCACGTCGGGTAATGGCTTGGCTATGGCCTTTGATTTGGTCTTAGGTTTCGTGGCCCGAGTGGGACCCTTACCCGTGGACGTCCCGGCTTCCGCCGAGATACGCTCACCCCGGGATGATGTTTCTGGACTCGGGTTGAGTATGTCAACTTCCATGTCGGTAGCTTCACCTTCCTCTACCTCCACAGTTTCTTGTTCCGGACTCATGTCATACAAACTACCGCTTGACCTTGGCGAGGTGCCCTCCCCGCTATCAGATCCACCCTCATAAACCACGTCAGCCGCTATCTCAAGCATGGCCTCTATGCTCTTACCAGCACCATGATGAGAAGTAGGCGTTGTGTGCTTCTGAGGGAACCCGGGGGAACCAGAGTGATCCTCCGAGATGGATGGGTTTTGCCCTATTGACTTGGACCGGTTTTCTTCAGATCTCGCACCAGAAAGGTCAGCCATTTCTACGATTAACAAAGGGATCGGCTTAGGTACAGACTTATTCGAGGTTGGTACATAGTTAATCCGGTTTTTGGTCATACGAATATACCGAGTTGGCCTACTTATTTATACTCCTGATCCCGGGTTGTACTAATTCATGTTAACCGAGTTATACCGAGGTCCAGGAATCACTAACCTTATCAAAGTAAAGTCTTCTTTCACTGATCTTACGTCTTATGTCGCTGGGTTGGAAGCTTCAAGTTCTTTCTCTCCGAGATAACAATGGTTCGATCAGAAAAAGCGCAAATGATGGGGACGGGGGTATATATAGGTCCGATTTGGAAAACTTTTTTCCGCTCGGGTCCCGAGGAATGACACCTGGCGCAATCTACGGCATTCATCCAAGCGACGTTTCGTCTCCCGCCATTTATTTCGAGATTAACGCCCTCTTCACAGGTGACAGCTGTCGCCATAATATCGAAGCGACGTCTCGAATATTCGCGTCTTTTAATCGCGTTAACGAACGGCTTGAATAACTCCGTTTCCGCTACGATTAACGGTATTCTTCGTTCAAATCAATATGTTACTGTAGCAAATTACATGTCCTAACCCGAGATGTTTGTCACCTCAGAGGGACACATCACCTCGGAAGTACACGACATCTCGCACAAGGATGTTTGCTCATTAATACATTATCATTAATGAGGAGCAGTTGGGAAAACGACAGTACTGTCCTGACAACTTTATTCTCATTAATGATACTGTGTATAACTCTCATTATAAATAGAGTACTCCCGAACCACAAACATTTCACTTTCCCTTTGCTTCTCTTCCAACCACTTTTACCTCGCAACAATTATGTCTGTTCAGCGACATATTGAAAAGTTCTTAGCCGAACGTGAGAAACAGCGCCGAGCTCTTCAGCGCCGCGGTATTCCACCTCGTTTTGCTGGTCCATCCAGCTCAAGCCGAGGTCCTCAACGACGTGCACTCACGCCCATGGAACGGGAGCAGCTAATTCAAGACATTCCCAATGACTTGGATTGGATGCTGGACAACGAGTCCCTTACCGTTCAAGAGTTCCTGAACTATAAACTGGCGACATACAAAGTGTTGAACGATGAAATCGACACCGCAGACCTCCTTGGACCTCTCCGTGACTGCCTGGCCTGTGGACAGTCAGCCCAAAAAGAGGACATGATCAAATGTCGGGGATGTCGCACATGGTGGCATTCCTCTCATTTTTTGATCCATGACCGATCGGATCCTCGACGTCGCTTCTTCAAGTGTTTATCCTGCCAAAACCGACATCCCACGGGACCTACATTGGCAACAGCCACTCCGGCCCAGATTTGGGCAGATGATCATTTCGAAGATCCTGATAGTGATATATTGGATTTCCTCCCTCCACCTCCGGGACGCACTTGATAAATTACAATAGGAATTTCTCGTATTTTTTAAGTTAGATAAATTAGCCCTTTTTGGCATCTTTAGCTTACTTATGTTGTAACAAGTCCTTATTAATATATGATGAATTTCCTTTCCACTCTTCCGCCATTCCTTTCCGATATATATATAAAAAAAAAAAAAAAAAATCATGCGAGATCACAATATCGCGAGATTACACTATCATACGACATTACAACATACAGTGCAAACAAACAACATCTCGGGAAATCATAAATAATTTTACATATTTTTTGTTCACATGACTAAGTAATATCAAGTCAGAAGCATATCGCTATACATTCTGACTTCGGGGGCTAATGATAGGGCCATGTTCCCAAGGCCCTTTATTTAATAAACTTTAGGCCTATGAAAGCCCGGGATTCGGACCTCCTTTCAGGAGCCAGCCCGGCGCCAAGGTAAAGAGGCCCAAAGCCCGAGATACTTAAGATCCAGACACAGAAACAGGCCGAAGGCCCTGCAAAGGTCGAGCTCGGCCCGAAATAAACCTGTACCGCCTTAATGCGGGATAACCACCCAACGTGGTCACAATAACCGCTTCACCGCCTTAGGGCGAGATAACCACCGAGATAGCGGTTATGAGGCGGTTATGATTCAGCATATATAAGGCAAAAATCCCCATTGAACGGGGGTCGAGTTTTTACACACACAGAGAGATATCGCATAGGTCAGAGTCAGAATCTCTCTACACCCATCTCGCTCTTTAATTCTCACACACTCTACACATCTCGGACTGCCATCTCCTGGCAGGGCGAGATCATTCCATCACCTCTCACATACGGACTACTCTCCTCGGGAGATAGGACGTATCACACCCAATTTATGTGTTTTGAACATCACCCTCCCCCTTGTGTAGTAATCATATCTCCCGTAACATAATGTCAGGATTAGAACAAAAAGGAGAAAATATGTGGATAGTTTGTAGCCAGGATACAATTTTGATTCCAAACATCCCTCCAAAACCTTCCAAAATTTGACCAGGGTAGTATGAACACTCTCCTAGTTTTTTTCAATTTGATAATTTCTTGCCATAATGGAGATAATTGCATATACTTGAATTTCCATTATAGTATTCCATCATAATCCTCTTTTTCAAATAAGAAACATCTTTAAATTTTCACCAGCATTTAATTGATAGAGCCACATTCATTTGATTCAGATCAAGATCTCGATCATATGCTCCCAAATTCTTTGCTGAACAAATTATTTGCTAATTTAATAGTGCATAGTTCTTTCTGCATTTACATGCCTCTTGCCATAAAAAATTGACATCTAATCCTATCAATCTGTTTATTAACTTTACTATTCTGTATAACAAAAGTGTATATAAATGGACAACTGATAGTACAACATTTTATCAGCGTAAGTCTCCCTCCAATAGATATCATCTGTGATTATCAATTTTGTAATTTGTTCTCAAATTTGACTATTAAAATCTCCACTATAAACATTTGGAAATGTCATGCAAAGAAATCGCAAGTACTTAATAGGGAATTGATATAAAGTACATCTTAATATTCTAGTTAATTCTTCTCCTGCCTCCAAAGCAAGTTATAGGAAACATTTCAGTTTTTCATTGAAAATGCAAAATGCAACAAATGGGAAATCTTATGCTGCTTGTTTCGTTGTCGAGATTCGTGCAATCTTTCATATAACACCGAGATATATCCCACATGAATGTCCTACAGTGCGTGGTATAAGTATGTCCTTTGAGTAACTTCTCTATCAAATCAATTATATATATATATATATATATATATAGAGGTTGACTTATATTCTTTCGGTAACAGTTCATTGAAATACTATAGAGTCAAATTTCAAATTTTCATATTCGAAACATCAACCTAATTAGTAGATCAATAATTGGTTATATATTAAACTCGTATAATACAAATTTTTACTATTTCTTATGATTTTTGAAAGATGACACAAAAAGACCTAAAATATTATTATTTTAGGTCTATTGTTCACCTAAGGGTGGCAGCTTTCGTCCGATCTGTTTTTGACGGTTCATGATTGATCGCTATGCGTCACTCACTTTAGCTCTTTTGGCACATGTTCTTTCCGCGCACCTCGTTCTGTCCGCCGTCCTCGATCTATTATAAACTCCTCCCATCTTCCTCTCTTCCTTTTCTATATCCGCTTCCCACCTCGTTTTCTCCTCTCCTTCAATCCCGATCTCTTCTCTTTGGCCCGTCTCTCTCTCTGCTGGGCTATCATAGCCGACCTAACTCTCCTCTCCTTTCCTCTCTAAGATCTGATCGAGCCACCGACCTTTCTCTCTACAGCTCTGAAAACCCTAAACTTATTCACTATCAGCAGATTCCTGACCACCATGATCTCTCTAGCTCAAATCCAGCCGCAAGTTATTTTTACTCAAAAAAAGTAATCCAGCCGCAACTTTCAAACTAAGCAAGAGAAACGGAGGGAGGGCTGATTTGAAGAGAAGCACAAAGTAGATTCTTACAAGCACGAACTCCTGAGGGCTGATCGTGTCTCACCAATGTCATCTGGAGCAAGAACAGGGTAAGAAAGATCTGCTTCTATTTTTTTCTTGAATTGTAATATCATCTTGTACGATCATTCTTTTTCTAGAACTTTTGTAACCTTATCTCTTCCAATAAGGTAAGCTACAACAATCCTATGAAAATTCAACATAAGCACAATTTTTTTATCAAACAATATGTATAGATCGTAATTAACCCCTATATTTTAAGCATGCATAACGATGGAGGTTACTGATTTGATTGGTCAGATTAAATTAATAAATAAATTAAGTACTAGTCAAATACTTATACCAAGACACAACTAAACACAATGTTTAACATTCCGTTGTGTTTTGTCAATTATTCCACAGGTACCAAAATTTGTCTATTACCTTAGAACATAGCTCGGCATGAGTGGTTTAGGAAATGAAGAGGAAGCAATAACTGACAACCTCAGGTAACAAAAATCAAACTTATATTTTTTATTTTTTTTATAGAAACTTTCACTAGTGAAACAACGGACAACCTATGTAATACATGTTACTTTATAATTTCACCTTCAAATCTGATTTGTTATTAGATTAATTAATTAGATTTCGAAATTATTTTTCCAAAAAAATAAGAATTTTTTTTTTTGTATTTATTTAGTAATCGAGCTTCATTATAAATAAGATAAATTTACATCCATCGGCAAATAATTTTTTTAGATGCGAGGAATTAAATATGATCACTATATAAAAAAAAAATGAACAAGCCTAAACCTTGCCTCATGATTACTTACTATATTTTATAACCCAATAACTTTATTAATTATTTGCATAATAGCCAAATGGAGAGAGGAGGCCTAGCTTGATATTGCAATGACTTTTTTAATTCTTTTAGCATAACTTTTTAACATTTGAGCGGGAGTACAATTAGCATAGCTTAGTTTATTTAATTTTGTCTTTCATATTTACCTTACCGTTCTCACTGTTTCCTTTGGAACAGGAAAGGACCTTGTAAATATTTTTTTTTAATCAATATATTTCTTAGTGGAAATTTTCACTAATCCTAAAAAAAAACTTTATTAATTATTATAGTAAACATAACTGAAAGTCTAACTAAACTAAAAATAATAATTAAAAGAGAAGTCCGGATCCGGACCTTGCTTAGTTCCACAATAGGAATTAAAACAAAGAGAGTTATTTATATATAATCTTTTATGTGTGTGTGAAGCATATGTGGCCGAAATTTTGATTATACCATATTCAAAAAATAAATAAATAAAAAACCACTTTGTTTAAATTTATTTTAGCGTTTTTTATATTTAGATAAAAGTATGCATAAAAAATAGATCATTTTGATAATTTAATTTAGCTTTTTATCAAAAATTTATTTTTGTATTTTTATTTTGAAATTTAGTTTAGCGGTTTTAATATTCAGATGTAGGGCACAATAAAAATAAAACCAGATCATTTTAAGTATTTTATCAAATATTCAGTTTAGTATTTTCATTTTGAGAATTGTCAAAAAAAAAGGATTGAACTGGGTCTATCTGAGCAGTTCAACCTTTTTGAAAAAAAAAGTACGTACCTTCAACTATTCAGACTCTGAGCAGTCGGAAAAAGAATTGAACCGATGTTTGGATAGTTTTAAAAATATCCAAAAAAACCTGAATACTTGTGTAATTTTTTTTATGGATAGTAAAATAAAATTGACTCTATGGGATACGCGTTTCTCTCTCTCCGATGCCAAATGAATGTTTCAAAAGTGTCTTAACACTATTATATTGCATATAATTTATTTAATATAAAGTATTTTTAAAGTGTTAAACATCACGTATCATTTATTTACATATTTCTTAACGAGGTTTCTTCGATAATTTTCAAACGACTTATTACTTTTTTCGTAGAATTTTATTTAGTATAAAGAATAATTTTATTAGCCTAAACTAAACCAACATACATATATAGTATAAGTTTATTTTGTAACAAAAAAATTAAAGATCTCTATTAATTTATTCTTTAAAATCTTTTTAATTAATATATAGATCTTTTTAGTAGACATTCTACATATAGCTTATTCGGTATAAATAAATTTGGATTCCACAACTATAAACAAATTATCACATTACATACTAAAAACAATTAATTGAGGTGCTCATGCTTCAAGTAAAATGTACTGATTATTTACGTAATATAATCTTAAGAAATTAAGAAACAAATAAAAGTTAACCCTTTTACTAATCAATTGTCTTTTTTTTCTAGTTGCTCATTCTACTAATAAAAGTTAAACACTGCTCGTTTTTCGAATACGAATTAAATATTAATATGATATTATTCATACCGTTTTCACTCTAATGAAAAGTCTTGCCTTTCTTAAAACAGTAAAAAGAAGAAAAGAAATAGAAAACTGGGCCCACGGGCTCTCTTCACACTGACAGTGGCTACAAAAAAAAATTGCGCAAATTTAGTGTTTAACTTCCGATCAAGCAAATAGCCCTAGTGTGTAGTCTCCCTCTCCATCTCTCGTTCGCCTCCTCCGCAACCTTCATCTCTGATCGATTCCCTCTCTACCCACCAACTTCTATTTTTGTAAAGCAAAGCAATCTACTAATCCGAACAGATCACTACTGTCTCTATGGGGCGCCGAGGACGGAAGACCCAACGCCAAGCCTTCTTTGGAGAAGAGAACTCTAACCATCAACCTCCACCACATGTATTCATTACTTACACTGCCGAGCTTGCTAATGTATTTCTTATATGCTATCTTTTTTCTCTAGGTTACTTTCAAAAAATCACTCAAAAAAAGAATAATCTAAGTGCTAGACTACTAAATTCAGTTGGCATGGGTTGATGTAAAACTTCTGGCCTTCTTGTTTAATAAGTCGTATTAGCCTATTAGGTATTCTGGGAATTTAATTTTATTGTTAGTTTCTTAAAAACAAAAAGATTAAAAGGGGGATGCTCTGTTGTTTGTATCACTAAGGTCAGGTTGTTTTGATGTGAATTTTAATTAGATTGTATTTCTCCTCTATATGAGTATGCTTTAATTAGATTGGATTTCTCCTCTATATCAGGGTCTGACAATAACCATAACCTAGAAAATAAGGATCTTACAATAACCTATTGCAAAAGGAGCTTTTCAGTGAGCAACTGAGCATAGTTCATACTTCATACATAACTAACTTAATAATCAAAACATAATGCAAATTAGATGAATTGCATGCAAATATTAGGTATGGATTCTATAGGGCAATTAAGGCTTTGCGAGGCTGTGAGAAAATACTTAATCATTGCCTCTACCCATTCGGTAAGCTCATCACCCTTGTATGTCATGAACAACTCCTTACTCACATCATCCTTCATAGCTTGTTGCAAGATACAAAAATCCTGACTGCTTAACCCCTTATCTCTTTTGACTTTGATTAATTTCTCAACAACTCTCTTTCCCCTATTCTTCTTTTCATCCATAATCATACGTCACTCTCTTGACTCCTCAATAATCAGATGAATAGAGGAATTGTTATCATGGTTGTTGTTACTGCAGCTAGGACCACCCTTTGATTTCTTACCATAAGAATCACCAGCAACACCAACAGGACCCTCTCTAACTCTCTTACCAGATGAAATACCCGACGCAGCAAGAAAGACAACATCAGGTGAATGCTCCACAGGTGTGCCACCAACAGAATTTCCAACCGAGAAATTAGAATCCACATCCATAGTATTTCTGAAACTACGGATATCAAACGAATTCACCTTTCGCACTGCATCAAGATTATCATCTGAGCTATCAGATTTACTAACATTATCTTCAAAATTTTCACCAAGAGCACCACTCATTGCATAGTGTCCGGTTGCAACGTTGGATCCACACAATTCATTCATCACCTCGTACCAAACAAAGGGCTTGGAGTTGCACCTATACAACTTTGCATTGTACTGCAAGAGAAAATAAGAAGTTTCATTATAAAATTTAGATGAGATAATTTGAAGGAAAATTAATTAATTGAATCGAGAAGTTCTTTACCTTTCTTAACACCTCCCAATAACTTTCTTCAGGAGCAATGGGTATTCGCATTTCTGCATCCCAACCCCAGCCGCTCTTGTCAGCACAAGACTTGTAATCATAGAAACCAGCTTTGAGAGTTTTCCATCGACACTGTAATTCATTACTGGTACAATGTGGTTCTGATTGTGTACTCAAAATTGGTGCCAACCTATTCCAGACCTGTTTCGTAAAGGTCCCTGGACCGGTCACCCTTTGTGTAACTTGTTTTTCAAGATTTAAGTCCAATCAGTGGCTGATAAAGTGTGGTATAGTTACTGGTAAAGGGTGGTACTGACACTGGTACAGGTTGACTCAAACTACTTAAATTGAAAAATCCATTTGGAATCAGCAAAAAACGGTGCTTCTTTTATTTTTAGGAATTTCGGTGACTTCAATTTTTCCATTTCTATTTTCTGTTTTTTTTTTCTATTTTTTTTCACTATTCAATCAACTTTACAATCCAAGTAAGATTGACACAACTTGTGCCTCTATAAATGAAATTTGAGGGCTGACCCTCTTCTTTCTCTCCAAAAAAATGTCCAATCAATCAAATTAAGGAACAACTACACACCAAAATTCTACATCGTTGGTACCACATAATTTTTTTTTATATAAACTATACATCAAGTTCTAGATTTAAGTTCAATCAGTCAATTTGTAAGTTTCCTATGTCTTTATATGTACAAAGAGGCTCTTAATTTGTCTAAGAAGAAAAAAAAATTGGTTCGATTGAGAGAGAGTGAAAGAAATATCAGCGAATTGAGAAGAAGTTCAGCGAAAGAGAGATCACAACGTATCTATCCGAGACGATGGAGAAGGAAATCGAAGAACTTGGACACAGAGGAGAGCAACTAGGTTTTCTAGATTCTTTTATTTGGCGGGAGAAGAGAAAAAAAATGGAGGGATCCATAATATAGAACGGTGACGATAAAAATGGAAGGGTGAAATTTCCAAATCTTCCCATAACTCCAATTTACTCCTCCAGAAAGTTAAGGCACCTCAATAGGTGCTTTAGTTTAGGCACGTTTAGGCCAGCTTAACTTTAGGCTTACGCTTAGTTAGGCCAGCCTATTTAATGCTTGTTTGGTGGAATAAGTGAGGTTTAAAGCTCTTATTCCACTGTTTAGGCCACAACCAAACATGGTGTATATACTTAAAACTGCTGTGACTCGTCCCACATTAATTGTCCTATGTTCAGTCTCACCCATCAATAGCAACCTGTCAAATTTGCTGCTGGTCATGCCACCAATTTAAACCCCACGTGGAAGTCATTTGCATGTGTTACATATGCATTGGATGGAGCGTGAAACGCTTGGGGTGGGACAATACACATGCGCCATATACTAGTGGATATACCTCGCTATTTCGGGAGCTTGTTTTTTTTTTTTTTAATATGCGGCTCATACTACTTTTAAATTTTCATATATGTAAGGAATTAAAGATCAAGGGATGTCAGCTTTATTTGTAATTCTTTCCATGTACTTTTAAATTAAGTTGGCAATGACACTATTTTAAATTTTTAATTCAGGAGACCAACGTGACGACGATGGAGAGAAGGAATTGGTCCTCACTCCCTGAACTCGTAGTGGCGATCATCTCCAACTTTCTACTTTCTGAAGATGTAACAGAGTACATCCGCTTTCGTGCAGTTTGTCCTGGTTGGAGGCAATCTACTGCTCCTCCGTCCAACATTGAGAGCCTCTTTCGGCCACTAAATTGGATCATGATCATCTCTGGTCAACGTGAGAAGTATTCCCCTCGTGGGATTAAAGATTGGAGTACCTTCTTTAATATCTCCAGTGGACGCTGCCTTCTAGTCGACATTCCGCAGTTCCGTGAAGGTTACACGCCAATATCTTCTGCTGATGGGCTCCTTGTATTGCTAAGAAGGAATACGGGTGAATTATGTCTTCTCCACCCATTCACATTATCTATTACTCAATTGCCTAAGGTGGATTCCCTTCTTTCCGTCATGATCCGAGATGAGCCAAGTAGTGTGAACTTCCTCTCATCTTCCGTTGTTGTTTTCTTCTTTCAAAGATGTCATAAAGTAGCATTTGCGAGGATAAGAGGCAACAGATGGTTTGGTATGGATTATGAGGTCAGTTGTACTTCCACTCTCTCCTTTCAAGGCCGGCTGTATGCGGCTGATCACAACACTGGAGAATTATTGCAGTTTGAGCTCGAGGAAGCAACTATTGGGCCTAGTTTGGATCCAAAAGTCAACGTGACAACTCGGATCCCGACCTTCAGTTATCCCTTGTATCATGGTCTTCTTGAGTATGGAGGAAAAATGTTAGTCCTACGGAAGTGCCGGGATGTGCCGCCCTTATGGGGTTTACACTTTGAAGTATACGAGATTGATGTGTTGAATAGGAGGCTCATCCCAACCACCATACCTCATGATCGCACTATTTTTGCGTCAGAAAACCGATGCCTATCTTTATCTACTTCAGTTTCTCCTTCAATCTTGCCGCAATCCATTTATTATTACAAAAGGTTTGAGCCAGACATCGATGTTTACGGTTCTCACCGCCCAAACCTTGCACCCACAAATTCATATTATCCTCATCCTGAGATTATCTACCGCCGCACCGCTCCATACAGAAAAAATTATGTCGGTCCATTTTCCCTTACCAGCTATCTCATTAGTCACTGTTCAAACTTTATATGGTATGTGCCCATGCTTTTTCATTTTTATTTGTCATGCATATGTAAAATTTAGATGCTCGCCTACCAATTGTCAAATTATGATAAGACTTTTTGGAATCCCCAATCCAGTTTCTCCCTCATTGCCAGTTCTTTTCTCCTCTAGCCATGAATAATACCTAATTTTTAACTTCTGGGAACCCACAAGTTGGAAATCACTATTGTGATAATGGGAATACCCATGGCAGATACATTTAAGAACAAAATACTACAAAATCATGAACTTGTGAAAATATCATAGAAGATTAAGTATATGCATGGTCACTCCAGTACTTACTATTTTCATTGGGTTAACTTTTGTTGTTGAGTCATAAATTAAAGATCAAGTACATGGTTGAAAAAGACTAAGAATGAATTACTGAATTAAATGCTTTGTCATGATTGTAAAGTTTTCTAGTGCATCTAGCGCATCCTATGAGGCTCTCTTTTGGCAATAATTTGAAAAATAAAAGTCTTTTGCAACAATTATAAAAAGAATTTATAAAATTTTGTAGTTTTTTTTTCCTATTTGTTCCTTCAAATTTTCGGTATTAGAACATTAACTGCATAAAAAAAAATTGTCTTGCTTCTGCGGCCAGTAGATTCCTTTCTAGTGCAGAAGCCATGAAGATTATAGTGTCTTAAAATATCAACATGATATGTGTTACTGCTTTTTGACTTGCTGATCAGACCTAACTAGTTTATGTTGAAAGACAGTGTTAATTGAACTAATCAGGGGAACAGCTTTTTCGAATATTTGGGTTGGAGAGAAATAGAGTAAATTTTAAGAATGTTTCTGTAAATTTCTCTCAAGTATTAGTGCTAGTATAATTGCTTTGGCAGCCTTGTGGGGTAAGAGCAAAGGATGATTATTCTTTTATTTTTCAAGTTACATTAGTATTACCACATGATGTTAATGATCTACTGGCTTTTTTACAGGCCATTTCAGAGGCAGAGGAGGTAGTACAACTTTAGCAGCTCTTTCGAGCTTGGGTGTGGAAAACAAATTGATGATGTGCTTCAAAATCTTCGTTTCTTTAAGGGCTTTTTGTTGTAAAAGTATTTATTGGTATTCTAGAACAATGTAATATCGTAATATAGCTTAAAATGATATTACTGGTGCTAGGTATCAAGTATCAACTTTGATACCGCTTATCAGGTTATGCTGACTTCAATGAAATCGGAGGGATATTTTTCTTCAATATATTGCTTGTTGGTGGATTCCTTGTATATTTATTTTCTTGTGTTATCTGAATGCCTGGAGGAGTGGAGGTGGACAGAATATTAGAATTTCTGTCTTGAATTATGCCTCGATCAGCCTACTAGATGTAAATAATAGGCTCGGGCAGGGGCGGATTTAAGTGTGGGAAAAACAGGGCTAAGTCCTCACTACAGATTGAAAAATTTGTAATTTTTTTTTATGGATCAATACTTTTTAATCCTCTATAAATGAAATTACATTTTTAAGTAGAAATATAATTAAATAATCTGAAAATATTCTGCATATTCATCAATTTCAATGTTGTTTAGGAAATATGAAGCTGTCTTGAATTTAGTTTATCATCTTGCAATTGTATGTACATATTACAAATGTTTTTCGCAAACAAGGTCACCACAAATGATGAATTCTTGAGTCCTTATATATATAGTACTTAGATTTTTTTTTTAAAAGGCCAAAATAATATACTATAAGAATCTTTGTATCTGTTATATTGTTGAAAGCAATCACTAAACTATAAACTCAATACTCATCGAAAAATAAAGTTGAAAGTTCATAATTAATGTTGTCATGGATGACATTTTAAGGTACACGTTTTGTTTTAAATAATTTTTCAAAATTCCAATTATTTGTTTTACAAGTTGATAGAGAATATGTGGGCTAAAAATATACAATATTCATTAATATTTCAGAAATTCCAAGAGAGCGCTTGCACTTAAAAGACACATTCAAAATAAGAAAAAGAAAATCAAAGAGAGCGCTTGCACTTGAAAGAAAACATTCCAAGATTGACACTGAGTTCATCTGCCTCATCTATTATTACGGATAAAATGTAAAATATTATATGTAAGTATGACACAATTCTCTATTTTCTCGTTGTGTGTTATTCTACAAAAGCCTTATAAAAGAACAAAATGTTTATGCATTATACATATATTATACTTGAATCATGAATTTTAAACGTAATAAATTTTTTCTCAAATTCCGACTTTGTCTACAATAATTTATTTCTCAATCGTAAATGAACTCCTAAGTCTGATGTTTTCACTTTTGATATCGTACCATTTTACCACCTAAAATGGTAAAAACGAAATTCATTCATACCTTACGGAGCAGGACGGAGCCAAAAAATATGATCGGATGGAATATAATTTTATAATTTTTTGAACAATATTTATATTTTTGTACTCTTTTCTGAAAAAGAATATAGTAACATAAAGAGGATGTCGAGTACCACCCTTTAGGCCCATGTGGCTCTGCCCATGCACCCGAGTCCCTTCGTCAAGGAATTGCAAAAAATTTATATTGCATATTCTGAAACACAGATTATGAATTTGTTAATTTAAGAAATTTGAAGATGTCAAACACAATCAATGCAATTTCTCATTATAAAGAAAAGGAGCAAAAGTAAATGCAAGAGTTGGTATATATATGTTGTTTAGCAATGATCATAAAAACCGTCAATGTTGGAAGTGATATCTCATTACATAAAACAAATTGAGTTTGTTGTTTGTACTAGCTTTGGTCCTGAAATTGTTATAAATTTCTTTTTGAGTAAAAGTTGGAGCCACTGGTACCAACTTGTTTGGAACTAAAGGCTTTGTTGTTGTTGTTGTAAAAGTTTGAGGTTAAGTCACCTAACTATTTAATATCAACAAGGGATTTTTCATCCGAATTTCAAACCTGCAACCTCTCACACGAAGGGTATTGCTTTTTGCAAAGGCTGGTTCTCGGGTCATTGAATTATTTTTTATTGATTACTTTGTACTTTCTCTCACCAGGGTCAAATAAACAAAAAAAATAAGAAATTGCATGCAGTCCTTGTATATTTTCTTAGCAGCAGTAATTCTGTTAAGGAAACCAATTAAGAAAACTTCCACAAACAGGTCTGATTTGGTTAAGAATAATCTTATTTGTTTTGTATTGTAATTAGCTATTGTCAGATAATATTTCATTTATCTTAATTATATCAAATTGTAGAAAATAATCCATCTAATGGCCAATAAGATAATTCAAAATTTTGAATCCTGCACTGGCGATTTTAGCAAGGTCAACAATCAACATCATTGATGAAGGACAGCTTGGACCAATATATTAGGCAAGATCAGCTTTTTATTTTATTTGCATTTTCTAGTTTTAAAATACGACTATTGGATTAATTGATCAGTATAAATTGCTCATTTGCTATAGGAAGTTCAAGAAAACGGTCAAGAAATTGCTGTCAAAAGACTTTCAAAAAGCGCGAAAAAGGGAGAAGAAAATTGATGAATTGAACTACTTGTAAGGATCAAGTACAAGAATTTTGTTAAATTGATGGATTTTGCGTACAGCAACAAGAGATTAATCCTATGCTTACTAATTTTATACAGAATTATAACTTGATCATAGGCTAATTTGGTATGTTATATACATTGCTTTTTTATTTATTTTTTAATCAAATCTCCGTCCTTTTTTATTTAATATTTGTAGTTCGTTATTGTTTATCTGGTTTATTAAATAGTGTAGTATAAATGTATAATGATCAGGGAGCCCAAGACATGCCTCACAATTCAAAAGAAAACATAAGATTATAGAAATCACAACATAATGTTTAATTGTTGATAAATTGAATTAAAAATTTTGATTTTTCGCTTTTATGTAAGAGATTTGATGTGTGCATTACCACAGATGAAATTTTCAATTCAACTTCAACAGAGAAGTCTGCTTTGTTTAACATTACATAGGCGCTGGATTTATAGAATAAACAATCAGGCAATGTAAATATGTAGATGCAGAATAAACAATCAGTCCCAGAACTAAACTGGCAATGTAGATACAGAATAAACAATCAGGCAATATTATTTGCCTGTTTAACCTATAATTTATATTCAGTCATATTAATATATGAGGAGGGATCCAATTACACCTTTTTTGGTGACACATCATGACACCGTTTTTTTTATAGGTTAATTTTGCGATTTCAAAATCTAAACAGTCGATCCGAACCGTTCAACATAATCACCATATTAAAATGTGCTTGGAGATCAAATTTTACGTTTTTCTGAATCTTTATACTATTTATTAAGATGGTTACAAAATTGATGTTTTTCAATGGTCTGAAAACAACAATTTCATAACCATCTTAATAAATAGTAAAAAAATTCAAAAAAATGTAAAATTTGACCTCCAAGCACATTTTAATATATCCATCATGTTGAATGTTTTGGATCGACTATTTGGACTTTGAAAATGATAGGTGTCAAAGTGTATCACTAAAAAAAGGTGTAATTTGATCCCTTCTCTTAATATATTTAGGGTAGAAATTCATTTTACTAAGATTTTGTAAACATGTCTTTAGAGGCTCTAAAATTTAGCCACCAAATTATATACAACTTAAATTTTACAACCACAAGTTATTTTATGTTCACAATCTGAGAAGAGAGAGATCAAACCACAAGTTATTTTATGTTCACAATCTGAGCAGAGATCGATAGATCAAGCTGCCGTATACTTATTCACAAAATATTCGTGCTTGGCATGCAAATAATTATATACACAAACAATAACATGATAGCAATTACTGCCACATACAATAAACATTACTGCCACAATTAACGTATTCATAAATCATAGCTGGTCATACAACATATCATGCTCATAATTTATAGATATATAAAATGGGAATAAATACCCAACATGATAAATGATTACAAGATATCAAATTTCACCATATCAGAATATTAGTTGGAATCAAAATAAATCTTAATATAATAGCCCTGAGTGGGAACAAAATTAACCCAAGTAGAAAAGTAATGGTCTATATTTAAGCGATCTCATATCTTAATATGCGGGAACACACCTTAATCTGTCTTTGACTCTTGAGTATCTGAAATCAACATAAGTGAAAACAAATGAGAAAAAATTTCTTGGTCCAGTATCCACCCATGAATGTGTAAAAATACCAGTAAGTAGTAAAATTGTAGTACTAAAACTACTTTGATAAGGCACTGATCACTAAAGAGTTGAGAAGGCAACTGAACTAAATTTCTAACAAATTAAACATAAAGCTAAATTAAAAGTCAGTTAACTTACTTGGCTCTTAATGCATAATTGATATCGGAGAGCTATACCAGACTAGGCACAAACCAAGTCTCCAATGAATCAAAAGGGCAAGGCAGCACCTCAGTTGTACCATCTCCTATGTCGTATCTACAAAGATATTGCTTGTCTTTGAGGAAGTAAATGCAATTCCCTTTGAATCCAGCAAAGTTACTTGCACAGAAAGATAACCCACGATAATATTGCAGAAACAGCATTTGGTCACCTATATCAGTGATTTTCACCCAACAAGGTTTCCCTTCTCCATCACCAAAATAAAGACAGTATATATCAAAATGACACTGCTCATCCTCATAATACTGGAACAACCTTAGGATCTTTCCTCCTGATTCAACCAGAATTGTACAACCCTCGTCTAGAGGGTCTATGCCCTCTGGTGGTGCGACTTGATAAACCAATTTTTCAGTGGCAATATCATGAACAGTCGTAATGCCAGTTTCTAGGTCGTTACCAAAGTATTGTCCCATATAAAATGTATTACCACTGTCACCGACCCCTTCTATATAGTTCCAATACTCAGCCTTAGGTCGCCAAAAAGCCATCACTTTTGGTGGTTCATTCCATTCCATGGGGTCTTCTGGATCTCCTGATATTATAACAACAATATCATCGCCTTGAATTGGATCTGGACCAATATAGTCTGGGGACGCACAGAGATTAACAAAAGGGACAGGGATCTGATCATGAGTAAGAGGATTAAGGAGATGCTTCTCGAAACTTCTCAAGTGATAGGCAAGCAAGTAGCGGAATGCGGGGCCCTTGAGCAAGGCAAGATGGGAACCTGGACAGGAGATAGTGTGAACCTTACCAGACGAGAGGCAATAGAAGCGTATAATGGTATTTTCACGCTGTTCTTTACTGCGGAGCTCTAGAAGCCAGGGGAGTTGTGGAGGAGGATCAGTGACTGGGGCTGATAATTGCCAGCTCTTGCACACAGCACGGAAGCGTATGAAATCACAGATATCAGAGAGTTTTTTGGAGAAGAGATGGAGAATTTCTGGTGGAAGATCTGACCAGTTTCTCTCAGCGGTGGCACTTCGTTCTCTCATGGTGACAGTGGCTGTCTTTCGCTTGCGCATTGGTAGCTCTTCGTCCTCTCGTACCAGAATGGGTTTTTCCATTTGGTTTTATTAGGGTATTGCCTCCAACTAAACAAATAAAGAAAAAAAAAGAGAGAACAGTATTAATTAGTACACCTCAGTTAATTCAAGGTCAGTTTGGGTCTCAAGAGAACAGATTTCAAATTTGATTTGAGCCTTCTGAGAAGACTATACTGGTTCTAGACCAGGCGATAATTGAAAATTCAGTAACAATTAAGTTCTATTATTAAATGGATAAAGGGCTTCTTTTTTTTTATCTCACATCCATTTATATTGTCTATAAAGAATTCAATAGTTGACCTTAAGAAGGCATTTAGTTGGAGCAATGATTCATTCCAGATTTCAAAGGATTTAGCATCAGATTCTATGGAATGTGGTTATCAAATTTAGTGAGTGCAAGCTTAAGAGGTACCTTAACAGAAACAAATAGAACAGGATCACATGTTGTGTAGATCATATAGTGAGCTCCATCATGAAAACCACATTAAATTTATGCAACCAATAAATAAATAAAATAATAAACAAACAAATCGTCAACAAATAATAATAAACAAACAAATCGTCAACAAATATATGAAACAATACATAAGAAGTGGCTCTTACAAGATTGAAACAAGTAACTTCTATACCTTTAAAATACTCACTTAGTGTTAAAATTATTTAATAATGTAATGGAAAGAAACAATATACAACGTTCAGATTTTCAGAAATCACTTGCAAATGTCCAAAAATCAGCAAGCATGCAAAGTCAATGTGAAAAGTGCTTACCAGAATACATGCTGATACCATGGGTACGGACAGAATTTGCATGATACCAGAAAATAATGCTGATACCAGAATTACCAGAGTATAATCCAAATCACTTGTATCTAGGTGCTGACCCAATTTGGGTACGGACTGAATATAATTCTGATACAAGAATCAGTGTTCCTTGTAGGAGAAAAGTGCTTACCAGTTAAATTTTTTTTTTTAATATATATTTTCTAACCACTTACGCAAGTAACAAGGAAAAACTTGATCAGTTCAACATTGCCAACAACGGCTTCAAACCTAAATAATTAAAAAAGAAGAAGGAATTATTACCTGAATAGGGTTTCTCCCAGAGGAATTAAGAGGTTGCAGAGAGGTGGCACTTAATCGCTGCGGTCACCGCGCTATGGGGGGAGTGGGGGCGGGGAGCTGACGGGTGCCGAGATTACTTCACGCCCGGGAAGAGAGATATCGCGAGGTGGGGCGCTGAGATGTTGCGAGGTCGTGAGGGAGAGTGAGGGAGAGCAGTGGGGGGAGACGAGAGAGATCAATTGGGCGGCAGAGGGCAGCAGTGAGCCAGTGAGGGACTTTTGGTTGATGAATTTGGGTCAATTGGATGGGCTTCTGGGCTTGTTGTTTTGACTCTTTTATTAACAGTTGGGCTTCGGCCGTATGTTTGTAATAAAAAAATTATAGGATTATTGAGGACCGTAAGCTGTGCAAATGGTGCAAACTGACCTCAGCCGCTACAAGGAGACTCGTAGTCGTAAAGAGAAATAGGGATCCGTATCCTCTGCATTAACTCAAAAGAGAATTTTTGAGTAAATGAATTTTCACCGTCCGATATTTAACGAAGTCAATTCAGCTCGTGTCTATAACATAGGAGGTCCTTTAATATTAGTGCAAATTTAATTCGTATGAATCTTAAAACAAATCGGACAGTCGAGATTCATTAATATAAAAGATTCTCTTTTGAGTTAATGCAGTGGATATGAATTGGAGAAATAGAGCATACAAGAATGAACTCATATTTTTTTCATGAAAAGCTATTTACTTGTTAACCCTTGCGATTTGCTAGTTATTTTCCATATTTCTGTATTAGAAAAATAAGTATTTGACATTATATCGCTATTTAATTTATAATTTATATTTTTTTTTTAAATAATGTGATATAAAACTATAATTGTAACAACCTAAAAAATTAAGTTGTTATTATTTATTATTGCATGGCTATTTCGTAATAATATAAACTCTAAGACTATTAATGAAAAAATCAAAACCTAAATAATTGCACGACTTGATTTGTATGTATAGTTTGATCAAATACAATATACTTTAATAAAACTGCCTAAACATTCTACTTGCTAAAATTGAAAAATTGAAAAATTATGGAAAGATTATCATGCATAATACAAAACGTCATTCAACCTAAAAGTTAATACAAACAGCATTAGACTTTCCAATACCAATGGATTTTTTTTTTCCTTTTTAACAATCAATAGCAAAGGAATGGCTACCCTTTCTTAAAAAGTAAAAAGATATATAACTGGGCCCACGGGCTCTCTTCACACTGGGCTAGAGAAACAAAACACAAATACGGAATAAAACGTTGTCGCTACTTCCGATCAAGCGAACCAAACACTAAACAGGCGACTCCAACAGTGTCGCTCTCATCTCTCGTTCGTCTCTGCCGCAACCTTCAACTGATCTGACTGCTGGGAACGTACACGGAAGCACTAGGAGTAATTTTATCGAACACCTTGCGGGCATATACCAATACCCGACCAAATGGAGAAATATGCAAGTCAAACAAGAAGCCAACAAAAACAAACAATCAATCACAGAAAATAAAAGAAAGACACAAGATTTTACATGAAAACTCTTTCGGAAAAAAACCACGTGAGCACACGGCGCAATTTCACTATTCAATGGAGTCTTTACTATACAAGGAGATAACAAGCCATTAACACTCACCCTAACACTCTCTTACAATTTCATACACCAATTTGAGATTTTCTAGTGTATTTAGGTGGATTGAATCAAGAGAGCAAAAATCCTAGAATAAGCACAGAGAAGAAAAAAGGAACGGCTTGGCTTTTCTCGGCTTGGTCCCATTACCTCTCTCAGTCTCTATATTTAATTCCATACGGAATTAATTCGAATGACAGCAACATGGGCCGAAGCCCATAATACATTTTCTTTCGGCTTCATACGTCAGCACTGACCGATTCCCTCACCACTTGTCACCTACTCACACTCCCACCACCTTTAACTGTAGGTGCTATGCAAATCAAGATGCATCGCATGATCAATCCACAAGTGTTCCAGGAGGCATATCAGAGAACCAAGGTAACATTTGTGAATTACGTGAGAAATAAATGGCACCAACTGAGATAACATTTGTGAATTATGTAAGAAGAAGGGCATAACTCAATACTTAATTGCTCTTGTAGAATGTATATCAACTGCTTCTTCAATGCAGATCAATTCATTATAGAATTACATGTCTTTCTGTTTCTGGGTGTAAAACAATCAAGCAATTCACATGAGAAGGATAAGAGAGAAATGATGAGGGGGAGGCGTTGGAATTAGAAGATCAGATGATATCATCATCCCTATATGCTTGGTGATCAAACTTTTAGAACAAAAAATATTAATATTTTATTTAGAAACTTATTGATACAATATTTCTTTTACGAAAATACCAATTTTGTTGGACAAATTTTATTGCTTATTTACTTATTACTAACTACATTCCATGGCACGTCACTTTTACTGAGTTACAGTCATACCATAAAACAACAAACATTCCATGGCTGATATCAGCGAACACTGACTAAACTGAATCATTTTTCAAAAGATAGAGCAAAAACATAAAACCCATGAAGCGATTTTGCCAAAAACACATAATTCAAAGAACTTCACAAAAATTAAACTAAGGAAAATTAAATCGATTGCATTATGTAAAAACTTGAGCATACTATATTTCAATTGTTAAAACCCTTCACAGATAAAATGCCTAGATATATTCGGAAAAAAAAAATGCCAAGTTCTTATTCCACAAGCCTAACTGCTCCAAATCGTACCAAAGAGAGTCACAAAACTCAGCCAGTACATCTCTATGTTAAGAATTTTGAGAAATGGCTGTCAAAGAAAGCGTTGTCAAAGAAAATGCTGTCAAAGAAAAGAATGACGACACTGATGTCATCATGATAGTCCCGCTTAGCACCAGGATCGAAATATCTTAAATCGTAGTACCCCCTCCCATGTTTTCTGGCTGCTCTCTCCAATGCTTTCCTCATTAGCATCGCCGCTGCACCCTTTACAATAGTAATATTCAATAGGTTAGGTGATAAACAAACTAAAAAATAAATAATGACTTTGCTTTTCATGCATGCTGTACTTGGAAACCTTGGTTCGTATCCAGATGGCGGCAAGCAGTAATAACTCAAGTATTAGGGAAAGCTTAGCATTTCATTCTAATCTCAGGCCATATTGAAAGTAGTACTCAACTGGTACCTAAAAATACAGAAAACCAAAAACAAAAACAAATAACAACTCTGTCGTCAGGACCGAGGAGCACTTACATCGCGAGTGAAGTTTCGGACAAAAGCGGCAGCCTCTTCGTTGTTGATCTCATCCCAAAACCCGTGTGAGGCAAAAATGACAAATCTGTCATCAGGACCAAGTTGGTGTGTTCGAATGGTCGGTTTGGCCTTCAAAATAGGCCGCACAATGGGCTCCTCTTGTATGTACTGAGCAGGTAGTGGCACCTCGTTGAATTCATTGTATTTCAGATACACGTGTCCAATTGCCCTAGTCACCTGAAATTTTTTAATTTAAAATGACAAACAAGAATTTTTATCGATACATGTTGATGATGGCCCTTTTTTTTTAACATTCCTTTTTTTAATATATGGGTGCTTAATTGGGGTTTAGACTACAGCAGTAACATCTAGTTGCCATTTTTAGAAAGAGTGCAAAACAAAGCGCAGTCATGTTGAAAATAAATAGAAGATATTTTGACAACCTTCAACTGTGCCACTTTCAACCACAAGCACAATTGAAGTAAAGTAGAGCAGTCGATTAGTACTGACTTAATTACACAACAACCACAGCTCACAGAAAACACTAGAAATAGAATAACTAAAAATCTATTAACAAAAATAATAGAAAGTAATTACCTGAAGAGACCCCCTGAGAAGAAAACATCCCTCGCCTTCTGGGAAGAGGTTAGTGTCAGGATGCTCCTCACAGACCTCATTCTTTCTTTCTATATGTTTAGCATTATAATCAACTGACAGCTGAATCACCTCCATGTCATCCAAGCCACCCCCGTTCGGCCATCTTGCCAGAACTGCACGAGAATCGCCGGCATTCGTCACATAGAGAACATTGTTAAACACGACCCCGACCAGACAACACGACCCTAACACTGCAAGTTGTGGTTCGTTTTGCCAATTCCTTCTAACGTGATTCACGAACATTAGCTCGGTTCTGTAATATGCCTCCTCGAACACTTCTGTATTGATCACACCATTTTGATTTGCAATAGCACCTACAGTTAAAGAAATGAAATTAACCCATGTTTGTAAATTGAAAGATGATAAATTAATGCATTATACAGTCAAGAATTTCAAAGTTATTTGACTGCTTATCGCATGTTAAATTACCATTGCACAGCAGACCAAAGATAAAATAATCGGTCAATCTTTTTAATTGCATGCGCGACTTGTTTGTTGAAGAAACAGAACAAGTCAGATATGGATTTATTGTGAAATTGCTTACTTGCTTTTGCACTGTAAACACTAAACAGATACCTGATAATTTAAAGTTCAGGAAAACAATTTAGATGATAAAGAAATTCCAAGAATCGTACTTGGCTGCCAAGATTTTGAGTTCAAGATTGAATGTTAATTAAACCAACAAAATTCAACGAATATAATAAAATTTTGCACTTGATCTTTTCCAACAGAGGACTAAACTCTAATTCAAGCAGAACCAAATTTACCACATTGCCCCTCAAAACAACGAATACAATAAAATTTTGCACTTGATCTTTTCCAGTTCTTTCCAAAACAAGAAATTTCGAAGACTCCCTCAAAACAACAAGAAATACAAAAGGAAAAAAATAAAATTTGAAAAGCAACTCACTCTTGAAGTTGTTGAAGAGATGGTCAAGGACGAACTGAGAGCAGGCGGTCCCGCCATGGCCATCGTAGATGCCGACGAACACCCCGCGGAGCCCATTGTCTCCATCTGTCAGAGACCCAGACACCAGTTGACTGCGATCCTCGTTCTGTACGTTAGCTTGCGCCACGGCCATTGAAAACATGCCATAGAGGTGGTGGGCCAAGCTCTTATGCCAATAATATTGGCTGAACCAGTCTCCGCTGGAACCTTGAATTGACGTCTCTCGGTTTACTCCTTCGTCTACAAAGCATTGTTTCATCCAGCGAAAGAGAGAGCCGCACATGTTTCCAATGCCATAAGGGTAGTTCAGCTCGCCTACAAAGCATGATGACAACCAGCGATTGAGATAGTTGGCTGCCATGTGCAATCCGGCAATTGAGATGGTAGAAGGAAGTGTATATTACAAGAATTGGAGAGGGTAGTCTTGTTCTGAGAGATGGTAGAAGGAGGAGGAGAGGACAAAGGAGGAAAGATGAAAGATTTGCAATGGAGGTTCTTGTGTGGGATTTTGGACAAGTATATAGACCGTGGGATTTGTCAAATCCCACAAGCGAGAAGAGAGGAATTAAGGTCTGTTGGTTGGTGAAATATAACTAACTGATTTGTTTTCGACATAACTGATTTCTGTTTATCAAGAGAGGGAGACTTAAGTGCACCTGGCGCATTGAAATTCTTAATGCCTAGGAACGGCTAAGATAAGCATAATATTGTATTTCTTTATTTTTATGTATATAGGATGAATAGACAAATATTTATCAAACGATGTGGTCATTAAATATTGATAATTATGTAAGCAAATTGTAATTTGTAGGATTTTATTTAGATTGATTTTCTGGAGCATTAATTAAATGATATAATTTATCTATCATAGTCATCAGTAATAACTTCTTTAATTATTTTCTTGAACGATTGTAGAGCTTTAATATCTTTGTTTCTTTAAAATATTATTTTTGTTGTTTTTACAATTATAGACAATTTATATTTCAAAAAAAAAAACTCGCATCGTATAACTATTTAAAAAAATATATGCAGTAGACAACTAGAATACCTCGTGTAAGTTAACAATATTTCAAAATAAGTGGAAAGTTAGCAGTAAGTGTTTGTAGATATTCTACTCGAGGTCCATGCAAATAAAAATCGTAACATTTGATTGTGTATATAATTAATTTACTCAGTAAAGCATAAATAATATTAGTTAGCTCTGAGAACCAACATCTAATCTATTAACAAATTATAACATTCTCTAAATAAAACATGGGTTCAAAATCCAATTAACAAATCCTTATAAATATTTAAAAGTAAAAAAACTTAATTTTATCTTTATCTAAAAAATCTTCTCTTATTAAGCATGTAGATAACTTGATCCGTCAACGGCTGTGATTAAAAGATGAAAATTCGGATTGAATATCAGCCCTCCGACCTATTTTTTATTCTTTGCATTTTTTATGTACTTTTACGTTTAGAAATCTAAATATACTTAGACACATACTTGCCACATGTATTTTCCTAAACTCCCTTATTTGATTGTCAAATGCTCGATTTTCTGATCGATCCAGATTTCTTTCCATTTTTTAAATGTCATCTAACAAATTTTTGGATTGATTGGTAATGGTCATGTCTTCATTTCTTTTTATTTTTTATATCTTTGAAGGAATGTATTTGTCGTTTAATATCATTAATAGATATTGTTGAATAATTATTTTTTTCATTGGTCTATTTTTTTAGAGTGACGCTATTTAGAAATTACTATTTTTATTATTGGGAGCGGAGAGAAACATTTCCCTTTTTATACCTATATTGTCATTGCCAATTTTATTCAATAAATACAATGCACCTCACAAGAAAAAAAAATATTGCACCTCAATAATCAAAATTATGCTCCTATTTTTTTTATGAAAATATGTCATTTTGTATATGAGATCTTTTTTTCTTCTTATAATATGTCTCAATTGCAACGCATGGAGATAATACTGGCTACTAAATATTAATAATTAGCATATATACAGTTGACACAAGTTCTGTCTAAACTCATTGTAATTTAAGAAACAACTGATCTAATTCGACCCGAATCCAGCCTCCCTAATTGAGCCCAATTTAAGTGAAAACAGGTCTGTCAAAATGGGTCACACTCTTAAGCCCAGCCTAATGTTAGATCTCCAGTTAATTTGAAAACCGAGAAGCCCCAAAATAACAATAAGTTGACAAGTAAATTTTTTTTATATGAGTTGACAAGTAATTTATTATATAAGGGTTATTATCTAAATCCAAGTCCTCAATCTCAAACGTAATTATTTTCAGCAAACTTTATAGTAAAATAAATAAAAATTATGGGCATCATGAGAAGTTTTTAATATGGGCCTTCGATTTTTAATTTATCTGGGAGAGTTTGATAATGATATTTTTTTCTTTGAACAAATAATGCGGTTGCCAAATTGCCACTTGAGCATGAACCGTATTCGTCTACTAATACCAAATCAGTCTTTAAAATTTTGATTTGAGTTTAATTAATCCATGATCTGCAATTCAGTTTTATTAACAAAGAAACAAGTACAGACCGTCAAAATTAAGTACTTTTATATTTACTTCTTATTATCTACATTAATTAAATGGCTTGTATCACTGAACACTCACTAAAGTGAATCAATTTTCAAAAGATATATAGAACAACAACATAAAAACTCATGAACCAATGTTGGCAAAACCACATATTACACAGGAACTTTAACAAAAAAATTTTGAGTAAACAAGAGGGGTCAAGCCCCACTTTATATTAACCATAAGCGGTTACAAATGTGTAGGTTCTCAGAGAGAGAGCCTGGTGATATGTGTGATAAGAAAATGAAAAGCAAAAATAAAAGGACTCCTAAGGGGAGCTACGTGATCAAGAAGGTGGTGAGCTAAAGATAAAACTTATAAAATACAGAAATAAAATAGCAGGTAACCTAAATTCTATCTAACTAGTATAAAGATTGGAATTTTCCAATGGCTTTATTACAACTTCAGTGCTTGTCATCCTTGGTCCATGTTGATTGTTTCTTCCAGTCGTCCATCCAGTCGTCTCATTTCTACTATTTCTTCCACCAATTGTATTGTTGTTTTGATTGTGCCTCTAAAAATTCTGTTGCACCTCTCTCTCCATATAACGAAGTTTGCTGTTATTATGGTTTCTCTTGTTCTACTTGAGGTCGCTTTGTCCACCATCAGTTCTATATAATCTGGGCTGTTTCGTGTAGGTACTGGTAACCTCAAGGAGAGCAGTGCCCTGCTGGTAATTGCCTTGGCCTGATTGCAGTCGTTAAAGAGGTGTTGGGCGTCTTCATCACTTGCTCTGCACATGTAGCACATGCCCACTATCGGGATTCCTCTATTCCTCAAAGTGTCTACTGTCAATATCCTTTTGTTATATAGCAACCATGCAAAAATTCTGCATTTTGGAGCAACTTTGAGCTTCCAAATACTGTCTGTTTTGGGCTTTATTCTTGGAGTATCACAAATTGTATTGTATGCTGATTTTACCGAAAAGCCCTTGTCTTTTTGAGGTTTCCAGATAGTGGTCCCTGTAATTTGCTGTGGTAACGCCCAGTACTGTTGTAGCTCCTGCTGTATTCTTCTCAGTTGGTTTAGATCGTTCTCCGCTTGCTCTGACAGTGAGTGCTCAAAGAGCTGTATCGGGTCCGGTATGATAAAGAAGTCATGTAAGCTAATATTCTGATCTGTTGCGAAAGTGTAGAGTGCTATCAACCAGTTCTTGAGGATTCCTTCGCCCCAATCATGTTTCCAGAGTTTTATGCTTCGACCTTGATGCTTTGCCCTTTGCATGAAGATGTCACAAAAGGGCTGAATATCCTTCAAGTGTGTGGAGAAGAATGATGAGTCATAAATCATTAGGGGGTCTTGTTGGCAATAAATTTCAGAAAAGACTGTCTTCCATAATTTTGGCTTCTGTTGATGCCACTGCCAATACCACTTTGCTAGTAGCGCTATATTAAAATTTTTTAAATTTACAATGCCAAGTCCCCCCATCTTCTTCGGTGTGCAGACTATTTCCCAGTTTGCCAGATGAATTTTTTTCTCTTCTTGTTGCGCCCCTTGCCATAGGAAGTTTCTCCTTATTCGATCAATTTCATCCACAACCCATTGTGGTAATCTGAGCACTGACATAAGGTATATGGGTATAGCAGAAAGGATTGTATTTATGAGTACGATACGACCTGCTAAGCTTAGGAATTTTGCTGCCCAACCCGTTAACCTTTCTCTGATTCGTTGAATGAAGCCTCTGAATACTTGATGTGGAATCTTGCTGTCCGATAAAGGTAGGCCCAGATAAGTCATAGGCATCGTGCCTATCCTGCAGCCCAGTATATGTTGAATTTGTTGGGCATCACTCTGTGTTGAGTTGAGTTGTATAAACTCTGACTTTTCCATGTTGATCTTTAACCCCGTTAACCTCTGAAATACTGCTAGAGTGAGCTTGAGAATTTGTACTTGCTGGATATCAGGTTTGACGAAAAAAATCGCATCATCCGCATATAGCAAGCACGGCTCCATGTTTCGGATTGGCAACTTCATTGCCCCTGTTTCTCTCAGTCTCTTCATCCATCTTGGCAAGAAATCAATTGCTAAAATGAATAATAGAGGAGATAAAGGATCACCTTGACGTACTCCTCGTCGAAGCATTATTTTTTTCCCAATAAGTCCATTGATGCTGATTTGTGACGTGCCTCTTAATACCAGGCGGTCCATCCATTGGATCCAGATTTGTGGAAATCCTAGGGCCCTCATGACATTTAAGAGAAAATTCCAATCGATAGTGTCAAAAGCTTTATGTATGTCGGCTTTGAAGAGAGCTAGGGGTGTTTTAGTCTTTTTTGCAAAATGTAGCACTTCCCTCGCGTATATGAATCCTTCGGAAATTTGCCTATCTTTTATGAAACCCGATTGGGATTTCATAATTAGGTTGTCCATGTGCTCTTGCAACCTATTTGCCAATAATTTTGACATAATTTTCTGACAACTATGGATGAGGCTGATGGGTCTGAACTCGGATGGCTTGGTCGGATTGGTTGTTTTTGGGATCAGAATTATGAAAGATGAATTGAGTGGTTCCAGAGTTTGGTTTGATGATGTTACTGTGGATACGACTGCTAGAATGTCTGGGATTATTATGTTCTGGAAAGATTTGTAAAATTCGCCCGTTAGCCCATCTGGTCCTGGTGCCTTGTTAGGCGGCCACTCCTTAATCACCCTTCTAATTTCATTTTCGGTCACTTGTCTACCCAAATCCGATAAGTCCTGTTGGGTTGGGTATAGCACAGGCCATTCGATCTCCTGTGTTGTCTGTACTGTTCTCCCCATCAAATCTATGAAAAAATCTCTAAAAATTGACGCCTTACTTTTCTGATCCTTGTAGGCTCGTCCATTGTGGTGTATTGCGCCTATGTTGTTGCTCCTTTTGCTTGAAGTGGCATAGGCATGAAAGAACGCTGTGTTGTTGTCACCTTCCGTTTGCCACTTTGTTTTCGCACGTTGTTTCCATAATTCTTCCTCATATGTTGCTAGCTCTGTAAATCTTCTTCTTACCCTTGCTCTGACAATTTTTTCCAGTTGTGTTGGTAGTCTTGATTCCTCCACTTTATCATACCATCCCATGTAATTTCTACATACAAGAATCTGTCTTTTGATATTGCCGATTCGGTCCTTTGTCCAACTTGTGATCTGTTTCTGTAGTTCGCTAAATTTGTCGTGTAATTGTTTTGGTGTGTGTGCTGTCTCCTTGCTTTCCCAGTGTTGTTTTACAAAACTTACAAATTCTTCCGATTTCAGCCAGAGATTTTCGAATCTGAAAGTTCTTGTTTTCCTGATGTGTGTACTTGCTTCATAAAGGATTGGATTGTGGTCCGAATTGGTGTTGGGCAAAGTACTTTGCTTTGATGTTGTAAAAATTGCACTCCATTCTGTTGAGAGTAGAAATCGGTCCAGTTTTGCTAAGGCTGGAGCTGATCTGTTGTTCGACCACGTGTATCTTCTTCCTGCCATTGGAAGATCGATCAAACCTAATTGCAAAATTAGGTCAGCGAACGCTACTGGCCACCTTGAAGCTGTTGAGGTGTTATTTCTGTCTTGCTGGTGAAGTGTGGTGTTGAAATCCCCACAAAGTAGCCATGGTGTGCCGTCTGTTGGCTCCTCTAGCTGCACCTCTTGGAAAAAATGATCTCTTAGGCTTGGTCTTGACGGGCCATATACTGTGGTGATTTTAAAAGCTTCATCCATGGTGTTATCCCTCAAGTTAACCGATAAGCTGTAAGTATTCACCTTGTGTGAAAGTAAAGAAAATCTTCTGTCTTGCCATGCGACTAATATGCCTCCTCGTGTATTGCTTGCGTCTAGTACTTGGAATTTATTCAGTCTTCCCCCACATATCTCCTTTCTTGTGTTGTCATCTATATTCCTCAGTTTTGTTTCTTGAAGGCATATGATGTTTGGCTTTTCTAAAAAGAATGTTTGTCTAATTGCCAATCTCTTCTCTCTTTCGTTCAGACCCCGGACATTCCAGGATATTATCTTAATTTTTGTTTTTTGATCCATAAAGAAACCAAGTGACAACCAAGATATGCTCATAAATAATTGATTTGAAAGAGGAGGTCTTACAAAACAGTGCCTTCATCCTACAGCTTTGCCCTTCTAATTGAAATCCTAATAAAAATCTAAACTGCCCCTTTTCATCCAGGAGTACATACCTTGCTATCCCCAAACACTCCTGAATTCTTACTCGGCACCTGCCCACATTACACTTTAATTCCCACCTACTAATAACTTATGTACATACGGCTCTGAGATCGGATACCTCGTCTACTCTCCCCTTCTAATAACTTATGTACATACGGCCTGGTGGTTGCGAATTTAATTTAGAAAATTTTATTAGATTGGAAGCTGGATGGTATGATTATCACAATTACTTTAAAAAATTATCAAAATTGTTCGGTGTACGATAATGCCATCCCTCATCTAGAGAATATATTTTGGGACAATTTTGTTTTTGGCGGGGAACACATGCACATGAGATGTGTGATGCACATCTTAGATATAATAGCACAATATGGTATGCGACATATAGCTTCAATTGGAATGGCTGGAGACATCAAATTTTTGATACCATCCTAAAAGAACTTTAGTTGCCATCTAAAACGGACATGATTCTAGATTGTCCAACTAGGTGAAATTCGATGTATGAGATGGTTAGTGAAGCTTTGAACTACAAGGATGGTTTGTTAAGGTTTTGAGATAGCACTTCAATGAGTATTCCTAGTTCGGAGGAGTGGAAGGAGGTAGAAAAGATGGCGAGTTTTTCTGAGGTATTCATATGCACTACAAAGACTTTCTCAACAGTGAGGCTACCATCTTCACACAATTAATTATATGAAGGAGGTGTGGACCAATTGTGGTATGTTGTTGGAGGATGATATGAGTTCCAATGAAACTTTCCGAGATTTATCAAAAGAGATTGCTTTACAAATATTAGAAATACCCGAACTTGATTCTAGCATTAGCATGTGTTTTTAATCCTTACTCGAAGTTAGCTTTAGTAGATTTTAATTTACTTCAAAGTTGCATATGGAGATGAGACCAATGAGTACGATGAAAGATTTAAAAGATGTTAAGATATATAATTTGACAAGATCTATAGGACTAAATTAAATTTAATATACATGTTAACAAGTAGCTAGTATATATATATTCAAAATGACACATTATAAAGATCATGAATTCTTAAAGAGGTTAAGGACAAATAAATCCTTATCCGACGGTGAAAAGTCCTCAGGGATGTAAGTGAGTACCTTTTGGGGTGCGAGAAGTAGCAGAGCTTGTCGTTAATGTTGCTAGTCATGACCGCAAAGTCAGCGCCAGTGAGGACTGAGATGTCATAACCCTTCTTGAAGATGCAAGGGTAGCGCTTGGAGAACTTGGTCTTGCGGCCCTGTTTATCTTCTATCTTCTTAATAAGTATTATACCCCTTCCCATGTTGCCTCTCTGAAAATTAATTAGGAAATGAAGCACAAGGTTTTAATGGAAGTAATATGCATGGAAAGGGTTTTGGACATGATATATATAAAGGGGAAGAACGGGAAGAGGAATAAGATATTTGTTGACTAATATTTTTGGCTTCAAGTACACTGGATCATCGAGCTGCTTTTAATAATAGAAGCATTTATTCTATTTAGAAATAGTCAGAGCATTTTTTTTTTAGAAAGCCAGTTTTGGTTGGTCAAAAAAAGAAAAGCCAGTTTTGGTTGGTAAAAAAAAAAAAAAACCAGTTTTGGTTCCGAATTTTTTTTCTACTTACAAACCAAATAATTTAAAATTAAAACATTACCATCAAATGGATCAAAATTCAGTTCTTACCAACCACGCAAGCTGGGCTGGTACACTAAATTGGGCTGGTGTGCCAGCCTGGTTTGCGCACCAAATTTGATGTGCCAACCAGGCTTGCGCACCAATCCAATTTGGTGCCCCAGCCCAGCTTGGCCACCAAATATGGATATTTTTTTAAGTTTTGTTTTGTTCTATATTTAAATTTCTGAATGCAAAATTTATTTTTTGTTCTGTCTTGTTGTGTTTATAACTATATGTTAACATCAAATTACACAGAGAAAATGTAGAAAACAAAACACACATGTTTAATAAATAAAACACACAAGTTTAACAATTAAAAGTTTGTACTAAATTTAAACTACCAATTAATACAAACTAGACTACAACATAACTAACAAATTGTACTACAACCCAACATAACAAACATCCCCTCTAAAAAAGTACAACTTGAATTGAAAATTAGAACTTCGCACATGATCGCATCTTTGTATGATGAAACTACAGAAATATATATATATATATATATATATATATATATATATATATATAATCCGGCTAATTTGCTGCTGGCAGCATTTCAGCAAAGTGCTGCCAGATCTGATAGCCGTCCAATTTGATTGTAGATTCGCGCTTGATGATCTAAAATTAACGGAGCGATAGGTGAATAAAACTTCTGTCACTGAGTTACTCCCGTCTCTCCAAAGTCTCTCTAATCCTCTCTATTTCGAATTCTCTCTTCCTCCTGCCCCCCTCCGCCAAGCCCTCCCCCAAGCTCTCCTTCCGCAGCCCTCATCTCGTCCTCGCTCGCTGCTCTCTCTCGTGCTTCTCCTAGAGGATTTCGCCTCCTCCCCTTACTCCCCCTCCGTCCTCCTTGGAGAAAATCGGAGGTGAAATCGTTGGTGCGAGCGGAAACCCTAGCAACTCCGCCAAGCTCCAGTTCGCTCAGCTATGCTCCAGGTCGCTCGCTCAGCTCCGCCTCTCTCTTGTTCTCTTCTCTTCCCGTCAACTCCGCATCTCTCTTGCTCCAGTGCGAGCGGAAACCCTTCATTGCTCCAGGTCGCTGCTCTCTTGTTCTCTTCTCTTCTCTTCGCTTCTCCAGGTTGTTGGAATCGGTGTTTAATTAAGCCAACTGTCTTGATTAAGGCTTGCTGGTACATTCTGAAAAAACTAGATCATTGGGTTTTCCTCTTTAGTTCAATTTCAAACCAAATTAGATGCGGTTTGAAACCAAATTAGTTTTTTCACAATCTTTCATTGGGCTTTTTCACAATCTCTCCCCTTTTGAATTTAGTAGTCAGAAGAAGGCTTATTATTACTCTCTTGTTTTGCAGGGTCCTTTTGCGTTATTTGTTGTACTGCATTGGTGCCAGTATATTTTGATACTTGTGTTACATATAAAATTACCAAACTAAACCAGAAGAATAGATAAACCTCTGTGGAATTTTCCATGATGTATACCTGCCGATATGAAAAAATATTCTCATAGCTCTTATATATTTTCAAATTATATCAGAGCTGCTTCCAACCACTCAAGAGCAGCCAGCAATGCATTTATGTGTGGAGATCATGTTTCAGCTCGTCAGCTGTCTCAGCAGGCTCGAGAAGAGTGGGCTGAGGCAGAGAAATTGAATGCCAAGGCTGCCAAAGAAATACTGATGCTAAAAAATGCGAATAATGACATGTCGAAGTTAGATCTTCATGGTTTGCATGTAGTAGAAGCCGTGCGTGCACTGGAGGAGCGCCTAACTAAGATTGAGTCTATTGATAGGTTGAAGATGGGGCCTGCTTGTAAAGATGCAACAACTATAACTCGGCCAAGGCAAAATGTTCTCCATGTCATTACAGGTATATGTCATATTTTGTGCTGTCACCTTAAATGAAGATTGCAGGTTTTCCATGTAGTTTTGTTTCTTTAGCTACCTGTACTTGGCATTTTGTAAGGTCCTGAGAATGTAACCAACAGTTTGATTTTTAATGGATTGCTTTGTCTGTACAATTTTGCGATGTGTTGACGAATGCCTGATTGTGCCACTGAAAATTTTCTTTTGTTTTTTTACACTTGACATTTTCCCAGATTTAAAAATGATCTGTTCTGGTTAATTTCAGGAACTGGTACCCATAGTAAAGGGCAGGCTTCCCTACCAGCAGCTATTAAGAGCTTTCTTATAGAAAAGAGGTACAATCCTTTCTTTCTTTTTTTCTTTTTCCTGTGAACTTTTGTGAAATTATCATTTTTTCAGTTGAAATTACAGTACCTTGAAATGTTTTGTTGTTTGTTTGAGAAGGAACTTCCAATTTTGGTCCTTGCAGGTACCGTTTTGAAGAAGCAAGACCTAGTGTTATTGATGTGCGTCCCAAGTTTCGCTACAAGATTCAAACAAGGCCAGATGGTGAAGAATTTAGTAGTAGCTTGTAAAGCACAATCGCATTGAATTAATTGAAGAATTGGACATATCGGTATAGTATCAGTACTATTGGGATGATCTAAGGACTAGTTGTTTTGCAATATACAAGTACTACGCCCATTTTTTTTGTGATGATGAACTTTGATTTTATTTTACAATAGTACAAGCTTTTACTTTGTCTACTGAAGGATTTAAGTTCCCAAGGAATTAGTCGGTTCATTTTTTTCTTTGTTCATTTGTTTTGCATGCAGGTTGGAGACCGGTTGGTTCAATTATATATTTATGTACTCATGTATTATTTGCTTATTTACTAGTTTGAAACAAAAGTTCAGCAATAATGCTTCACACTTGTTGAAAATAATGGGATTATGCAAATTCATACCCTTCCTAATACCGAGATACATAGACGGCTAAGACATCTGGTTTGAAATGTCATCATACCAGTTTATACTTTATCGTACTCGTATGTTTTCAAGACACCTTGGTAAGTAACCAATAATCCAATAACAGTGAAAGCAAGAAACAACAATCAAATATAAAATTTTCAATGTACATTAAAAGCTCAAGAGATGAGCTTAATTGAAAACACTGGATATTAAACGGGCTTTATGCCTTTTTCTTAAATAAAAAAAAAGTTACTGGATGCCATTAATAAATTTCATAGAATACACAATGAAACTGATACTCTCAAACAAGTATATCGATGAACACCTTTTTATTACTTTGCAAATTACATGAAGCAAACATATTCATGCAAAAAAAAGAAAAAAGAAAAAGAAAAGAAAAGCCAGTGCATCTTGCATCTTGCATACCTATGGATACTATAATAATCTAACAAATTTATAAGAAAATAATTTCAAAATAGTTACAACAGCATATTAAAATACTTTACATATTAAAAACCCATCATTGCATCTTGCATACCCTTTCTATAACTATACCAAAAATACCCTTTCTATAGTACCAAAAATATCATTTCTATGACTATACCAAAAATACCCTATGACTATACTATATACACATTATCAATCTTTCAACGACAGATCTTCACTATCATATGCATTGTCGTCTTCCAATGACAAGCCTTCACTATCATATACATTGTTCTCCTCCAATGACAAGTCTTCATTCGCATATGATTCTTGTGCTTGACCCTTGGCTAATTTAGCATCCTTCATTTTCTACAAAAATAAAACACAGTAGTATGTTATAAATAGGGTGAAATAGAAAAAACTTTCAGATTTGGATGTTACAGAAAAGCAAAAATAATTGCCATAATGTCTACCCAATATTTGGATGTTACAGAAAAGCAAAGACTTACAGATTTGGATGTTACAGAAAAACAGTTTTAAGTCATTCCTCAAAATGTCTATCCAATATTTGCCTGCAATTGCATAATAAAGATGAATACAAATATTGACGTATTTTAGTTGACATGTGAGAAATAAATAAGACTACTTACAGTCGCCGAAGTTGTGTCGATTGCCAATTTTCTCGCTTAGGGTTCCTTCAATATTCACGTTAAACAGACCTCTGGATCATTATAAATAGACAACGAGTTGATTATTAAAGTGATAAACATGAGAATTTTCTTTAATTAAACAAAAGAAATAATTTAGTTACACGTACAAATCAGTAACTCTGCGATTATTGCAAACTATTCCTACCTAGCCATCCCCACATGGATCAGAGTTCTTCCAGTTACTCGATACATTCTTCCATTGCTTCTTCAAAGAATTTAGTGTGGCAACTGACATGAAAATTGAAAAGCATATAATAACACAGAAGACTTTGAAAAGCATATATTAACATGAAATTTCAAATATAATAACTCAAACCAAGCATTGGATCATATTCAGGTTAGGAATCTGCATAATCCCAGAAATAAGAATGGAAGGATAAATAGTTCAACTAATTTGGTTTGAAATTGAACTAAAGAGGGAAACCGCATCTAGTTTTTTCACAACTTTGATTAATATACCAGCAATCTTTGATTGTGAAAAAACCCAATGAAAGATTGTGAAAAAACTAATTTGGTTTCAAACCGCATCTAATTTGGTTTGATATTGAACTAAAGAGGAAAACCCAATGATCTAGTTTTTTCAGAATGTACCAGCAAGCCTTAATCAAGACAGTTGATGTCTCCAACTAATCACCCTAATACACAGAAAAATTCAAATCAGCCCCTCAAATTTATGAAAATTGCTTCAACTAATCATAAATAGATGTATTTGTTTGTATTTGTACGAAATAAATAGGCCCCTGTACCTTACCTCTTAGTAGACAAAAACATTTTGAATTCTTCAAACAGAAATTTATACTTTTCAAACACTAAAATTTCATAAGTGAGCCATATGATCCTGTTGGAGATGCAGAATCCGGGTACACTTAGCAAAACATGGAATTTTTACCGATTGTACCTCCTTCTCTTCCACTTTTTTGCTTCTTCACATGTTTCCCAATAATAGTGGTAAATTAGAAAAAACAATACTGCAGTTTCTGCTTATTGTACCTTCTTCTCTTCCACCTTACTGTAGTTTTGTAGTTAACAGGTACAAAAGGTTATTTATTTACCCTTTAGAAAAAACAATACTGAAAACAAGGTTCTACAATCGGCTCATGCTTTTCATTCTCCATCTTTACAACAGATTTTTTTTGAAATAAACCAGAAAAATTAGAAAAATTAGGCAAACTGGAAAAAACTAGGGTTTTTGAAAGATAGTTAACCTGTGAGCAAACAAGAAGCGAGGAGGAGCGAGAGGCACTGGGCGGAGGGAGGCAATCATGAGAGAGGGAGGAGGGAGGGCGAGAGTCGTCGAAGCGACCTCGAGCTGGGCGGACCTAGTGCGAACTTGGCGGACCGAGAAGAGAACCAAGGAGAGAGGCGCACGAGAGAGGAAGGGCCTGTGTTGCGAGCTAGGCGGACCTGTTCCTTAGCCTTCTTCTGATTCGTCGACGGAGAGGGAAGCGCACAAGAGCAAGAGAGACGCTGAAGAGGAGGAGAACGAGAGAAAGAGGCGCTGAGGGGTAAAAGGGAAATCCTAACGGAGCCTTTAATTTTCAATTTTTTGGTTCCGTCAAAATCAAATCAGCACCTCATCAGGCACGAATCTAAAATCAGATCCAACGGCTTGCAGATCTGGCAGCACTTTGCTGAAATGCTGCTAGCAGCAAATTAGCCGGACTCTATATATATATATATATATATATATATAGAGAAAGAGAGAGAGAGAGACAGAGAGAGGCTCAGATACAAACGTTTGCACCAAGGCCTTGGTGCAAACGAATGGTTTTCGGATTTTCAAAGTCCAAACGGTTGATCTAAACCGTTAGATGTGATCTTTATATTAAAATCTGCTTGGAGACCAAATTTTACATTTTTTGAAATTTTTTTACCATTTATGAAGCCACTTTGAAAATTACTGATCACATGATCTAGAATTTGGTTGCACTGTTTTTACTGTTCACCCGGATCAGCAATTTTCAAAGTGGCTTAATAAAATAGTAAAAAAATTCCAAAAAATGTAAAATTTGGTCTCCAAACACATTTTAATATAGATTAAATATCTAACGGTTTGGATCAACTGTTTAAACTTTGAAAATTGAAGAACCGGATCGTTTGCACCAAGGCCTTGGTGCAAACGTTTGTATCTTAGCCACTCTCTCTCTCTCTCCTTATATATATATATATATATATATATAGTAGGGCTATTGTGCTTTGCAAAGTAAAGCCATCGTTTTACTTCGGCTTACTTTTTGGATTTTCAAAGTCCAAAACGTCGATCCGACCGTTCAAGTTGATCTACATATTGAAATGTGCTTGCAGACCAAATTTTACATTTTTTGGAATTTTTTTACTATTTATTAAGCCACTTTGAAAATTGCTGATCACATGGTCCAGAAAAAACAGTGCAACAAAATTCTGGACCATGTGATCAGCAATTTTCAAAGTGGCTTAATAAATAGTAAAAAAATTCCAAAAAATGTAAAATTTGGTCTGCAAGCACATTTCAATATGTAGATCAACTTGAACGATCGGATCGAAGTTTTGGACTTTGAAAATCCAAAAAGTAAGCCGAAGTAAAACGATGGCTTTACTTTGCAAAGCACAATAGCATAATTCTATATATATATATATATAGTAGAACTAGGGTGTTCCTAAGTTCACCAAGCCCCTTTGTGAACTCAACTCTAAAACCTATCGGATTGGCTTCAAACAACGAATCCAAACTGTTGAAATCCTTCTACCTTACGAGTGATGCGTCTACATGTGAAAATTTTAAAATTTTAAATTAGTTTTGTATAGAGTCAAGTGGTCAAAATGCGTCCAAAAAATGAATGCATTAAAATTAATTTATAAACCTTCTAATTTTGACCACTTGACTTTATACCAAATTAAATCGAAAGTTTAAAATTTTCACATGTAGACGCATCACCCCTAAGGTAGAAGGATTTCAACGGTTTAGATTCATCATTTGAAGCCAATCCGATAGGTTTTAGAGTTGAGTTCACAAAGGGATTTGATGAACTTAGGAACACCCTAGTTCTACTCTATATATATATATATATAGAGAGAGAGAGAGAGAGAGATGGGCTATTGTGCTTTGCAAAGTAAAGCGAACGTTTTACTTCGGGCTCGTTTTCGGATTTTCAAAGTTCAAAACATTGATCCGAACCGTTCAATTTGATCTACATATTGAAATGTGCTTGGAGACCAAATTTTATATTTTTTGGAAATTTTTTTACTATTTATTCAGCCACTTTGAAAATTGCTGATCACATGGTCCAGAATTTTGTTACACTGTTTTTACTGTTCACCCAGATCAGCAATTTTCAAAGTGGCTTAATAAATAGTAAAAAAATTCCAAAAAATGTAAAATTTGGTCTGCAAGCAGATTTTAATATAGATTGAACATCTAACGGTTTGGATCGACTGTTTGGACTTTGAAAATTTGAAAATGAGCCCGAAGTAAAACGTTCGCTTTACTTTGCAAAGCACAATAGCCCATCTCTCTCTCTCTCTCTATATATATATATATATATGAGAAGTGTCAAATGCACCATAATTTTTGTGCTCCAATATGCTCCACATTCTTTTTCTCCATTTTCAAAGTCCGAACAGTCGATCCGGACCGCTCAACATGATCTTCATAGTAAAATATGCTTGGAGACCAAATTTTATATGTTTTAGAATTTGTTTACTATTTTTTTAGATAGGTACAAAATCATTTTTTTAAGGAGATTTTGGACCATCCGATAAAGTGATATTGTACCTATGTAAAAAAAATAGTAAAAAAATTCTAAAAAATATAAAATTTGGCCTCCAAGCATATTTTATTATGAAGATCATATTGAGCGGTTCGGATCGACTGTTCGGACTTTGAAAATGAAGATAAATGATGTGGAGCATATTGGAGCACAAAAATTAGGGTGCATTTGAACCCTCCTCTATATATATATCTTGTTAGGACGATTGTTAATTTTGAGACATGTAATTTTGTTTAAAAATAAAAATTACCTTATTGGGTGCGGTTTCTAGAATCCCTTTGATTTCTCGCATTCTTTTCGAGTGATGCTCTGTTGGTCAGGTGTCCTCTTCGTCTTCCTTCTAATATGTCCATCCACATAGGAATACGGTTATGTAGAATAAATTGAATGAAATTTGATGTCTATGCGTTGAGTGTTTAGCTCTCAAAATAACAGTGACCCCATAGAAAAAATAGAAAAGACAATAAACAAGTTATTTTTTATTTTATTTTCAATAGCAAAAACAATAATAATCAAGCCTTTAGAGCAAGTTGGATAAGCATGATCTTTTTATTAATAGCATGTAATTATTTTCTTTTACATATTTGTTACAAGTTTAACTTAATTACTATAATAATTAAGAGATTCTAAAGAAGAGTAGGTTGGATATTAAGAGAGAAAATTGTCTAAGTGTTACTTTCAAAATAGCCTTCCTCTTTTAATAAACGTTTGTAAGCAAACTTTTCAAACATTTTCTTTTTTCTAGAAAAAATGATAAAGATCTTTCCTTCTTATGTGGATTTCAAAATTGGACTTCCCACAAAGAATCTTATCTTTTACCACTAGATTAAATATTGGTTCCCACCTTTTTAGGTTTAATCTTAATAAAATTAATATTCAAATTTAATATCAAACGATAATAGGAGACGTAGTAAAAAAAATGAATTTTTTTACATGTATTTTTATATCCGTCTGACTAATAAATTATTGATTAGAAATTTGATCAAATCAATGTCAAGTCGTTCAATATGGATAACATTGAATCAATATTATACAGGACCAGAAATGTTTAATTAGCAAACAACTTAGTAGGTCAGAAGTCAACAAGATCCGCACTTACAAATTACACAAATAGTTCTTTACAACTGTAGTATTATTTAATTTTAGCATAAATAGTAATAAATCAGACTTCAAATTATATTCATAGAGCCCTATAGCCGAGTAAATTCAATTACCGTGCTGTTATGGCTCACCTATGTTCTACCCAAATCTTAGTCAAGATTGATGCCTCAGACAAAGTAGAAGAAAAAACCAACCTGTCACTCGGGCCCCCAAACTCACACAAAACTAAGAAGCCACGCAATATCCACCGTTTTTGTTCCCTCAGATCTTGCAAAAACCCAAAGTAGCACAAAACAAAACAAAATATGATTACTCAGATTTTAACCATTGACGCTTACCAACCTGAGATCACAAACAAAGTAAAAATTTGAAGCACAAAATTCCATTTTTCTTTAAATTCTACTGGCTTTTATTTGTATGTTTGTTATTTTTGTCTTCCCTCATGTTTCGTAAATTCCTCCTTTAGGATATAAGGCCTACAGGTGTAACGGATAATCATAAAAAAAAACATTAAACTGAAAATTCCAGAGGTATGATCTTAAACGACACACTAGTTAAAATCCATCACAGGTAAGACGCCAAACATAAATTGGTGGGCACGAATTAAGCATTGTTTTTCCCATTTTTTTGTTTTAATAAAAGAGCATGAATGAAAGCCTAAATTGGTGGCATCGAGTGAGGTGAGATCTGATCACCTAAAAAAATTATTATAAAATGGACCAACCAACCCACTGGGCAAATGTCTTAATTTCGTCAAGTTATGTTGACTTTTTCCAGTCAGGTAAACAAAACTGCCACCTCTAATGGGAAGAAAATAAGCTAGCATTTCCTCAGCTATCTTGTGCAATAGAGAAAAGGTTTAAAAAAAAATTGAAACATACCTCGCATAAAATCTGGTAAGGAGAACACCTGAATACAAATAAACTGATATGCAGTTACCTTCAAAACTATAGCCTCGAAACTGTACTTGTCAGCTTTGCAGTCTCAGACTCCTTTCTCTTCCTGTCTTCAACAATCTAGAATTGTTGAACAGTCTACATGTTGGCTTCTTGGGGCCCCATCAGAACAAGACTCAACAAAATCTCCTTTAAAGTTAACTACAACAAAAGATTATTTCTAACTTAAAGACCCCATAAGAATATAAAACAGAAATGAATAGCATATAAAAGATGCACCAGAGTACCAGTCGTAAGTATTACATCAAAGGGGTGGTAGAAAATTGGTGTTGTGACTTCTGAATTAAACCAGAGTGGGTACTTCCTGAGGTTTCATCTAAATCTCCACTGAACAAGAGTAATTTATATCTAACAAAAGTGAGTATTCATAATTTGAAGTTAAAGTACCTAAACTCGTTCAAGCTAGAAAACAACGTAACATGCAAAGTTTCAAAGCTACCGAAAAATTCAGCGAGGTTGCTTAAAAGTGAAAGGTGACTAGAAAAGAATTATGATAACAATAATAATAATAAAATTAAAAACCATTCTAATAATTATGCAACTAGATCTTTAATAAAATTCCTTCCTAGCATGCCAAAAAATATTGAACAAATAGTGTACCGGTGAACTGACTTTACGGTTGCCAACCAGTAATCTATCATGTAGTGTTAAAAAATAATCAGGTCAGAATCTATTAATTGGTCCATGAGGTTAGATCATCAATCCGCACTCCTAATAGAAATAATGCCCAAGACAATCCAAACAGTTATTGCATAGAGTTGAAACAATCTCCCATGAAGTCAAGATGCTGGCTTGGCTTCCTTTTCAAATGCAAAAAACCTAGCAAAAATAAAGACGACGGATTAAATTAGTGATCTCATATCACTCAAACTAGCAAAACATATATGCAGCCCACCAAACTTTTGGTTGGCCTATGACAGGTAAGAAAGTAAAATAACACAAGAAAAAAATATATATATATTATCTCACAAAATTTTGCCAATATGGTGCAAGACCGACAGCTTAGGCATTACACCTGCAATAGCTGGAACAAGGTAGTGGGATGTGAGTTGCCCATCAAGCAAACCATTCGAAACCCACCTAATTCGGCAAAGCAAAAATCATAACAGAGAAGCTAGGACCAGAAAATAGTAACTGTAAAATGAATATGATTCAAGGTAGTTGTCTTTGTACATTTGGTAGTTACGAATGGCAGCTCAAGGGTGATGTCGCGCCACTGGTGCACGCTCTTAATTTGCAGTCACAACTGCTAGTTTCAAATCAACCAAAACGAACCCATACAGAACCTCACCTCGCTCATGGGAACCAGGCCATTACCATGCACACAATGACTCATCTTGCAACAAAATATTCCAACAGAAATGCAGAAGAAAAATCCAACCTGTAACAGGGGGCCCCCAAATCACGCAAAACTAAGAAGCCACGCAATATCCACCGTTTTTCTTCCCTCAGATCTTGCAAAAACCCAAAGTAGCACAAAACAAAATAAAATATGATTACTCAGATTTTGACCATTGACACTTACCAACCTGAGATCACAAACAAGGTAAAAACTGTGAAGCAGAAAAATCCATTTTTCCTTGAATATTACTGGCTTTTATTTGTATCTTTGTTATTTTTGTCTTCCCTCAGGTTTCTTAAATTCCTCCTTTAGGATACAAGGCCTACCGGTGTAACGGATACTTAATCATTTAACAAAAACATGAAACTGATAATTCCAGAGGTATCATCTTAACCGACACACTAGTTAAAATCCACCACAGGTAAGTTTTTTTTTTCATTTTTGTTTTAATAAAAGAGAATGATTCAAGCATAAATTGGTGGCATCGAGTCGGGTGAGATGTGATCACTAAAAAAATTATGATAAAATGGACCTACCAACCCATTGGGCAAAAGTATTAATGTCGTCAAGTTATGTTGACTTTTCCAATCAGGTAAACAAAACTGCCACCTCTAATGGGAAGATAGTAAGCTAGCATTTCCTCAGCTATCTTGTGCAATAGAGAAATGGCTAAAAAAAAAAAATTGAAACTTACCTCGCATAAAATCTGGCTAGGAGAACACCTGAATCCAAATAAACTGAACTGCAGTTACCTTCAAAACTATAGCCTTGAAACTGTATATGTCAGCTTTGCAGTCTCAGACTCCTTTCTCGTCCTGTCTTCAACTATCTAGAATTGTTGAACAGTCTAGTTGTTGGCTTCTACGGGCTCCATCAGAACAAGACTCGACAAAATTTCCTTTGAAGTGAACTACAACAAAAGATTATTTCTAACTTTAAAGACCCCAGAAGAATATAAAACAGAAATGAATAGAACCTAAAACATGCACCAGAGTACCAGTCGTAAGTATTACATCAAAGGGGTGGCAGTAAATTGCTTTTTTGAATTCTGAATTAAACCAGAGTGGGTACTTTCTGAGGTTTAATCTAAAACACCACGGAACAAGAGTAATTTAAATCAAACAAAAGTGAGTATTCATAATTTGAAGTTAATGTACCTAAACTCTTTCAAGCTAGAAAACAACGTAACATGCAAAGTTTCAAAGCCATCGAAAAACTCAGCGAGGTTTGCTAAAAGTTAAAGCTGACTAGAGATGTATTATGATAACAATAATAATAATAAAAACCAATCTGATGATAATGCAACTAGATCTTTAATAAGATTCGTTCCTAACATGCCAAAAAATATTGAACAAATAGTGTACCGGTGAAGTGACTTTACAGTTGCTGACCAGTAATCTATCATGTAGTGTTAAAGAAATAATCAGGTCAGAATCTATTAATTGATCCATGAGGTTAGATCATCAATGCGCCCTCCTAATAGAAATAAGCACAAGAAATAACCAAACAGCTACTGCATAGAGCTGAAACAATCTCTTATTCTCTCAAGATGCTGGTTTGGCTTCCTTTTCAAATGCAAAAAACCTAGCAAAAATAAAGACGACAGATTAAATTAGTGATCTCATATCACTCAAACTAGCAAAAGATATATGCAGCCCACCAAACTTTTGGTTGGCGTATGACAGGTAAGAAAGAAAAATATCTATATATATTGTCTCACGAAATTTTGCCAATATGGAGCGAGACCCACAGCTTAGGCATCACACCAGCAATAACTGGAACAAGGTAGTGGGATGTGAATTGCTCATCAAGCAAACCATTTAAAATCCACCTAATTCGGCAAAGCAAAAATCATAACAGAGAAGTTAGGACCAGAAAATAGTAACTGTAAAATGAAAATGATTGAAGGTAGTTGTCTTTGTACATTTGGTAGTTACGAATGACAGCTCAAGGGTGATGTGGCGCCACTGGTGCACGCTCTTAAGTTCCAGTCAAAACTGCTAGTTTCAAATCAACCAAAAACGAACCCATACAGAACCTCACCTCGCTCATGGGAACCAGGCCATTACCATGCACCCAATGCCTCATCTTGCAACAAAATATTCCAACAGAAAAGTACAAGAAAACACCAACCTGTAACTGGGACACCCAAATCACCACAAAACCTGTTGCAAAACCAGACCAGAACTCAAGTTTGCAACCAAAAAGTACGATATAAAGTCAAGAATGAGAGAATTAAAAACTGGCATTAAATTCAACTCTCATGTGAGTATAATAAGGAAGCTGAAAATTTTGTGTTTTTCCCCCCTTAAAATTTAAAATGAACAAGCGCGGACCCCATCATTCAAGGCAGCTGCTTCGGTGGGTACCTTGCATATATGGGTCGATTCCGTTCTGTTTATAATCTTAGGGTAAAGTACAATATAGTTAACTACAATTTAGGTACCGTAAGGAAAGGTCACATCTCACATGAGAGTTGCTAAAATGAGCCTTTTCAGTAAAAGAAATATCCACTATAATGATAATTATTCTGCTAGCATAAATTCACAAAATATAGGGTAAGAAAAGCAAACTTAACTTTTTGCAATGTCAATGGACCCCTAGAAGAAGGATGGCCTCCCACATGTGATGTCATGCTCGCATGTCATCAGAGCTGCTCTTGTCATTTGGCAATAACGGAAAGATGTTGAATTCATTCTTTTAGCTTCAAGAGGAATTAATTAAAAATAATCAGAAATCAGAACTCATAAATGTGTGTGTGGCTTCATTTTGATATAATGAAATGTAGGGGTTTATCAACAAAAGCATCATGTTATCCAGAAATACTAGTTAAACTACCTGTAACAAAGTGAACCTATTTCTATGCAATTGATACAAGGTACGACATATAAACGGCTGGGTTCAGGTTTCGCCAAGTCAGCAAAATAAAAATATATGCTACATGTATACAAGTTCAATGTATAAAACAACCTTCACATAAAAAAAAATACGACCTCTCTTATATATTACAGTAAACACTTAGCTTGACCCTCGACGCAGCTCTAAAATCTCTTGGGACACTCAATTGGCACCCACACCAGAACACAGAAGTCTTGTCTTCTCCATACAGTGTCTCCCACTTCCTCTCAATATCCAATAAATGCAATGATCAGTAAAGTAAACTACTAATTAGATTGTCATTTTTTATGATTAGTAGAAAATTGAACTGATAAATTTTTTGTCACAGTTTATCCATCCATCGTATTGGTATGAATCACCCCAGTTCATTGTCTGCTTCACATGCAGTGTTGCATCATTTTTCGTTGGAACTATGGTTATATAATTCATCATTATAATACGATTTCATACATAAGTTACCCAATCTAGTATGGATGCACAGCAAGTAGTTCTGCTCAATTGCCTAAATTATCTTTAATAAAAAGAAAGACATTTAAATAAAAAAACTAACCTTGCAGAATAAGTTCGAGTCACAGCAAAATCTAGTTGCATCAAATTGTTGATCATAAGCCCAGCAGAGCATAAAGCTCGGGAAAATCGGTATACTGGCCCGCCTCGCACGAGACAGCTAATGTATTTACATACTCCAAGTACCAATAAAATTTGCGCAAACTACACTCCTTTTGTTCTCTCCAGTTACCAGTTAACTAAAACAATGGTAAGTAACACTAGAGAAAAGAGTCCGCAAAACAGAACAGAGATAATAAATATAAAAAAAATAAAAAGGGTTAATCATCCATAATTTTACTAATTCTACATCAGCCTAAAGTGATATTTCAGTTGGAAGAAGCTATAAGACCAAAATCAGGGTGTTTCATTTACTGGCTCGGCAAAGCAACCACGTAGAAACCAAAATTCAGTCTAAATTAGAGAGCTCTCTAGGCCGTCCCAGACTCTACTGGTCAATATTTGATTTGCACTAAGTTTTTCTGTGTATACCATACCCACCCGTGTGACTTTATTTAGGGTTTGGGTATTCCTACAATTCAGGCCAGCAAGAAAAGGAAATCTAAAAAGGAAAAAGGAAGACAGAATTCATCACCATGTTTTTTCGTGTCAAGAGGAAATACCGTCGTCCTTCATAATCTTCAAGTTCACTAGGCAGTTTTGCATCGCTTTTAACTGAACCTGACAATTAGTAAAATCAGTAAAACTAAAACTAACAATACAATGTTATTATAAAAAATCTGGCGGAAGGAAATATTTAAAGAAAGACTTATGTTGAGTAATTTGTCCAAATCACATCTCACTGAGAACATGGTCTCTTGAGACTTGTTAATTCAGTTCGAGCGAGAACCTCCAAGCAATACATGCTATATATGTACAGGAAGGAACTAGGAAGCAGGAATGGTTTCTATTTCACAGTTCTCTAACTAGGGAAAGAAAAATATAAATAAGAAACTCATCTAGCATAGAAGCATCCTCTGCAGATGATAATCTATGTGCTCTTAGAGACAGCAACCATGACAGTCTGGGTCCACCACGAAACCTGTTGCAAAACCACACCAGAACTCAAGTTTGCAACCAAAAAGTACGATATAAAGTCAAGAATGAGAGAGATTAAAAACTGGCATTAAATTCAACTCTCATGTGAGTATGAAAAGGAAGCTGAAAATTTTGTGTTTGTTCCCCCCTTAAAATTTAAATGAACAAGCGCAAGCCCCATCATTCAAGGCAGCTGCTTCGGTGGGTACCTTGCATATATGGGTCGGTTCCATTCCGTTTATTATCTTAGGGTAAAGTACAATATAGTTAACTACAATTTACGTACCGTAAGGAAAGGTCACATCTCACATGAGAGTTGCTAAAATGAGCCTTTTCAGCAAAAGATATATCCACCATCATGATACTAATTATTCTGCTAGCATAAAATCACAAAATATAGGGTAAGAAAAGCAAACTTGACTTCTTGCAATGTCAATGGAACCCTAGAAGAAGGATGGTCTCCGACATGTGATGTCATGCTCGTATGTCATCAGAGCTGCTCTTGTCATTTGGCAATAACGGAAAGATGTTGAATTCATTCTTTTACCTTCAAGAGAAATTAATTAAAAACAATCAGAAATCAGAACTCATAAATGTGTGTGGCTTCATTTCGATATAACGAAATGTAGGGTTTATCAACAAAAGCATCATGTTATCCAGTAATACTAGTTAATCTACCCGGAACAAAGTGAACCTATTTCTATGCAATTGATTCAAGGTACGAATATAAATGGCTGGGTTCAGGTTTGGCCAAGTCAGCGAAATAAAAATCTATGCTACATGTATACAAGTTCAATGAATAAAACAACCTTCACATAAAAAAAAATAGAACCTCTCTTATGTATTACAGTAACACTTAGCTTGAGCTTCGACGCAGCTCTAGAATCTCTTGTGACACTCAATTGGCACCCATCCCAGAACAAGGAAGTCTTTTCTTCTCCATACGGTGTCTCCTACTTCCTCTCAATATCTAAAAAATGCAATGATCAGTAAACTACTAATTAGATAGTCATTCTTTACGACTATTAGAAAATTAAACTAATAAAAAAATTTGTCACAGTTTACCCATCCATCGCATAGGTATGAATCACCCCAGTTCATTGTCTGCTTCACATCCCATGTTGCATCATTTTTCGTTGCAATTCATCATTATAATACGATTTCATACAGAAGTTACCCAGTCTGGTATGGATGGACAGCAAGTAGTTCTGCTCAATTGCCTAAATTATCTTTACTAAACAGAAAGAAATTTAAATAAAAAAACTAACCTTGCAGAACAAGTTCGGGTCACAACTAAATGTAGTTGCATCAAATTGTTGATCATCAGCCCAGCAGAGCATAAAGCTGGGGAAAATCGATATCCTGGCCGGCCTCGCATGAGACAGCTGATGCATTTACATACTCCAAGTGCCAATAATATTTGCGCACATTACACTCCTTTTGTTCTCACTAGTTAACAGTTAAAAAGTAAACATACTTTTATTTCACAAACCTCATATCAATAACAATCTATGATAATTGAACATAGTGAATTGAAAGATCAACTCGATTCACCATACTTCCCTGCGAGGCATATTTCTCATGGGCTCACAAGTCCAAAAGCTTCCAGCCAATCAATTTACTTAGTAGGTACATCCTTGTTTGCCTTAAAAAATTAACCGTACTGGAAGAAAAAAGGCACGTCAGTCGTATAAGGTTCATTACATAATTTGACCTCAATATAATTAAAAATTACACTAGGTAACTCATGATTATAATTTATAAACTAATCAATTTAACTAATTTTACACAAAACTAAAAAGAACAAGAAGCTGGTACCGTTCAGTCATGACAAGGTAGCTAGCATTTACACTATTACATAGACGGAATTGTTTTTTTCTTGGGGGGGTTGATAATGAGCAAACTTGATTCTTAAATAGTGTATTCTTATTCATTAGCTTGAAAGAGAGATATAAGGTGTAGCAAGTTGTACGAATACAAAAAGAGTCCAGTCCTTGTAAATAAAGTGCAATTTATCAGCCTGCTGACGAGTAAGAAGAATGACAAGTAAAAAGAAAACTTATCTCACAGCCTCTCAGAGAGATGTGCTTCGCCCAGAAAGCAAACCTTCTAAACCCGTCTTATTCTGCAAAACAAATTATAACAGAGTAGTTAGTACTAAACAAGAGTAATTGTAAAATTCATATGATTGAAGGTACTTGGCACTTACATTTGGTAGTTATTTGGACAGCTCAAGGGTGTTGCCGCACAACTGGTGCACACTCCAAGTTGCAATAAAAACTGCTAGTTTCAAAAAAAACAAAGCGAATGCACACCATACCTCTGCTCGCTCATGGGAAGCAGGCCAATACCATGCAGACTATGCCTCACCAGGCCACCACAACAACAGAAAGGTACAAGATAATTAATGAAATAAAATTAATTAAAAACAAAGAGTACCAACAGAGAAGAGGAAAAGAAATGAATGCAAAAACTTACATGGATTATTCAATGTGCAATTCGATTAATGCTCCTCCACTTGAATATTGTAGTACTTTGCAAAAATAAAAAATGGGGTTGATAAGCTTAACAGGTAAAGCTAAGTTAATGCTTAATAGTTTAATAGAGCAAATTCTCGACAAGCATACGGATCAAGACCAAGAAGTTGAATCATTGAGTCTTCCTAAAGATACCACATTGATTATTTTTCCAATTTTCAATCATGTCAGGTAACTGTTGAGGACAGATAAATTTTGAAGTTTCATTACAACTTGGGACAATCAAGTTGAATTGGGTAAATGGACTCTAAATGATATCTAATAGCTATTTGAAGTCATCATTCAACCAACCACATAATTCATGTCAAAAACTACCCCGATGAAATGTAATATTTAATTCGCATACAAGTTCAATTTATTTTTACTTTACCGAGAGAGCTCATTTCAGTTGGGACGGCAAGTACGTTACTTCCAGCCAAGCGACTCCCTTCGGTAGATGCTTCCAAGTCTGCATTAAAAAGTTAACATGCTTTTATTACACAAACTCAATATCAATAACTATCCATGATACTTGAACATAGTGAATTGAAATATCAACTCGATTCACCACACTCCCCAGTGAGGCTTATTTCAGGTGGGCTCACAAGTTCTATGCTTCCAGCCAATCGATTTGCTTAGTAGATGCTTCCTTGTATGCCTTATAAAGTAATCGTACTGGAAAACAAAGGCACGTCAGTCGTACAAGGTTCATTACATAATTTGACCTCAATATAATTAAAAATTACACTAGGTAACTCGTGATTATAATTTATAAACTGATCAATTTAACAAATATTCCACAAAACAAAATGGAACAAGAAGTTGGTACCGTTCAGTCATGACAAGGTAGCTAACAGTTATACTATTCCAAAGATGAAATTGGGTTTTTATTTTTTTGGGTGGACAATGACCGAAACTGTAGTGCATTCTTATTCATTGGCTTCAAAGAGAGATATAATGTGTAGCAAGTTGTAAGAACACAAAAGGAGTCCAGTCCTTGTAAATAAAGTGCAAGTTATCAGCCTGCTGATGATTAAGAAAAATGACAAGTACAAAACAAACTTTATCTCACAACCTCTCAGAGAGAAATGCTTTGCCCGGAAAGCAAACCTCGAAACCCGCCTTATTCTGCAAAACAAATTACAACATTGTAGTTAGTACCAGACGAGTAATTGTAAAATTGATATAATTAAAGGAATTTGCCACTTACATTTGGACAGATCGAGGGTGCTGCCGCACAACTGGTGCACACTCCAAGTTGAAAAAAAAAACTGTTAGTTGCAAAAAAGACAAAGTGAATGCACACGATACCTCAGCTTGCTCTTGGGAACCAGGCCAATACCACCATAAATTCCAACAGAAAGGTATAAGATAACTACTGAAATAAAATTAATTAAAAAGAAAGAGTACTAACAGAGAAGAGGAAAAGAAAAGCATGCAAAAACTTACATGGATTATTCAATGTGCAATTCCATTAATGCTCCTCCACTTGAATATTGCAGTACTTTGCAAAAATAAAAAAGGGGTTATTAAGCTTAACAGGTAAAGCTAATTAAGTTAACTCTTAATAGTTTAATAGAGCAAATTCTCGACAAGCTTACGGATCAGTCCCAAGAAGTTGAATCATTGAGTTTCCTAAAGATACCACATTGATTATTTTTCCAATTTTCAATCATGTCAACTAACTGTTGAGGACAGATAAATTTTGAAGTTTCATTACAAGTTAGGACAATCAAGCTGAATTGGGTAAATGGACCCTAAATGATATCTAATAGCTATTTGAAGTCATTATTCAACCAACCACATAATCCATGTCAAAAACTACCCCGATGAAATGTAATATTTAATTCGCATACCAGTTCAATTTACTTTTACTTTACCGAGAGAGCTCATTTCAGTTGGGACGGCAAGTACGTTACTTCCAGCTAAGCGATGGAATTGGGTTTTTTTTTTTTGGGTGGATAATGACCGCAACTGATTATTCTTATTCATTGGTTTCAAAGAGAGATATAATGTGTAGCAAGTTGTACAAATACAAAAAGAGTCCAGTCCTTGTAAATAATGTTCAAGTTATCAGCCTGCTGACTAGTAAGAAAAATGACACGTAAAAAACAAACTTATCTCACAGCCACTAAGAGCAATGTGCTTCACCCAGAAAGCAAACTTTCCAAACCCGCCTTGCTCTGCAAAATAAATTATAATAGAGTAGTAAGTACTAGACAAGAGTAATTGTAAAATTCATATGATTAAAGGTACTTTCTACTTACATTTGGTAGTTATTTGGACACCTCGAGGGTGTTGCCGCACAACTGGTGCACACACCAAGTTGCAAATAAAACTGCTAGATTCAAAAAAGGCAAAGCGAATGCACACGATACCTCAGCTCGCTCATGGGAACCAGGGCAGTACCATGCAGACAATGCCTCACCATGAAACCACAAATTCCAACAGAAAGGTACAAGATAACTAATGAAATAAAATTAATTAAAATCAAAGAGTACCAACAGAAAAGAGGAAAAGAACAGCCCGCAAAAACTTACATGGATTATTCAATGTACAATTCCATTAATGCTCCTCCACTTGAATATTGCAGTACTTTGCAAAAATAAAAAAATGGGGTTATTAAGCTTCAGAGGTAAAGCTAAGTTAATGCTTAATAGTTTAATAGAGCAAATTCTCGACAAGCTTACAGATCAATCCCAAAAAGTTGAATCATCAAGTCTTCCTAAAGATACCACATTGATTATTTTTCCATTTTCAATCATGTCAAGTAACTGTTGAGGACAGATAAATTTTCAAGTTTCATTACAACTTGGGACAATCAAGCTGAATTGGGTAAATGGACTCTAAATGATATCTAATAGCTATTTGAAATCATCATTCAACCAACCACATAATTCACGTCAAAAACTACCCCGATGAAATGTAATATTTAATTCGCATACCAGTTCAATTTACTTTTACTTTACCGAGAGACCTCATTTATTTTGGGAGGGCAAGTACGTTACATCCAGCCAAGTGACCTCCTTCGGTAGATGCTTCCAAGTCTGCATTAAAAAGAAAACATGCTTTTATTACCAAAAATCAATATCAATAACTATCAATGATACTTGAACATAGTGAATTGAAATATCAACTCGATTCACCACACTCCCCAGTGAGGCTTATTTCAGGTTGATTTCATTCTTTTAGCTTCAAGAGAAATTAATTAAAAATAATCTGAAATTACAATTCATAAATGTGTGTGTGTCTTCATTTTGATATAATGAAATTTAGGGTTTATCAACAAAAGCATCATTTAGAGTGACATACTAGTCAAGCTAGCCAATAATATAAAAGGTACTACCCGGAACAAAGTGAATATGACAATTGGTAAAATTATTAAAATTAAAACTAATAATACAATGTTCTTATACGTAATCTAGAAGAAGGAATATTTAAAGAAAGACTTCTGTTGAGTAATTTGTCCAAATCGCATCTCATTGAGAACATGGTGTCTTGAGACTTGTTAATTCAATTCGAGCAAGTACCTCTAAGCAATACATGCTATAGATGCACAGGATGGAACTAGGAAGCAGGAATGTTTCGATTTCACAGTTGTCTAACAAGAAGGAAAAGAAAAATATAAAGCAGAAACTTATCTAGCATATATGCATGCTCTGATGATGATAATCTATGTGATCTTGAGACAGCAACCATGACAGTCTGGGTCCACCACAAATCTGTTCCAAAACCAGACAAGAACTCAAGTTTGTAACCCAAAAGTACGACATAAAGTCAAGAATGAGAGAGATTAAAAACTAGCATTACATTCAACTCTCAAGTTTGTATGAAAAGGAAGTTGAAATTTTTGTGTTTGTTCTTTCCTTAAAAGTGAAGTGAACAAGCCCAAGCCCCAGCATTCAAGGCAGCTGCTTCAGTGGGTACTTTGCTTATATGGGTCAGTTCCGTTCCGTTCAACTTCTTAGGGTACAATACAATATAGTTGAGTACAATTTGGGCACCGTAAGGAAAGGTCACATCTCACATGAGGGTTGCTAAAATGAGCCTTTTCAGCAAAAATAAATATCCACCGTGATGATACTAATTATGATATCATAAAATCACAAAAGATAGGGTTACAAAAGGAATCTTAACTTCTTCCAATGTCAATGGAACCCTAGAAGAAGGATGGCCTCCTACCTGTGATGTCATGCTCGTATGTCATTAGAGCTGCTCTTGTCATTCGCCAAAACAAAAATTACAACAGAGTGGTTATGACTAGACAATAGTAATTGTAATTTAATATGATTAAAGGTTTCACAAACAGACCCTTACAATTGCAACTGACCTATGAATATGTAGGAAATCATTGGTATCAGTGAAAAGAGAGTTATAGAGGCTCGATTAAGAGTATTGTTTTCATGGTTGATTTATTTAATTATTTTCTCTTTTACCTGAAAAAAAAGCAGCAAGTAAGCTAACCGTTTAAACTGAGGCTTTAGATGGGACCATGACTTCTTTTGGCAAAACTCCCCTTCAATTATGAGAAGTGGAAAAATGGGACAGAATTGACATGAATGTAAAATATTTGTATGTAGATAATGTTGAAATAAAGCCCCAATGAAACATTGGATCCAAGTACAGCGGTACATGCAGAACCCAACATAGAGACCTCGTACACCTTATAAGCAAAAATTAAAAAGTGAAAAAAATAATGAAATTAAACCAAAATGAAATGATAAAAAAAAAAAAAAGTAACCTCGTTTCTGGCAATGGAGAAGATGGCTTGAGCTGTGTTCTTATACTGTGGCACACTCGACGCGCTCCCATCGCTCACTGCACAATTATATCATCGATTAAATAGATAATAACTTGCCAAATTATAATCAGAGGGAAAGAGAGGCAGAGAGAGATCCTGAAAGCGGGTACAGATGACATCAAGAGGATGGAGAGAGGCGACGGTGATGAATCCGGCGACTGCTCCACCCAGCAGTATCAGTGACTTTTCCTATTTTTTCATTGTAATATTGATGTGGTCTTGCTCTGGCTTTGGATCCTGCGCGTCAGAATAAATTAACACAAAATCACTACAAATGGGATACAAATGGGAGAAAAGTGGTAACAAAGAGAGGAGATGAGAAATGGGAACCAATGTCTCAACGGATTGCAAAGAGGAGGTGCGAACTCCGGGAGGCCGCGGCCACCAGCTGACGTGCAGAGGAAAACGCGGCGCGGCCACCAGCTGGCGTGCACACCGCTCTCTGGCCGGGAGAAGGAAAACCAGGTCTATGGATGAGCTCGATCAGCCCGGAGCATCTCAATCACCGGAGATTGGTCGTCTCTTCTCTCTTTCGCGCGGCTCACGCTCGACTCTCGGATCTCGGAGCGCTTCTCCTTCCTTCCCCCTCCTCTCTTACTATTTTATTTTTCATTTTTCTATGGATGTTCTATTTTCTCTGAGAAAAAAGAAGCGCTGGTTAGTGAGAAAAAGGGGAGATCTGTGCTAGTTACTTCTTTAACAAGTCTCTCTCTTGACTCTTATTAATTACCAGTTTACCACTTGTGGACTATGGCGGTGTAGTATCCTCTCCAATACTGTCAAAGATTCCCTTCACTTTACGGTTTGAGATTAACTCTCAGCCGCTTTGAGATTCTGGTTAGCGCGGGGCAGTATTTTTAGGCTTTGAGATTCGTGCCAAGTTAAAAAGAACAGTCTAGATCCAGTAATTGTAAAAGATTCCCTATTAAGTAATAGGTACCGCAGAGGATCTGAATTTGCGGTGAAAAAGATACATGCCAGATTTTTTTCCTTTTTCTTTAATATTGCAAATCTTTTTGTTTGATTTAATCAGTCACAAGTCACATCAATATTTAAAATTAAATCTTTACATAATCGGGATGACTTAATTAAACAAACAAAGAAATCAAAACGAAATCTCTACAAAATCCAAGGTGTCTGAGGCGGACTAGGTCATTGTGATTTGGTTTCATAATAGAAGACTAAGTAAATAATGTTCATAAGAATATTTTATTAATCAAGTGTCAACCAGAGGTCAGATTTTGAATAATAATAAACAGTAACTGCGATAATGTCATTAATTTGCAAAAGTAAAAATAAAAATTGCGCAAGAGAAAGGTACAGCTAGAAATAAAAAACAAATTGATTTCACTGTGTTTACAATAATCCAGTCCAACGAAAATTGCAATTGCAAAAATAAAATGAGGTAACAAAGGAAGAGAAGGGAGACGATATTTTGTAAAAAAATTTAGGAGGCAAGGACAATATGTTTCAAGGTTTTTAAAAAGGATGAAATTCATTCAATTTTCCGGAGTTAATTATAGCTAATTCCTTAGAAAATTGGCTGATTGATATTTAATATTATGATCATAAGCTATACATAAAAACAAAGAGTTTAAAGACTTAACTGACATGAGGGCATGAGTGGAGTGAATGTGTGAACAAAATTAAATGTCAGCACTAGTGAAGTGAATGTGTGAACAAAATTAAATGCTCTAATTCACATGTTTCTATGGCAATGAATTTCTCAACCTATATGATATATCTACTGCATTAAAGTTAACCAAAATTGGGTAAAACTATTTTGATCGCAATGAATATCTACTCCTAATTCTTTGCAACTCAAGTGAGCAGAAGAATTATCCACAAAAAAAAGCAAAAAATATGTATGAAAATGGCATGACACCATGCTTGTCAGACATAACAAATTATCAGAACCCATTTTAACGAAGAAACCAGAAGAAGCATGTTTAATAAAAATATGGCAGCGTTCATTTTAAGAAATATCTATTTATTTATTTCTTGTCAGACAATATCTATTTATTTCAAAAATGGAGAATCAAATTTCTAAAAATCGTAGCTCAACAACACCCACAGAATTTAGAAACTTGGAAGTCAGATCTTGGACAAGAATATCATCTTGGATTACATTGTTAAAAAAAATTGCTGTAATGAGATTATCTGATTATCTCTACTTCAAGAAGGATTCCGTGATATGTGAAAATTATAGTTCGAAAATAGTTAATTAAATTTAATAAAAAAAAATTGACTGATGAGAGATAAAACAAATTCATAATATTTTGTCTTATTTGAATTATATATATTTTTTAGCAGGCTGCCTAGAAGCGTTTGAAGTATAATAAGTTGGAGTAGTTTTGTTAGTTAGAAATTGAATTGAGAAGAAAAGGTTCAGGTGCAATTTCGGCACATCCCATTTGTCATATATAGTTTTAAAATTTCAAATATTAGAAGGCCATTTCTCAAATAAATAAAATCCAAGTACATAAGGCTAATTTTAATCAACGGAGCAGCCTGAACCTAAACTTCTATTATTTCATCTCAAAGAAAAAAGTTACCTGTCTACTGCTAGCTAGGCACTGACATAGTCTACTGCTAACTAAGCGTGCAAAAAGGTGATGAATGGAAACTGGAGGAACTGCAAAAAAGGTCACCATGATTCCTAGCTGAAGTTCTCTCCGTCTTGTGCTAATGATGATTGAGACAAATTGACAGAGATGGAGTTGATTGTGACAAATTGATATATGAGTTAACCAAACAGATTTCTATACCCAAATTAACTAATTATATTGCAAATATTGATACTTCTCTCTTTTTTCTGAAACCAGAGCAGCGGTTGTTAATAATGACATTCCATTCCTTTCATTAGTTGTCGCTTCTTTATCTTTATCTTTGTACAAAAAATATCGTGTAAAGGAGCTATAAGTAAAAAAAAAAAAATGTATAAATATTAAGGAAATTATATAAAAAATGCCGTGCAAGACATATTTTTAAAGATGTATCGGATGATGGTAAGAAAGTCACATGACTGGTAATCATTGCATTTCATAGTTCCTCAGGCATGTCCTGAGAATGATTAATAATTGTATAATATTAACGAAATTATGTAAATGTTAAATGTCAAATAGCTAAGTGTTTCTAGGGAAATATGATTGTTAAAGTGATGCTTTCATTTATGCTTGACCTTTCAAAATTGGAAAGTCATGTTTTCCTTCTTAATCAGGGTACAGACTCAAAAACCGAAGCGCACAGTCAGAAATGAAGCGCTGTCCTTGATTTTGTTTTCTAACTTTTACATTTTGTTTTCTAACTTTTACATTCAGTGCTTTTTGAGAGAAATGCATGTGTTCAATCTTGAGTCGTCTGAGACTTTTTGAGAGAATGATTTTTTTTGGAGAAGGAAAATTTTCTTTTACAACAATAAAATCATTATCTAGTTTTTAGAAAGGAACTTTTCTTTTAACAATAGGTGGTGTTTATATCTCCATTACTTCAATTATAAAGATTTATTTTATCTAGCATATCAATAATTTAGCATTTAATTTTACACCAATTTAATAAAAATTATATTCATGTAATTATTATACTGCATCTCTGAAATTAGTACTTGCAAAATTTGATACGACACTTTTAGACATACAATTGCTTCATATCACAAATATTTAAATTATGGACAATCATCACAACGACATTTATAATTTCTTTGCTAGTACGATGAAGATGCTTTAAAAAGTCAAAATTAGCATACAAATGCAAAGCTATCTATCCAATTCTATCCAGTTTGTAGTCGGAATTTTTGTCAGAATAGACAAAAATCTTTATAGTACAACAAAACTAAGTAGGAGAACATATGGTTGCAAAAAATCTTTATATTCTTAATTTCTAATTAGTACCAACTTAGAGTTACCTTAGCAAAATAAATTGCCCCAATGTGCAAGGAATACTTTTGAATTATGTCTGGAATCTCAAAATTAAAATACCAAATTAGAGCATTAATGATACTATTAACGGTACGTTGTTAGAAGCATCATTATTAAGATTAGTGGTCAGAATAAATCCGTACCTTATATTATCTTTTATCTATGCAGGAATGGATATACACAATAAAAGTAAAATTAGCTCTCTTGAGATAGAAAATGGCAAACAAGCCCTCACATGAGTAGCTAACCATCATTAGAAACCAATACAATACGGTACACCGTAGCAATCAAACAACTACTTAAGTTGAGAAAAATTAGGAGTCAAATTAGACAGTCTTAGTTAGCAGACCTGACTAGTAAATGGTATTAAACCACTCGGTACATATTTTATGTTAACAAGTAAGGTTCTATCTTCTATGTATAGTATACTTTACATAAAAGAAAAGTATACTCCGAATTCAAACACAAATGTAATAACTAAAGCAAAATATGAGATATCTTGGAGGATGGGAATTGAGAGAGATAAAGGCATGTAATTATTACCTCTTCTCTTTTGGTGTAAAGTCTGCATCAGTCAACGGAGAAAGTGTAATCATTATCTTTTAGTATAAAGTACGTCTACATGATACGATACATATAGACATATAGTTGCGCATTATTTTTTCTTTTTCTTTTTCTCTTTTCTCTTTCTCGTAATGGATTGTTTGTGCCTAGCAGAAAGGCAACGGCACACGTGTAAATAATAACTAACAAAAAGTCCGCATGTATTCTATCATTATAACTCGTGATTTAGATATTAGAAAAATATAATTCATAAATAATTTGTTGGTTCTATAATACGATAGCATGTTAAAATATTAATATTATAATCAAACAAACAAAATGTTTGCAATTTCATGAATAGTGGTGTGGTAGTTTTGAATACGGATGCACAGTTTGTATTTTGATTTTCTACTACTAATTTCCATTTTCCTGTGTGAATAAGGAAATTATGTCAAAGATAATGAACAAACTAAAAAAAAGCTAAACAAAAGAAGTAACCAACAAATTCTTTGCCCAAATAGAGGGACATGTTATCTAGACTCATTATTGAATATATCTTCACGACTTCTCAATGATGCAAAACAAACTTCTATTACCAAATTTGCAAATTTGTTAGATGCTCACACCAATTTAAGACGAGATATAGTTAATGATTCGATATAAGCTATAAACAAGAATAATCTAGAATACTCCTAATATTATATTGAGCATGTACGTAATAATTTTTCATCAACTTGTTGAAAATCCATGACTGTGGTACATACGCAGTCAATTTACATAATTAAATTTTCATAATTCATATATATTATAGGTACATATTTACTCTTTATAAAAAATAATTTTTGATTTTTTTTAAGTATGTAAAATAATTAGTATATTACAAAAATAATATAATAAATTGTGTGAGTTTTTTTGCAGAGAAATATAAAAGAGATATAATTTGAATATTATTTTTGCATGCATTTTAAAGAAATGAAACAGTTTTTGTAAAATAAGGAGATAAATATGAAGTATAAGAGTCTTTTAATAAAAATTAATAGAAGAGAGAAACTAAATCGCACGTAGATGATAATTTGACAAAATTATTTTTTTGTAAAACTTAACTATCTTTGTTTATTCATAATTTGAAGTCAAGAGAACTATTAGCACTAATCCTTATTAAAGACAGCTGTATATATGAAACATTGTGATCATAGCACATCATAAATTCATAATTGATGAACCAGGCTAGATTAATGAGGATGGTTTGCAGAGAAAATGAGATCGATTCAGTGAATATCTGAGAATTCCTCACCATGTGATGGGTTTATTCTTTAGGATTTGCTGTTGTAAAGTTTGATGTTAATTAAATACCTATGAAACCTGAATACATAAATAAAACAAATCATCAATTGCAAATTGATATATTAGTTAACAAACAGATTCCTATATTCAAATTAACAAATTAATATGTAAATATTGATACCAGTTGGTAAGTTTAAACTTTAAACTAATTAACATTAAATTCCTTTCTTTTTTCTGAAACCATAGCAGTGGTTGTCAAGTATAACTTTTCTTTACCTCTATACCTTTGTACAAAAAAAAACCGTGCAAGAGAGCTATAAGTAACAAAAAAAAGTATAAATATTAAGGAAATTATGTAAAAAATGTCGTGAAAAATACATTTTTATTTTTTTAAAGATGTATCTGGTGATGGTAAGAAAGTCACATGACTAGTAATCATTGTATTTCATAGGATCCTCAGACATGTCTTGAGAATGATTTATAATTATATATAAAATATTAACGAAATTATGTGAATGTTAAATAGCTATGTGTTTCTACGAAAATATTTTTGTCAACATGTTGTGTTAAAATTGTTGACACAACAATTATATATTTTATATTTACAATCTTGCTACATGTCCTTGCAAAATTGTTGACACAACAATTATAACAAGATTTATAAACACATACATGCTCTTACAACAAACTGACAGTACAATAATCAGAGTAAAAGGGAGACATACCTGGCATTGGATAACGAGAAGATCACAAGATTGATTACATATGATTACGTTGCATCAGTTCGGTTCAGTTCAGTTCAGTTGGTTCATTAGTATTCAACAAATTGTGTTGGATCATATAAGTTCACAAAAAATTTGCCACACAGTTGGTCTTTGTAAATTGTAAAAAGTTTATGGGCATTTAGTTTTGCATTAATGCTGTGGAAGAACTGATCACCTCATTCTCGGAAAAGGTACAGAAAACATGGAAAAAAAACACGTAGCAGGTAAATTGGCAGCTTTTACGCAAGCATTTCTTATTCCTCCAAACAAACAAACAAAACATATATATACCAAATCATGGACAACACACAGATTTTGTCTAAATAAATCATAAGTGTTTCAAAAATTATGTTTGTTTTTTTTAAAGTGTAAATATTCCATTTCCTAAAAATTTCTAAAAAAATGACAATTATTGAATAAATTCGTCTATATTTTTTAATTTTTACCTAGAGTATATTGCACAGGTGGTCCATAAAGTATCATCCATTTATTCTTTCATTTTCAAAAGTATTGAAGTTCTTAGTTTGCTCCTTAATTTTTTAATTATTACCAAATTGGGCACATTTTCGTTAAAAATTGGAAGCAATTCCACATCAGCAACCATTAATAATAATGAAATCATAACATTAACTTGATGACATGGCACTGTGTATTTTCGAGGGTTATTTAAGTGACAATGAGAGCAGTATAAAAATTCAAGGACCAAACTGAGATGTTTGTAAATGCTCAAGTACTGTGTGTTCAAGGACTGTTCGTATTTTTATTGAAAATAAATAATTTCTGTTGAGAGAGATGCACTTTTTCTGTAGTCGGATTAGTGTTTTATTTGATCGATCTTTCAGTGATTAAATATATATATATATATATATATATATATATATATATATCTGAGCTACTAATATCACGCATTTTTTTTTGGAACCCAACCCTCTATTTGTCCAGAGAGAATCTGAGCCGTTCATCCAATAGATCTCAGCCACTCATCAGAATCCATCTCAATCTCAGCCTTTAATAAAAAATTTGATTTTATGAATTTATTTCATGTTGTCAAGCGTGTAGAAACCTAAATATAATTATAAACCTAACCGTAACATGAAAAGCCACATAAAAATTGTTTCATTCAAAACAAACCGAAGACGCGTTTTTGTTTCTGACGCGTTTCTGCTTACCGATGCAACGCATTTCAAATTTTTTTGAAAGAAGAAAGTCGGTCGCAAGAGCTATACAGTCTTCTTATTGGTGGAAGTCTCTCTTTCTTGACGTTTATTCCTCCTGTGCGATCCGCCCCCTCCTCCATCGGCACAACAAACTGCCGCCACCAGCACCTGATGCTTCTCTCCTCCCTGGCAGCGTCGCCACACAACTCTCTCTCTCTCGCGCGCACGCTTACCATGGTTGAAAAGCCAGTGGCGATGGCAGCCTCTCTCACTCGACCACCGAGGTTAGGGTTTCAATTTTCGCTTCCATTCTCCCTCTCTCTCTCAGCCACTCCAGGTTAGTACCTTTCTCTTCTTCTCTCTCACTCGGAGCAGAGTGGTACCGGCATTCATGGTGGTATTTGTTAATTTAATTGCTCTTTGCTTTTTTTACCTTGTTTCAGAAACTACTAAGTCCCCTATTCCGACCCGCGCTTCCACCATGACCGATCACTGACAGAGGAGACAACCAATTTCTATGCTGCTTTGCTTCAACCGACAGAGGAGAACACCGAGTTCAGATATTTGCACAGCTTTGAGGAAATCGCAATTATCAGTCATCTTCGGAGCTTTCTGTCACTGTGCACTCAGATAATTTCTCTTTCTTTCCTTTGCCACTTCATTAGGATATAGTTAACAGCCAAATAGTGTGTTTGGTTGCAAATTTGCATTGTATTGCTTGAGCCAAGAAAAACTTTGTTAATTTATCCAATTGTAAATTGATAAACTTTGTTAATTTAACTAGAATATTCTTTAGAGAGAATCCTCTGTTGTTCAATTTTTGTTGTAGATAGTCAATTACAATGTTTTTCATTATATAATGTTTGGATGATTTATTATCTAGAAATACAAGGGCCTCCTTGCAAATTTTCCTTGCCATTGTTACTGACAGAAGCTTTGGATCACACATTCTCAAAAAAATTCCTTGCATATCCATGTCAGGTTAGCCCGAAACTATTGCTTGAACATAGCTCAAACATTACATCAGACATTAAGTTGAGCATTGGCTAAGTAATGCATCACTGGTACAAAATTGCACTGAAATAACCTTCTGTCACAATCAGACCCAAAACCCAATAAAAACTCATCGACCAGTACGGTTGCAAACTCACTGATGACATTGTGCTCAGTTACATTGAGCCGGTACGATAACTGATTTTAGACATTCAACTGTCTTTAATTTTGAAATTGGCTATAGAATGTAGCTCAATGGGTGAATGCTGTTCTTGTAGTCCAAATTGGTTGCTCAGCTTTTTTATTAGTAAGATTTTGGAATACGTTTGCTTGGGAAAGAAAAGAGTTTAAACAAGTATATTTAATTGAAAATGTAGGTAGGCTTTGGACTCATCAAGCTCATTTCACCTTTTGATCTTTATCGATGTAAGCAACTATTACTTAACTCAATCTAATAATTGATTACTCAAATGAATTATTAGTTTTCTTTTCTAATTGATTCTAATGTCTATTACTAGAACAACTGAAATCATATTATCCCTATCTTTCTGAATTAGGATTGGCAATCCAAATAAAGTCCTGAAAATATTGATCTTTTCACTACCGTGGCATGTAATCATAATAAAAAAAGGCCGTCTCATCAACATAATTCATCTTAGCTGCCAGATTTTCGGCAAACTATGCCCATTAAAAGTGTGCCTGGTAATATGTTAGGCATACTTGTGCGCGAAATATGAGATGAGATGGAAGTGGAAAACCGAAGATGAGATGGTAGTTCGGCGACTAGAGTGTGTAGGTTGCACAATTTAAACTGTTTTTATGCTATAATCTCACTTCCATCAGGTAAGGTGATTTTAATTATCGAATTTGATTAAATGTTTTGGAGAGATGGGATGGCCTACTTTCTTCCGTCTTTGAGACACCTTCGTCCACAGCTTCTGATAGAGAGCTTCAGGTGTGCTATTATTGGTTTGATTTTAATTTTTACAGCCTTTTGCAATAATATTCAATATTAGTATAGTTGCAAAAAACAGCCAACATTGTTTTGAAGGTTAGTGGTGGTTAGCCTACTAACTATTGTATTAAACCAAAGAAAAAAAATTACAACTCGGGATTTCTGCACCCAACATTAATGCATACATTTGAAAAATTAATATAATCCATTCCCTGCTATCGCGAAATAGGGTATCTAATGATGATCATAAACCCTTTTCTTTGGCTGTGCAGGATTCAGGAAGTAATGAAACAGGTCCTTGGCAGCTTTGGGGTGCACCATTAACCCAAAATTCTCTTGGGTCCGTTGGAGGCAGTAAGAGTGGATTTGTGCACAAGGAAGAAACCGGTGCAGCAACAGGTTTTATTGGGGATGTGCATTCGCCAAGGCATTTGGGTGGTATAAGACCAGCTTTACCAGTACCAGTGCCGATACCTGTACCAATACAGCCGGTGAACATACCTTTGTCAGTGCCTGCCCCTGTACCAAATGGAAAGAGCCTTTTCCTGCCTCATTGTATGGTGGGGAGATTTGGTCCTGCCGTGTTGCATACGAATCACTCTGAGCTTTCACCGACTCATAACTGGTCCAAGTAAGCATCATCAATTGTTTTCTTAGATATTTATTCATTTTAAGAAAGAATGTGAAGTGGCTGTCCCTGCCAGATTAAATGTATAGCAATGTTCTTAAATAAGAATTTATGTTCATGTTTCAATTAATTTGTCGAATTTATGTTCATGTTTCCATTTTGGGTCTTGGTTCTGTTATGTTCATGTTTCCATTTTATCGGTGATACATGGCATTCTATGTGCATCAGGTGCCATGCTTGTATCTGGTTGATATCTGCAGCTGAGGTAGATTACCACAAAAACATTCCACATGATACCCCACAAAAACATCCCTAATTGAGACCTGATTTTTTATTAAATTTGTTTGTGTACACCCATGAAAAGATGATGTTCACTTTCATGCCTCACAATATCTTTTTTTTTTGGCAAAGATATTCTGCAGGTAGTAGAATTGGGAGGGTTAGAAGGATAAGAAAATGATAAAATTGCCCCTATTTCGCTTGACTGTGAGTTTCATTTTTGAATTGAAGTCAAAGGATTGTGAGTAGAATTGAAGTCTCACTTCTATCTCTCTTTTTTCTCTTTTTTTCTTCATCAGTATCAGAACTGGTAAAGTTAACAACTTTGGTTGTACGGTTGTACCAGTTCTGTCAGTACCAGAGATTGTTTTATATCGGTTCATTTTGCAATCCTTAAAAAGAAAAAATATATAATAGGTACATCTGGATTATTTAGGAGCAGGTGCCAAAATAATAATCACAACATCTTATCAAGTTTGCCAATTCTTCATATTTCAGTCAATTAATATTTTTTCATCATGGAAAATATTTTAGGGATAATTTCACAATCACCCTGGTAAAAGCTTCAAAATGTCATAATGCATGCTAAAGTACAAGTGCTAAGATTTTTTAATTAGCTTATAAATTGCTGTGGAAATGATAGTTAAAGATAATATATCTAATACTTTTTGAGGTGAATGATATATTTCTTGTTTGTAAGGACATTTATGGAAACTTTGTTTCTTGTCAGTACTGGAACTGAAGTAAAATCATGCAATGATATATAACTGAAACTTTTTTGAAAAAAATGTTAGATCACTAATTTGCTATGATGTGAGCTATTCATAAGGATAAAGATGCAATTTTTTCTTCACTCCTGTAGTTCCCGTAAATGACACTAGGAGAAAAGAAACTTGTCATCTCAATGAAATTTGATATTTATAAGCAAATTACCAGCATTTCCCCGATATCGCCTTTCTGCATTTTTTTTTGTTCAAGCTGATCAGAAACCAGGATCCAAATTCCTCTTACTTCAAAGGTAACTAAATTTTACTTTCCTTCCAATTCTCTTTTACTTAAGGCATGCCAGGTTGCATATCACAAGGAATTTAGTTTGTACCGTTCTTCTTAGATTTGTATGCTTAAATTACAATTTTACATTTTTTCATGTTGACTTGGCCTTGCTTTTCTTTAGTTTCTTAGATAATCTTGTAACAAGATTAATTGTGTGTTTAGGAATTGAACGTGTCGGAGAAGGATGTCGAGCAGCTCTTGGTCTCATTGATCCTTGATAACAAGATCTGGGGTCACATTGATCAGGTTAACAAGCTCTTGGCAACTTTGATGTGTGTTGTCTGCATGCGATCATGATTGTATGACTTATTTTTTCCAAGATTTAAAAACTCTGTACAAACACTACCTGAGAATGAATGTGACGCTTGTTAACCAATTTACCATGGATGGCACTCAGAATAATAATTCATACAGTTCCAATCTTAGCTCACAGTTGTTTTTGGAATTTGTTAGCTTGGTCATTTCTAGATATTGTAGGCTACTGAAAAGCGGGTCTCACAATAATTTTTTATTTCAATTTTAATTGCTCTTGGATGAATTTATTATTTTTAATTGCTCTTGGTGTCTATTAGTTTGTTGAGGTATTAAATTGAATAAAAAGATGCTTCAAATATTTCCAATAAGCAATAGTTAAAGATTAGAGTTAGTTTTAAAATATTTCTAACAAGCAATAGTTAAATATTAGAGTTGGTTGAAAAAAAAAAGAAAAAAGAACACATTACATTACTTTATTTATAAAATCTCTAATGTTTATAGATGCCTATGATCATTCAAAATATACATTCTAGAATGTTTACATTATAAAAATTAGGTTTAAAAACTTCCAATTTCAAAAGCTGACAAAAAATAAATCTGATTTCTTAATAAAACCAGCAAAATTGAATTCAGGCCCAACTGAAGAAAGAAAAGACAACGTAGCATCTAATTGTGCAGAATTCTTAATCTGAATAATCAACGAAATAATAACAAACTACAACATTAGATGAAAGCTGCACTCAGCACTTACCAAAAATGAAAGGTATTTTTGTAAAATATTTATATCGTATTGAATGATTATATTGCATAGTGTTGCTCAGTTAAAAATTAAAGAATAAATACTAATTATAATTGTGCCATGTTTTTTAATATTTTTGTACGATAAAACTTTATATTACCGTAAAATAAATTAATTTGTGTGAGAATATTATCTTAAACCTAAGAAAGAAAATATCATCTTTGAGAACATGTCATGAATGTACATGTCTATTTCTTTGGACTGATATTTAGACTATCTTTTAATGTTTTAATGGATAGACAATTTTATCCCTAAATTAGTTTCTCTATGTAGATGTTATTTATTTATTTTTCAATTAACAAGCTTTAAAAAATCAATTTTATTGTTTATCACAATACCTAATAATTTTAGTATATTTTTCTCACCAAAAATAATAATTAGTGTATTTTCTTAATATCTTGGTTTTGTACAAAGCTAAAACATATTCAAACTTTTTTTTCTATGTAAATGCTACTTACAAAAAATAAAACACCATCAAGTTCGATCTCCTTTTGTCTGTTTTTTTTTTTTTCCGCTTGGGTTGCGTACGCAAAAGAGTTGTTAAAAATGAAAAATTGACAATGATGGGTGAAAGATATTGGAATAATGAAAACAAAGGGCCAAGCGTCAAGCGATTAATGAATCCTTTATTATTTTTTGTGATCCGAATTTACACAGAAATATCCTGCTACCTTACGTGATATGAATTCTTTTTTTTTTTAAACAAAGGGTCAAATCAAATTCTACGTGCATCTCAGAAACAAATTCCTCACCTCAGACACATTATACTTTTTTTTTTTTTTTGAAAAAATCAATAATTAATTTTGACTATCTCATCAGATGAAAGTAAGTTGGGAATATTACTTTTCTTATAGATTACAAAAATGTTAATAAAACAAAAAAGTAAAGAAGTTGAAAAGATGGCGACAACAAAATAACTAAAAGAATGGAGTGAGTCTATGGTACTATGCATAGCACGATTTGGTCCGTGATACAGATCAAATATTTTCGTTTTCAAAATTCTAATAGTCAATCCGAACCGTTCAACATAATTTTCATATGAATATGTACTTGCAAACTGAATTTTATATTTTTTAGAATTTTTTTACTATTTTTAAAGACAGGTATAAAATCACTGTTTTTGGATGGTCCATAATTTTCAGATCAAGTGATTTTCTATCTATTTTAAAAAATAGTAAAAAAATTCTAGAAAATATAAAATTCGGTCTGCAAGTACATATTCATATGGGGATCATGTTGAACAGTTCAGATAGACCGTTAAGATTTTGAAAACAAAAATATTGATTCGTATTACAAACCAACTTGTGATATGCATATTACCATAGACTTACTAAAAAGAATGTGTCAGTATGTAATTCCTAAACTATAAAATAATGTGCCGCTATGTAATTTCTCCTATTCAAACAAATACATTACTACAAAAGTAACTAAAATCTAAAATATTAAGTTCATTTTTTTTTGTCAAATTAGATGTCTTAAACTATTGTTTTTAATATTTCTTGAAAGTAAAAAATTACAATAATGTAATACTATTGATTATTATATTTATCACATTTAAAGAAAGTGATCAAAAAAAAAATTTTATCCCCACCCCACGGCACCGCGTGGGCACTTGACTAGTATATATATATATATATATATATATATATATATATATATAGAGCTGGGCTATGGTGAGTTGTGAAGTAAGAGGTGATTTTTACTTCACGCTCATATTTTTATTTTGAAAATCCAAACAACCGATCCGAACTGCTCAACATGATCTCCATATTGAAATGTGCTTGGAGACCAAATTTTACATTTTTTGAAATTTTTTTACTATTTATTAAGCCACTTTGAAAATCGTTGATCCATTGGTCCAGAAATTTTTACTGTTTTTTACTGTTCATCCGGATCAGCGATTTTCAAAGTGACTTAATAAATAGTAAAAAAATTTCAAAAAATGTAAAATTTGGTCTCCAAGCACATTTCAATATGGAGATCATGTTGAGCGGTTCGGATCAATAGTTTGGATTTTCAAATGGGAATATGAGCGTGAAGTTGTTTTACTTCACAACTCACCATAGTCTATATATATATATAGAGAGAGAGAGAGAGAGAGAGAGAGAGAGAGGAGGAGGGATCCAATTACACCTTTTTTGGTGACACACTTTGACACCTACCATTTTTAAAGTCCAAATAGTCGATTTAAACCGTTCAACATGATGGATATATTAAAATGTGCTTGGAGATCAAATTTTACATTTTTTTGAATTTTTTTGCTATTTATTAAGATGGTTACAAAAATCGTTGTTTTCAGACCATTGAAAAACAGCGATTTTGTAACCATCTTAATAAATAGTAAAAAATTTCAAAAAAATGTAAAATTTGATCTCCAAGCACATTTTAATATGGTGATCATGTTGAACGGTTCGAATCGGCTGTTCGGATTTTGAAATCGCAAAATTGACCTATATAAAAAACGGTGTCATGATGTGTCACCAAAAAAGGTGTAATTGGATCCCTCCTCATATATATATATATATAGAGGAGGGATCCAATTACATCTTTTTTGGTGACACACTTTGACACCTACCATTTTTAAAGTCCAAATAGTCGATTTAAACCATTCAACATGATGGCTATATTAAAATGTGCTTGGAGATCAAATTTTACATTTTTTTGAATTTTTTTGCTATTTATTAAGATGGTTACAAAAATCATTGTTTTCGGACCATTGAAAAACAACGATTTTGTAACCATCTTAATAAATAGTAAAAAATTCAAAAAAATGTAAAATTTGATCTCCAAGCACATTTTAATATGGTGATCATGTTGAACGGTTCGGATCGACTGTTTGGATTTTGAAATCGCAAAATTGACCTATATAAAAAATGATGTCATGATGTGTCACCAAAAAAGGTGTAATTGGATCCCTCCTCATATATATATATATATATATGAGTAGAACTAGGGTGTTCCTAAGCTCACAAAGCCTCTTGTGAACTCAACTCTAAAACCTATCGAATTGACTTCAAACGACATTTCCAAACCGTTAGATGTTCAATCTATATTAAAATGTGCTTGGAGACCAAATTTTTCATTTTTTGGAATTTTTTTACTATTTATTAAGCTGGTTTGAAAACTGCTATCTTTCAATGCTCCAGAAATTTAATGAAAACAGCGGTTTTCAAACCAGCTTAATAAATAGTAAAAAAAATTCAAAAAATGAAAAATTTGGTCTCCAAGCACATTTTAATATAGATTGAACATCTAACGGTTTGAAAATGTCGTTTGAAATCAATTCGATAGGTTTTGGAGTTGAGTTCACAAAAGGCTTGGTAAGCTTAGGAACACCCTAGTTCTACTCTATATATATATATAGAGAGAGAGAGAGAGAGAGATTGGCTAAGCTCAAAGCGTTTTTTCCATGGCCATGGAACAAACGATCCGGTTCTCCAATTTTCAAAGTTCAAACAACAAATTCAAACTGATAGATGTTCAATCTATATTAAAATGTGCTTGGGGACCAAATTTTACATTTTTTGGAATTTTTTTACTGTTTATTAAGCTAGTTTGAAAATCGTTGTTTTTATTAAATTTCTGGAGCATTGAAAAACAACGGTTTTCAAACCAGCTTAATAAATAGTAAAAAAATTCCAAAAAATGTAAAATTTGGTCTCCAAGCACATTTTAATATAGATTGAACATCTATCAGTTTGGATTTGTTGTTTGAACTTTGAAAATTGGAGAACCGAATTGTTTGTTCCATGGCCATAGAAAAAACGTTTTGAGCTTAGCCAATCTCTATATATATAGAGATATATTGCAACTAAAATATTTCAACTAAGTAATTTTGATCATTTGGTACTGACCGAATTGTCCTGAATAATTACGTAATAACTTTTTCATATCTTTCAAACTAAGAATCCGGGAAAGATAAAGAGCCTGTATAGTGTGATTTTGATCAATCTCCGAACAATATGGTTATAAAAAAAACTTGCAATTTTTCTAGGTTCAAAATTACAAATTATAAGACGTTTGTTGATGATCGTACCTTTAAAATTAAACAGGAAGTCTATATGTTTTGAAGATTCAGAAGGAACATTGAAGAAATATGTTATCGGTTATTTTATGTTGATTTATTGATCTAGGCAGTATGATATAATTGAACAAAAAAATTTCCAATATTTTATTATGTTTTTGATGTTTACATTGTAGAAGACAAAAAATATTGAGTTAGCTATTAGAAAGTTAACTCAAACTAGCGGCTATTTTCACAAAATGGAATTTTCAATCTTGCGATCTCCAAATAAAATTGTTCACTTAACAATTACAACAAGATCTCTAAACACGTGTTTTTAATAAAAAAACTGAAAAATACAACAATTAGAGGGAGACAAAACAATATCAACTGACAACTATATACGAAATTTTGTTTGTTATTTTAATTTAATAATGATAAATTACATTTCTTTTCATAATTTTGCTACGTCTTTGCAAACTATTTATAATTGCCAACAAACAAGTTCAACAAAATCTATCTAGAAATGCTACTTGCTCTAAAAATAAATTAATAACAATAATTTATAGGGTGCAAAATAATGCCTACCAACAACTATTCATATTATCGACTGACTTGTTAATTTATTATAAATTAACTTCCAAAAAATATATATAATAACGAGAGTTAATATCTCATCCAAATGAAGGTTTTTAAGGCCAACACATTAATATCGAGATGCTAGTATTGCATCTGTCAAAACTTTCGAAAATAGCATCTCGAGATCGATATTTGGGTCTAAAATTCATTATTTTTTTAATCAATTATAATTCAGATCCAATACTTATTACCAAAGTTTAATAGTAAAGGTAATGATACAGAGAAGATAAAACTGGAGAAGAAAGAATGTTTTTCTATATTGATTTGATACTGTTACATCTGTATGCTTATATAAGCAAGGATTACAAGGCTGATTGCCTGTCTAACTAACTATGTAACAGAATAACAGAATGTAGTTACAATCACTAACTAACTTCAGTTATATGCTTATCAAATAGGTCTTGAAAAAATCACTCACTCATCTTTTAGTAAGTTATAATTAACTTAATTAACTTAATTAAAAAATGTGACTAACTTAATTGTAATTTAATTAATTAATTTAATTGTGACTAACTTAACTAACTTAATTAACTTAATTATAATTCTCGAAATGAGAACCATCCCGTTTATGTGACTAACTTAATTAACTTAATTGTAATTAAATTCTTACCTTAAGAAATGTTAACATCATTTAATGGGCATGTACCGCTTATTTTATCTCCAAGAGTATAGTATAAGCCCGTTGCAACTAAAAATGTGAACAAAATGCACACGCAAGGCTTGGATTTTGTAGTCAGTAGTACAAAAACAAGTAAAAAGGTATCCGAGTGTCCGACATAAATTAAATATGGCCATGAAAAGTTTATAATTAGAAAGATAAAGAAGATAGCATGAATCTTATTTTTGCATTATATTCAATATTTCTGTATTGTATCGTTCACACTTCACACTAAGAGCTACAAATTATAAAATGCAGAAAACATAATCACCGTAACTTTCCAGTTCAATCATAAATGGAGAAGTCCATTTATCATTTACAGCGTTCCGAGTTCCGACCGAGAATTCCACACGCAACAAGCAAAGGTCACAAACTGACAATGTTATGGCCACAGTCGATCGCAATGCAACAAAAGGCGATATCACCTAGTAGTAGTATATAGCTATAGCCTGACGAGAAGATCACGAAGTTGATCTGCATCGATCAGTTGGTTCATGAATCATCATTCATCAAAATATCAACGATAGTCAAGAGAGGTGCTCTTTGTGTAAATTCAAGGGGACAAAGAAAGTTTAACAAACAGGCTTACAGGCAGTATTCTTTGGAAATTGTAAAAAGTTTATGGAATTTTACTATTTACATTTAAAACTGAGGAAGAAATATCAACGGGAGTGGGGAATGGAAAAGAGTAGACCCCTTTGTTTGTCTTCTGTGACCTCATTAATTATTATTATTAGTATTAGTATTAGTATTAGTTTGGCTAAGGTGATATGAATAGAATAAGATGTCTTGTGTTATCGCCTCGAAACCTATCGTATATACTTTAAATGACGAATCCAAACCGATATACTCCGTCATTGATGCATTTTTAAGTAAAATTTATAAAATTTTGAGTTCATTTAGTATAAATTCAAGAGGTAAAAAAATGATGTTTTTAAGTTAATTTAATACATTCATTTTTCATCATTTTCTGACCGATTGACTTTATACTAAATGAACTTCAAAATTTTATAAATTTAACTTAGAAATGCATCAATGACAAAGTATATCGGTTTATACTAAGTGAATTTCAAAATTTTATTAATTTTACTTAGAAATGCATTAATGACTTTATACTAAATGAACTTCAAAATTTTATGGCATCCATCCAACGTGAGATGACGATACGTATAGGCATAGGCATAGACTGGTCAGAAATACGGTTCATCAAAAGACGTGTGAGATGACGATACCAAGATTGCCTAGTTTTTTATTTTTTTTACGAAATGCCAGTTATGCAGCGATCTGTGCAGCTGATGTACATTTGTTGAACAGTCGATAAATAATTGATGTTGCCGAATAAAAGTCTTCACAAACGACAACACAGCATAGGGGATCAATAAATTTAATTTACTATTGTGGTTTCTTTGGAAATTTCTCTATGTTTTTTTTTTATAATACATGTCAGTGCAATCGTCTTATAAACTACCACATTATTATTGAAAAAAGAAAATTGCATAATTGCTTAACCAACTTAAATATTCAGTGCAATCGTCGATTACTGCTCTCATTGCGACTTAAACAATCCTCGATAATATGTAGTACCATGTCAATATATATGTCATCAAAATCAATGTTATGAAATCATTATTATTGGTTGTTGACGGCAAATTCCATCCAATTTTGTAACAGAAATGTGACTAATTTGATAATAATTAAAATTAGGGAGCAAACTAAGAATTTCAATATATTTAAGACTAATTAAAATAATAAATTGATAGATGATACTTTACGGACCACCTTGTAATTTACTGCAGGTAAAAAAAATAAAAAAATATAGATGATTTTATTAACTAGTTGTCACTTGTTGAAACCATAAATGCTTGCGTAATAAACGGATTACTCACATGACAAAATTAAAGTTGTTTGAAGTTTTTAGTTCAATTTAAATCTAAACATCCTACATAATTAATATTTATGACTTAGCAAATTTTTTTAAGAAAAGGAATGTAGACATGTAGTGATCAATATATTTATATTTAAAGCTTGCTGAGTCCTTGAGGCTATAAGCTATGGCACCACTGAATTGACAACGTTGGTCACTGGTCAGTGATGTGATGCCTTATGTACTATTTGCCAACGGATTTTCAATAAAAAAATGATGCTTTATCTACAATAAAATAATCAAGGCTTGCCTGTTCTGTGTATGAGCCTATGAGGTCATTTTTTTTTTGATGGAAAAGGCAGAGGCTGCCTGAATTTATTCGATTCAAGGTATATTTACAGGATCGTAAACCTGTGGCCTAAGCCCATCTTTCTATACAGTGCACTACTCTTAAAACGCTACTAACTATTTGCCACAGTTTGCTAACCACAGCCTACCAACCTCAAGCGCTCTACATGCTGTTAACTCAGGGGGGGCATGAGTTCGTGTCAGAAAGAGTTCATTTTTTTTTATGAATCGAAATTTTCATGTCTGATGCAATTTGGTATGGTATGTCAGTTCGACAAAATAAATATGTGAAAGGAATATCGTACATATCTATAATAGCCAAATTAATGTAGTTCCAATATTCTACTGCAAAAAAAAAAAAACAGGAATAATTTAAGATATGCATTTTAAGTTGTCTTTAATCAAATATGTGATATTTTATTTTTTTATTATTATATTGTGTGTGACAATTCATCAGTGCATCGGGTTATAAGTTTAATTTTAAATATTTATATATTATACTATGTTGACGAATTATTTGAGTGCAATATTTTATTCTAACATAATCATTCGACAATTTTTTTTTTTTTACTGAAAAACCGAGTTTCTGATCATATTCATCTAAAAGTATGTCAGAGTCATATTTACTTGATTAAATCAAAACTTTTATTCAATCAGTTCAAAAGAGGGTACACGTACACTAACTAATTTTGATGGGCCTCAGGCCCTCAGCTATGAAAACAAACCATGGGCCCATTGTTATGTCCCGATTTGAAATCACCTGAGCCTAACTTTAACATAATATTTTCTTTTTATTTTTCTTTAAAAAAAACACTCCCACTAACTCACGGAACTTAATGAATGTATATATAAATGTGTAGTCAAATGATTAATTACTGCGAATCACAAAGCACTGTTTCAAACTCAAAATGATCAAAATAAAAAAAATGTCATGAATAGCATGGTATTATTGTCCTAAACAATATACGCATTTGCAAAATTAACAAAACTAATATCACTTCCTGAGATGAGTAAAGCACAGTTAAAAGATGCTTCTTTTTTTTAGCTTGGTCACATGAATATAAGATGGTAATTGCTGGTGATTTAAATCTGTTTGCATTTTATGATTGGTGACCTCCAGCCTTTCCATTGAATAATATAAAAGAAAAAAATATGTACTCAAACCGTTTTGCATTCACAATGAGTCCGTACTTATAATTCAAATTAATCAAGCACAATATGTTGTTACTTTTTCCTAACGTCGCAGTAAATAACCAACTGTTCGACTATAATTAAATTTTCAAGTAATTATGGAATATGTTGGAAACTATGTCACAAGAACGTCAAAAACTAATGACAAATATATACAATAATCCAAAATCAATATAGTAAGGAAATGAATAAAAGAGCGTACCTTTGGCAATTGTGTTTTTAAAACATTGGTCATAAAGTGAAAGAGCAAATTTAGTCAGGTGTAATTAAATAGCTATCTTATGTTAGTTGTGAAAGGGTCATAAGTGCGAACTTATCGTATCAAAGATACATGAGTCACAAATTATCTCCATTCCATTATTAAGCACGTTGGGTGTCCTATCTGCCAACGGCTACGATTGAAAGATTAATTTTTGGATTTAATCTCAGCTCTCCAATCACATAATCTATCTTCTTTTGATTAAATACATTTGTTTTATGTGTAAAAGTTTAAATTCAGCTACAAACATACTCGCCACATATACCGCTACACGATGCGTTACAATTAAAATTAAACATATTCTAAAATTTAGCGATATAATTCTCGGTTTCCTTATTTATTTGTTTCCTTATTTCTCCCTCTCCAATTAAATTTTTTATATGGCGGATCACAATGCAAATCAATTTTTTGTTCACTTCCTTATTTCTATACATATTACTGTGATAAATCTAGAATATATTTCTAATTTTGTTTTTTTTTTATGAAAATTTGTTATTTTGAATGAGAATTTATTTTTGTTATCTTATCATATATTCCGTTGCAACGCATGGGCATGATACTAGTAAATAGTTAACAACTTTGTAGTATACACAAACGGTAAATAAGAATACATTAGGTTTTATAACAAAGCGAACATCATATTGACACCCTTTTGTTTATTTCTGCTCTATGATTTTAAACTCAAAATTGAAATATAATATTATTAATAAAATAGAACCCGCACCTAATATTCGACAGCTTTGTCAAAGAATATGTAAGCTTAACAGACTACCAAACTGTGGTCTAATTCTAAAATATGGATCAAATATTTGTTAGTGATATCACAATAGTTATGTTGTTGAAATATCTACAAACAATACTTCTTTAAACTCTCGGACTAAAATTATGATTTTCTCCAATATCACATTAAATTTAATTCTCATTTCACATTATGTGTCTGTATACCGTGTATCTCTAAACTCAAAATGTAGAAGGCAGTAAAACCCATACAAAGCAGCATATATTCCGACATTTTTATTAATACCCTACGTTCAATAAAAATTATTAAAAATACCCACGGTTCCAAATTTTTTTTTAAAATACCCATACCGGCCAATTATTGGCCGGTACCGATTAAAATTCCCGACCGGCCAATTATTGGCCGGTTCTGTGATTTTTTTTTTTTTTTTTTGTAGAGAAAAATTGCTAAAATGCTGAAATGAAATCGAACACGAAAAAATTGAATTATTTTTTTAAATATTTGTTAGATTATTTTTTTGATAGCATATTTATACTAAAATACGCTAAATTACTTGAAATTATGTTAATTTATACTGATTGACACTAGATTACTTTAAATTATGTTAACTTTTTTTTAAGAGACATTAGCTAAAATGCTGAAATATAACACTAAAAAATAGAATTTATTTTTAAATATTTGCTAGATTACATTTTTTATATATAATTAGCATATTTATACTAAAACACGCTAAATTACTTGATTTATGCTGAATTACAGTAAATTACAATAATTATGTAGAATTATGCTAGAATACGGTAAAGTACACTAAATTACGTACGAATAGGGATGATATATTCACTGAGAAGGGGAAAAAACGACGATGAAACTTCAAACGGCCATAAAACGGCGCTCGAGTGTCCGATTTTAGCAAATGACCACTTTTCGGAAAGCTTGCGAAAATGCGCATCGTCCGTGCCGACAATGCCGGATTGCCAAATTCAAAATCGCCAAAAAATAAAGAGAAGGGCCTCAAAACTTCAACTGAAGTTTTCGATTGAGATTTTCACTTTTATTATTCAATCTACGTAGCTCAGTAAATTAGTTATATAATGAACTTGTAGAATACCAATTTTTATTATTTTTTGGAATTTTTTTTACTATTTTTTATGATTTATGAAAGATGGAACAAAATCGGCCCTATTCATACGTAATTTAGCGTAATTTACCGTATTTTAGCATAATTCTACACAATTATTGTAATTTCAGCATTTTAGTAAATTTACCGTATTTTAGCATAATTATTGTAATTTACCGTATTTTAGCACGAAATCAGCCCTATTCGTAACGTATTTTCTAACAAATATTTAAAAAAATAATTCAATTTTTTTGTGTTAGATTTCATTTCAGCATTTTATCAATTTTCTCTAAAAAAAAAAAAAAAAATCACAGAACCGGCCAATAATTGGCCGGTCGGGAATTTTAATCGGTACCGGCCAATAATTGGCCGGTATGGGTATTTTTAAAAAAAATTTGGAACCGTGAGTATTTTTAATAATTTTTATTGAACGTAGGGTATTAATAAAAATGTCGGCATATATTCTTGGGTGAATTGTAGTTGTTGTGTGGATAATGCAAAATGAATGCATCTGTCTTGGATTCTCCGTGGCTTCCATCCTGTGAAGAAAAAAATATTTGAATTTGGAAAAAAGTTGCTACAGATAATTTAAAATAGATGGATAAAAAATCACTTTGAATCAGTTAATTAGTTTCCGATCCAAAGAAAATTTAGGAAAAAAACACACTTTAGCTTCCATTTTTGTGAAGAAAAAAATTGTTAAAAATTTAGGAAAAAATACACTTTAGCTTCCATTCTTGTTAAGAAAAATAATTTCATCTTTATCTTGTTTGTCTATTTTTTTGGTTTTTCTTTTTCTTTATTTCAATTTCGAAATTTATAAAACACAAGTGTTCACAAGTAAAACAATTATGAATTAATTTCCTTAATCATCATTTTTCACTAAATTTTTTCTTATTCTCTATGAAAACCTCAGAACATTCCCACCAATATATATCTTGAGCCTTACGCATTACACCCCCAAGTCAAAGTATATCCTTTTTCATGTAGTATAACAACCTTTTCTTCATACTTGGTTGATTTGAGACCCATACATCAGCATATGGGATAGAACCCTTACAACCTAGCTCTGGACAGAGATTCAAGATAGCTCGTCAAGGCACTTACCACGATAGATAGTTATCTCGTAACTATTGTTCCTGGTTTGAACCTGTATTCTTTGTTTTAATTTACAATGAAATGTAATAATTATAACAACTTTTTTTCTTCCTTTTGTTAAACACTAATGACAAATCGTACCACCAATTTTATGACAGTCACTGTCAAAATTTAAAAAAGAAAGAAAAGATAAATCATACCACCAATTTTATGTAAAGCGTTGGCATCTTGCTTTCCTAATTAGCTTGAAAATCTTTCACAGAACATGGTATTGATGAAAGGTTATGACAGTATGTATATAAAACAAAGTGACATCGAAGTGTTTCAATGTCTTTATTTTTTGTGTTTTCGTCATGTTTTTATTTTTAAAACTTCAAAAAATTTAATTAAAACTGTTAGATATAATCTATATTATTTTTACTATGCACGTGTAAAAAATTATTGCATTTTTAAACCATTAAATAATATCATATATCATTTTTCACTTTGTTTTTGACCTAAGTCTTATTTGTTTTTGTTAAAATATAAAATAATTAAATAATTAAGTGTGAATTTGTCATAATAGTCAAACGTGTATTGGTGTAATACGGATAAATTGAATAATAGTAAAAATTGTTATGCAAATTACTCCGAGACAAAATCACACATACATTGTTATTTCTAAATTATAGTTGAACATGTGACCCTTAGTCTATAATTGTTTTCTTTCTAATTGCATGTGTCAAAACAAACATACAAGAGAAACATGTTTATACCAGATTATTTTGAAAAACATGTCTATACCAGATTATTTTCCTAACTTGTACAAGAGAAACATGTTTATAGAAGAGAATTCTTTTAGTTATCACCTCAAACTTCTACAATTCGCACTTTACTACCGTTTGAATCAAAATTCAGAAACATCAGGCTCGCCGTTCAACTTCTAACAGGCAGCGAGCATGTACATTTTATTTTATATTTATTATTTTATTTTATATTTTACGATTTCAATAACATACTATTTTTGGTGAATTGGAATGCAATGCAGATGTCATAAACGAAGCCAACGAAAGATAAAATGCTAGAGTTGTTGCTGAGGCAATCGGTAGCCGTAGTAGTCATGCAGAGACATCCGGTAGCGGTAGTAGTGTCGCACAACCATCTGGAAGCAGAACAAGAACTCGTCGACTTAGTTTGTTCGGACGTCGTCGCTAAGTTACTTGGGAAGCATGTCGTTAACTATTTTATATTGTGAACTATTTTAATTCGTAGTTTGTGAACTACTTTAATTCGTATTTTGTGAACTATTTTATATGCTTGAGTTTTGTTATTTTCATAACGTAATTACATATACACAAATTGACAACATAAAATATAAATAAACAATAACTTGATGGAATAAATACTACATGGAATAAAGTCTACAATATAAATTCTTAATAATTAGTACTACTTCTTACAACGAGCCTTGAAAGTACATGGAACAAAGTCATCATCGGAATCTACTGGATCTGGACCAGTCACATCAGACGGGGTGGAAACTTTACCGGCATAAGTACAAGGAACGAACTCATCGTCTGATACTGGAGGCTCTGGATCAACTTTTTTCTTTTTTGACAGGCAGCTGTAGGAGTTTTCCACAAAGTCATCGTCCGAAATTTCATGCTGAATATGCGGTAGGGATTTAATATGTTTTTCCATTCTACATACGTAACATTTATTGGTAGGAACGCAGTATTTACATTTCTTTTCTCCCTTATTTGTACCTCGATCACTAGGCCGTCACGATAGGACTACCTATCTCGGTTGCTCTCTTTCTCTTTACCTCGATTGTTACTGTCCATTCTTCTCTTTCAAAAAAATAATAATAAAAATATAAAAATAATAAAAAAAGAATAACTTGACAGTCGTCAACAGTAAAGAACGAAAGTTAAGGGTGTGAGTTACAGTGAATTGTGAGGGGAAGAGAGAGAAAACCCCAATTTAAAGGGTTCTATAGTGGACCGCCTGTTAGTGTAATAATCTAGAAGTCAATCATAGAATAATTGTATTCTATATATTTTGTTCATGTAATGAATGATTAATCATTTTGTTCCTTGAGATTTATTGAATTTATGAATCATTTCAAGTTCATGACTTGAAATTGTAAAACTTCATAATATAGATGATAAATACTCTTGATAGTCTCTAACTGTGGTAATTAGCAAGGAACACTAATTAACCGTTTAAAGGTTAGTGTGTGGATTAAATGATGGTTAAGTTTCACAAACCATAGACAAAGAGTTGTCATTTTAATCACACAGATATATGTTAGAGAACATGGTATTTGACAGACCCTAAATGAAATATTAAATGGATTGTGTTCGTGTCATTAATGTTTTCATTCAGTGTTAAGTTCTAAAGTATGAGATATTCGTCTTTCCTACATAGGAAGTGTGTATTCGTGAGTGTTGTCCATCGCTATCCGTAAAGAGTAGCTATACAGATAACATTCCAGTATGCATAACTTATGCGGATGGGAGATGTTCACCAAGATTACTATTGTCCCTCGTATTTCAATACGAGTGATGGTATCACTAGGCCTCTTGATGGAGTAGGATTATCTGTGCACAATATGATTAAAGAGTTAATCATATATGATAATCTACTTAAGATCGAGAAAAGATTAAGTTTGCAAGGATGACACAAACCTACCTCGGAACTTATCTGATACTATGAGACATAAGAATTAACACGAGTAAATTGTTTACTGGATCGTGATATTGCAATGTACAAAATCATCTGTGTCAATTGGGTAGTCGTAATGTATATGTCAGATGCCTCTTATGATTTATAGAATTAAAAGGAGTTTTAATTCTATTGCCAACATAGCACAGATCCTATCGGGTCACACCATATAGGAAGTAATCAGAGAATCTTATTGTTAATTATGAATTGATTATAATTAATAATAAGAAGGTTATAATTAATTATACGTGATATAATTAAATTATAAATGTCATTTAGATGACAAGCATAAACATAGTAAATTTATAAGCGTGTACGACACGTTGTATGAATTTACCGAAACAACGACCGCAAGAAATATAATTGTTCAGAACAATTATATAATTAATTAATGGATTAAAATATTAATTGTGAATTAATATTTTTGGGCCTAAAGCCTATTTCAATTTTGGGCCTAAAGCCCATTTCAATTTTGGGCCTAAAGCCCATTTCGTTTTGGGCATAAAGCCCATTTCAATTTTGGGCCAAGGGGTATTTTGGTAATTTTGTCATATTTCAAAGTCTATAAATAGAGGGGTAGGAGTAGAGAAAAATATATAATTTCATTTGAACCGAATCGGATCGAATCGAATCGAATCGAGTTTTTCTCTCCCAAATAGTGTTTTCGTAAGAAACGAAAATATACGTAATCCACGTATAATCTTGCGGGTTGTTGAATAGTGTTCTCGAGATTCGTGAATAGTGTTTTTGCGAAGTACGCGGTATTTTGCCGTCGATCGTGAATCATCTTTTGCGAACCGTGAATAGTGTTTACGCCTTTTTTGTGAATAGTGATTTTTGCGAATAACGCGGTTATAGTATTTCTGGCAAAAGAAATAACCGCTCTCTGGTTATTCCTGGTGGATAACCGATAAAGACATCAGACGTCTGGTTCTCCCGAGACGCGTCTTCAATCCAATTGGAATTTGGATACGCGGTATAAATGTTATATTAATTTATTTAATTGTTAAATAGATTTAATTTTTAGAAATCAATCAAGGAGTAGATCTGTAGAGGATTAAAAGGGTTTGTCAAGTGAAAGACGAGAACAAGAACGTTCGGTACTCTTTCTGACATATCTCTTTAATTCTCAGGTTAAGTTAAAAGTAAAATTTTTGTTTTACGATCTTTCCGCATACTTAACCTAATCAAAGGGTACAGCAAAACCCTACACCGCCTCCCTATGGGGTGGTTAGATAGTCATAGTGGACCGCCCCATGGGGGTGGTTAGGGTAGTTTAAAAAAAAACAAAAAGCGAGGACAAATTTGATATTTTGTTATTTTTTTAGAGTATTAATAAAAAAATCGGCCTCTTCTGTGTATGAGCCTATGAGGTCATTTTTTTTATGAATCGAAATTTTCACGTCTGATGCAATTTGGTTTGGTATGCTAGTTCGACAAAATAAATACGTGAAAGGAAAATCGTACATACATGTAATAGACAAATTAATGTAGTTCCAATATTCTACTGCAAAAAAAAAACAGGAATAAGATTTAAGATATGCATTTTAAGTTGTCTTTAATCAAATATGTGATATTTTTTTTTATTATTATATTGTGTGTGACAATTCATCAGCGCATCGGGTTATGAGTTTAATTTTAAATATTTATATATTATACTAAATACAACTAGAAGATGAAGGATAACAATACGAAATACAACTAGAAGATTATGAAATACAACCAGTAGAACATGAAAAACAATGAGTACAAGATTAAAGACAATTAGAAGAAGATGAAAAACAATGAATAGAAGACGAAATACAACTTGAAGAAGATGAAACACAACTAGAAGAAGATGAAATACAACAAGAATAAGATGAAAGACAACCAGCAGAACATAAAAGACAACAATATAAACTATAACTAGAAAATTATGAAATACAACCAGTAGCACATGAAAAACAACAATACAACATGAAAAACAATTAGAAAAAGATGAAAAACAAATACTAGAAGATGAAAAACAACTAGAAAAAAATGAAACCTGTACAAGGTGAAAGACAACTAGAAGAAGATGAAAAACAACCGGTAGAGCATTAAAGACAAGGAGAAGAAGATGAAAGACAACCAGTAGATGATGAAATACAACTAGATAAAGATGAAAGATAATTAGAAGAAGTTGAAAAACAACTAGTAGAGGATGAAAGACAGCACAAGATGAAAGGTAACCGGTAGAGCATGAAAGACAACAATAAGGAATGCCGCTAGAAGATTATGAAATACAATCAGTAGAAAATAAAAAACAATAAGTACAAGATTAAAGACAACTAGAAGAAGTTGAAAAAAGAACTAGTGGAAGATGAAAGACTACTAGAAGAAGATGAAATACTATCAGTACAAGGTGAAACACAACTAGAAGAAGATGAAAATCAACCGGTAGAACATAAAAGACAACCAGTAAAAGATGAATGACAACTAAAAGAAGATGAAAAACATTGAATAGAATATGAAATACAGCTCTGGAGATTACGGACACCCATGAAGGTCAAAATCTTCGTATGGTTAATGTTGAATGATAAGATCCTCACACAGGAAATACTTCTCCTATGAGGTTGCTCGATCCAACAGGGATGTCATCTATGCCATACAAACATTATCGAAACAAGGGATCACATCATGTGGGAGTGTGTCTACGCAAAAAACTTCTGGCGGGGAATAACATCTCACTATAACATATTTGGAGCAAGAGGCCGAAGCATCTCCGATGCCTGGCTACGAGGCCAACAATCCTTGACACCACAAGCACGAAAAACATGGAATACAGCATGGGCAGCAGGGGCTTGGGCCCTATGGCGTGAAAGGAATAGAAGATTCTTTTCTAACAAAAAGCGTTCGGTGAATCAACTCCTAAATGATACAACAATGGATATTGCTTTATGGATACAATTCGCATAATTTAGTAATAGGAGGAGAGTTTGCAGGGGCATATTGCATGCTATTACAGGCAATCTTTTTTAGTTAAGTTTTTGTTCAATTCGCTATGTATAGGGCTAGATTGTCATACAAATAATCTAGACTAATGTAATGGTTACGAACTTTTTTATTCAATATATTGTTGGCGACACTTTGTCGCTAACCTTCAAAAAAAGAATATGAAATACAACTAGAAGAAGATGAAAGACAACAAGTAGAAGATGAAAGACAACTTGTAGAAGATGAAAAACAACTAGTAGAAGATGAAAGACATCTTGTAGAAGATGAAAAACAACCAGAAAAGGAGGAAAGACAACCAGTAGAAGATGAAAGATAACCAGTAGAATATGAAAGACAACAATATGAAATACAATAAGAAGATTATGAAATACAACCAGTAGAAATGAAAATTAAACTGTACAATCAGAAGAAGATGAATGACAACTAAAAGAACATAAAAAACAATCAGTATAAGGTGAAACATAACCCAAAAAAGATGAAAGATAACCAGTTGAAGATGAAAACCAAGTAGAAGAAAATTAAAGACAACTAGTAAAAGATTAAAGACAAAAAGAAGATGAAAGCCAACAAGAATAAGAGAAAATACAACTAGAAGAAGATGAAGTACATCTAGTAGGACATGAAAGAAAATTAGTAAAAGATGAAAAACAACCAGTAGAACATGAAAGACAACCAGTAAAAGATGAAAGACAACAAGAAGAAGATAAAAAATAACTAATAAAAGATGAAATACAACACGTAGATGATGAAAAACAACCAATAGAAGATGAAAGACAACTACTAGAACATGAAAGACAACTAGTAAAAGATGAAAGACAACTTGAAGAAGATGAAAAACAACTAATAGAAGATGAAATACAACTCGTAGATGATGAAAAACAAATAGTAGAAGATAAAACAAAATTAATAGAACATTAAAGACAACTTGTAAAAGATGAATAACAACTAAAAGAAGATAAAAAAAAACAACGAATAAAAGATGAAATACAACTAAAAGATTATGAAATACAACCAGTAGAACATGAAAAACTACTAGTAGAAGATTAAAAACATCTTGTAGAACATAAAAACAACCAATAGAAGACGAAATACAACTACTAGAAGATGAAAGGCAACAAATAGAACGTGAAGGACAACAATATGAAATACAACTAGAAGATTATGAAATACAACCAATAGAATATGAAAAACAATGAGTACAAGATTAAAAACAACTAGAAGAAGATAACAACGAATAGAAGATGAAATACAATTTGAAAAAGATGAAATACAACCAGAAGAAGATGAAAGACAACCAGTAGAATATGAAAGACAACAATATAAAGTACAACTAGAAGATTATGAAATACAACCAGTAGCACATGAAAAATGACAATACAACATGAAATACAACTAGAAGAAGATGAAAAACAACTAGTAGAAGATGAAAAACAACTAGAAAAAGATGAAATACAACCTGTACAAGTTGAAAGACAACTAGAAAAAGATAAAAAACAACCGGTACAACATGAAAGACAAGGAGAAGAAGATGAAAGACAGTAGATGATGAAATACAACTAGATAAAGATGAAAGACAACCAGTAGATGATGAAATATAACTAGATAAAGATGAAAGACAACCAGTACAAGATGAAAGATAATTAGAAGAAGTTGAAAAACAACTAGTAGAGGATGAAAGACAACCAGCACAAGATGAAAGGCAACCAGTAGAGCATGAAAGACAACAATAAGAAATGTCGCTAGAAGATTACAAAATACAACCAGTAGAACATGAAAAAATGTACAAGATTAAAAACAACTAGAAGAAGATGAAAAAAGAACTAGTAGAAGATGAAAAACTATAGAAGAAAATGAAATACTATCAGTATAATGTCAAACACAACCAGAAGAAGATGAAAATCAACCAGTAGAACATGAAAGACAACCAGTAAAAGATTAATGACAACTAAAAGAAGAAACACAATGAATAGAATATGAAATACAACTAGAAGAAGATAAATCACAACTAGAAAAAAGATGAAACATAACAAGTACATGAAAGACAACTTGTATAAGATGAAAAACAACTAGTTGAAGATGAAAGACATCTTGTAGAAGATGAAAAACAACCAGGAGAGGAGAAAAGACAACCAGTAAAAGATGAAAGACAACCAGTAGAACATAAAAGACAACAATATGAAATACAACAAGAAGATTCTGAAATACAACCAGTAGACATAAAAACAAACTGTACAACTAGAAAAAGATGAATGACAACCAAAAGAACATGAAAAACAATAAGTACAAGGTGAAACATAACCCAAAAAAGATGAAAGACAACCAGTAGAAGATGAAACACAAGTAGAAGAAAATTAAAGACAACTAGTAGAAGATGAAATACAACTCGTAGAATATGAAAAACAACCAGTAGAAGATGAAAGACAATCAGAGGAACATGAAAGACAACCAGTAAAAGATTAAAGACAATTACAAAAAGATAAAAAACAACTAATAAAAGATGAAATACAACAAGAATAAGATGAAATCCAACTAGAATAAGATGAAATACAAATAGAAGAAGATAAAGTACAACGAGTAGGACATGAAAGAAAACTAGTAAAAGATGAAAAACAACCAGTAGCAAATGAAAGACAACTAGTAAAAGATGAAAAACAACTAGAAGAAAATGAAAAACAACTAATAGAAGACGAAATACAACTAGTAGATGATTAAAAACAACCAATAGAAGATGAAAGACAACCAATAAAAGATGAAAGACAACTAGAATAAGATGAAAAACAACTAATAGAAGATGAAATACAACTCGTAGATGATGAAAAACAAACAGTAGAAGATGAAACACAATTAAGAGAACATTAAAAACAACTAGTAAAAGATGAATGGCAACTAAAAAAGATGAAATACAATTAGAAGATTATGAAATACAACCAGTAGAACATGAAAAACAACTACTACAAGATGAAAGACAACTAGAAGAAGTTGAAACACAACTAGTAGAAGATGAAAGACATCTTGTAGAAGATGAAAAACAACCCGTAGAAGATGAAAGGTAACTAGTAGAAGATGAAAGACATATTGTAGAAGATGACAAACAACAATATGAAATATAACTAGAAGATTATGAAATACAACCAGTAGAACTTGAAAAACAATGAGTACAAGATTAAAAACAACTAGAAGAAGATGAAAAACAACGAATGGAAGATGAATCACAACTCGAAGAAGATGAAACACAACTAGAAGAAGATGAAATACAACAAGAAGAAGACGAAAGACAACCATTAGAACATGAAAGACAACACTATAAAATACAACTAGGAGATTATGAAATACAACCAGTAGCACATGAAAAACAACAATGCAATATTAAAAGACAATTAGAACAAGATGAAAAATAACTAGTAGAAGATGAAATACAACCAGTACAAGGTGAAAAACAATTAGAAGAGGATGAAAGACAACTAGTAGAACATGAAAGACAAGGAGAAGAAGATGAAATACTACTAGAAGAAGATAAAATACTATCAGTACAAGGTGAAACACAACCAGAAGAAAATTAAAGTCAAATAGTAGAACGGGAAAGACAACCAGTAAAAGATGAAGGACAACTAAGAGAAGATGAAAAACAACTAAGAGAAGATGAAATACAACTAAAAAATTATGAAATACAACCAGTAGAACATGGAAAATTACTAGTAGAAGATTAAAGACATCTTGTAGAAGATAAAAAACAACTAGTAAAAGATGAAAGACAACTAGTAGAACATAAAGGACAACAATACGAAATACAACTAGAAGACAATGAAATACAACCAGTAGAACATGAAAAACAATGAGTAGAAGATTAAAGACAATTAGAAGAAGATGAAAAACAACGAATAGAAGACGAAATACAACTTGAAGAAGATGAAACACAACTAGAAGAAGATGAAATACAACCAGAAGAAGATGAAAGACAACCAGTAGAACATGAATGACAACCATATAAACTACAACCAAAAGATTATGAAAGACAACCAGTAGAACATGAAAAATAATGAGTAGAAGATTAAAGACAACTTGAAGAAGATGGAAAACAACAAATAAAAGATGAAAAACAACGAATAGATGATGAAATACAACATCGAGAAGATGAAACACAACTAGAAGAAGATGAAATACAACCAGAAGAAGATTAAAGACAACCAGTAGAATATGAAAGACAACAATATAAAATACAACCAGAAAATTATGAAATACAACCAGTAGCACATGAAAAACAACAATACAACATGAAAGACAATTCGAAGAAGATGAAAAACAACTAGTAGAAGATGAAAAACAACTAGAAAAATATGAAATACAACCTGTACAAGGTGAAAGGCAACTAGAAGAAGATGAAAAACAACCGATAGAACATGAAAGACAAGGAGAAGAAGATGAAAGACAACCAGTAGATGATGAAATACAATTAAAAGAAGATGAAAGACAACCAGTACAAGATGAAAGATAATTAGAAGAAGTTGAAAAACAACTAGTAGAGGATGAAATTGTCACACCCCGAGACAACCCGCCACGTATTTCTACGTAAGGCGTCTTTTCATCACATACATTATCAATAACAATATAATAAAAGCCACATTTATTTCATAAGCAAAAGAGTTATACAAACGATCATGACAGACACGGCTAGTAAAACGACCACTGCCATGCCTGTTCAATGCATCAATTATTTAAAATAAAAACTAAATCAACAAGTGGCATAGTATTCCATTCATAATCTTTCCGCTTTAGCTTACTCACGACCTTGCTCAGTACCTTCATCTTCATTACCTGGAACCCACATAAAAGTGGAACGGGTGAGAGACTCGAACATTCTCTCAGTACGGGATTTAGTTCCAGCCCGGGGATTTGTAAAATCTTTCCTTTTGATCATACTAAACAACTTTATTTATTCAATAACCAAAATGCAATCTGTATTATCATATCAAGCAATGACTATCATTTATATAAGCACTTGTTAATTTAAAAATCTTAATAATCACTGACCATCACTTTGCTTGTGATGCGTTATATCTCAAACCCGAATGCGACTAGCATTCCCCGCATGCTGGTCCCGATCGCGACTCACAATCCCCACGTATCAGCCTTTCAAACATAAAACCCGACTGCGACTAGCATTCTCCGCATATCGGTCCCGACCACGACTAGCAGTCCCCGTGTATCAGCCTTTCCAGCATCGAACCCGACTGCGACTAGCAGCCTCCGCATATCGGTCCCGATCACGACTAGCAGTCCCCGTGTATCGGCCTTTCCAATATCGAACCCGACTGCGACTAGCAACCCCCGCATGCCGGTCCCGATCGCGACTAGCAGCCCCCGCGTATCGGCCTTTCCATTCATTCAACTCACGGTGATCGTTCGTTTTCTTATTCTATTATTATACTCAATCGATATATTTCATTCAGGTCGTATGTTCCAAACGAATTAATCTTATTCTTATTCTTATTCTCTAAACAAAGCCAAAGAGGTTGTTCGAATCAACATGCACAATTTCACAAGTAAATTAAAATGCAAACAAAGGAATAAGTAATTAGTTTTACAAAAAGCCCAGGAAGCCCGTACCTGTTAGTTTAGTAGATTATGGATCGTCACTCGTGTCTCCAAATTCTTCTCAAAGCTGAATCTAAATATTTGAGCACATATTTTAATTAATAATATTTCATTATGTGTAATTGTTTCTAAAAATCCTTAATACGGCTTCATATTATGACCAAGTTTTATTAATTATAACTCCTAGACTTTAATTAAATGAATCAAAAGCAATACCGAAAACTATATTAGAGTTATATGCTTCGGACTAATTCTAAATCGTTTAATAAAAGTTAATTAGTATAGATAATCTAGTCAAAGATAAGAAAGACAACCAAATAACAAAATAGTCCGAAACTTTTAATGTTACAGTCATAATATTATTTTAAATATTATCGCAAACAAATCTGAAATTTTCAGTCAGAGATGATCTTTTAATATTTATATATATATATATATATATAGAGTAGAACTAGGGTAAATAAAGTTCAATAACCGAAACTTAACTTTTATTATTAAAAATGATGATAGAAACAAAAGAACTTTAATATATTAAGAGAACAAAGTAAATGGCCGAATTCTATTACATCCAAATAAATTGATAAAAAGAGTTTCAAATTGTTAAACTATGCAGAAATTCTCAGATTTTTATATAATTAAAGAAATTCTTATATATAAATTAAATTTCAGATTATAATATGACTAAAGATATTCTTACCAACAGTCTAAATTTTCAGAGTTTAATTAAAGGAATTATAATAGAACAATAATTTATTGTAACTAATATATCTACTTATCATATTCTAATCGATGAAATTTATAGAACAATTATTGAAAAAATATCAAAGTTTATAGTACCTTAGGTGTAGAAATTTCCAGCACAAAAGCGGGGATTCAATTTGATTTTGACAAGCTTATGGAGTTCTCTTTGATTGGTTGTGAAGGAAGAGAGAGAGAAAGAGGGAGAGATACGGCACAGGGGGTGGTTAATATTCAATTAAAATTGGGGACGGTTTTGAGAAGAGGTTTAAACTCAAAATTAATAAGGGGGCGGTCATCAGGGGTTACATACATGGGCAGAGGGATTTAACAATGGGAGCGGGTTTTTAATTTAGAAGGAGACAATTCACAGGGATGCAATTAATAGGGGGTGGCGTAATTTAATTTAGGAAAACTTTATAATTAAGGTATAGACTTTCGATCAATCATGTAAAGAATTTTATTAATTTTATTAATTCCGACAAAAGATACTTCCCTCTTTAATCACCAAATATAATAAGGGAAATAAATAATTTCCAACATTAACAATTAATTTGAATTTCAAAGTAATTAACTGTGTCGTGGCTACTAATCAATCTAACTATTGAATTGAAATTTAAAATAAGTCATACTTATATAAATTTTATATAGTGTTACATTGTCTTCTTAATTAAATGTGTTAGATTACTTCATGTCACTAATAAATAATAATAAAAAAAAAATTGACGTGACAGAATGTTACAGAAATGCAACCAGTAGAGCATGAAACACAACAATAAGAAATGCCGCTAGAAGATTAACAAATACAACAAGTAGAAATGAGAAACAATTAGTACAAGATTAAAGACAACTTGAAGAAGATGAAAAAAGAACTAGTAGAAGATGAAAGATTAGTAGAAGAAGATGAAATACTATCAGTACAAGGTGAAACACTACGAGAAGAAGATGAAAGTCAACCAGTAGAACATAAAAGACAACCAGTAAAAGATGAATGACAACTAAAAGAAGATGAGAAACAATGAATAGAATATGAAATACAACTAGTAGAAGATAAAACACAACTAAAAAAAGATGAAACACAACAAGTAGAAGATGAAAGACAACTTGTAGATGATGAAAAACAAATAGTTGAAGATGAAAGACATCTTGTAGAAGATGAAAAACAACCAGGAGAAGAGAAAATACAAACAGTTTAAGATGAAAGACAACCAGTAGAATATCAAAGACAACAATATGAAATACAACAAGAAGATTATGAAATACAACCATCAGAACATGAAAAACAAACTGTACACCTAGAAGAAGATGAATGACAACTAAAAGAACACGAAAAACAATAAGTACAATGTGAAACATAACCCCAAAAAAAATTAAAGATAACCAGTAGAAGATGAAAGACAAGTACAAGAAAATTAAAGACAACAGTAGAAGATGAAATACAACTCGTAGAAGATGAAAAACAACCAGTACAAGATTAAACACAACCAGAGGAACATGAAAGACAACCAGTAAAAGATTAAAGACAACCAGTAGGACATGAAAGACAACTAGAAGAAGATGAAAAACAACTAATAGAAGATGAAATACAACTCGTAGATGATGAAAAACAACCAATAGAAGATGAAAGACCACCACTAAAAGATGCAAGACAACTAGAAGAAGATGAAAAACAACTAATAGAAGATGAAATACAACTCGTAGATGATGAAAAACAAACTGTAGAAGATGAAACACAATTAATAGAACATTAAAGACAACTAGTAAAAGATTAATGACAACTAAAAGAGGATGAAAAACGGCGAAGAGAAGATGAAATACAATTAGAAGATTATGAAATACAACTAGTAGAATATGAAACATAACTTGTAGAAGATGAAAGACATCTAGTAGAAGCTGAAAGACAACAAGATTAAATACAACTAGAAGATTATGAAATACAACCAGTAGAACATGAAAAACAATGAGTACAAGATTAAAGACAACTGAAAGAAGATTAAACAACTGGTAGAGGATGAAAAACAACTAAAAGAAGGTGAAATACAACTCGCCGAATATGAAAAACAACCAGTAGAAGAAGAAAGACAACCAATAGAACATGAAAGACAACCAGTTAAAGATTAAAGACAACATAGAAGAAGATGAAAAACAACTAATAGAAGATGAAATACAACTAGTAAAAGATGAAATACAAGTGGAAAAAGATGAAAAACAACTGATAGAAGATGAAATACAACTCGTAGATGATGAAAAACAACCATTAGAAGAAAAACAACTAGTGAAAGATGAATAAGAACTAAAAGAAGATGAAAATCAATGAATAGAAGATGAAATATGACTAGGAGAAGATAAAACACTACTAGAAGCAGATAAAATACTGCCTGAAGAATATGAACACAACAAGTAGAAGATGAAAGACAACTTTTAGAAGATGAAAAACAACTACTACAAGATAAAAGACATCTTGTATAAGATTAAAAACAACCAGTAGAACATGAAACACAACAATATGAAATACAACTAGAAGATTATGAAATACAAACAGTAGAACATAAAAAACAATGAGTACAAGATTAAAAACAACTAGAACAAGATGAAAAACAATGAATAGAAGATGAAATACAACTTGAAGAAGATGAAACACAAATAGAAAAACATGAAATACAACCAGAAGAAGATGAAAGAATCAGTAGAACATGAAAGACAACAATATAAAATACAACTAGAAGATTCTGATATACAACCAGTAGCACATGAAAAACAATAATACAACATGAAAAACAATTAAAAGAAGATGAAAAACAATAGTAGAAGATGAAAGACAACCAGAAGAACATGAAAAACAAGAATATGAAATACAACAAGAAGATTATGAAATACATCCAGTAGAACATGGAAAACAACAAGTACAAGATAAAGTTAACTACAAGTAGTTTAAAAACAACTAGTCAAAGATGAAAGACATCTTGTAGATGATGAAAAACAAACAGTAGAACATGAAAGACAACAATATGAAATACTACTTGAAGATTATGAAATACCACCAGTAGAACATGAAAAACAATTAGTACAAGATTAAAGACAACTAGAAGAAGATGAAAACCAACCAGTAGAACATGAAAAAACAAATTGTACAATATAAAAAACATACTGTGCAACCAGAAGAAGATGAATGACAACTAAAAGAACACGAAAAACAATAAGTACATGGTGAAACATAATCCAAAGAAGATGAAAGATAATAGTAGAAGATGAACGACAGGTAGAAGAAAATTAAAGATAACCAGTAGAAGATGAAATACAAAAAACAACCAGTAGAAAATGAAAGACAACCAGTAGAATAAGATGAAATACAACTAGAAGATGATGAAGTACAACCAGTAGGGCATGAAAGAAAACTAGTAAAAGAAAACTAGAAGATGATGAAGTACAACCAGTAGGGCATGAAAGAAAACTAGTAAAAGATGAAAAACAACGAGTAGAACATGAAAGACAACCAGTAAAAGATGGAAGACAATTAGAAGAAGATGAAAAACAACTAATAAAAGATGAAATACAACTCGTAGATGATAAAAACAACCAGTAGAACATGAAAGACAATTAGTAAAATATGAATGACAACTAAAAAATGATGAAAAATAACGAATTGAAGATGAAATACAATTAGAAGATTATAAAATACAACTAGTAGAACATGAAAAACAATGAGTACAAGATTAAAGACAACTTGCAAAAGATGAAAAACAACGAATAGAAGATGAAATACAACCAGAAGAAGATGAAAGACAACCAGTAGAACATGAAAGACAACAATATAAAAAATAATTAGAAGATTATGAAATACAACCAGTAGCACATGAAAAACAACAATACAACATGAAAGACAATTAAAAGAAGATGAAAAACAACTAGTAGAAGATGAAAAACAACTAGAAAAAGATGAAATACAACTTGTACAAGGTGAAAGACAACTAGAAGAAGTTGAAAAACAACTTGTAGAGGACGAAAGACAACCAGTAGAAGTTGAATGACAACCAGTAAAGCATGAAAGACAACAATAAGAAATGTCGCTAGAAGATTATGAAATACAACCAGTAGAAAATGAAAAACAATCAATACAAGATTAAAGACAACTTGAAGAAGATGAAAAAAGAACTAGTAGAAGATTAAAGATTACTAGAAGAAGACGAAATACTATCAGTACAAGGTGAAACACAACCAGAAGAAGATGAAAGTCGACCAGTAGAACATAAAAGACAACCAGTAAAAGATGAATGACAACTAAAAGAAGATGAAAAACAATGAATAGAATATGAAATACAACTAGAAGAAGATAAAACACAACTAGAAAAAGATGAAACACAACAAGTAGAAGATGAAAGACAACTTGTACAAGATGAAACTAGTTGAGGATGAAAGACATATTGTAGAAGATGAAAAACAACCATGAGAGGAGAAAAGACAACAAGTGGAAGATGAAAGACAACAATATGAAATACAACAAGAATCAGATGAACCCCAAATAGAATAAGATGAAATACAACTAGAAGAAGATGAAGTACAACTAGTAGGACATGAAAGATAACTAGTAAAAGATAAAAAATAACCAGTAGAACATGAAAGACAACGAGTAAAAGATGAAAGACTAAAAACAACCAATAGAAGATTAAAAACACCTAATAGAAGATTAAAAACAACCTAATAGAAGATGAAAGATAACTAGAAGAAGATTAAAAACACCTAATAGAAGATGAAATACTACTCGTAGATGATGAAAAACAACCAATAGAAGATGAAAGACTACCAGTAAAAGATGAAAGACAACTAGAAGAAGATGAAAAACAACTAATAGAAGATGAAATACAACTCGTAGATGATGAAAAACAAACTGTAGAAGATGAAACACAATTAATAGAACATTAAAGACAACTAGTAAAAGATGAATGACAACTAAAAGAGAATGAAAAACAACGAATAGAAGATGAAATACAATTAAAAGATTATGAAATACAACCAGTAGAACATGAAAAACAACTAGTACAAGATGAAAGACAACTGGAAGAAGTTGAAACACAACTAATAGAAGATGAAAGACATCTTGTAGAAGATGAAAGATAACCAGTAGAACTTGAAAAACAACAATATGAAATACAACTAGAAGATTATGAAATACAACTAGTAGAACATGAAAAACAATAAGTACAAGATTAAAGACAACTGAAAGTAGATTAAAGACAACTGAAAGTAGATGAAAAACAACTAGTAGAGGATGAAAAACAACTAATAGAAGATGAAATACAACTCGCCGAATATGAGAAACAACCAGTAGAAGAAGAAAGACAACCAGTAGAAGAATAAAGACAACCAGTAGAACATGAAAGACAACTAGTAAAAGATTAAAGACAACATAGAAGAAGATGAAAAACAACTAATAAAATGTTAAAGACAACCAGTAAAGATGAAATACAAGTAGAAAAAGATGAAAAATAACTAATAGAAGATGAAATACAACTCGTAGATGATGAAAAACAACCATTAGAAGATCAAAGACAATAAGTAGAACATGAAAGACAAGTAGTGAAAGATGAATAAGAACTAAAAGAAGATGAAAAACAATGAATAGAAGATGAAATATGAGTAGGAGAAGATAAAACACAACCAGAAGCAGATAAAATACAGCCTGAAGAATATGAAACACAACAAGTAGAAGATAAAAGACAACTTGTAGAAGATGAAAAACAACTAGTATAAGATAAAAGACATCTTGTATAAGATTAAAAACAACTAGTTGAAGATGAAAGACAATCAGTAGAACATTAAAAGACAACCAGTAGAACATGAAACACAACAATATGAAATACAACTAGAAGATTATGAAATACAAGCAGTAGAACATAAAAAACAATGAGTACAAGATTAAAGACAACTAGAATAAAGTGAAAAACAATGAATAGAAGATGAAATACAACTTGAAGAAGATGAAACACAACTAGAAAAAGATGAAATACAACCAGAAGAAGATGAAAGAATCAGTAGAACATGAAAGACAACAATATAAAATACAACTAGAAGATTATGATATACAACCAGTAGCACATGAAAAGCAATAATACAACATTAAAGACAATTAAAAGAAGATGAAAAGAACTAGTAGAAGATGAAAAATAATAGTAGAAGATGAAAGACAACTAGAAGAACATCAAAAACAAGAATATGAAATACAACAAGAAGATTATGAAATACATCCAGTAGAACATGGAAAACAACCAGTACAAGATAAAAGTTAACTACAAGTAGTTGAAAAACTTGTCAAAGATGAAAGACATCTTGTAGATGATGAAAAACAACCAGTAGAACATGAAAGACAACAATATGAAATGCAACTTGAATATTATAAAATACCACCAGTAGAACATGAAAAACAATCAGTACAAGATTAAAGACAATTAGAAGAAGATGAAAAACAACCAGCAGAATATGAAAAAAAAATTGTACAAGATAGAAAACATACTGTGCAACCAGAAGAAGATGAATGACAACTAAACAGAACACGAAAAACAATAAGTACGCAGTGAAACATAATCCAAAAAAGATGAAAGATAACCAGTAGAAGATGAAAGACAAGTAGAAGAAAATTAAAGAAAACCAGTAGAAGATGAAATGCAACTCGTAGAAGATTAAAAACAACTAGTAGAAAATGAAAGACAACTAGATGGACATGAAAGACAACTAGTAAAAGATTAAATACAATTAGAAGAAGATGAAAACTAACTAATAAAAGATGAAATACAACAAGAAGAAGATGAAACCCAACTAGAATAAGATGAAATACAACTAGAAGAAGATGAAGTACAACTAGTAGGATATGAAAGAAAACTAGTAAAAGATGAAAAACGACCAGTAGAACATGAAAGACAACCAGTAAAAGATGGAAGACAATTAGAAGAAGATGAAAAACAACTAATAAAAGATGAAATACAACTCGTAGATGATGAAAAACAACTAGTAGAACATGAAAGACAACCAGTAGAACATGAAAGACAACGAGTAAAATATAAATGACAACTAAAAAAAGATGAAAAATAACGAATAGAAGATGAAATACAACTCATATATGATGAAAAACAAACAGTAGAAGATGAAACAAAATTAATTGAACAATAAAGACAACTTGTAAAAGATGAATGACAACTAAAAGAAGATGAAAAACAACGAATAGGAGATGAAATACAACTAAAAGATTATGAAATACAACCAGTAGACCATGAAAAACTACTAGTAGAAGATTAAAGACATCTTGTAGAAGATAAAAAACAACTACTAGAAGATGAAAAATAACTAGAAAAAAGATGAAATACAACTTGTACATGGTGAAAGACAAGTAGAAGAAGATGAAAAACAACGGGTAGAACATGAAAGACAAGGAGAAGAAGATGAAAGACAACCAGTAGATGATGAAATACAACTAGAAGAAGATGAAAGACAACTAGTACAAACTGAATGATAATTAGAAGAAGTTGAAAAACAACTAGTAGAGGATGAAAGACAACCAGTAGAGCATGAAAGACAACAATAATAAATGCCGCTAGAAGATTATGAAATACAACCAGTAGAAAATGAAAAACAATCAGTACAAGATTAAAGACAACTAGAAGAAGATGAAAAAAGAACTAGTAGAAAATGAAAGACTAAGAACTAGTAGAAGATGAAAGACTACTAGAAGAAGATGAAATACTATTAGTGCAAGGTGAAACACAACCAGAAGAAGATGAAAGTCAACCAGTAGAACATAAAAGACAACCAGTTAAAGATGAATGATAACTAAAAGAAGATGAAAAACAATGAATAGAATATGAAATACAACTAAAAGAAGATAAAACACAACTAGAAGAAGATGAAACACAATAAGTAGAAGATGAAAGACAACTTGTAGAAGAAGAAAAACAACTAGTAGAAGATGAAGGACATCTTGTAGAAGATGAAGAACAACCAGAAAAGGAGGAAAGACAACCAGTAGAAAATGAAAGACAACTAGTAGATCATGTAAGACAACAATATGAAATAGAACTAGAAGATTATGAAAAACAATCAGTAGAACATGAAAAACAAACTGTACAAGATGAAAACAAACTGTACAACCAGAAGAAGATGAATGACAACTATAAGAACATGAAAAACAATCAGTAAAAAGTGAAACATAACCCAAAGAAGATGAAAGGTAACTAGTAGAAGATGAATGACAAGTAGTAGAAAATTAAAGACAACCAGTAGAAGATGAAAAACAACCAGAGGAACATGAAATACAACCAGTAAAAGATTAAAGACAACTAGAAGAAGATGAAAAACAACGAATAAAAGATGAAATAGAAGAAGAAGAAGATGAAACCCAACTAGAATAAGATGAAATACAATTAGAAGAAGATGAAGTACAACCAGTAGGACATGAAAGAAAAACTAGTAAAAGATGAAAACAATCAATAGAACATGAAAGACAACTAGTAAAAGATGAAAGACAACTAGACGAAGATGAAAAACAACTAATAGAAGATGAAATACAACTCGTAGATGATGAAAAACAAGCAATAGAAGATGAAAGACAACTAGTAAACATGAAAGACAACCAGTAAAACATGAAAGACAACAATATGAAATACAGCTAGAAGATTATGAAATACAACCAGTAGAATTTGAAAAACAATGAGTACAAGATTAAAGACAACTAGAAGAAGATGTAAAACAACGAATAAAAGATGAAATACAACTCGAAGAAGATGAAACACAACTAGAAGAAGATGAAATACAACAAGAAGAAGATGAGTGACTACCAGTAGAGCATGAAAGACAACAATAAGAAATGCCGCTAAAAGATTATGAAATACAACCAGTAGAAAATGAAAAACAATAAGTACAAGATTAAAAACAACTTGAAGACGATGAAAAAAGAACTAGTAAAAGATGAAAGACTAAGAACTAGTAGAAGATGAAAGACTACTAGAAGAAGATGAAAAACTATCAGTGCAAGGTGAAACACAACCAGAAGAAGATGAAAGTCAACCAGTAGAACATAAAAGACAACCAGTAAAAGATGAATGACAACTAAAAGAAGATGAAAAAAAATGAATAGAATATGGAATACAACTAGAAGAAAGATAAAACACAACTAGAAGAAAATGAATCACAACAAGTAGAAGATGAAGGACAACTTGTAGAAGATGAAAAACAACTAGTATAAGATAAAAGACATCTTGTATAAGATGAAAAACAACCAGAAGAGGAAAGACAACCAGTAGAAGATGAAAGACAACCAGTAGAACATGTAAGACAACAATATGAAATACAACTAGAAGATTATGAAATACAACCAGTAGAACATGAAAAACAAACTGTACAAGATGAAAAACAAACTGTACAACCAGAAGAAGATGAATGACAACTAGGAGAACATGAAAAACAATCAGTACGAGGTGAAACATAACCCAAAGAAGATGAAAGGTAACTAGTAGAAGATGAAAGACAAGTAGAAGAAAATTAAAGAAACCAGTAGAAGATGAAAAACAACTAGTAGAAGATGAAATAAAACCAGAGGAACATGAAATACAACCAGTAAAAGATTAAAGACAACAACAAGAAGATGAAAAACAACGAATAAAAGATGAAATACAACAAGAAGAAGATGAAACCCAACTAGAATAAGATGAAATACAATTAGAAGAAGATGAAGTACAACCAGTAGGACATGAAAGAAAAACTAGTAAAAGATGAAAACAACCAGTAGAACATGAAAGACAACTAGTAAAAGATGAAAGACAACTAGAAGGAGATGAAAAACAACTAATAGAAGATGAAATACAACTCGTAGATGATGAAAAACAAGCAATAGAAGATGAAAAACAACTAGTAGAACATGAAAGACAGCCAGTAAAACATGAAAGACAATAATATAAAATACAGCTAGAAGATTTTGAAATACAACCAGTAGAATATGAAAAACAATGAGTACAAGATTAAAGACAACTAGAAGAAGATGAAAAACAATGAATAGAAGATGAAATACAACTCGAAGAAGATGAAACACAACTAGAAGAAGATAAAATATAACTAGAAGAAAATGAGAGACTACCAGTAGAGCATGAAAGACAACAATAAGAAATGCCGCTAGAAGATTATGAAATATAACCAGCAGAAAATGAAAAACAATCAGTACAAGATTAAAAACAACTAGAAGAAGATGAAAAAAGAACTAGTAGAAGAAGATGAAATACTATCAGTACAAGAGAAACACAACCAGAAGAAGATGAAAGTCAACCAATAGAACATAAAAGACAACCAGTAAAAGATGAATGACAACAAAAAGAAGATGAAAAACAATGAATAGAATATGAAATACAACTAGAAGAAGATGAAACACAACAAGTAGAAGATGAAAGACAACTTGTAGAAGATGAAAAACAACTAGTAGAAGATGAAAGACATCTTGTAGAAGATGAAAAACAACCAGGAGAGGTGGAAAGACAACCAATAGAAGATGAAAGACAAACAGTAGAATATGAAATACCACAATACGAAATACAACAAGAAGATTATGGAATACAACAAGTAGAACATGAAAAACAAACTGTACAACCAGAAGAAGATGAATGACAACTAAAAGAACATAAAAAACAATCAGCATAAGGTGAAACATAAGCCAAAAAAGATGAAAGATAACCTGTAGAAGATGAAAGATAAGTAGAAGAAGATTAAAGACATAGTAAAAGATTAAAGACAACTAGAAGATGATGAAAAACAACTAATAAAAGATGAAATACAACAGAACAAGATGAAACCCAACTAGAATAAGATGAAATACAACTACAAGAAGATGAAGTACATCCAATAGGACATGAAAGAAAACTAGTAAAAGATGAAAAACAACCAGTGGAACATGAAAGACAACCAGTAAAAGATGAAAGACAACAAGAAGAAGATGAAAACAACTAATAGAAGATGAAATACAACACGTAGATGATGAAAAACAACCAATAGAAGATGAAAGACAACTAGTAGAATATGAAAGACAACCAGTAAAAGATAAAAGACAACTTGAAGAAGATGAAATACAACTCGTAGATGATTAAAAACAACCTGTAGAAGATGAAACAAAATTAATAGCACATCAAAGACAATTAGTAAAAGATGAATGACAACTAAAAGAAGATGAAAAACAACGACTAGAAGATGAAATACAATTAGAAGATTATGAGATACAACCAGTAGAAAATGAAAAACTAATAGTAGAAGATTAAAAACATCTTGTAGAAGATAAAAAAACAACCCGTAGAAGATGAAAGACAACTAGTAGAAGATGAAAGACAACTAATAGAACATGAAGGACAACAATACGAAATACAACTAGAAGATTATGAAATACAACTAGTAGAACATGAAAAACAATGAGTAGAAGATTAAAGACAACTAGAAGAAGATGAAAAACAACGAATAGAAGATGAAATACAACATGAAGAAGATGAAACACAACTATAAGAAATTGAAATACAACCAGAAGAAGATGAGAAACTACCAGTAGAACATGAAAGACAACAATATAAAATACAACTAGAAGATTATGAAATACAACCAGTAGCACATGAAAAACAACAATACAACATGAAAGATAATTAGAAGAAAATGAAAAACAACTAGTAGAAGATGAAAAACAACTAGAAAAATATGAAATACAACCTATACAAGGTGAAAGACAACTAGAAGAAGATGAAAAACAACCGGTAGAACATGAAAGACAAGGAGAAGAAGATGAAAGACAACCAGTAGATGATGAAATACAACTAGAAGAAGATAAAAGACAACCAGTACAAGATGAAAGATAATTAGAAGAAGTTGAAAAACAACTAGTAGAGGATGAAATACAACCAGTAGAAGTTGAAAGACAACCAGTAGAACATGAAAGACAACAATAAGAAACTTGATAAAGAATGAAACTTGATTGAACTGGTAAATGAGTACAGCGAAATCGGAAAATGAAATTCAAAAATTGCAAAGATCAGCTCATATCCCTAAGTACACATATCTATCCTATATTTGTAGGCGACATTCTATGAATTGGAGTTATCCCATCCGTTGATTGGATTTCTTGCGTGGATATGTAGATTAATCTACTAACAGTGTGGGCTCCGCTTGCAGCAACTCCGTCCTTTTAAGTATAACGATGGAGGTTACTGATTTGATTGGTCAGATTAGATCAATAAATAAATTAAGTACTAGTTAAATACTTATACCAAGACATAACTAAACCACTACAGCAGCAATACCCTTCTGTGACCGATTTGGCGCCGGTCTCAAAAGGCTTAAATCGATCGTAGAAAGTATAAATCAATCAATAAATAAATTAAGTACTAGTCAAATACTTATACCAAGACACAACTAAACACAATGATTACCATTTTTGTGTGCTAATTATACATGAAATATTATTTATAGCAAGTATTAATCAATTAAATCTAGGTTCGTGCACCGACTGACTATATAACCGAGGCTAGATCATCTATATTTAAATCCAACATCGGTCATTTGCATCCTTCCAAAATGTATTACATTTTTTTAACATTCCGTTGTCTTTTGTCAATTGTTCCGCAGGGACCAAAATTTCTCTATTACCATAGAACAAAGCTCAGCATGAGCGGTTTAGGAAATGAAGAGGAAGCAACAAATGTCAACCTCAGGTAACAAAAATCAAACTTATTTTTTTTTATTTTTTATATTAACTTTCACTAAACAACATATTTTGACTTTTTAATCAAATATTGGCGTTCATAATTTCTCTAAAGCTAATTAAGATTAGATGATTAATGATATTGTTGCTTTTCTCTCAATTGCTCATCTCTACACGCTCACCTGTCATTTTTTTTTGTACACAACCTATGTAAGAGACAAGAATTAAGGTTAACCAAAGAGAGAAAAATGCCCACGAAAAATTATGCAAGGACTATGATGCGCAAGTTATTCCTATTTGTAAGATAAAAAATTGAATTTTTTTTGTATAGTTTATAATACATAATACAGAATGTCATTCAACCTAAAAGTTATACAAACAAGTAACAACATTAGACTTTCCAATACCAATGGATTTTTATTTTTCTAAAGCAAAGCAATCGCTTTTCCGAACAGATCACTACTGTCTCTAGACTCTAGCTAGCTTCAACAAATATGGGGCGTGGGGCGCCGAGGACGGAAGACCCAACGCGAAGCCTTCTTTGGAGAAGAGAACTCTAATCATCAACCTCCACCACATGTATTCATTACTTACTCTGCCGAGCTTGCTATTGTATTTCTTATATGTTATATTTTTTCTCTAGGGTTACTTTCAAAAAATCACTCAAAAAAAGAAGAATCTAAGTGCTAGACTACTAAATTCAGTTGGCATTGGTTGATGTAAAGCTTCTGACCTTTTTGTTTAATAAGTCATACTAGGTATTCTGGCCGACATTTTTAAAAATACCCTAAGTTAATTAAAGATTAATAAAAATGTCCACGGGTCGCAACTTTTATTAAAAATGTCCAAACCGGCCATTAAATGGCCGGTCCCGTAACTTTTTTTTTTATTAAAGAGGAGAACCGGCCATGTAATAATGGCCGGTCCCGTGATTTTTTTTTTTTTTTTTTTAGAGACAAATAGCTAAAATGCTGAAATATAACACTAAAAAGTCAAATTATTTTTTTAAATATTTGCTAGATTACTTTTTTGATAGCATATTTATACTAAAATACACTATGAATAGGGCCGATTTTGTGCTAAAATACGGTAAACAAATTACAATAATTATGCTAAAATACGGTAAATTTACTAAAATGCTGAAATTACAATAATTATGTAGAATATGCTAAAATACGGTAAATTACGCTAAATTACGTATGAATATAGCCGATTTTGTGCCATCTTTCATAAATCATAAAAAATAGTAAAAAAATTCCAAAAATAATAAAAATTGGTACTCTACAAGTTCATTATATAACTAATTTACTGAGCTACGTAGATTGGAGAATAGAAATGAAAATCTTAATCGGAAACTTCAACTGAAGTTTTGAGGCCCTTCTCTTTGTTTTTTGGCGATTCTGAATTTGGAAATCTGGCATCGTGAGTTCGGACGCATGCGTATTTTCACAAGCTTTCCGAAAGTGGTCATTTGCTGAAATCGGACACTCGAGCGCCATTTTATGGCCGTTTGAAGTTTCGTCGTCGTTTTTCGCTTTCTCAGTGAAGATATCATCCATATTTATATGTAATTTTGCGTAATTTAGTGTATTCTAGCATAATTCTACATAATTATTGTAATTTAGCATAATTTAGTGTAATTCAGCATAAATTAACATAATTTCAAGTAATTTAGCGTGTTTTAGTATAAATATGCTAATTAAATATAAAAAATGTAATCTAGCAAATATTTAAAAAAACAATTCAATTTTTTAGTGTTAGATTTCAGTATTTTATCTATTTGTCTTTAAAAAAAAAAATTAAATGAGGGACCGGCCATTTAATGGCCGGTTCCCCTCTTTAATAAAAAAAAAAGTTACGGGACCGGCCATTTAATGGCCGGTTTGGACATTTTTAATAAAAGTTGCGACCCGTGGGTATTTTTATTAATCTTTAATTAACTTAGGGTATTTTTAAAAATGTCGGTATTCTGGGAATTTAATTTTATTATTAGTTTCTTAAAAACAAAAAGATTAAAAGGGGGATGCTCTGTTGTTTGTATCACTAAGGTCAAGTTGTTTTGATGTGAATTTTAATTAGATTGGATTTCTCCTCTATATACATGAGCATGCTTTAACTCTTCAATGACTTGACGAGTAACCTGTTTCATAAGAACAAAGAAACAATGAAAATATATTAAAAAAATTGAGGCTAAGTCGGAGGTTCATTTGGTGCTTTCTTGGAGAATTGTGGGTAAAAGTTAGGGGTGTAAACGATCGGATACGGATCGGATAGTGGTCAAACCGTATTCGTATTTGTTATAATTTTTCGGATACAGATACGGATACGGATAGTCTCGGATACGGATACGGATCGGATTTTGGACGGATACGGATACGGATATCACTATAATTCGATAATTAAAAATAAATACTATTGTACATTCTAGCAATAAATAACATCTAAATCTAACTTTTTTCATTCATAAATTAGATCTAATATTTTTCACAAGTTCGTTGGTTACAAAACATATATCATGTTAACAAAATAATAGGTACTAATTATGTCATATTGTTAATCAAAATATACCAACCTAAACTTAATAACATTCTTTTTAACTATATAGGATAAACAAAAAAAACTAAAAAGGTCTTGAACCATCTGCATCAACAATGCCAATTCAAACGACTTATTCTTCTGAACCAACATCTTCTGCTTCTACTTCTTCAACAAAATCATATATCGATGCTTCTACTGATACTTCTTCACACTCAAATTATAAAATCAATCACCCCATAAACATGCAATTAGAGATCAGAATAAGGCATAAAAGTTTATGATACCACGCTGGTATGGTTTTGTGGTACCATACTGGTACGGTTTAGTTGGTGATTCTGACCGCTTTTATAGGAACTTTAAATAGCTAGGAGATACGTTTAAGATAGTTAAGAGTCACTGATGTTGGGTCACTACAAAAGACAGGCACTTTTCGCGAGGATAAAAAGTGACTTTTCGCAACGCTAAAAAGTGACTTTTCCGGTTTAGTTCAACGATTTTGTATTTAAATTTCAGTAATGAAAATGGGCTGTCTTAAAAAAAAGAAAAATAATAAGGCATAAAAGGAAAAAAACACGTGTACGGTGTTAGAGTCATAAGGCATAAAAAGGAAATAAAGAATATTCAGATATCCGAAATAAAGAAAATGCGGATACGGATTATCCGTATCCGGATCTGTATCCGGTTCATATTCGAAACCGTATCCGTATCCATATCCGTTAAAAAATTATCCGAATCCGGATCCGTATCTGAAAATATCCGTATCCGAATATCCAAATTCGCTATTTTCCGGATTCGGATCCGGATAAATCCGGATAATATCTGATCCGTTTACAGCCCTAGTAAAGGTAGGTCTGTTGGTGTTTTTTCGTATGGTCCTGCTTAATCAAGAACTTAATTACAGCATAATCAGGTTACGATTAACCCATTAAAAATTATAAAATTGAGGGAAACTGAATCTTAATTGCAGAATCAAGAGTTAGATAAGGATTGCAATGATACCGGTACCATTACACATTAATACCCCACCTATAAACCCGTTGGGCATCTTTGAAAATTGGATTACATAAAGTTTTTAAAATATACTCTACGAAATTAATTTAAATTTAGCTTATTCAGAAAGTCTAGTGCCAGAGAGAACTTCTTCTCTACACATAGCATGCCACTTCTCTCAATTATTTTTTATCCTATGCTCAACACCTTATTCCTGCCACTTCTCTCAATTATTTTTTATCCATCAGTAGTAATTGTTTGAATAAATTTAAAAAAATTGGATCATTTTGTCTTTTATCCTCCAATAAAAAAATATTATTACATGATGAATGTATGAATTAATTAATAATCTTTCCAAGATAAATCAAACTAGCAGAGTTCCATACCTCAGGTCTCAGAACAGGTAGTCCTTTAGAAGCATGATCACTGAGGCTTTAATGATAAATTTTTTTGAATCATTTTGTCTTTCATAAATGAATGTCGCGTGTTTGAAATTCAATGCTCACACTTAAGATTAGATGGATTGTGCAAACAAGAATTATATTTGAGTTATTTTATGAATTAAGTTATCCTAGCTAATTTTCATTTTACGAATCATCTTGGCCCAGTTTGAAGCCCGTTGTTAGTTGCGTGTATTAGCCGACATTTTTATTAATACCCTCAGTACATAAAAAATTATTAAAAATAACCACCGGCCCAAATCTTTATTAAAAATACCCATACCGGCCAATTATTGGCCGGATCCGATTAAAAAGCCCTACCGGCCAATAATTGGCCGGATCCGATTTAAAGTCCCAACCGGCCAATAATTGGCCGGTTCCAAGGTTAATTGATTTTGAACCCAAAGCCAATAATCTGCACGAATCTCAAAGCAGCCCAATTCTTTTTAAACCTCCCTTCCTCTCCTCTCTTTCCCTGCCGTGCCCTCTCCTCTCTTTCCCTTCCTCTCCTCTCTTTCCCTGCCGTGCCCTCTCCTCTCTTCCCTGCCGTGCCTCTCTGTTGGCCTCCTTGCGCTGCTGTGTGGCCAGTCCTGTTGGTGTGGTGTTGCTGATTTTGCTTGACCCGCTCGATTTGGGTGCTGACCTGGTTCGCTGTTTTTGTTGCCTTCCCTCTCCATTCGGGTAATTGTTGGAACCCTCTGGTGCCTTGTTTTGCTGTGTAATGCCCGGTTTTGCTGGTACACTGGTACACCGTACCAGTAGTGTTGTGCTTGGGTGCTGCTGTGAAGCTGGGCCTATTCTGGTTTGATTTCCTTGCTGGCCTTGTGGCCTTGCGTTGGCTTTTCTGGTTGGTACCATGTTGGTGGAGGTTTGACTGTTTTGTTGTTCCTTTGGGTGAGCCTAGTACTTACCTTGGACTTGTGTTCTGTGGTGGCCTTGCCTTGCGATATGTGAAATATAGAGTTGCTGGTACCAGCCCAGTGTAGCCACTGGTACCAAACTTGAAATGACAGGGACCTTGTTGAGAAAATTTGAAATAATTTGAGTATTGGTGCATGAACTGAGCCCTTGCGTAAAATAGAATATGACATGGACTAAATTGCAAAAGTTTGGATTTTTGCTAATTGGATCTGGGCCTTTCTTATTGGGCCGTGGCTGTTGGATATTAAAAAGGAGGCCGAAATTGATTAAAAGGAATAAAAAGGAGGATTTAAAAGTGGGTTTTTGCAAAGGCATAAGTGAAATAAAATTGGATAAATTACTTCGGGTCTCGAGCTTCCATTTGGTTGGCTCGATCCGAAGTTTCACTTAAAGCTCGGGAAATGATTAGATTAGTCCTGGATTGATGATTCATGACATATTATGAGCAGATACTATATTATCCAGCAGGACACGATATGATCCCGAAATACACAACAATTAAAAGTCCCAACAATAGTTAATTAGGATTAACACATTTAAATTAGATTAAATTAATTTTTTGTATTTAATTTAGTTAAGTATTTTTATTTCGTAATAAAAGTGGTAGTAATATTATTAATTATTCTAAAAACTTAAAAGAAATATATAATATGTTGTTAATTAGTGAGGACAACTAATTAACAACATATTAATGATTTTCGTATCATTTCGATTATGTTAAAAACTAATTAGAGACGTATTATATTTATATACGTACTTAGGAATAGAATGAAATTGACTTATAAAAGAAATTAAGTAAAATACGTATTTTTACATTACGAACATCTATACGCGATTAATTATCGCAATATGTGACTAAATAAATTATTTACGTATTTTTAATCCTATAAGTAATTAGGGTTTCTTTTTAAATACTTAGAAAATTTAATTAATCTAAATTACATTGTAATTAGTTATAGTTAGGAATTTAGTATTTTAATTATTATTAGGTAAGTATTAATGTTATAATCGTTCATAAAGGTTAAACAAATATAAATATGTTGTTAATTATTAAAGGACAATTAATTTATAACATATTATATTTTCGCATTAATAGTTTAGTTTTAAATTGAATTGTTTTGAAATTCATTAAATAAGATAATTAAGTAGAACACATACGTCTACGTTAAGAGTATTAAAATAAGACTAAAATTAGTGAAATTCACATAGCGTCGGTTAAGAGAATCTTATTAATGAAATTAGGATGGTTAGAGGACGGCCTAGGCTTCGTCCACTGTCACCTATAGTTGACGAGCCGATAGTGACTAGCAGCACAGATCATTTCAGTCCTCTTCTGTGGGTGCCCCACTGCGATCACCGGGTCTCACTGGCTTCTCGTGAGGTATGTTTTTTTTTCACATTTTCAAATTTCTTTGAATTTAAGTGTTGATGTGCTAACCCCATGTGGATTAAATTTGTCAATGTAGGACAAGTCTATTTTAGATGTGAAGCTGCGGTGCGTTCACTTGCCATACTACCGGTCGATGGACCGGTATCTTGTCAATCTAGGCCTCTACCAGATGGTAGACATCTTGCGGACTGGGAGTGGCGTCATCAACGCGTCTCTCATCGCGGGATTGGTTGAGAGATGGCGTCCCGAGACGCACACATTTCACATGCCGTTCGGAGAGATGACAGTGACTCTCCAGGACGTGAGTTCTTTGTGGGGGTTGGCTATCAGTGGCACCCCCGTCAGTGGCGTATCTGACAGCACGACGTTTGCTGCTCAGATTGAGGAGCTATTGGGGGCTGATTCTCGCTCCCTCATTGAGAAGAGTGGAACATCAAAATTCCACTTGAGGATGAAGAGGTTGCGCCAGCACTTCAGCGCGGGTCTGACAGCAGACTCCACCGATGTGGAGATTCAGAGGTACAAACTTCAAATTTCCCGTATTTTTTTTCTTCTGAATTCCCGTTTGTTGCTGATCTTATATTACATGTTTGTTACTGCAGATATACACGGGGCTACGTGATGGACCTATTTGGTTCCGTCATGTTTGCTGATTCTTCCGGTGACTGCATGCCGATGATGTATCTCCCGCTGCTGGCAAACCTGGATGACCCGTCGAAGTACAACTGGGGTGCGGCCGTCTTAGCCCATCTGTACTCCCACCTCTGCCGTGCTTCTGTGGTAAGTCCCTAGCTATTATCTTACTCTTTTACATAATAAATGAAGAAGTTGCACATGACATATGAAATTATTACAAATGCAGCCAGATATCAAGCAGATGTACGGGCCAGTACTGTTGCTTCAGCATTGGTCGTGGTCACGGCTACCGGTGGGCAGGCCCATACCGAATGCAGCGCCGGCTTGGGGAGAGCCCGACGATTTCCGCTGCCCGGCATACGGCAAGAAGTGGCACGGTGTTCACAGCTACCAGGATCAGGGCCACGGTTATACATTGGGTATCAGGCCAGTCCGGTCACAGCTGCAGAATTTGACGGCGGAGCAGGTTGAGTGGACCCCGTACGCCACGCTGTACGATGACGGTAGGCTGCCGTTGAGATGTTTTCAGTCTATGGATATGTGGTATTATATGGGGCCGCTCGTATATTTCTGGGTAGTGGAGCACCATTATCCGGATCGCGTACTCCGCCAGTTTGGACATCCGCCGTTCATTCCCGCAGAGCCATCTTTGCTGAGGTCCACTATCGTAGACCTGCACAAGTAAGTTGTATCTCTTTTGTACTATCATATATTACTCGATTTATTTGTGTTGCAACTAACGTGTTTCTTACAGGATGAGCCACTTATCGCGTGCGGAGCGCGACTGGAGCGATCACCACGGGTTCTATTGTAGTATCTTGGCACAGCCGCAGCACGAGCACTTCTATGTATACCCGGATGAGTTGATGCAGACCCCGGGAGATCCCCTACTGAGGTACGAGACTTGGTACATGCGGGTATGCATGGCGAGCGTATATCTGGAGGGCGATTACGGTGCTCACTTACGCGATATGATCAAGAACGACGACGGTTACACACCCAACGGTAGAAAATGGGCTCGTCAGGTAATTCACTTGAAACTAGATGTTTTTTTTCCTTTAACTGATTACTTCAGCATTGTTTGATCTAACAAATTACTCTTTCAGCTGTTGGCAGCGATCAAGACCGTAGCGCATGGGATCAAGATGCTTGGAAAGAAGAACTGGAGGCGATTTGGCTACGGCTACATTGAGAAGGGTGCCACTTTCATGGAGGATTCCGGGCACGGTGGGCAGCTCGTCGGCATGCTTCGGGACGCCAGAGAAAACATCGATTGGCGTCAGATAGATCCGTCCGAGCCCGATAAGAGTCTGGTTCTGGCGCGAGACATGCCATCCCCCCCGAGACGGTTCCAGATTGGGACCACCATCGCTGGGTGTTGTCCACGAGGGGGTGGCACGCATTCTACACTGACGACGGTCGTCCGTTTCAGCCTCCGGTATGTTTTATTATTTTAGCTGTATGAATTAGTGCAAATTTCTTCGTTCTGTTCTAATTCAGTAGATTATGTGAGTGATTGCAGGGTCAGTCCGAGATGCCACCGGAGCCACAGATTCCTGAGATAGATCCAGATGAGATAGATCCAGCGTTCGGTGTGAGTCTGGATGAGCTCGGGATCTTTGACTATGGGATGCCGCCGATGGCCCACGATGGAGAGGCCAGTGGTAGCGGGGCTCATCAGCCTGACTTTGGGACTGATCTCGCTGCATCTATATTCGGTACACCTCCACTGGTCTCTACGCATGAGTCTATCTGGGATACTGCCGATATGATGTACAGAGAGGCCGATGCTCGTACGGAGACACCGAGAGATAGAGTGTGGCCCCATCGGGCGAATGCCGGTGTTCCACCTGAGCGATAGTCTCCTTCTCCGTGGAGGTGCTGATTTATGTATTTTTTATGGTTATATTGTTGTTCTTTTTTTATGTTTGGTGTTTTACAATTTTATTGTGCTATGTGTGGTGTTCCTTTATCTTATTGTTATATGTTTCGTTGTTCTATGTTTTGTTGTTTTTGTTTTATGTTTGCTGTTTTACTATTAGGAGTCACAATCCATTTTGCAAACGTATCATTCAATTCAACATACTCCACACAACTTGGAATAAAAAAAAAATTCACAACATATCAATAAAAAAAGTCATAATAGAGATAAAACACCTTCTACTACTTCACAACTTGGAATAAAAAAAGTTCACAACATATAAATAAAAAAAGTCATAATAGAGATAAATCACCTTCTACTACTCACAACATATAAATAAAAAAGTCATAATAGAGATAAATCACCTTCTACTACTACTACTACGCCTAAAACTAAAACCCCTAAATAAACCGGTTCCGAAAGATGGCCTGCTAGATGGCTCTGCATGAGTCTCAGACGGCCCTGCTCGGGTCTCAGACGGCCCTGCTTGGCTTCCAGATGCCCTTGTCGTACGCCTACTAGTTGACCTTCTCGATGGATTTCTTTGCAGTCCAATCGCCTCACCTCCTAAGTTAAGGGTATCCCCCATTGCTTCTGCAAACATAACAGACGCATCTAAATGGCTTGTAGCGGGGGAATGTCGTGGCCCTCCGGACACACTTGCCCTTGCCCTAGCTGGGTCATTCGCGTACTCATTGGTCGCGATTCTTGCATCTGCATTTGTATATGTTATTTAGTAAGTTCCTGCAAATTGAAAGTAAATATAATTTCTGATAAATGTTATGTACCTCTTCGTTGCCTATCAATGGTGGAACGTCGCGGTTGATGCCCCCGTCGTCTACCTTCCAGTTCATCCATTGTCATTACATGACGGATGTGTTTTCGCCGCCCCTTCCTAATCCATCCTTGCGCGGGTAGTATTGTTGGCTCAATATTAGGAGGCCAACTTTCCATATTGCCAACAGGAGCAAACATTCCGTTCCAAGTACTCAGAAGGTAGTCCACATTGTACCAGTGTGCAACAAATCTTTCCTCGCACCAGTTTCAGTTTCGACAAACCGCTAACACATGAGCGCACGAAATTGACGTCAGCTGGATACCTCTGCACTCACATTCCATTTGGTTGTCGGGACCGCATTTCACAATGTACATGCACTCTCTGCGTGTCAACTCCATAACTCCCAGGTCGTTGCGACGGCAATGAATATACTCATTTGGAACTAAAACTTGACACTGCCCCTGGCCGTGTGTGTAAGGCACCAAACGAATTGTTGCAGCTTTCTCCCACTTTCTCCCCAACTTCTCCGAAACTCGGGTGGAAAACTTCTGTTTGTTGTCTTTCAATTTCATGGCTCGCTGTCGCCGTGCAACAAACCATTTGTTGCACTTGTAGAATGTATCATCCACTATGGCAGCAACGGGCATTCTACGGCTATCCCGGAAAACATTGTTCAGGCACTCAGAGCCGTTTGTTGTCATTATACCAAACCGGAATCCTCCATCACAGGTTTGGAAAATCTTCTCATAATTAGACGACTCTGTCGGATCGTTCGGACGAACTTTGCCAACCTTCCGCAAATATGCATTACACCTTGGATTTAGCTGTACAAAACGAACATATGTTATTTCAATTTCAAAGCATGGGCTACAAAAAATTAAATGAAATGTGGTACATTACAAATACCTTAGCAAACTCTTCGAACATCTCTTTCAGCTTTCTTGGCTTCTTCTTCTTTGCTCCTTCCCTGAACCTTTGGCCGTACCACCTTTCTTTTCCACAGTTCTGTACCAGGTTGTCAGCAACATGCTGCATGCAAAACCTGTGCACAAAGAGCTCTGGAGGCCATCCGTATTCTTCTGTCAGTGCAGCTTTGATCCCCTTGTGCTGGTCTGATATAACACAGACGAATTGGTTATATCCGAGCACTTCATTCCTCAACCATTGCAGGAAGAAACCCCAATTCTCGGCGTTTTCCTTGTGCACGATTGCAAATGCTAGAGGCAGCAGTTGGTTCTCGGCATCATAGGTACAAGCTATCAAGAGCCTCCCCTCGTACCACCCTGACAAGAAGCACGCATCTATGCTGATCACCGGTCTCAAGAACTGGAACGCCGCAATGCATGGACCAAAAGCCCAAGCAACGGCCCTGAACTGAACTTGCCCTTCCTTTATTACTCCTGTGTCTTTGTCTCGTATCGGACTGATCAGAAAATGGTACTTTGATCCGGGATTCTTGACGCAAATCGCTATCAATAGTGGTCTCAGCAAGCCGTACGATTCCTCCCAACCCCCAAATTCTCGGGCTATTGCAAGCTCACGACCCCTCCACAGTCGGTTGTATTTCGGGGTGACTTTGTCATACACAGCCATAACACAGTTTGCCACCGACTGGATGCTCATACATGGGTCAGTCTTAATGCTGTTCCCAATGACATCGGCAATGATTGATGCCGTCAGACATTCATTGTCGATCCTTGTATACTCAGTCCTGCATGTGTGAGGCTTGTCTTGCATCGTTATAACCCACGCATCTCCATATCCCGATGCTTTTCCCCTGAGTTCGTAACCACAACGCCGGTCTTTGCACACCACATGAATCCGGCGGGTGTCACTCCTACTCATTCTTATCTCCTGATTCTTGTGGACATGATGCTCCCTAATCTTCTTCATTAATTCATCCTTGCTTTTAAAATATTGGTTTGCGGCCAGCTCACCCGTGCACTCGATTCGTGGCCCATAGGAACCAGTATCTGCTTCTTTGAACCGAGATACATCATTGAAGTCTGGAAACGGGTGCGTATCACTCCGCCCGCTAAGCGGCGTTGAGCAAGAGCTGCTCCGAATGGGCCCTTCAGCTGTGTCAACTGGACCGTCTTCACCACATCCATCTATGTGATCAGAGTCCCAGTCATGTCCATCATACTCATCCCCACTTTGCAAGCGTTCATCCGGGATATCATTGATATTTTCAAAATCCGACCCAACTTCATCGTGTACTGGGCCTGGGAATGGTAAAGGCTCCTCATGCACGGGTCTAGGTGGGGAACAAATTCGGAGTATTGGTTGAGGTCGTGGTTGCGGCGGAGTTAGATAGTAGTTTTCTGGGTTAGTAGTTGGATAGTATGTTTCTTTGTGAGTAGGTGGATAGATGGTTTCTTGGTAAGTAGGGGGATAGTTCGTTTCTGGGTAAGTAGGGTGATAGTTCGTTTCTGGGTAAGTAGGGTGATAGTTCGTTTCTGGGTAAATAGGTGGATAGTTGCTTTCTCGTTCTATTGGGGGCACGACGGGAGTCTCCATTGCAACTGAGCATTGACTAGAACTACCAGCCCCTGCCTCTCTCGGAACTCTTCTAACATAGATCTCTATTACAAAATCTCCGTTGGCCTTAAAATACCCACACAACCCTCTCCAGGTATTTTCATCTGTTATTCTCGCAAGTGAATATTTCCCGGTGTTTCCATTACACACTCGGGTCCCCAATTCAAGGTTGCATCTTTCTGGATTAAAACGGGTGTAATCGAAAATTGTGACTTTCAAGTCCAACAGAGATATATTATCGTCAGCCATAACCGAAGCAATTGATTCTCTGTTGTAATAAGGTCCGTCTGCATTATGTTCCAGCTTACCACCACAGTGTATAGAAATCAATGGCATTGTGATCGAACTACATTTTGAAAGTGATAATCATTTGTCAGGTTTCTAATTTACACAATGACTGAATAATAAAGAAAATTAGTTTAAATTAAGTTCAATTAGTTTTAACTAATTTTAGTTAATTTCAATTAATTGTTATTAATTAAAAATAATTTTCATTAATTTTCATTAATTAAAATTAAATAATAAAATTAACTATAATTAATTAAAATTAATTAAAAGTAATTAATTTCAATGAATTAAAATTAAATTCTTTAATTCATTACTAAAAATGAATTAAATTTAAATTAATTTATTAAAATTTATTAAAATTAAGTAAAATTAAATAATTACAAGTAAGTAAAATTAATTAATTAAAATTAATTGAAATTAATTGAAATTAATTGAAATTAATTGAAATTAATTGAAATTAACTAAAATTAATTAACTAAAATTAATTAATTAAAATTAATTAATTAAAATTAATTAATTACAATTAATTAATTACAATTAATTAATTAAAATTAATGACAATTAATTAAACTAATTATATAGAACTAACATTAATTAAAAAAATATAAAATTAATTAAACTTAACTTAACTTAACTAAAATTTAATTAAATAACTATTTAAACTAACTTACACTAATAAAACTTAATTAAACTAAACTAAAATTACTTCAAAATAAGTAAAATTAATTACACTTAACTAAACTCAACTACAATTAATTTAATTAAATTAAAAAAAATTAAAACTAACTAAAATTAATTCAAATTAATTGAACTTAATCTAAAAGAATTTAAACTATTGAAAACTAATTAACATTAATTTTAATTAAATTAATTAACCTTAATTACAATTAATTACAAACATTTAAAAATAAAAAATAATAAAAAAAATAAAAAAAATATACCTGTAATGGCGCTGGAGAAGGCTGAAGTTGTGGGAGGGAAGAGCTGCGTGTTGGGGTTAATATAGGGGCTCGAACAGTAAAAGGGCATTAAAGCACGGGGCCGGCCAATTATTGGCCGGTTGGAGTATTTAATCGGTACCGGCCAATTATTGGCCGGTTGAGCTTTTTAATCGGATCCGGCCAATAATTGACCGGTATGGGTATTTTTAATAAAGATTTGGGCCGGTGGTTATTTTTAATAATTTTTTATGGACTTAGGGTATTAATAAAAATGTCGGGTGTATTAGTATTTAATTTTCCGGTCTTGTACCTTGCAAGTGCAATCGGTACAATGCGAGCTTTTAGCTAAAACATTGCATGTCGTACCTTGCTTTCAATTTTGTACACAACAACTTTGTAGATATTCTATTCGAGGTCCATGCAAATAAAAATCGTAACATTTGATTGTGTATATAATTAATTTACTCAGTAAAGCATAAATAATATTAGTTAGCTCTGAGAACCAACATCTAATCTATTAACAAATTATAACATTCTCTAAATAAAAACATGGGTTCAAAATCCAATTAACAAATTCTTATAAATATTTAAAAGTAAAAAAACTTAATTTTATCTTTATCTAAAAAATCTTCTCTTATTAAGCATGTAGATAACTTGATCCGCCAACGGCTGTGATTAATAGATGAAAATTCGGATTGAATATCAGCCCTCCGACCTATTTTTTATTCTTTGCATTTTTTATGTACTTTTACGTTTAGAAATCTAAATATACTTAGACACATACTTGCCACATGTATTTTCCTAAACTCCCTTATTTGATTGTCAAATGCTCGATTTTCTAATCGATCCAGATTTCTTTCCATTTTTTAAATGCCATCTAAAAAATGTCATGTCTTCATTTCTTTTTATTTTTTATATCTTTGAAGGAATGTATTTGTCATTTAATATCATTAATAGATATTGTTCAATATTTATTTTTTTCATTGGTCTATTATTTTTTAGTGACGCTATTTAGAAATTACTATTTTATTATTGGGAGCGGAGAGAAACATTTCCCTTTTTATACCCATATTGTCATTGCCAATTTTATTCAATAAATACAATGCACCTCACAAGAAAAAAAATATTGCACCTCAATAATCAAAATTATGCTCCTATTTTTTTTTATGAAAATATGTCATTTTGTATATGAGATCTTTTTTTTTCTTATAATATGTCTCAATTGCAACGGAGATGATACTGGCTACTAAATATTAATAATTAGCATATATATAGTTGACACAAGTTCTGTCTAAACTCATTGTAATTTAAGAAACAACTGATCTAATTCGACCCGAATTCAGCCTCCCTAATTGAGCCCAATTTAAGTGAAAACAGGTCTGTCAAAATGGGTCACACTCTTATTAAGCCCAGCCTAATGTTAGATCTCCAGTTAATTTGAAAACCGAGAAGTCCCAAAATAACAATAAGTTGACAAGTAATTTTTTTTTATATGAGTTGACAAGTAATTTATCCGAGATTTTTATTAATACCCTAAAAAAAAAAAAAATAATAAAAATACCCTCATTTTGAAAAAAATTTGAAAAATGCCCTAACCGCCCCATGATGGGGCGGTTCCCTCCCTCAACCAAACCGCCCCATCACTGGGCGGTTCACCCCCCATACCCAACCGCCCAATGATGGGGCGGTTCAAGCCCGAAATTTTTATTTCCCCACAGCCCCCCTCTGGTCCCTTCCCCCCTCCCTCTAACCTACCCGCCCCCCCCACCCTTCCTCCTACCCGACCCGACAGCCACCCCCCCGCCCCCCCCCAGCCCAGCCCCGGGGAGCCCCGCCCACCCCCGGGGAGCCCCGCCCAGCCCCGCCCGAAATTTAGAGTTAGGGTTTATAAATTAAATTAAGGTTTAGGTTTTACAAATTAGGGTTTAGGTTTTATAAATTAAATTATGGTTTAGGTTTTATAAATTTAAGTTATTTGCAAATTGTGCACTGCAGATACTATGGAGAGGGGCGGTAGTTCGTCCAGTACAGAGGCTCCCAGTGCATCCGGTGCAGAGCCTCTCGGTGCAGACCACGCTACACATGCAGCTGATACATTCAGCCCTCTTCTGTGGATTCCACACGTTCAGCACAGGGTCGCGCTCGCATCTACAGAGGTAAGTTGTTTTTTAAGCAATTCAGTTCAAATTACAGATTTTTAATATGGCATATAGTAAGTTGCTCGGACTGAAATTATTGTTAAATACAGGACGAGACGATGTTGACCGTGAGACATCGCACCTCCGGGATACCGTACGTCGGTCATCCTCTGATGGAGCAGTGCATTATGAATCTCGGATTGTACCAGCTTGCTACCATGCCACAGGGTCAGATCGACCAGGCTCTGATGAGCGGGCTCGCGGAGAGATGGCGACCGGAGACTCATTCGTTCCACTTACCCTTTGGGGAGATGACCGTGACCTTAGCAGATGTGAGCGCTCTATGGGGTCTACGGATCGATGGGGACCCTATCAGCGGTGTCTCCGACAGTCCACTTCATGTGGGGATGATACGGCGGCTTCTTGGGGTAGCGGATCCAAAGACGCTACAGAAGAAGAAGAAGAAGAAGGATGATGAGGAGTTCCGGTATTCGGGGTACTGCATTAGCCTAGCGGCGCTCCGTGATCACTTTTTCCTGCATCGGATCACAGCCGAGACCACTGATCTGGAGGCCGTCAGGAGGTAATAATTGAGAATCTTGAAATTAAAATATGTTACGAACTCATCCGTGAAAATCATTAAATTTATCTTTACTATTTTATATTTTTAGGTATGTGAGGGCCTTTGTGCTGGATCTCTGTGGCAGCGTCATGTTCGTGGACTCCAGCGGTGACTCGGTTCCGATTATGTTCCTCTCTCTGCTGACAGAAATTGAGAAGCCATCGACCTGGAACTGGGGCGGAGCTGTGATCGCCCACTTATACCGGAGCCTGTGCCATGCTTCCGATTTAGATTACATATTTTTTTGACTTCCGATTTAGATTACCTAAAACCTAATTTAATTTATAAACCCTAATTTAATTTTTATCACGTTAGCCAAATCGACAATCAGTACAACAGCCGTATAACCGCATCAAAACTCAACTCACTTTTATTGAAAATTACAATAAAAAAAATTAAGCACTTTCCTCCATTTTTATATAAAATCTACAATAAAATAATATATATCAATATATATTTCCTTACAATAATATATATCTTAGTAAACCAAAATATATCTTAAACAATATATACATCTTAAAAAAAATATACCAATATGTATTTCCTTATAAATATATATATCTTAAAAAATAAAAATATATCTTAACAATATATACATCTTACAAATATATATACATCACTATATACATTTCCTTATAAAAATATATAAAATCTGAAAAAAAAAAAAAAAAAACACAGAACCGCCCCACCTCTGGGCGGTTTTCTGGAGGAGGTGGACCGCCCAGAAATAGGGCGGTTTTCTACCATCAGTGGACCGCCCCATCATGGGGCGGTTAGGGCATTTTTAAAATTTTTTTAAAACTGAGGGCATTTTTAATATTTTTTTTTTTTTAGGGTATTAATAAAAATCTCGGGTAATTTATTATATAAGGGTTATTATCTAAATCCAAGTCCTCAATCTCAAACGTAATTATTTTCAGCGAACTTTATAGTAAAATAAATAAAAATTATGGGCATCATGAGAAGTTTTTAATATGGGCCTTCGATATATTTTTAATTATCTGGGAGAGTTTGATAATGATATTTTTTTCTTTGAACAAATAATGCGGTTGCCAAATTGCCACTTGAGCATGAACCGTATTCGTCTACTAATACCAAATCAGTCTTTAAAATTTTGATTTGAGTTTAATTAATCCATGATCTGCAATTCAGTTTTATTAACAAAGAAACAAGTACAGACCGTCAAAATTAAGTACTTTTATATTTACTTCTTATTATCTACATTAATTAAATGGCTTGTATCACTGAACACTCACTAAAGTGAATCAATTTTCAAAAGATATATAGAACAACAACATAAAAACTCATGAACCAATGTTGGCAAAACCACATATTACACAGGAACTTTAACAAAAATTAAACGACATGATTTTCACATTGTAAACCGATTTTGGGAACCAACTTTAAGATCGCTTAAACCCGAACATAGAGACGTTTGGCGGCAAATCTTGACAAAAGACTATGTAGGGGTATTTAAGGCAGGAATTGAGGTATAATCGAAGGAGTTTCAAGTACTAGACTCACGCATGTCTTTCACGAATGATATATGGACTTCAAGTGCGAATTTGGAATATTTGTACATTGCATCGATTAGAGTTTCATTTAAAAAAAACAAAAAGATTATTTCTCTTAATCTAATAACTTATGTACATACGGCCTGGTGGTTGCGAATTTAATTTAGAAAATTTTATTAGATTGGAAGCTGGATGGTATGATTATCACAATTACTTTAAAAAATTATCAAAATTGTTCGGTGTACGATAATGCCATCCCTCATCTAGAGAATATATTTTGGGACAATTTTGTTTTTGGCGGGGAACACATGCACATGAGATGTGTGATGCACATCTTAGATATAATAGCACAATATGGTATGCGACATATAGCTTCAATTGGAATGGCTAGAGACATCAAATTTTTTATACCATCCTAAAAGAACTTTAGTTGCCATCTAAAACGGACATGATTCTAGATTGTCCAACTAGGTGAAATTCGATGTATGAGATGGTTAGTGAAGCTTTGAACTGCAAGGATGGTTTGTTAAGGTATTGAGATAGCACTTCAATGAGTATTCCTAGTTCGGAGGAGTGGAAGGAGGCAGAAAAGATGGCGAGTTTTTCTAAGGTATTCATATGCACTACAAAGACTTTCTCAACAGTGAGGCTACCATCTTCACACAATTAATTATATGAAGGAGGTGTGGACCAATTGTGGTATGTTGTTGAAGGATGATATGAGTTCCAATGAAACTTTCCGAGATTTATCAAAAGAGATTGCTTTACAAATATTAGAAATACCCGAACTTGATTCTAGCATTAGCATGTGTTTTTAATCCTTACTCGAAGTTAGCTTTAGTAGATTTTAATTTACTTCAAAGTTGCATATGGAGATGAGACCAATGAGTACGATGAAAGATTTAAAAGATGTTAAGATATATAATTTGACAAGATTTATAGGACTAAATTAAATTTAATATACATGTTAACAAGTAGCTAGTATATATATATTCAACATGACACATTATAAAGATCATGAATTCTTAAAGAGGTTAAGGACAAATAAATCCTTATCCGACGGTGAAAAGTCCTCAGGGATGTAAGTGAGTACCTTTTGGGGTGCGAGAAGTAGCAGAGCTTGCCGTTAATGTTGCTAGTCATGACCAAAGTCAGCGCCAGTTAGGGGTGTCAATGACACCCGTTTATCCTACCCGTATCATATTCGATAAGACGGGAATGGGTAAGGTTTTTTTTTCGTTAGCTTATTGGGTATGAGTATATGGGTAAACATTTTTTTTCATTAGATAAACGGATATGGGTACGGATAAAGATTATTTCGTACCCATTGGGTAACGGGTAATTATATGAAATAAATTATATATAGATATATCAATATTATATTCAATTTATTTATTTCCCTGTTTTTCATATATTGTATGTTTTGTTATTTAGTTAACGAATTGAATTTGTTAGAAGAGATATTTGTGATTTTTATTTTATTTTTGCTTTATAAAAACTATTAGTTAGAATTGCATATTTGTATTTTCATTTTTATATTAGTAATTGTGATAGCGTATGTATGACATGATGAATTTAGATGGTTTATTTGTAAAAATAGTAAAATTATTATATTAGTATTTTCGTTATTCGCCCGCTACCGTTTCGTTACCCGTTAATCTAACGGGTATAGGTAGGGTAGGGTAAGACAAATTCTTAACGGGTATGGATAGGGTATGGATAGATCAATTCTTAGTGGGTATGAGTATGAAAATGGTTCCACCCTACCCGTATCGTACCCATTGACACCCCTAGCGCCAGTGAGGACTGAGATGTCATAAAAGATGCAAGGGTAGCGCTTGGAGAACTTGGTCTTGCGGCCCTGTTTATCTTCTATCTTCTTAATAAGTATTATACCCCTTCGCATGTTGCCTCTCTGAAAATTAATTAGGAAATGAAGCACAAGGTTTTAATGGAAGTAATATGCATGGAAAGGATTTTGGACATGATATATATAAAGGGGAAGAACGGGAAGAGGAATAAGATATTTGTTGACTAATATTTTTGGCTTCAAGTACACTGGATCATCGAGCTGCTTTTAAACAAAAGAGAGATGGAAGTAATGGTGGGATGGGAGGGCAAAGTCTGTGTAGGATCTTGTAATACAATGAAGGATATTATATTAGTGTATTTAACTTTTCGATGTGGAGATCAATACAGTGTAAGATGAATTATAAAACTAAGATAAAGATAGTTAGTTGGAATGTGAGGGGGTTAAATGATAGGGAAAAGAGACTTGCAATTAGAGAGACGGTTTTTTCAGAAAAGCCGGATATCATATGTTTTCAAGAGACAAAGATGAGCATGATAGATGATGCAACAAGGAAGGAATTGTGTGGCAGAAGATTGGATAGCTTCATAACTTTACCGGCAATGGGTACTCGCGGAGGCATAATAATAGCATGGCGGCAGAAGAGATTTCTAAAATTAGAAGAAGGGCAAGGCATGTATTGTGTATCATTGAAATTGAGAGATGTATTGTTGAATCAAAGCTTCACAATTACTGGAGTGTATGGTCCAACCAATTCGGCTATGAGAAGTTCTTTTTTTCAAGAGCTCCGAGAAAACAAACCAGGAGATGATTCGCCTTGGATAGTAGCGGGAGATTTTAATACAACCTTGGAAGTAGGTGAAAGAAATAATGCATCGGTGCAAGATACTAGATGGCCACTCGAATTTCAGAATCTCATTTCTGAAATAGGTTTGCAAGACTTAAGAATGGAAGGGCGCCGCTTCACTTGGTCCAATGCGAGAGAGCAGCCCTCTATGGCAAAACTTGATCGATTTTTCGTATCAACGGAGTGGAGCAGAATTTACCCAAACTCAAAACAGCACACACTTCCGAACACCAGCTCAGATCACTGTCCGATCAGGTTTGAGGCTTTAACGGAATTCAAAACATCAAAAATCTTCAGATTTGAAAAATTTTGGTTAAAGATTCCTGAATTTAAGGAGCTTGTTGAGCAAGAATGGCAACGGATGCCTTTGGCCACAAATCCCACAATGTTGCAGCACAAACTAAATACCACACAAACAAAGATACAGCAGTGGACCAAAGAAAGGGTGGGGAACATAAAGAGACAGCTTCAAGTGTGCCGACAGTTTTTGGGATGGGTTGAAGAGGCGCAAGAGAGGCGGCAGATAACAAGTTTAGAAAAGTTAATAAAGGCAAAAATAAAGAGAAGGTATACCCAATTGGCGGTTTTAGAGGAGGATATGTGGCGACAACGGGCAAAAGTTAAATGGGATCTAGAAGGGGATAAAAATACGAGGTTCTATCACGCATATGCATCGGCTACAAAGGTACATAACACGGTAAATGCAATAGAGCATAATGGAAGAATGTTCATGGATCAAGCTACAAAGGCAAAGGTATTTCGGGATTTCTACATAGAATTGATGGGTACAACACATGAAGGGCTATCAACATAGAATGGGAACAATTGTATTATGAAAAGATAGATTTGCAAGATCTAATTCAGCCAATACAAGAAGAGGAAATTGTGGCGGTCATTGATTCATGGCCAAATAACAAGACACCGGGCCCTGACGGGTTTAGTGGTGAGTTCTACAAGGCATTCGCAAGCAAGGTTATTCCGGACATCAAGGCGGTCATAGATTTCAGCATGGAAGAAGGGCACTATCTACACCCTCTAGACGGTTCATATACGGTACTAATCCCTAAATCACATAATTCCAACAGGGTCAAGGACTTCAGACCTATCAGCCTAATTAATGGGATTCAAAGAATAATTTCTAAAGTTCTTTCAAAAAGACTACAGAGCAGAATAGGTGAAGTTTTGCATCAGTCGCAGACAGGGTTCCTCAAGGGGAGACAGATAACAGAAGGCTTCGTTTGTGCGCAAGAGTTATTACAGGTGGCAAGGGGAGGCAATATACCATTGGCGGTTTTTAAAGCGGATATACATAAAGCTTTTGATACGCTCGGTTGGGACTTTATTATCGAGGTTATGAGGCACATAGGATTTCCACAACAATGGCTATCATGGGTAAGAAGGCTGATTTTGCCGGGATCGTCACAAATTATCATCAACGGCCTAGTGGGACGAAAGATAATACTAAAAAGAGGTGTGCGTCAAGGCGATCCATTGTCACCGTTTCTTTTTATCATAGCAATGGATTTCATACCGAGATGGTTACAAAGATTAACTACAATAGGGGCACTTAGAATGCCAATTCAAGGGATGCACCCGTCCCTACTCTATGCAGATGATGCGCTCTTTTTTATCAAACCGGAGAAACAACAAGTCCAGGTATTAAAAATAATCTTGTTAACATTTGGGGCCTTCTCTGGACTTAAGGTCAACCTTGACAAATCGGAAATCCTAGCAACAGCAACACCTCAACAGGATACAAAGGAATTGGCAAGGTTGTTGGGATGTAAAGATACTACATTCCCGTTTAAATACTTGGGATTGCCGTTATCAGATACCAAGTTATCTAGGACTGCGTTCCTACCGTTAATTGAGAATATTAAAAAGAGACTCATGGGATGGTCAGCAAAGCTGTTGTCAAGCGCGGGTAGGGTGGTTCTCATTAATTCGGTACTATCATCTATTCCAATATACTATATGTCGGTCTTTGATCTTCCGGTTTGGGTAATTCATGAGATAGATAGGGCGAGAAGGACCTTTTTGTGGCAAGGTGCCAACCCGAGTGAAAGGAAATTACACTTGGCCAACTGGAATTTAGTGTGTCGGCCAAAAAAAAAGGGAGGGATGGGAATCAGAAACTTGAGAAGTTTCAATCATGCTTTATTGTCTAAATGGTTTTGGCAGTGGCAGATCAGTGAAGAAAAAATGTGGAAAACAATGTTCATGGAGTTGTATGGGCAACAACAGGGAGGTATAAGCAACTCCTATTTCTACAGGAAAAATCTCAAGGCGGCTAAATTGTTCTGTGATTGCTTCATTCTTAGAATAGTTGGAAGGGGAGACACAATTAGTTTGTGGGATCAAGACTGGGGTTTAGGAGTCGCTAAGAACAAATTCGAGACATTGTATACGTTCACAACACAAAGGGAGGCAACGCTACAGGAATTCATGAGAACACCGAATATAGAGTCCATGTTTAGACCGGTACTATCGGAACGGGCAAACTGGCAGCTCATAGGGCTGCGGCAAGCGCGAATGGATCTGTTACAGCAACAAATGGTCTCGCAAGTGCAGGTAGATCATGCAGAATGGAAGTCGAAGGATAGTGGACAGTTCACAGTAAAAGGGGCGTACAAGGCAATGGAGTATACGCCGGATATACAGTCGGATATTCACAGAATCTGGCGGATCCGGGTGCCACCGAGAATGAGAACATTTGGATGGTTGTTATTACACAATAGAATACTTACTGCTGACAATCTGAGAGAAAAAGGATTTCATATTGTTGGCATGTGCTATATGTGTAGAAGAAGCGATGAAACGGTTCGACATTTATTTAGTGACTGCCCGGTAAGTGAACAGGTGTATACAACTCTATTTCATGGTGTTATGGTGCATAGACCGGGACAGGACAGAGTGCAACTCTTGATTGAAACAACTCTAAGCGATACCACAAAGGAGATGATGTTGATCGCACACTTCGTAATTTGGAGGGAGAGATGTAATCGCATCTTCAGAGAAGCAAGCAAGGACACGTCCCAATTGATACAGGAGATAACCACACAGTTCAGGATCGGTACAACTAACCGGCCGGGAGTCACACAAGTGCTGTGAGAAGACGGATCAATCAAGCTGAAAAAATAAGGGAGGGTCTGAGTAGTTTACACAGACACTTCAGATTTCTTTTTTCTTTTCCCATTTCTATGTTTATTTACATTAGATTTTCTTAATTTCTGGCGCAGTTTTTGTAATCCGGGTTTTACACTCATAAACCCAAAAAACTTTTACCAATCATGGTTAATGAAATGTGGGCTAGACCCTCATTGATTACTCAAAAAAAATAATAGAAGCATTTATTCTATTTAGAAATAGTCAGAGCATTTTTTTTTTAGAAAGCCAGTTTTGGTTGGTCAAAAAAAGAAAAGCCAGTTTTGGTTGGTAAAAAAAAAAAAAACCAGTTTTGGTTCCGAATTTTTTTCTACTTACAAACCAAATAATTTAAAATTAAAACATTACCATCAAATGGATCAAAATTCAGTTCTTACCAACCACGCAAGTTGGGCTAGTACACTAAATTGGGCTGGTGTGCCAACCAGGCTTGCGCACCAATCCAATTTGGTGCCCCAGCCCAGCTTGGCCACCAAATATGGATATTTTTTTAAGTTCTGTTTTGTTCTATATTTAAATTTCTGAATGCAAAATTTATTTTTTGTTCTGTCTTGTTGTGTTTATAACTATATGTTAACATCAAATTACACAGAGAAAATGTAGAAAACAAAACACACATGTTTAATAAATAAAACACACAAGTTTAACAATTAAAAGTGTGTACTAAATTTAAACTACCAATTAATACAAACTAGACTACAACATAACTAACAAATTGTACTACAACCCAACATAACAAACATCCCCTCTAAAAAAGTACAACTTGAATTGAAAATTAGAACTTCGCACATGATCGCATCTTTGTATGATGAAACTACAGAAATATATATATATAATAGAGAGAGAGAGAGAGAGAGAGAGTGGCTAAGATACAAACGTTTGCACCAAGGCCTTGGTGCAAACGAATGGTTTTCGGATTTTCAAAGTCCAAACGGTCGATCTAAACCATTATATATGATATTTATATTAAAATCTGCTTGGAGACCAAATTTTACATTTTTTGGAATTTTTTTACTATTTATTAAGCCACTTTGAAAATTGCTGATCACATGGTCCAGAATTTGGTTGCACTGTTTTTATTGTTCATCCGGATCAGCAATTTTCAAAGTGGCTTAATAAATAGTAAAAAAATTCCAAAAAATGTAAAATTTGATCTCCAAACACATTTTAATATAGATTAAATATCTAACGGTTTGGATCAACTGTTTGAACTTTGAAAATCGAAGAACCGGATCGTTTGCACCAAGGCCTTGGTGCAAACGTTTGTATCTTAGCCACTCTCTCTCTCTCTCTCCTCTCTCTCTCTATATATATATATATATATATATATATATATATATATAGTAGAACTAGGGTGTTCCTAAGTTCACCAAGCCCCTTTGTGAACTCAACTCTAAAACCTATCGGATTGGCTTCAAACGACGAATCCAAACCGTTGAAATCCTTCTACCTTACGAGTGATGCGTCTACATGTGAAAATTTTAAAATTTTAAATTAGTTTGTATAGAGTCAAGTGGTCAAAATGCGTCCAAAAAATGAATGCATTAAAATTAATTTATAAACCGTCTAATTTTGACCACTTGACTTTATACCAAATTAAATCGAAAGTTTAAAATTTTCACATGTAGACACATCACCCCTAAGGTAGAAGGATTTCAACGGTTTAGATTCATCATTTGAAGCCAATCCGATAGGTTTTAGAGTTGAGTTCACAAAGGGATTTGATGAACTTAGGAACACCCTAGTTCTACTCTATATATATATATATATATATATATATATATATATATAGAGAGAGAGAGAGAGAGAGAGAGGGAGATGGGCTATTGTGCTTTGTAAAGTAAAGCGAACATTTTACTTCGGGCTCGTTTTTGGATTTTCAAAGTTCAAAACATTGATCCGAACCGTTCAAGTTGATCTACATATTGAAATGTGCTTGGAGACCAAATTTCATATTTTTTGGAATTTTTTTACTATTTATTCAGTCACTTTGAAAATTGCTGATCACATGGTCTAGAATTTTGTTGCACTGTTTTTACTGTTCACCCGGATCAGCAATTTTCAAAGTGGCTTAATAAATAGTAAAAAAATTCCAAAAAAATGTAAAATTTGGTCTGCAAGCAGATTTTAATATAGATTGAACATCTAACGGTTTAGATCGACTGTTTGGGCTTTGAAAATCTGAAAATGAGCCCGAAGTAAAACGTTCGCTTTACTTTGCAAAGCACAATAACCCATCTCTCTCTCTATATATGTGTGTGTGTGTGTGTGTGTGTGTGTGTGTGTGAGGAGGGTTCAAATGCACTATAATTTTTGTGCTCCAATATGCTCCACATTCTTTATCTCTATTTTCAAAGTCTGAACAGTCGATCCGAACCGCTCAACAGGATCTTCATAATAAAATATGCTTGGAGACCAAATTTTATATGTTTTAGAATTTTTTTACTATTTTTTTAGATAGGTACAAAATCATTTTTAAGGAGATTTTGGACCATCCGATAAAGTGATATTGTACCTATGTAAAAAAATAGAAAAAAATTCTAAAAAATATAAAATTTGGCCTCCAAGCATATTTTATTATGAAGATCATATTGAGTGGTTCGGATCAACTGTTCGGACTTTGAAAATGGAGATAAATGATGTTAATCATATTGGAGCACAAAAATTAAGGTGCATTTGAACCCTCCTCTATATATATATCTTGTTAGGACGATTGTTAATTTTGAGACATGTAATTTTGTTTAAAATAAAAATTATCTTATTGGGTGCAGTTTCTAGAATCCCTTTGATTTCGGTTTCTAGAATCCCTTTGATTTCCCGCATTCTTTTCGAGTGATGCTCTGTTGGTCAGGTGTCCTCTTCGTCTTCCTTCTAATATGTCCATCCACATAGGAATACGGTTATGTAGAATAAATTGAATGAAATTAGATGTCTATGCGTTGAGTGTTTAGCTCTCAAAATAACAGTGACCCCATAGAAAAAATAGAAAAGACAATAAACAAGTTATTTTTCTTTTTTTCAATAGCAAAAACAATAATAATCAAGCCTTTATTCTAGAGCAAGTTGGAGTAAGCATGATCTTTTTATTAATAGCATGTAATTATTTTCTTTTACATATTTGTTACAAGTTTAACTAAATTACTATAATAATTAAGAGATTCTAAAGAAGAGTAGGTTGGATATTAAGAGGGAAAATTGTCTAAGTGTTACTTTCAAAATAGCCTTCCTCTTTTAATAAACGTTAGTAAGCAAACTTTTCAAACATTTTCTTTTTTCTTGAAAAAATGATAAAGATCTTTCCTTCTGTATGTGGATTTCAAAATTGGACTTCCCACATAAAGAATCTTATCTTTTACCACTAGATTAAATATTGGTTCACACCTTTTTAAGTTTAATCTTAATAAAAAATAATATTCAAATTTAATATCAAACGATAATAGGAGACAGTCAAAAAAATGAATTTTTTTTACATGTATTTTTATATCCGTCTGACTAATAAATTATTGATTAGAAATTTGATCAAATCAATGTCAAGTCGTTCAATATGGATAACATTGAACCAATATTATACAGGACCAGAAATGTTTAATTGGCATACAACTTAGTAGGTCAGAAGTCAACAAGTTCTTTACAATTGTAGTATTATTTAATTTTTGCATAAATAGTAATACATCAGACTTCAAATTGAATTCATAGAGCCCTATAGCCGAGTAAATTCAATTACCGTGATGTTATGGCTCACCTATGTTCTACCCAAATCTTAGTCAAGATTGACGCATTAGACAAAGTAGAAGAAAAAACCAACCAGTCACTGGGGCCCCCAAATCACACAAAACTAAGAAGCCACGCAATATCCACCGTTTTTGTTCCCTCAGATCTTGCAAAAACCCAAAGTAGCACAAAACAAAATAAAATATGATTACTCATATTTTAACCATTGACGCTTACCAACCTGAGATCACAAACAAAGTAAAAACTAGCAAAATGTCTCGCTTTGCTTCGGCAATAATAATTGAGATAAAATATAAAATAAGAATATAGTGCACATTATGCTATAAAGTGTAATAAATACAATGCAGATGATCACCAAAAATAAAACATAGTGCATACCGTACAATATCTGCAGTATACATAAGCTAACACTATCCATAAACCTAAATACTTTGTTAACGATGAATCATGTTTTTATGTGCCAGTAATATTTGTCTTCCTTATTACCTTCAAAGAAAGAGTGAGAGGGGCCAACAGGTGTCCTTTGAACATAAGCGGCCTTATTCCAATATTTCACCTAAGACCCCTGATGAGATGAAAAACGCTCAGATTTAAATCCTCGATTGGGACACCTTCTGAGGGCAAACAAGTTCGGAACTGCAGCCATTGCTAGCTCTGCTGATAGTACAGCTCTAAATGCCGTTACAGATCCACACATTTTAATCAAATTAATGCATGTCAGAGATTAATCAGAGAAAGGAAATAAGATGAATGCAAGTGAAAAACACGTGTAAGAATATACCTGAAGGATTAGCTGATCGACTTGTTGAGATCTCTTCACTCCGGCAAGAGTTTAACACAACACATGTGAAGTTGTTAAAAAAGAAATATCAAATTGACCTATTCAGTTTAGAAGAACACTTCATACATTCAATTGAGCTTCAATATTTTCCTCAAATTTGGCTATCAAGATTTAATTCTTCTTAAATTACCTTAATTGTTTGGGACTAAATGCTTGGTTGTTGTTGTTGTTGATTTACCTTATTGTGTGTTGTTACTGTTGTACAATCAATATACAAAGAAAAATAAATAAAAGGCTTTCCAAAGAGGTCATTTTGGTCCAATGAAAGATGAAGTCCACTTTTTTTTTTCCCTCACATCTCACATATAAACATCACAGTTTCAAGTGCAAAGAGAGCATTATGCATACTTATTTTTACTACAAAGGTACACAGACAAACATGCAAATATGAAAAAAAATCAACAAAAAAACTGACCTAATGCAGGAGAAAGAATATTTAGGGAAGCAAGGAGTACTTGGTGTATAGGAATCTATATTCAGCAAAAGATGTACCGTCTTCTTCATTAACGTTTTCATTGTTCGATGTACTCATTCTAAAAGAAGTGGAACTTAAAAAGTAAGAATCAATTATCTCGAATTTGTTCTTTTGCCTTTTAACTTCTAATGTTGACTCCCTTTGAGAATATGGCACAAAACATAATCCCTCCAGCCACACAGAATAAATAAATATATAAAACAAATTAGCAAGTATTTGAAACAAAAGTGCCTAATATGTGCTCTAGAATTTTAATTCATTTGCTTTTCCATCGCTTTTTCTACCCAATTAAATTATCATACTATTCATTAATTTGTACAGAAAACGTAGTGTAACAATAATATCTTTATATTTTAATAAGGTTCTTGCTACTTTCAATAATAATTTGTGTGATGCAGAGAACATAAAAGATATATAAAAAAATTGTATTCTTGGTTTTGAAAAATTGATGTGTCCCCATCCAAATTATATTACGGATCTCATTGGTGAGTCATAACGGAAAAGAAAAACCAAAAGAGAAAGTAAAACCTTAGACACGTTGCTATGGTCATTCATGAGCTCAATCTCAACATATTCTCCATATGGAAAAAGAATCTGAATCATTCTGTCATGCTTTGAAAAGAAAATGTACTCGTGACAAAACCCTTTTCTTTCGCTCGGGTAAGAATCTGACCTTAAATGGGTGAAAGGCATGCGTCCATCAACACTGCAAAGTCAAACATGCCATAAGAATTTACAATCCGGCCCACCTATTTTTGAGAATTACAAACTTATAAAAACTTATCATTATTGGTGCGAACTGATCTATCAGTTTTAGATCAGACAGTTCATACAGAAAAAGGATGATCTATCTTTTCATAGAGCCAATAACAGCATATACAAACCCATATATGGTACACTGCAATGAAGAACACAATGGTGATTACATAGATGGATCAATAATGAAAGAGTATGTTCTTATCTTACCTGATCTCTGCTCATAAAACATTTTCAGGTCACCACCGGCAGAAGAAGCCCAACAATTTTCCCTGAATAATGGCATATAATTAATCAAGTAATGATACTTGAGCAACATCGAATTATATGATGGAAGACAAATACAAATCAATGTCCCTTGAAGGTGACCAACTTCGCATCATCCTCTTTTGTCCCATTTTTCTAGATATTGAGCCAAAAGAGAAATCTGCCGGATAAGAAAAAAAAAATCTATTTACTAGACTTGAAGAAAAAAAAATGATTCTCTGACTTGCAAACTAAAACTAATAAAAAGGATAGTACCAAAACAAATGCATTAGGAGAACAAAAAGAATATACTATTGAGCTTTGAGCTTGGTGTTAGCAAAGCTATAAATAGCTCACAAAAGCAAATGGCTTTATCTATTATCGTATTCACAGCCGGTACAGTTAGCATCAGCCACAGCATACAACAGTAATAAAAAAAACCTTTACATTTGATCCATCACTATGCTTATAGCCCTTAGAAGAGTATAAAAAAAGAAACTAATCGTAGATGCAGTTAAATGTAGAAAGTCTACATAACAAACCTTGCTATCTAATTGAGCACAATTTATTTACAATAAAAAGTGAGCCTATTCAGTGCAAAAACATGATCTACAATAGGAAATCAAGTGGAACATTTTGTTTTACTGTTGTGGTATTAGACAACATTTAATCAGAAAACTGTAGTACTACTCAACAGATAAAATAAATGAACTGTTCGAGCGTAATGTACTTATTATGTTAGAACTTAGAACTAACAAAATTAAAGCATTTTCGTCCCTCACGTTAGAACTTAAAAGCATATCCATTTTTTCTTTTAGCCAAAAAATTGAAATTGATACTTGAGGAAATGAACTGACCGTAGAGCAATAAACTGCTGACGCAAATGAAAGGTGGAATGTCAGTTGCCTACTTTTATTGATCCTGGTAAAGTCGATGATGAGAAAAGAAAAGGTTGGGAATTTGGATCAGATTTGCAATGAGCTAAAAAATAGTATAGACAATAATATTAATGTAAATGAAGTTTGATATAATAAAATGCAAGAATACAACATTGATGTAAAAATTTAGAGATGATAGGAATATAAGATTATGGATATATGACTATATTCAACAACTTTTTTATATATTGAGGTGACAATATATTGATGGCCAAAATATTCCTCAAGGATAGAAATGTACTACCAAGAGGAAATTATTGTGTACCTGTCAGGAGCAATAAAGAGTAAATTCCATTTGTTTTATTGTTTATTGACTGGTATTTATTGAGCATAGGGTGCAAATAATCTAAATTCAAAAAGAAAAATAAGCATTTGGCCATTTGGGTGTTGAATATTGTCTTCATACTAAGCTAAATAATTGCTAATTCCATGTTTTACAAAAAAACTATGCATGTTATTCAAGTAAAGAATGGAATTGCTAGGTAAACTCATGAATTCATCAAATAAACCGTCTAAACACCAAAAATATTCTACAACCATGCCCAAATTTAACATCTGATACACAAATTTACCAATTTATAACCGGAGCATGGCGTGGCAGCCATCACAGGAGGAAGTGCGGTTGCGTCTCCTCTTGGTAAGGTCGAAGGTTGACCCTGGCGGGAGCACACAAACCGCTGCATGATGATGGCGTCGCTGAGCCAGGTAGTGACGAATTGCTGTTCCTGACTTGAAAACAGACCCGTTCCGCATGAGCGCAGTAGGAGCGTGCCTCCCCAGAAGAGACAACTCCATGCCGACACGGGGAAGAAGGGATCTACGTCAGCGGCGAGGGGGACTCACATAATCCCATCTCGCCAAGGCTATTCGTAACAGAGGAGAGAAGATTTTTGGAATAGAGAGAAACGGAAAGATCGAGAGAGAAAATTTCGGAAGAGAGGAGATCCGTAGAAGTTTCGAGACAGCAAGAAAGTCGGGAAAAAGAAAAAAAAACAGAGCGAGAGAGCCTCTGCTGAAAACTGGGTCCCATTTATCGGTCTTACTAATCATTGTACTGTAGATGAACAGTATACTCGGATCCAAAATAAGACATATAGTATAGATGTGTAGCAGAAAATTCCTTTTTTCTTTAAATTCTACTGGCTTTTATTTGTATGTTTGTTATTTTTGTCTTCCCTCGTGTTTCTTAAATTCCTCCTTTAGGATATAAGGCCTACAGGTGTAACGGATACTTAATCATAAAAAAAAACATTAAACTGATAATTCCAGAGGTATGATCTTAAACGACACACTACTTAAAATCCATCACAGGTAAGACACCAGACATAAATTGGTGGGCACGAATTAAGCATTTTTTTCCCATTTTTTGTTTTAATAAAAGAGCATGAATGAAAGCCTAAATTGGTGGCATCGAGTGCGGTGATATCTGATCACCTAAAAAAATTATCATAAAATGGACCTACCAACCCACTGGGCAAATGTCTTAATTTCGTCAAGTTATGTTGACTTTTTCCAGTCAGGTAAACAAAACTGCCACCTCTAATGGGAAGAAAATAAGCTAGCATTTCCTCAGCTATCTTGTGCAATAGAGAAAAGGTTAAAAAAAAAAAATTGAAACATACCTCGCATAAAATCCGGCTAGGAAGAACACCTGTATCCAAATAAACTGATCTGCAGTTACCTTCAAAACTATAGCCTTGAAACTGTACTTGTCAGCTTTGCAGTCTCAGACTCCTTTCTCGTCCTGTCTTCAACAATCAAGAATTGTTGAACAGTCAAGATGTTGGCTTCTTCGGGCCCCCACAGAACAAGACTCAACAAAATCTCCTTCAAAGATAAGTACAACAAAAGATTATTTCTAACTAAAAGACCCCATAAGAATATAAAACAGAAATGAATAGAACCTAAGAGATGCACCAGAGTACCAGTCGTAAGTATTACATCAAAGGGGTGATAGTAAATTGGTGTTTTGACTTCTGAATTAAACCAGAGTGGGTACTTCCTGAGGTTTAATGTAAAACTCCACAGAACAAGAGTAATTTATATCTAACAAAAGTGAGTATTCATAATTTGAAGTTAATGTACCTAAACTCTTTCAAGCTAGAAAACAACGTAACATGCAAAGTTTCAAAGCCACCGAAAAATCCAGCGAGGTTAGTTAAAAGTGAAAGCTGACTAGAAACGTATTATGATAACAATAAAAATAATAAAACTAAAAACCATTCTAATAATTATGCAACTAGATCTTTAATAAGATTCTTTCCTTGCATGCCAAAAAATATTGAACAAATAGTGTACCGGTGAACTGACTTTACGGTTGCCTACCAGTAATCTATCATGTAGTGTTAAAAAATAATCAGGTCAGAATCTATTAATTGGTCCATGAGGTTAGACCATCAATCCGCACTCCTAATAGAAATAATGCACAAGACAATCCAAACAGTTATTGCATAGAGTTGAAACAATCTCCCATTCAGTCAAGATGCCGGCTTGGCTTCCTTTTCAAATGCAAACAACCTAGCAAAAATAAAGACGACAGATTAAATTTGTGATCTCATATCTTTCAAACTAGCAAACAATATATGCAGCCCAACAAACTTTTGGTAGGCGTATGACAGGTAAGAAATAAAAATGACACAAGTAAGAAAAAAAAAAATTTATATTATCTCACGAAATTTTGCCAATATGGTGCGAGACCCGACAGTTTAGGCATTACACCTGCAATAGCTCGAACAAGGTAGTGGGATGTGAGTTGCCCGTCAAGCAAACCATTAGAAGCCCACCTAATTCGGCAAAGCAAAAATCATAACAGAGAAGCGAGGACCAGAAAATAGTATCAGTACAATTAATATCATTAAAGGTACTTGTCTTTGTACATTTGTTAGTTAGGATGACAGCTCAAGGGTGATACCACGCCACTGGTGCACGCTCTTAAGTTCCAATCAAAAGTGCAAGTTTCAAATCAACCAAAACGAACCCATACAGAACCCCACCTCGCTCATGGGAACCAGGCCATTACCATGCACACAATGCCTCATCTTGCAACAAAATATTCCAACAGAAAAGTAGAAGAAAACACCAACCTGTCACTGGGGCCCCCAAAATCACACAAAAATAAGAAGCCATGCAATATCCACCGTTTTTGTTCTCTCAGATCTTGCAAAAACCCAAAGTAGCACAAAACAAAATAAAATATGATTACTCAGATTTTGACCATTGACGCTTACCAACATGAGATCACAAACAAAGTAAAAAATGTGAAGCAGAAAATTCCATTTTTCTTTAAATTCTACTGGCTTTTATTTGTATGTTTCTTATTTATGTCTTCCCTCATGTTTCTTAAATTCCTACTTTAGGATGTAAGGCCTACCGGTGTAACGGATACTTAATCATAAAAAAAAACATGAAACTGATAATTCCAGAGGTATGATCTTTAAACGACACACTAGTTAAAATCCATCACAGGTAAGATTCTTTTGTTTTTGGTTTTAATAAAAGAGAATGATTCAAGCATAAATTGGTGGCATCGAGTGGGGTGAGATGTGATCACCTAAAAAAATTATGATAAAATGGACCTACCAACCCATTGGGCAAAAGTCTTAATTTCGTCAAGTTATGTTGACTTTTTCCAATCAGGTAAACAAAACTGCCACCTCTAATGGGAAGAAAATAAGCTACCATTTCCTCCGCTACCTTGTGCAATAGAGAAAAGGTTAAAAAAAACAAAATTGAAACATACCTCGCGTAAAATCTGGCTAGGAGAACACCTGTATCCAAATAAACTGATCTGCAGGTACCTTCAAAACTATAGCCTTGAAACTGTACTTGTCAGCTTTGCAGTCTCAGACACCTTTCTCCTCGTGTCTTCAACAATCTAGAATTGTTGAACAGTCTAGATGTTGGCTTCTTGGGGCCCCATCAGAACAAGACTCAACAAAATCTCCTTTGAAGTTAAGTACAACAAAAGATTATTTCTAACTTAAAGACCCCAGAAGAATATAAAACCAAAATGAATAGAACCTAAAAGATGCACCAGAGTACCAGTCGTAAGTATTACATCAAAGGGGTGGTTGAAAATTGCTGTTTTGACATCTGAATTAAACCAAAGTCTGTACTCCCTGAGGTTTAATCTAAAACACCACTCAACAAGAGTAATTTATATCTAACAAAAGTGAGTATTCATAATTTGAAGTTAATGTACCTACACTCTTTCAAGCTAGAAAACAACGTAACATGCAAAGTTTCAAAGCCACCGAAAAACTGAGCGAGGTTGGTTAAAAGTGAAAGCTGACTACAAACGTATTATGATAACAATAATAATAATAAAAACCAATCTTATGATAATGCAACTAGATCTTTAATAAGATTCTTTCCTAACATGCCAAAAAATATTGAACAAACAGTGTACCGGTGAAGTGACTTTACCGTTGCCTACCAGTAATCAATCATGTAGTGTTAAAGAAATAATCAGGTCAGAATCTATTAATTGATTCCTGAGGTTAGATCATCAATCTGCACTCCTAATAGAAATAAGCACAAGAAATAACCAAACAGTTACCGCATAGAGCTGAAACAATCTCCTATTCTCTCAAGATGCTGGTTTGGCTTCCTTTTCAAATACAAAAAACCTAGCAAAAATAAAGACGATGGATTAAATTTGTGATCCCATATCTTTCAAAAGTAGCAAAAAATATATGCAGCCCAGCAAACTTTTGGTTGGCGTATGACAGGTAAGAAAGAAAAATAACACAAGTGTGAAAAAAAATATATATACTGTCTCACGAAATTTTGCCAATATGGTGGGAGACCCACAGCTTAGGCATTACACCAGCAATTGCACGAACAAGGTAGTGGGATGTGAGTTGCCCATCAAGCAAACCATTTGAAAATCCCCTAATTCGGCAAAGCAAAAATCATAACAGAGAAGTTAGGACCAGAAAATAGTAACTGTAAAATTAATATGATTAAAGGTAGTTGTCTTTGTACATTTGGTAGTTACGAATGACAGCTCAAGGGTGATGTCGCGCCACTGGTCCACGCTCTTAAGTTCCAATCAAAACTGCAAGTTTCAAATCAACCAAAACGAACCCATACAGAACCTCACCTCGCTCTTGGGAACCAGGCCATTACCATGCACACAATGCCTCATCTTGCAACAAAATATTCCAACAGAAAAGTAGAAGAAAAAATCAACCTGTCACTGGGGCCCCCCAAATCACGAAAAACTAAGAAGCCACGCAATATCCACCGTTTTTGTTCCCTCAGATCTTGCAAAAACTCAAAGTAGCACAAAACAAAATAAAATATGATTACTCAGATTTTGACCATTGACGCTTACCAACCTGAGATCACAAACAAGTAAAAAATGTGAAGCAGAAAATTCCATTTTTCTTTCAATTCTACAGGTTTTTATTTGTATGTTTGTTATTTTTATCTTCCCTCATCTTTCTTAAATTCCTCCTTTAGGATATAAGGCCTACCGGTGTAACGGATACTTCATCATAAAAAAAAACATGAAACTGATAATTCCAGAGGTATGATCTTAAACGACACACTAGTTAAAATCCATCACAGGTAAGATGCTTTTGTTTTTGGTTTTAATAAAAGAGAATGATTCAAGCATAAATTGGTGGCATCGAGTGGGGTGAGATGTGATCACCTAAAAAAATTATGATAAAATGGACCTACCAACCCATTGGGCAAAATTCTTAATTTCGTCAACTTATGTTGACTTTTTCCAATCAGGTAAACAAAACTGCCACCTCTAATGGGAAGAAAATAAGCTAGCATTTCCTCAGCTACCTTGTGCAATAGAGAAAAGGTTAAAATAAACAAAATTGAAACATACCTCGCATAAAATCTGGCTAGGAGAACACCTGTATCCAAATAAACTGATCTGCAGTTACCTTCAAAACTATAGCCTTGAAACTGTACTTGTCAGCTTTGCAGTCTCATACTCCTTTCTCGTCCTGTCTTCAACAATCAAGAATTGTTGAACAGTCTAGATGTTGGCTTCTTCGGGCCCCCACAGAACAAGACTCAACAAAATCTCCTTTGAAGATAGGTACAACAATAGATTATTTCTAACTAAAAGACCCCATAAGAATATAAAACAGAAACGAATAGAACCTAAAAGATGCACCAGAGTACCAGTCGTAAGTATTACATCAAAGGGGTGGTTGAAAATTGCTGTTTTGACTTCTGAATTAAACCACAGTCGGTACTCCCTGAGGTTTAATCTAAAACACCACTGAACAAGAGTAATTTTATATCTAACAAAAGTGAGAATTCATAATTCGAAGTGAATGTACCTAAACTCTTTCAAGCTAGAAAACAACGTAACATGCAAAGTTTCAATGCCACCGAAAAACTCAGCGAGGTTGGTTAAAAGTGAAAGCTGACTAGAAACGTATTATGATAACAATAATAATAATAAAAACCAATCTTATGATAATGCAACTACATCTTTAATAAGATTCTGTCCAAACATGCCAAAAAATATTGAACAAATAGTGTACCGGTGAAGTGACCTTACCGTTGCCTACCAGTAATCTATCATAAAGTGTTAAAGAAATAATCACATCAGAATCAATTAATTGATCCATGAGGATAGATCATCAATCCGCACTCCTAATAGAAATAAGCACAAGAAATAACCAAACAGCTACAAGCATAGATCTGAAACAATCTCCTATTCTCTCAAGATGCTAGTTTGCCTTCCTTTTCAAATGCAAAAAACCTAGCAAAAATAAAGATGATGGATTAAATTTGTGATCTCATATCTTTCAAACAAGCAAATAATATATGTAGCCCAGCAAACTTTTGGTTGGCGTATGACAGTTGAGATAGAAAAATGACACAAGGATGAAAAAAATATATATATATATCATCTCACGAAATTTTGCCAATATGGAGCCAGACCTACACAACTTAGGCATTACACCAGCAATAACTCGAACAAGGTAGTGGGATGTGACTTGCCCACCAAGCAAACCATTCGAAACCCACCTAATTCGGCAAAGCAAAAATCATAACAGAGAAGTTAGGACCAGAAAATAGTAACTGTAAAATTAATATCATTAAAGGTAATTGTCTTTGTACATTTGGTAGTTACGAATGACAACTCAAGGGTGATGTCAGGCCACTGGTGCACGCTCTTAAGTTCCAATCAAAACTGCTAGTTTCAAATCAACAAAAACAAACCCATACAGAACCTTACCTCGCTCATGGGAGCCAGGCCATTACCATGCACACAATGACGCATCTTGCAACAAAATATTCCAACAAAAAACTAGAAGAAAAAGACAACCTTTCACTGGGGCCCCCCAAATCACCCAAAACTAAGAAGCCACGGAATATCCACTGTTTTTGTTCCCTCAGATCTTCCAAAAACCCAAAGTAGCACAAAACAAAACAAAATATGATTACTCAGATTTTAACCATTGACGCTTACCAACCTGAGATCACAAACAAAGTAAAAATGTGAAGCACAAAATTCAATTTTTCTTTAAATTCTACTGGCTTTAATTTGTTTGTTTGTTATTTTCTTCCCTTATGTTTCTTAAATTTCTACTTTAAGGATATAAGGCCTATCGGTGTAACGGATACTTAATCATTAAAAAAAACATGAAACTGATAATTCCAGAGGTATGACCTTAAACGACAAACTAGTTAAAATACATCACAGGTAAGATTCTTTTGTTTTTGGTTTTAATAAAAGAGAATGATTCAAGCATAAATTGGTGGCATCGAGTGGGGTGAGATGTGATCACCTAAAAAAATTATGATAAAAATGGACCTACCAACCCATTGGGCAAAAGTCTTAATTTCGTAAAGTTATGTTGACTTTTTCCAATCAGGTAAACAAAACTGCCACCTCTAATGGGAAGAAAATAAGCTAGCATTTCCTCAGCTACCTTGTGCAATAGAGAAAAGGTTAAAAAAAACAAAATTGAAACATACCTCGCATAAAATCTGGCTAAGAGAACACCTGTATCCAAATAAACTGATCTGCAGGTACCTTCAAAACTATAGCCATGAAACTGTACTTGTCAGCTTTGCAGCCTCAGACTCCTTTCTCGTCCTGTCTTCAACAATCAAGAATTGTTGAACAGTCTAGTTGTTGGCTTCTTGGGGCCCCATCAGAACAAGCCTCAACAAAATCTCCTTTGAAGTTAAGTACAACAAAAGATTATTCCTAAATTAAAGACCCCAGAAGAATATAAAACCAAAATGAATAGAACCTAAAAGATGCACCAGAGTACCAGTTATAAGTATTACATCAAAGGGGTGGATGAATATTGCTGTTTTGACTTCTGAATTAAACCAAAGTCGGTACGCCCCGAGGTTTAATCTAAAACACCACTGAACAAGAGTAATTTATATCTAACAAAAGTGAGTATTCAAAATTAGAAGTTAATGTACCTAAACTCTTTCAAGCTAGAAAACAACGTAACAAGCAAAGTTTCAAAGCCACCGAAAAACTTAGCAAGGTTGGTTAAAAGTGAAAGCTGACTAGAAACGTATTATGATAACAATAATAATAATAAAAACCAATCTGATGATAATGCAACTAGATCTTTAATAAGATTCTTTCCTAACATGCCAAAAAATATTGAACAAATAGTGTACCGGTGAAGTGACTTTACCGCTGCCTACCAGTAATCTATCATGTAGTGTTAAAGAAATAATCAGGTCAGAATCTATTAATTGATCCATGAGGTTAAATCATGAATCCTCCCTCCTAATAGAAATAAGCACAAGAAATAACCAAACAGTTACTACATAGAGCTGAAACAATCTCCTATTCTCTCAAGATGCTTATTTGGCTTTCTTTTCAAATACAAAAAACCAAGCAAAAATAAAGACGACGGATTAAATTTGTGATCTCATATCTATCAAAGTAGCAAAAAATATATGCAGCCCAGCAAACTTTTGGTCGGCGTATGACATGTAAGAAAGAAAAATAACACAACTATGAAAAAAAATATATGTACTGTCTCACGAAATTATGCCAATATGGAGCGAGACCCACAGCTTAGGCATTACACCAGCAATAGCTGGAACAAGGTAGTGGGATGTGGGTTGCCTTCAAGCAAACCATTTGAAACCCACCTAACTCGGCAAAACAAAAATCATAACAGAGAAGTTAGGACCAGAAGATAGTAACTGTAAAATTAATATGATTAAAGGTAGGTGTCTTTGTACATTTGGTAGTTACGAATGACAGCTCAAGGGTGATGTCGCGCCACTGGTGCACGCTCTTAAGTTCCAATCAAAACGGCAAGTTTCAAATCAACCAAAACGAACCCATACAGAACCTCACCTCGCACTTGGGAACCAGGCCATTACCATGCACACAATGCCTCATCTTCCAACAAAATATTCCACCAGTAGAAGAAAAAACCAACCTGTCACTGGGCCCCCCCCCCCAAATCACGCAAAACTAAGAAGCCACACAATATCCACCGTTTGTGTACCCTCAGATCTTGCAAAAACCCAAAGGAGCACAAAACAAAATAAAATATGATTACTCAGATTTTGACCATGGACGCTTACCAACCTGAGATTTCAAACAAAGTAAAAAATGTGAAGCAGAAAATTCCATTTTTCTTTAAATTCTACTGGCTTTAATTTGTATGTTTGTTATTTTTGTCTTCCCTCATGTTTCTTAAATTCCTACTTAAAGGATATAAGGCCGCCTACCGGTGTAACGGATACTTAATCATAAAAAAAAACATGAAACTGATAATTCCAGAGGTATGATCTTAAACGAGACACTAGTTAAAATCCATCGGAGGTAAGACGCAAGACATAAATTGGTGGGCACGAATTAAGCATTGTTTTTCCCATTTTTTTGTTTTAATAAAAGGGCATGAATGAAAGCCTAAATTGGTGGCATCGAGTGAGGCGAGATCTGATCAGCTAAAAAAATTATCATAATATGGACCTACCAACCCACTGGGCAAATGTCTTAATTTCGTCAAGTTATGTTGCCTTTTTCCAATCAGGTAAATAAAACTGCCACCTCTAATGGGAAGAAAATAAGCTAGGATTTCCACAGCTATATTGTGCAATAGAGAAAAGGTTAAAAAAAAAAATTGAAACATACCTCGCATAAAATCTGGCTAGGAGAACACCTGTATCCAAATAAACTGATCTGCAGGTACCTTCAAAACTATAGCCTTGAAACTGTACTTGTCAGCTTTGCAGTCTCATACTCCTTTCTCGTCCTGTCTTCAACAATCAAGAATTGTTGAACAGTCTAGATGTTGGCTTCTTCGGGCCCCCACAGAACAAGACTCAACAAAATCTCCATTGAAGATAGGTACAACAATAGATTATTTCTAACTAAAAGACCCCATAAGAATATAAAACAGAAACGAATAGAACCTAAAAGATGCACCAGAGTACCAGTCGTAAGTATTACATCAAAGGGGTGGTTGAAAATTGCTGTTTTGACTTCTGAATTAAACCACAGTCGGTACTCCCTGAGGTTTAATCTAAAACACCACTGAACAAGAGTAATTTATATCTAACAAAAGTGAGAATTCATAATTCGAAGTGAATGTACCTAAACTCTTTCAAGCTAGAAAACAACGTAACATGCAAAGTTTCAATGCCACCGAAAAACTCAGCGAGGTTGGTTAAAAGTGAAAGCTGACTAGAAACGTATTATGATAACAATAATAATAATAAAAACCAATCTTATGATAATGCAACTAGATCTTTAATAAGATTCTTTCCTAACATGCCAAAAAATATTGAACAAATAGTGTACCGGTGAAGTGACTTTACCGTTGCCTACCAGTAATCTATCATGTAGTGTTAAAGAAATAATCAGGTCAGAATCTATTAATTGATCCATGAGGTTAAATCATCAATCCTCCCTCCTAATAGAAATAAGCACAAGAAATAACCAAACAGTTACTGCATAGAGCTGAAACAATCTCCTATTCTCTCAAGATGCTTGTTTGTCTTCCTTTCCAAATGCAAAAAACCTAGCAAAAATAAAGACGATGGATTAAATTTCTGATCTCATATCTTTCAAACAAGCAAATAATATATGTAGCCCAGCAAACTTTTGGTTGGCTTATGACAGTTGAGATGGAAAAATGACACCAGGATGAAAAATATATATATATATATATCATCTCACTAAATTTTGCCAATATGGAGCCAGACCTACAACTTAGGCATTGCACCAGCAATACCTCGAACAAGGTAGTGGGATGTGAGTTGCCCATCAAGCAAACCATTCGAAACCACCTAATTCGGCAAAGCAAAAATCATAACAGAGAAGTTAGGACCAGAACATAGTAACTGTAAAATTAATATCATTAAAGGTAATTGTCTTTGTACATTTGGTAGTTACGAATGACAGCTCAAGAGTGATGTCGGGCCACTGGTGCACGCTCTTAAGTTCCAATCAAAACTGCTAGTTTCAAATCAACAAAAACGAACCCATACAGAACCTCACCTCGCTCATGGGAGCCAGGCCATTACCATGCACACAATGACGCATCTTGCAACAAAATATTCCAACAGAAAACTAGAAGAAAAAGACAACCTGTCACTGGGGCCCCCCAAATCACCCAAAACTAAGAAGCCACGCAATATCCACCGTTTTTGTTCCCTCAGATCTTGCAAAAACCCAAAGTAGCACAAAACAAAATAAAATATGATTACTCTGATTTTAACCATTGACGCTTACCAAACTGAGATCACAAACAAAGTAAAAATGTGAAGCACAAAATTCCATTTTTCTTTAAATTCTACTGGATTTTATTTGTATGTTTGTTATTTTTGTCTTCCCTCATGTTTCTTAAATTCCTCCTTTAGGTGCAACGGATACTGAATCATAAAAAAAAACATTAAACTGATAATTCCAGAGGTATGATCTTAAAGGACACACTAGTTAAAATCCATCACAGGTAAGACGCCAGACATAAATTGGTGGGCACGAATTAAGCATTGTTTTTCCCATTTTTTTGTTTTAATAAAAGAGCATGAATGAAAGCCTCAATTGGTGGCATCGAGTGATGTGAGATCTGATCACCTAAAAAAATTATGATAAAATGGACCTACCAACCCACTGGGCAAATGTCCTAATTTCATCAAGTTATGTTGACTTTTTCCAGTAAGGTAAACAAAACTGCCACCTCTAATGGGAAGAAAATAAGCTATCATTTCCTCAGCTATCTTGTGCAATAGAGAAAAGGTTAAAAAAAAAATTGAAACATACCTCGCTAAAATCTGGTAAGGAGAACACCTGAATACAAATAAACTGATCTGCAGTTACCTCCAAAACTATAGACTTGAAATTGTACTTGTCAGCTTTGCAGTCTCAGACTCCTTTCTCGTCCAGTCTTCAACTATCTAGAATTGTAAAACAGGCTAGATGTTGGCTTCTCGGGGCCCCATCAGAACAAGACTCAACAAAATCTCCTTTAAAGTTAACTACAACAAAAGATTATTTCTAAGTTAAAGACCCCATAAGAATATAAAACAGAAATAAATAGCACCTAAAAGAAGCACTAGATTACCAGTCGTAAGTACTACATCAAAGGGTGGTAGTAAATTGGTGTTTTTACTTCTGAATTAAACCAGTGTGGGTACTTCCTGAGGTTTAATCTAAAACTCCACTGAGTATTCATAATTTGAAGTTAATGTACCTAAACTCTTTCAAGCTAGAAAACAACGTAACATGCAATGTCTCAAAGCCACCGAAAAACTAAGCGAGGTTGGTTAAAAGTGAAAGCTGACTAGAAACGTATTATGATAAAAATAATAATAATAAAAACCAATCTTATGATAATGCAACTAGATCTTTAAGAAGATTCTTTCCTAACATGCCAAAAAATATTGAACAAATAGTGTACCGGTGAAGTGACCTTACCGTTGCCTACCAGTAATCTATCATGTAGTGTTAAAGAAATAATCAGGTCAGCATCTATTAATTGATCCATGAGGAAAGATCATCAATCCCCACTACTAATAGAAATAAGCACAAGAAATAACCAAACAGCTACTGCATAGAGCTGAAACAATCTCCTATTCTCTCAAGATGCTAGTTTGCCTTCCTTTTCAAATGGAAAAAACCTAGCAAAAATAAAGACGATGGATTAAATTTGTGATCTCATATCTTTCAAACTAGCAAAAAATATATGCCGTCCAGCAAACTTTTGGTTGGCGTATGACAGGTGAGAGAGAAAAATGACACAAGTATGAAAAATATATATATATATCCTATCTCACGAAATTTTGCCAATATGGAGCGAGACCCACAGCTTAGGCATTACACCAGCAATAGCTGGAACAAGTTAGTTGGATGTGAGTTGCCCATCAAGCAAACCATTTGAAACCCTCCTAATTCGGCAAAGCAAAAATCATAACAGAGAAGTTAGGACCAGAAAATAATAATTGTAAAATTAATATGATTAAAGGTAGTTGTCTTTTTATAGTTGGTAGTTACGAATGACAGCTCAAGGGTGATGTCGCGCCACTGGTGCACGCTCTTAAGTTCCAATCAAAACTGCTAGTTTCAAATCAACCAAAACGAACCCATACAGAACCTCACCTCGCTCATGGGAACAGGCCATTACCATGCACACAATGCCTCATCTTGCAACAAAATATTCCAACAGAAAAGTAGAAGAAAAAACCATCCAGTCACTGGGCCTCCCCCCCCCAAATCACGCAAAACTAAGAAGCCACGCAATATCCACCGTTTTTGATCCCTCAGATCTTGCAAAAATTCAAAGTAGGACAAAACAAAATAAAATATGATTACTCAGATTTTGACCATTGACGCTTTCCAACTTGAAATCACAAACAAGTAAAAAATGTGAAGCAGAAAATTCCATTGTTCTTTAAATTCTACTGGTTTTTATTTGTATGTTTGTTATTTTTGTCTTCCCTCATATTTCTTAAATTCCTCCTTTAGGATATAAGGCCTACCGGTGTAACGGATACTTCATCATAAAAAAAAGCATGAAACTGATAATTCCAGAGGTATGATAAACGACACACTAGTTAAAATTCATCACAGGTAAGATTCTTTTGTTTTTTGTTTTAATAAAAGAGAATGATTCAAGCATAAATTGGTGGCATCGAGTGGGGTGAGATGTGATCACCTAAAAAAATTATGATAAAATGGACCTACCAACCCATTGGGCAAAATTCTTAATTTCGTCAAGTTATGTTGACTTTTTCCAATCCGGTAAACAAAACTGCCACCTCTAATGGGAAGAAAATAAGCTAGCATTTCCTCAGCTACCTTGTGCATTAGAGAAAAGGTTAAAAAAAACAAAATCGAAACATACCTCGCATAAAATCTGGCTAGGAGAACACCAGTATCCAAATAAACTGATCTGCAGCTACCTTCAAAACTATAGCCTTGAAACTGTACTTGTCAGCTTTGCAGTCTTATACACCTTTCTCGTCCTGTCTTCAACAATCAAGAATTGTTGAACAGTCTAGATGTTGGCTTCTTCGGTCCCCCACAGAACAAGACTCAACAAAATCTCCTCTGAAGATAAGTACAACAATAGATTATTTCTAACTAAAAGACCCCATAAGAATATAAAACAGAAATGAATAGAACCTAAAAGATGCACCAGAGTACCAGTCGTAAGTATTCCATCAAAGGGGTGGTAGAAAATTGGTGTTTTTTCTTCTGAATTAAACCAGAGTGGGTACTTCCTGAGGTTTAATCTAAAACTCCACTGAACAAGAGTAATTTATATCTAACTCCACTGAGTATTCATAATTTGATGTTAATGTACCTAAACTGACGTAACATGCAAAGTTTCAAAGCCACTGAAAAACACAGCGAGGTTGGTTAAAAGTGAAAGCTGACTAGAAACGTATTATGACAATAATAATAATAATAAAAACCAATCTTATGATAATGCAACTAGATCTTTGATAAGATTCTTTCCTAACATGCCAAAAAATATTGAACAAATAGTGTACCGGTGAAGTGACCTTACCGTTGCCTACCAGTAATCTATCATGTAGTGTTAAAGAAATAATCAGGTCAGAATCTATTAATTGATCCATGAGTGTAGATCATCAGTCCGCACTCCTAACAGAAATAATGCACAAGAAATAACCAAACAGTTAGTGGATAGAGCTGAAACAATCTCCTATTCTCTCAAGATGGTGGTTTGGCTTCCCTTTTCAAATGCAAAAAACCTAGCAAAAATAAAGACGACGGATTAAATTTGTGATCTCATATCTTTCAAACTAGCAAAAGATATATGCAGCCCAGGAAACTTTTGGTTGGTGTATGACAGTTGAGAAAGAAAAATGACAGAAGCATGAAAAAGAAAAAAATACTGTCTCACGAAATTTTGCCAATATGGAGCGAGACCCACAGCTTAGGCATTACACCAGCAATAGCTGGAACAAGGTAGTGGGATGTGAGTTGCCCTTCAAGCAAACAATTTGAAACCCACCTAATTCAGCAAAACAAAAATCATAACAGAGAAGTTAGGACCAGAAAATAGTAACTGTAAAATTAATATGATTAAAGGTAGTTGTCTTTGTACATTTGGTAGTTACGAATGACAGCTCAAGGGTGATGTCGCGCCACTGGTGGACGCTCATAAGTTCCAATCAAAACTGCTAGTTTCAAATCAACCAAAACGAACCCATACAGAACCTCACCTCGCTCATGGGAACCAGGCCATTACCATGCACATAATGCCTCATCTTGCAACAAAATATTCCAACAGAAAAGTAGAAGAAAAAACCAACCTGTCACTGGGGCCCCCCAACTCACACAAAACTAATAAGGCACGCAATATCCACCGTTTTTGTTCCCTCAGATCTTGCAAAAACCCAAAGTAGCACAAACAGAATAAAATATGATTACTCAGATTTTTCATGGACACTTACCAACCTGAGATCACAAACAAAGTAAAATGTGAAGCAGAAAATTTCATTTTTCTTTAAATTCTATTAGATTTTGTTTGTATGTTTGTTATTTTTGTCTTCCCTCATGTTTCTTAAATTCCTCCTTTAGGAGATAAGGCCTACCGGTGTATCGGATACTTAATCATAACAAAAAAAACATGAAACTGATAATTCCAGGGGTATGATCTTAAACGACACTGGTTAAAATCCATCACAGGTAAGACGCCAAACATAAATTGGTGGGCATGAATGAAGCAGTGTTTTTCTTTTTTCTTTTTTTTTTTTTTTAATAAAACAGAATGATTCAAGCATAAAATGGTGGCATCGAGTGGGGTGAGATGTGATCACCTAAAAAAATTAGAATAAAATGGACCTACTAACCCATAGGGCAAAAGTCTTAATTTTGTCAAGTTATGTTGACTTTTTCCAATCAGGTAAACAAAACTGCCACCTCTAATGGGAAGAAAATAAGCTAGCATTTCCTCAGCTATCTTGTGCAATAGAGAAAAGGTTAAAAAAATAATTGAAACATACATCGCATAAAATCTGGCTAGGAGAACACCTGAATCCAAATAAACTGATCTGCAGTTACCTTCAAAACTATAGCCTTGAAACTGTACTTGTCAGCTTTGCAGTCTCAGACTCCTTTCTCGTCCTCTCTTCAACTATCTAGAATTATTGAACAGTCTAGATGTTGGCTTCTTCGGGCCTCATCAGAACAAGCCACAACAAAATCTCCTTTAAAGTTAAGTACAACAAAAGATTATTTCTAACTAAAAGACCCCATAAGAATATAAAACAGAAATGAATAGAACCTAAAAGATGCACCAGAGTACCAGTCGTAAGTATTACATCAAAGGGGTGGTAGAAAATTGGTGTTTTGACTTGTGAATTAAACCAATGTCGGTACTTCCTGAGGTTTAATCTAAAACACCACTGAACAAGAGTATTTTATATCTAACAAAAGTGAGTATTCATAATTTGAAGTTAATGTACCTAAACTCTTTCAAGCTAGAAAATAATGTAACATGCAAAGTTTCAAAGCCACCGAAAAACTCGGCGAGGTTGGTTAAAAGTGATAGCTGACTAGAAACGTATTATGATAAAAATAATAATAATAAAAACCAATCTTATGATAATGCAACTAATTCTTTAATAAGATTGTATCCTAACATGCCAAAAAATATTGAACAAAAAGAGTACCGGTGAACTGACTTTACGTTTGCCTACCAGTAATCTATCATGTAGTGTTAAAGAAATAATCAGGTCAGAATCTATTAATTGATCCATGAGTGTAGATCATCAGTCCGCACTGCTAACAGAAATAATGCACAAGAAATAACCAAACAGTTAGTGGATAGAGCTGAAACAATCTCCTATTCTCTCAAGATGGTGGTTTGTCTTCCTTTTCAAATGCAAAAAACCTAGCAAAAATAAAGACGACGGATTAAATTTGTGATCTCATATCTTTCAAACTAGCAAAAAATATATGCAGCCCAGCAAACTTTTGGTTGGCGTATGACAGGTAAGAAAGAAAACTGACACAAGAATGAAAAAATATATATATATATTATCTCACGAAATTATGCAAATATGGAGCGAGACCTACAGCTTAGGCATTACACCAGCAATAGCTCGAACAAGCTAGTGGGATGTGAGTTGCCCGTCGAGCAAACCATTAGAAGCCCACCTAATTCGGCAAAGCAAAAATCATAACAGAGAAGTCAGGTAAACAAAACTGCCACATCCAATGGGAAGCAAATAAGCTAGCATTTCCTGAGCTATCTAGTGCAATAGAGAAAATCTAAAAAAAAAAAATTAGAAAAAAAATTGAAACATAACTGACATAAAATCTGACAAGGAGAATACCTGTATAGTGCACAAGAAAAAGAATGCTTACTTCTCGCCTGCGCGCTTGACTCTCACTCCAAGATAAACCTCTCCTTCCTTATCAGGTAAAGATCAAATTAAATAACTATGAAATATGAATAAGTCTTAATCCATGAGGGTAAACATGCTATTATTCAGACCATAATTGTTGCCCCAAACTCAACAGATCCAAGTGTTTTGCAAGTCAATGATCTAAGCAAAACCCAACATAAATCAACTTTTCACATAAGCAGACAGAATAGAACCATACAAGATGCCGAGTAACCACAAACCCATCTCACTGATAAACTCAACCCAAACCAACCCACAACTCAGCCTGACTTGACAAACTATACCGGATCAAACTTAAGAAAATCTCAGATTTATTATTACAAAAGTCTAATTGACTGAAATAATAACGGAAGTCAATTTAATTGAGACCAGTCACCCAAACTGATGTCAACCCAATTAAGTCACAGTTGTAGAATTGAATACCATACTAACAACACCACTAGACAAAAGGACACAGCATATGACATAAAAACAATACCTCTTTAGAATATAACATCCTCTGATTACCTGACAATACAACAAGTCAATTATTTTGACATGCTGACAAAGGTCCAACATTTAACACAATATGATAACCAGCTACCAAAGTGCACAAAAATAAAGAAATCTATGCTTATTTACTAACCATCCTCTTATTACCTGACATTGCAACAAAGTCCAGTCGATGCGCCAACAGATGTCCAATGATTGGCTAGTCCCATCCTCTTGCTGGTTTCCCAACAGTAAACAAAAAAAATAACCCCATTTATACAATGCATGAAGAATCCAATATCTGAAACTGCTGTGTATTATATCAAATTATAGGATCCCACTAAAATTCATCTATAATTCAAAACGTAGCAAACCACGGCATTGAATAGACCACAGCTCGAATAGACCAGCATGCAAGTCTGCTGAATGTGACTGATTCATGCAACGTTCACAATACACTAAGGCTATGATCTTGAGCATGACAGGTTTAATCAAATTCGTAAGTCAATAACCTTACCAAATGTGTACAAAAAGAAATTTGAAGAAAGAAAACATTCCTCATCTCATATTTATATTGAACTGACATCATGGCTACTCGCTTAGAAGGGGAAGTTCCAGATTTCTAGAAACACACTTTTTAAGAAAACACATACCGCAAGGCAGCCTCCAAACCTTCTAATGTGCTTTATCATTCTTGTATTAAGGATTGAATTTGCATGCGTTGCATGAATGTCTGAAAATATAAAAACAGAACAAAACAAAGTTACATTGTGTACATTTGGTGCCATGAACTATAGAATTTGGTTTAATTAGGCACATGAAGTTACATTTGTGAATCAATTCATAGACATTGGTTTGATCAAAACCCATCCAGTATAACACCTGACAATGCTAATTAGCCTCAAATGGTGTGACAAGAATCTGCCTACTACATCATCTTTAAATAGAGAGTCAAATAATTAAATTCCAGTACCTTCGGACTAACTAAACCTTGGGTAATTGCTACAACCAATTCAGTGGTTACTTGCTACAGATAGAGAATTCTACAACATAATATATGGTAAAAGGAAACCAGAATAACCGTAGCAACCGAAAACTTATGAGATTCTTAAGTAGAAAAGTGATTGTAGTCTTAACTGTGATAGATATCAGTGTAATTAAGGCACCTGCACAAATTAGAAAACATTATAAATAGATAAACACTCAGAAAAAAAGAGACGCCAAAAATAATCTACAGAAGATGAAAGAATATCAGGATATCAACTATTTCAATTTAAACGAAAGAAGGAAAATAGAAGTGTGTACTATAAATAGATCCTCAATGTCGTATTCTTCGTTGTTAGTGTCAGTGCTGACACTGGTGTTTTTTCTACCCAGATCTAGTCATTTTGAGCTTCGTCCGACCAGCACCAGCAGCAGGTCGAGAAGTCGAGAAATGGAGGCTGAGAGCTGTGTACAACTCAACACGCTGATTTTATCCAACTAGAAAAGGTAGAAAATGACATGCACTGTAGCTTGTACACTCACTAATCTTTGATCAACAATAACCGCAAAAAACAAAGACGCAGATTAAACTGAAATGCAAAGTTAGGCTCCCCGATTAAGCTCAAAATGAGAAGAAACTGTATCAAAAGGAGGCTCACCGATTTGCTTGACCTGATTTTGTGCGAAGTTGGAGGCAACAAAGAGGCGAGAAGCATAGAGACAAGAGAGACGAGGGAAGCCTCTTTGCTTGACCTGATTTTGTACGGAGTGTGGAGAGCAGAGTGGAAGCCTGACTTCGGGAGGTCCTCTTCTTCCTTTTCCGACATGCTGAGACGAGGGAAGCCTACTCGGCGGTGGAAAAATTAGAGTGAGTTCAAGAAAAATCTCTTTTTTCCTCACATCGCTCTCTCTCGCTCCTTCCTTGCCCCTCGTCTCTCTTTTCTCGCATTTGAGCGATTTTCTCGCATTCTCCCTTGTTGGCTCAATTGTGATTGCGGTAACTGGGTCTGGGTCTGGGTCTGTTTGAAAAAGTGCTATTGAGGTAAAAGCGCTAGGAGCTTTTTTAACAAGACAGGGTTTCTTGAGGCGGTGGACAAAAGATAGGTTTTTTTTGGGCAAAAGCGCTGGAAGCTTCCTTAACAAGACACAGGGGTTTCTTGAGGCGGTGGACAAAAGATACGGACCGAAGATTTTATTCTCTCCAGCAATTGCATTGATTTGTTAATATTTAATACTAAATATATGCAGAATCAGATGACAAAACTAAACCATAAAAAAAAATTAAAACTAAATCTCTAAGAATCATATCTCGTGAAAAAAAATATATATTTCTCAATATCGATCTTGAGTGCATATCTTGTGATATAATGCAGATGAGAAAGGCATAATTAAAACACGCTTGATTAAGTTATCAGTTCATTTTTTATTGATCTATAATTAATTAGTTTTTCTTATCAACATAATATTAGCTAAATATTTTCAAAAATAGATAATTTTACTCTTCATTAATTATATCGTTTAAAAACTACAGTTCTTCCTTATATTATCATTAAAATTTTCTTTCCTTAAAAGTGAAGTATATAAAATATGTTATTTTACTTAAATTCTTTTTTTATATAATTTTCTAAATTAGATGTAAAATAGAAAATAAGTTACTGCGATGTTCACTATTTGTATTTCCTTAAAACTTTCAAAAAAATTAAAGCTAATCCAAAAACAGAAGATTTATTATATCATATAAATACATCGATATTGTATACATTGATTATCGGATAGCATTGACTTTGGTCTTAATTGTACTCTAGTTTGTACAGATAAAATGCATTAATTAGTGGAGAACACATCGAAGCGTGTAAAAGTCTTGTATAAACTGTACTCTTGTACGGTTTAAATTATAAGAGTAGAATTAAGATGTTCTTGATAAGCTCATCAAGTCTTTTTGTGAACTTAACTCAAAAATCTATCGGATTGAGTTCAAACGACATATCCAAACCGTCGAAATCGTTCTACTTCACGAGTGATGCATTTACATATCAAATTTATAATTTTTCGAACTAGTTTAGTATAAAGTCAAGCGGTCAAAAAATAATAAAAAAAAATGAACTCATTAAAATGAACTTATAAATTATTTTCTTTTTTTACAGCTTGACTTCATACTAAATTAGTTCAAAAATTTAAAATTTTGACATGTAAATGCATCACTCATGAAGTAGATCGGTTTCAACGGTTTGGATGCATCGTTTGAAGTCAATCCGATAGATTTTTGAGTTGAACTCACAAAGGAATTTGGTGAGCTTAAGAACACCTTAGTTCTACTCAAATTATAATTACCAAAATCCGAAATGTAGCAAAAGTTATTGTCTATGTTGTTTTTAATAAAATTAGAATCATTCAGTTACGTTCAACCATTGTACTCGACATAAATTGCATCTCAACAGCCGAAATTTTTTATTTTTTAATCAATAACATAAAAAGTACGAAATTCAAACAAAATATTAGATTTCCAAAATTTTATAAAATGAAGACATTAGCAAAATAATTGCACTTTCATTGCTAATAAAGTTTAGCGGTAGGATTTTGGCTATATACCGATGACTTTGCCTTCGGTAGAAATGGATGAGGACCAACCGCTTGCAAAATCAGCCTGTCAATAAAATCTCGCAAATATATGTTAATTTAAATGATGCAAAATTTCAAAAACAAACAGACAAATTATGTTAAGTTAAATTCAAAAACAGACAAACAAATGTTGCAAGCCTGACACAAGTTGTCGTTTTGCTTTGCCAAACAAAACAAAAAATCTATTTCAACAACTAAATAATTGGAGAGTTTTTTTGCTAGAAAGGGCATTGAATTTTCGGAGGATGGTGATACCGTTGATTTTGTCAGAAGCCAAGCTTATTACTGAAAAAGCTTAAAAGGCGGTAGTGATATTTTTTAAGACAATCTGATCTTATATTTTAACATTTGAATTTTTTTATGTTGCAGCGAAAAGAATCGGTCGAAACAATTGCGAAAACCTACATGTCTTGGATAAATTAAAACTGAACATAAAAAATTAAGGGTCTATTCGGCTGAACAGTGGGAACGGGAATAGGAATAGGAATAGAAAATTTTTGAACTGGATTTTATTGTTCACGTGGGAAAAAAAAAAATTCAGTCTGAATGAATTTTTTTTTTCCCACGTGAACAGTAATTTCGGGATTACTGCCGAACAGGGCCTAAGCGTATAAAGAACTACACTGGCTACAAGTATTAATTGATTATTGAACTAGCAAAATATATTCAAGACTTTTTTTTGTGAGCGATACAAATTAAGTTTTGCCGTTAAATTGGCACGAAAACAATTAAAGTACCAAAAGACGAAATCGTGGTTGCATTTGATGGCAGCGTTCTCGATTTACCAACTCACAAAATTGACGTGGAGTTAGAAATGAAAAGTAATTTTTTATAATAAACCTATTCAAAAAAATTTAACATTCCAAATTGTCAAAAAAACTGAAACGTTGATAAATTTACTTTACTAAACTCACGTTCTTGATGTGGCATTCACCATCTGACGCGGCTGATCAAGAAGGAGATAAAAAAAATAGAACAACCTTTATAAATATTGTATATAAGGCAAAAGGTTCTGAAAAAAACAAGCCCATTTTTTTTTAATTTTTAACTTACCGTGCTTCGATACTCTGAGAGTAGTTAATTAGTCTTAATGTTGCTACGAGCTAGCTTTATGTAACTGTGTTATATATCCTGGGCAGTTACTTGAGTTAAAATTTCATACAATTTAATTTGGTGCATACTGATGAGCTTATTTTGAAACAAATGTTGGGATAGACTAAAACAAATGTTTCGTTATTGATATGGAAAACTATCATTTTTTTTAAATAAACATTATAAGAAGCTCATTTTGGAAAAAAAAAAAAAATTGATAACGTGTCGTGCCATGTACCAATGTACCGAGGAATTAAATTGTTCAAGTCTATATGCATAGTCCTGGTACTACCGAGGGATTAATTTTATATGCAAATTAAGTTTACGAATTTCATTCAATTTAGATTAATTTGAAAACATGAAAATCATAAGCTTTTATGTTTTATCTATTTGATTTGCGCATGAAGAAATAAATGGTTACTTTTTAGTCTTTCAGAACAAAAAAATATAAATAGCTCAGGATTTAGAAAGTATTGATAACATATCGTAATTAGTGTATCATCACGTCAACAAGACATTCGTTATGTTATTTTATACACTGAAATGTCCCTCTAGCTACTCTACAGCTATGCGTGTAGTCTTATGGGAAAACACGCCGTAACACCACATCAACGAGACATCACGTCATCGACCTCAATACCATGCTAACCCACATAATTTCCTTATTCGCACATGAAAATAGAAATTAGTAAGGGCATGTTCGGATGTTATATGATTGTGCATGAAGGGATTTTACGGGTTTGAAAACTCATGTTTTAATTTGCAGGAACCTATACTCATGAGTAGACACAAGAATAATTACATAAATGAGTGTTCGGTTGTATCGTGAGATTAGTTGTGGAAATTATTAATTTGTTTAGAAAATATATATTTCAATTTAAATATCACCTATTTAAAAACTTGCTGACTCATATACTCATTTTATATCAAAATAATATGTGGATAATATCATGATGCTCTTCTAATTTTAACTTTTTAATTAGTGACAAATAATCAAATAATTTTTTATTGTGTAATAATAATTATTTTATATAGATCAAGTATAGACTAATTAATGTTTAGGCATTTTCATGGTGAAAATTTAGCATGTTATTATTTAATGTACCTTTTGTAATGTGTTTTCATATTATTTATAATTTTTATGCAAATAGCATGTGTTTCTTTTCTACTTAGATAATCAAACTTTCATAACAAGCATGTTGCAAAACAATGAGTAACCGTACCAACTCACAAATTTAAATTTAAATATCTATGTAATTTGTAAAAATAAAATAAAAAATCAACTGTCTGGATCCGTTCTGATCAGTTTAGTCCCACTTGGATTTTATAAATAAAGTTGATCTCTTTATATATATAACCCCACTACCATGTCATTATAAAGTTCTTTAGAGAAGAAAAAATAAAGCCACTGACAGTGGATAGAGAGAGGAGAGAGAGATTAGGAATAAATTTATTTGGTCCGACTGCGGGTTTGCTTTTCTCAAAAAATTACACTGTCAGTGGAGAAATAGGAATAACACATAAGAATTGTATTCTATTTTAATCAAAAACTATATAATTTCCATCAAACCCAAGACTGCCGAATAGGCCCTAATAGAAAATCAAAATATATACAAACGGTGCATCCCGTATTCATGAAATTACAACCTTTCTATTGTTTGATAATAAAATTAATATTTTAATTAGGGCCGTATAAAAAGCTCATGGCTCGTGAGCCGCTCGAACTCAGCTCGGTAACAAACTTACTAACAACTCGTTCGTTAAAAACTTGAGTTACTCTGACTCGAGTTGAGTAACTCGTTTAACTCATGAGTTGAGTTCGAGTTGGACTCAGCTCGCTCATTTCATTTCGGACTCAGTTGAGTTCAGTACCTGCATCTCATATCTCGACTTTTTCAACAAATGAACAATGTTTCAAGGGATGCCCTTTCTTACTACTAAGCAAAAAATAACTATGACGTACGTGAATATTTTTAAGAATTTCTGTTAGGGTTGTTGCTTTTTGAAGAAATGAACCTTCTTGAAAATAGTTTATCACATAACAACAATTCAACATCTTAAAATTCAAAGTGCCAGACTGCTTGTAAGTGATTAGGATCATTGATCACGAGTTAATTCACGAGTCACGAGTCATCTCGAGTTACTCACAAGTTGATTTCGAATCAGCAAACCAGCTCGGTTTCAACTCGAGTCAACTCGGTTGGCTATTTTTCTGAGTTGAATTCGAGCTACCCAAACTCGAGCTAACTTGACTCGTTAGTAGCCCTAATTCTAATACACTATCATATTAAAGAACCAACAAATTATTTCCTAACTATATTTTTTTAATATCTAAATGACTAAATCGCGAGTCGTAGTGATAGAATTATTCTGGCATGTGAACTTTTTGTTAGTTATTCGTGTGTGCGCGGTTGCCTTTCTGGTAGGGTACCGTCACATACAATCAAATCGATCATGAGAAAGAGAAAAGAGGATAAGAAAAAGAAAAATAATGCGAAACGGTACGTATGGGAAATTTTTTATCTATAGAAATTATTAAATACAGATGTACGGAAACAAAAATAGTACCTCATTTGCAACAAATATAGAAAGATCTGACTCAATGAGTCCGATCCAAATTCAAATTTATAGATCGGTCTCAATGGTCCAGATCCATCAATATATATATATATATATATATATATAGTGCTGGGCTTAGCTACTCCATGGAGTAAAACGACTTGGTAGCACTGTTTTTACTGGACCATGTGATCAGCAATTTTCAAAGTGGCTTAATAAATAGTAAAAAAATTCCAAAAAATGTAAAATTTGGTCTCCAAGCAGATTTCAATATGGAGAACAACTTGAACGGTTCGGATCGGTCATTTGGACTTTGGAAATCCGAAAACGACTTGGTAGCACCGGGAGCTAGGAACTACCACTTTGACCTTAGTCACTCTCTCTCTCTCTATATATATATATATATATATATATAGTGCTGGGCTTAGCTACTTCATGGAGTAAAACGACTTGGTGCTCCACGCCTCATTATTTTCATTTTGAAAATCCAAACGACCGATCCGAACCGCTCAAGTTGTTCTCCATATTGATATGTGCTTGGAGACCAAATTTTACATTTTTTGGAATTTTTTTACTATTTATTAAGCCACTTTGAAAATCACTGATCCGGCGGTCCATAAATTTTTACTGTTTTTTACTGTTCATAAGGATTTTCAGATTTTCAAAGTGGCTTAATAAATAGTAAAAAAATTCCAAAAAATGTAAAATTTGGTCTCCAAGTACATTTCAATATGAAGAACATGTTGGAAGGTTCGAATCGACTATTTGAACTTTAAAATTGAAGATATGGCGTGAAGTACAAAGTCGTTTTACTCCATGAAGTAGCTAAGTCCATCTCTCTCTCTCTCTCTATATATATATATATATTGATGGATCTGGACCATTGAGACCGATCCATAAATTTTGGATCGGACTCATTGAGTCAGATCTTTCTATATTTGTTGCAAATGAGGTACTATTTCTGTTTCCGTATATCTGTATTTAATAATTTCTATAGATAAAAAATTTCCGTACGTATGGATCATAATGTGATGTCATGTTCGATTTCCGAGAAAAAAATTTGCATATCAACTTCCCCCTTTGAGTGTTGACTGATGCAGACTTTAGATCAAAAAGGTAATAATTATATTTCTCTCTCTTGATCACCTTTTTCCTTTTTTCTCCACTACTTATTTTATGTAATATTATTCACATTTTGTCATAAGATATTTTTCTCAATATTATTATTTTCATAAGATTACTTCACATAGGATGCGTTTGATTCATTCGAGAATATAGTTAACTTTGAGTTAGTTCCATTATTCTCAAATATTGATGATCCAAACGCAAATTAGCAAATTGGGTTAGTTCAAGAATAACTCTATTTTACTAACCCATAGAGCTAGTGGGATTATGATATTAATAAAATATTTGTTTTCTTTAATTAGAGTTAGTTTAAATATTAAATTAGTATTAAATAAATATAATATTAGATTAAATTAGTATTAAATAAAATATTAGTTTAAATATTAAATGTAATATAATATTAATATAAAATATAGATTAGTATTAAATAAATATAATATTAAATTAGATTAATATTAATTAAAATGTTAGATTAAATATCATATTGTAGTCATTTAAATATTAAATGTAATATAATATTAGTTTAAATATTAGAACAGTGTTGAAATGTGCTAATTAAGATGAAAGATAGGTAAGTGGGATCTCAAACGAATTTTCACGACGTGAAAATAGCGGTAGTGGTGTCAAATTTGTTATTTCAAGACTGTATATGTTGGCGGAAATTCAAAAATAAAATATTTTTTCTCTCTTCACACTTCCGAAGCTATTCCTACATTTACTTGAGCTCGAAGGGAACGAAAGCAACATGAAATGGCAACGAAAAAATGAACCAGCGATCCCTATATATAGCACAGGGGTCGCAGAGGCATTGGACGGCCCCTAGAGGCCGCAGAGACATTGGACAGCCCTGGTGTTTTTGGAATTCCCGAGAAAAGTGGTCTTTTGGTTTATTTTATTTTATAATGGTATAAATAAAAATTTCGGTGAACCAAGTACTAGAAACGTTGAGAAACTTATGCTTGACGAGAAAGACCAGCATCTGTACGTACTCCATTATCAATGCATCATTTACTGTAACACAGGTCTGTAAGAATCACGGCAGATGCTCTTCATAAGATAGAAATTGTCTAAATATGATAAATACTGTGTGCAATTTTGCATTTGCGGCCAATGATTTTTCAAGCGTATAATCAATACACTCCCCTAGCTACTTAGCTTCGACGAGCAACTGCTTCTCTTCGGTTCTTCTCAGTTGGCCTAGCTTCACCTAAATTTTGACTACAACTTAAAAAAATCATATTAATTTAATTAATGAATTATATTTTTTTGGTACGATTAAAATATAATTAAAAATAAGGACTGAAGTAAAATTATAAATACCGGTGCCCTGGTAGAAATTAGAAATTAAAAGTATAAGGTTTTTAGAATAAAAAAATAATATTAATTTCACTATTGACTCTGTCAACATTAATTGCAGGTAACTTTAACTTTTTATGTGTATGATTCATACTGTAGAAAAAAAAAATCCTGAAGTTCTCTAGAAAAATAATAAATGTAATATTACATTATCAATTGAACGGACACTTCGACGAGTTTACTCAATTTGTATTTAAGATCATGTATTCAAGTTTCATATCTAGTTATTTTATTGTAAAATAAGTAAACTCATGTTGAAAGTGTTTGTAACAAAAATATGAGATGATATTCACTTACATGTTACAAATACAATAAGAAGTAATTAGAATATCAAATTTTTTGTTATTTTACATACGAGGATGTGATATTCAATATGTGATGAAGCGGAAAACAAAAAAAAAAAATAATATATTATGGATATTAGTAGTTATAATGTTTTATTTTTTATTTTTTTGAACGCGATTAATATTCCTATAGCAATAATGAGATTAAAATACTAAATACATTTTATTGCACGTTATCAGGCTCATAATTAGTTTCGAGAATAATAGATATAAGGAGAGAAATGATACACGAGAGCTTCTGCAGAGTTTAAAATTATAAACAATTAACTCACCTAATGAGAAATAAATTGATGCGCCTGTGGTTTTAATATATATTCAACCTCATATTATAGAGTTCTAGATCTAACTAAAACTTTCAAAAAAGAATGATTAATTTTGGACCCTATCAAATACCCCCAAACTCAAGAAAAAACGATCAAAGTTAGTGTGTAGGCTAGTTTTGAACGTAACTAAGGAATAGCCTAAACCTTGAAAAATTTGCTAAATTGTCTTGGATCTAGATTCACCATGAAAAAGTTTACCCAAACCATAATTTATTTTGTAACTTGATGATTTTGTGAAATTTTTTATATATTTATTACAATTTAATTTGATCAAATTTAGGGTATCTCAAGCAATATATATAATTAACCTAAATGATATGTTACCTGAATATCCGGGCCGGGTATCTCAAGAAATAAAATTTGGTGTTAAATCTACCATGAGTATACACACAATTGCAAATAATTAATTATACTTAGAAATTATCGCAATACTTTGTCAAATTATCGGAGTCAATAATCTAAAAAAATTGTAATTTGAATTACGTTTAGTCCCAAGAATCTTTAATGAAAACATTATATAAGAAAACCTTCCAGAATAATATTTTTTAATCAAATTTCAATTTAGCATAAATTTATCCAACTAGAAACCATCAGGCATAGACAATTAAATTATTAAAAACTTAGGGTTAGTCTCAACAAATTCATCCAAATCCTTCACTTTGACAATTACAAGTTGCTATTTAATTACTCTAAATTAACTCTAAGTATAATCCTAATTAAGTTATATGACCTAACCTACATGCATACTAGGCAAAAACCCTAATTCATCCTTCTAGGGTTTGAGAAACCCCTAGTTAAGACTAGGTAAAATTCCTAGCAAATTGATAAAAATATGTCTTAAATGCAAGTGCCTCCAAGAGACGACTCGCTATTTCTTCCATAACTTCAGGAGGTGCTAACACTTGTTGGGCTTATCCAGTAGTTCACACCATTCCAGAGGATTGCTATGGGAAAAACATGAAAATATTTATAACAAGTACTAACTATGAAGAAAAATAAAACAATAATTCATTCCTTAATTTTAAGGTTAACGCTTGACATGAGGTTGGTTTTTGTTTTGTGATGAATGTTTTACTAATATTACAATATATGTCAGGTCGTGGAATATTATACGTACATTGGATCAATTGGATTGTCTATACAAATATTTAGTTAATGTTTTCAGTATAATATGAAAACAGAAATTAAAATGATAAACTATATATTGGAGAAATTAATCAAGTTGTCTGACTGGTACATAAATTATATATACAATTTTATCAAATACACTACTTTTTTATTGAAGGGTCCGGGTACAACCCTGCAACTTTTTAGATGCTATTTTGTATAGTTGAACATGTGTCCCTCGGTACGACACGGCCATCATTGCAAGAGCTGACCTGACCACAATGATGACCTTAAAACTGATCCGGCGACTCTTCTCGAACATCTCAGGTCTTCATATTAACTATGCCAAGAGCCTATTTGTCCCTTTTAACCTATCTCCTACAGACCAAGACATGGTCCATTTGATCTTTGGGTGCGATCAGACGGAACTGCCAATCACCTATTTGGGCATGCCTTTAACCTTCAAAAGACCCAAAAGAAGCGACTTCATGCCTCTAATCGAAAAAATTGAGAGCAGAATGCAGGGGTGGCACGGCAAGTTGTTATCAAGGGGGGGTAGATTGCTATTGCAAAACTCGGTCTTAGCATCCATCCCACTGTATTATATGATGTGCTTTGTGCTGCCCAAATGGGTTCTCAACAGAATTGATGCTATCAGAAGAAAATTTCTATGGGGGAGTGATCAAAACAGAGGCATCTCATTGATTAATTGGGATCTCGTATGTACCCCTAGGCAATGGGGGGGACTGGGGGCGGCAAAGCTGGAATTCAGAAACCTATCACTTATCCTAAGGTGGTGGTGGAAAGTTCAGAAAGAACCTGAGGGGCTCTGGGCAAAGATTGTGGTTCCTCTACGTGGCATACACACACAAACAGACGGACCGCAATTATGGGCGGTAAGAGGCTCCTTTTTCTGGCAACAGCTTATTAGGTGGAGATATTTATATCAGTGGAGTGTCAAGGCCGAGGTCGGGCAAGGAACAAAGGTCTCGTTCTGGTACGACACCTGGGCAAAGCGACCTTTAAGAGAGCTCAAAGATGGATTGCCTAGGCCAAGGTTTCAGGGCATCTCATTGCACGATGCGTGGCCATTGGTACACGAACTAGCCCCCCACATGGCTCAGACCCCGCTGGCCTTCACGAATCAAGAGGATGACATAAGATGGAGATGGCACAGCTCTGGGGCATACACGGCATCATCCATTTATAAAACCATGCTGTCTGCTGGAAGAATAGGATGGGAGTTCGACTACACATGGAGGACCTCAACCCCGCTTAAAGTTAAAATTTTCATGCTGTTGCTCCTGAAGGAAAGAATACTTACACACGACACAATGGCAAGAAGAGGCATACCATGTGAGCTGCAGTGTGCAATGCGAAACAGGCCAGGTAGAAACTGTACTCCACCTATTCTTCCACTGTACTAATGCTGTTCAAGTGTGGAGACAAGTCACAACACACCTGGGCAAGGACCTAATGACCATAGGAGATTCGCCACAGCAGACATGGCTGAATTCCTGGGACAGAATAAGAAGGGAAGGAGGAATGACAAGGAACTCGTGGGCTACTAACTTCATGTGCGTCATTTGGAATCTCTGGAAGCAAAGAAATGAGAAGGTGTTCAGACAGAAGAACAAGCCTCCTTTCATACTGGTACAGTATATCATGGAAGAGGTGGTACTCTGGAAGAAGTACTGCAAAGGAGTGAAGACTAGAGAAGGCATTGGCTAATACTGTTATTTTTCTTTTAGAGCTGTTGTTGTAAGGTTAAGACAGTTGTGGGGGTAGATTACTACTTTGTAGTATAAATTGACAGCCTCTGTCAATCATTTCAAAAAAAACATGTGTCCCTCGGTAAAGAGACGAGGACTTGTACCGCTTCATTAAGCCCACAGTTTCCAATACACTACTTTCTTTAAAATAAAAATTAATTATTAGAATTGATTTCAGTTATTCAATTAATGAATAATGAACATGATCAATTAAATACAATTACATTGTTATTACAGATCTAATAGATTCAAGAGAGTTAGACACGTGAAGTGTCCTAATTAAGTTCAAGTTATACTCTCTTCACTAATTTTAAATATAAATTTAACTATAATGTGTCTAACGAACTGTAAGATTCTAATTAAATTATATTCACACCTGTTTCTTTCTTTTGTTCAGAAAACATTGATCAGTTTAATACATGTATTTTCATAAAACCATATTAACTTATTGGCTTACTCTCTTTCATTCTTTTTTTATATTAATTTATTTGGGGGTGATGCGAGAGATTTCGATCGTTCCCTTTTAGGTAATAAGATTTGAACATTAAAATTTTCCTGCATAATTGAATTGAGTTTAGTCAAGTTAATAAAGCCGTTGGTTAAGGACATGATTTTCACATTGTAAACCGATTTTGGGAACCAGCTTTAAGATGGCTTAAACCCGAACATAGAGACGTTTGGCGGCAAATCTTGACTAAAGACTTTCTATTTTTGTAAAGCAAAGGAATTTACTGATCCGAGCAGATCACTAGCGTCTCTAGCTAGCTAGCTTCAACAAATATGGGGCACCGAGGACGGAAGACCCAACGCCAAGCCTTCTTTGGAGAAGAGAACTCTAACCATCAACCTCCACCACATGTATTCATTACTTATTCTGACGAGCTTGCTTTTGTATTTCTTATTTATTATCTTCCTTTTTTTTCTCTAGGGTTACATTAAAAAAAGCAAAAAAAATAAATAAATTAAGTGATAGACTCCTAAATTCAGTTGGCATGGATTGATGTAAAGCTTCTGGCTTTTTGTTTAATAAGTCGTATTAGGTATTATGGGAATTTGATTGTTAGCTTCTTAAAAGCAAAAAGGTGAAGCTTCAGTGATGATTTTCACAGAGTGATTTGCGGAAGTAATTTGATGAGATGAAAGTAAAATTGTATTCACTCTGTTAAAAAAGAAGGAAGTATACAGTGCTGTTTTTATAGCTAAAGAAATAAAGAGACGTTAGAATTTCTAACGGTAGCCTACTGGACCTACTGTAGCCTATTTTCTAAAAAAGAAAAAAAGTAGAGTAACTTTATTGACTAATCTAGTTGCTCCTTTTTATTCCTAAATAGCATATGATGATCAATTTCTGATGCTATTAATTAGTCCCTTAATCCTAATTATTCTCAACATTCAGATTGGGGGGACTAAATAATTCAGTGTAGTATAATTTTATTTTCATAAGGTTAAAACTTGAAAGTATTAATGCTTGCAAAAATTGTAAAGTTTAATGGATAAATTTATAAAGTTTCAATTTACAAGGGAGCCTTAGCCTTCTTTTGGCCTCACTACCATCAGCCACTGATACCTCCCTACTTTTAATTTTTTATGTAAGTCAAGCAATGCTGGTTTTTTTTTATAATTCTTAATTTACATATTCAGGAGACCATCGAGAAGATGATGGAGAGAAGGGATTGGTCTTCATTACCGGAACTCGTAGTGGCGATGATCTCCAACTTTCTACTTTCTGAAGATGTAACAGAGTACATCCGCTTTCGCGCAGTTTGTCCTGGTTGGAGGCAATCTACTGCTCCTCCGTCAAAACCATTATGCCGCCCCATACAAAAAAAAAGAAAGAGATTGTGCCATGTTCTCTTCCCACCTATCTCATTTGCCACTGCGCAAACTTTATATGGTATGTGCCCTTACTTTTTCTTTTTTATTTGTCATGCATATGTAAAATTTAGATGTCCGCCTACCAACTATCAAATTATGTTAAGACTTTCTGGAATCCCCAAGACAGTGTATAACCTAATTTTTAACTTCTCTGGACCCACGTGTTAGAAATCACTATTGTGATAATGAAAATACCCATGTCAGATACATTTAAGAACAAAATACAACAAAATAATGAACTTTAATGTGAAAACATCATATAAGATTAATTATATGGTTACTCCAGTACTTGCTATTTTCATTGGTTTAACTTTTGGTGTTCATTCATAAATTAAAGTTTAAGTGTATGGTTGAATAAGACTAAGGATGAATTACTGAATTAAATGCTTTGTGATGATTGTGAAGTTTTCTAGTGCTTCTAGCACATGCTATGAGACACCCTTTTGGCAATTATGAAAAATCAAACACTTTTGCAACAATTACAAAAAGAATTTATACAATTTGTAGTTCTGTTTTCTATATTAGAACATTACTGCATAAACAATTTTTTCCTTGCTTTTGCAGCCGGTAGATTCCTTGCTGGTACAGGCCATTATAGAGGAAGCGGAAGTAGTACACTTTCCAACTTTAGAAGGTCTTTCAAGCTTGGTTGTGGAAAAAAAAATTGATGATGTGCTTCAAAACCTTTATTTCTTTATGGCCTTTTTGTTGTAAAAATCTTATATATTTGGGACTTGTTTGTAGGTATTCTAGAACAATTTAGTATCGTTATCGCAGTATAATGTAAAATAACTTTACTGGTGGTCGGTATCAACTTTTGAAACCTCTCATCAGGTTATGAAATCGGTGGGATATTGTTTCCCAATTTTATCAAACAAAAAGTTTGAAATACTTGACGGTGGCTGTCAAGTCATTTTATACATAAAAAAAACATCAGTTTTACAGGTACAGCTTAATTACACGACTCCTCTGTATGAGTCCCTTCCTTTAAAACTAAGCTTAAGCTCTATCACCCCTCCGTATTGTGTACTGCCTAGCAGAGACATGCCCACTTTGTGCCTTTGTTTCCACATAATCCAACATGCGGTTATGAATTTCACCCACATCTCTCTCTCTTGTTGCTTGATTTTTTTTTTTTTTTTTAATTTCCATATATGTTACTATATTTGGAGTGTGCTTTGTTGTAGTATATTCACCAAAAGTTTTCTTGAGAAGTATGGGAAGTAAACTATAATGTTTGAGGGAGTTGCCAACCTTTTGTTTCTTCAATATATTGCCTTGTTGGTGGATTCCACTACTACAGAATTTCAAATCAACACCGGTTTTTTTTTACATTCAAAACCGGTTTTCCTACCGGTGTTGATCGGGCCGGTGCTGATTCTATGTTTGATTAGCACCGGTTTAAAACCGGTGCTAAATGTAATATACAAAACCGGTTGTTTCATAAAAACCGGTGCTAAAAGTAGTATACAACACCGGTTTTTTCATAAAAACCGGTGCTAAAAGTAGCATACAACACCGGTTTTTTCATAAAAACCGGTGCTAAAAGTAGTATACAACACCGGTTGTTTCATAAAAACCGGTGCTAAAAGTTACATTCAACACCGGTTTTTTTGACTCAAACGGTGCTGATTTGTTACATTTAGCACCGGTTTGGTTAAATAACCGGTGTTGTATATCAATCTGTTTGCAATATTTTTTTTTTATTGTTTGGAATTCCGATTATATTAGGCTAGCCTCCAAATTTGCTAGCCATAAATTAAATATTCACAAGCACAAAATATAAAATAGACAAAACATTATATAAATGAAACAACACATAATTTAAAAGTATCATCTTAACTAAATTTGATAGTTTCAACAAAAAACAAGCTAAGATAATATCATCTCTCACATTGTCTTAAATTTCATAGATCAATTACAAGCATTCTACAAAGAAATTAGCATTGTCTGAAATTGTTTAAGATCTTCCATCGAATACGGCAATGAACTTAAGCACTGCATGAAATTATATTGAACTGTTAATTTAGATGTTGAACTTAATTAAAAGTGTAGTAACTATGTTATGAAATAGAATTATACCTGTATTAGAAAACCATCGAAAAATATAGTAACTAGGGACAACATTAACTTCATCACATAGAATCCACATTTCCTATAAAAAAAATGTATATCTAAGTTTTCACCTTAAAACATTCAAACACAGAACAAAAAATGATCGATAAAATATCAACCATAAATCAATTTTGGGTTTAATTTCTGTGGTAACAGTATCTGATCTGACTAGCATGCAACAAAAATAAGTGTAGTAAACTTACCATGCAAGCATAAGAATTCTGACATCAGTATAATCGACCTCTAAACTGGAACGAAGTTGTTCTATCCCCTCTGGGCTGTTGTGTAAATAAAAATACACATTAGAAAATGCAAAAATAAAATATTTTAAACATTAGCTTTTGTAGGTTAAATCAAATACATAGTATAAAACATAATCAAATGTTTTAAATAGTGATAAGCGGTTTTGTAGTGCTGAAAAATAATAGCACATCCTAATTCCATGAAAGAAGATTTTTGAAAATATATAACAAGCAATCCTATATGTACTCTTGTCTGCTCAATTTTGATCGATAAAATCGTAAGGACATATTGGATTATATGTTCTAACATCTATCTAAACATAACCTGCAGGTAAGTCTCCAAATAATATCTAATGCTTCACATAAAATCATCACAAACACGTTGGTAGCAAATTAGCATATTATGGACTTCGTAATGAATATAGTACTAAAGAAAAAAAAAAATTGAAGTGAGTCAATAATTGTTGTCTAGCTCTTCAATAAGCACTAAGCAGTATCATATCAGACTTTTTTTTCCCTTATCCAAATAAAAATTTACAAGTCACATTATGAAACATAGAGATCCTTAATCTAAAATAACTAACTTTATCACTATGTTACACCATACAAAATTTACCAGAAAATTTTGAAACTCACTCAATTGTGCCGACTGAATAATCACTTCATGGTCTGCCAAAGGGAATAATCACGGACAGAGATCCTATTTTGACTAGCAATTTTTGGAAAGAGCTCAAGGAGAAGTTAGATATTCAATTGAAATTAAGCACAGAGGATTTGTCAGCATAGACATTAAATAGCTGATCAATCTTTTCAAGTGTAGGCTACATTAAATAACTTTACCACCTCCTGTGGAGCCTACAAAAACCATGCATAAAAGTTCAAGATAAACCTAGATTAACCACAATTTCAAAATAAACTAGTGGGCATATTTATTGAAGTTATAAAAAAACTTCTACCTCAGGTTTTGGCTGATTACTTTTGAAACAACTTGAAATAACAGAAATAAACAAGGGATTTGTACAACTGAGCTAGAAGAAAGCGGATTGAAGTAAGTGGAAACCTTCAAAATATTCAACTTTGTATTAAAATCGAAACAAAAACCTTTCAAACAAATAACAAATCCAACCTAGTTGACATTTTCAAATAACGAATTCAAATCTGTACTTGAATCCAAACTACCTTCTCGATTATGCTTTGATAGAGGCATTTTCTTTCCTCTCGCTCTACAAGTTTTCTTGTCCTCTTTCGGCCCCTCGTTCTCTCTCTCGTCTGCGATTTCTAGGGTTTCCTCATCTGCGATTTCGAAGATCCTGGCGGAGCACCACGTGGACGGCGGCAAGGCGAGCCCTTTGATTGGATGAGGAGGGCTTGGATCGGATGTGTAGATCGGATTTGGTGAGTGAGGGTTTATAGAGCGGGATAATGAAATTTCGTGAGGGAAGTGAAAATAGGAGAGCGGGATAGTGAAATTTCTGGGAGGAAAGTGAAAAAAAAACGAGAGGAGAGATCTTCATATTGGGATTTGAGAAAAAAATACGAATTCATATTCTTACATACAACACCGGTTTATTTAAAAAACCGGTGCTAAATGTCTAACATACAACACCGGTTTATTTAAAAAAACCGGTGCTAACTTTTAGCACCGGTTTTAAAAATAACCGGTGCTAACTTTTAGCACCGGTTTTAAAAATAACCGGTGCTAACTTTTAGCACCGGTTTTAAAAATAACCGGTGCTAACTTTTAGCACCGGTTTTAAAAATAACCGGTGCTAACTTTTAGCACCGGTTTTAAAAATAACCGGTGCTAAATGTCTAACATATAACACCGGTTATTAATAATAAACCGGTGCTAAATGTTCAGCACCGGTTTTTACAAATAAACCGGTGTTGTATGTCAGACATTTAGCACCGGTTGTACTTTTAACCGGTGCTAAAATATATACAACACCGGTTGCATCAAATCTGGTGTTGTTTGACCGGTGCTGATTTGAAATTCTGTAGTAGTGTTCCTTGTATATTTATTTTCTTGTGTTATGTGAATGCCTGGAGGTGGACAGAATATTTGAATTTCTGTCTTGATTTACGCCTCTGCCTAATGGATATAAATAATAGGGTCGGGCAGGGTCGGATTTAAGTATGGAAAAAGGATCAAATTGTGAGATGAACAATTTAGTTAACGATTTTAATTCTTTAATTTGTAAGACTAAAAAACAAATTGGATTCAAATAAAGCAACAAATTAAATAAAAAATATAACAAAGTATATAGGATTTTAGTTTATTCAATCAGTTGATGTAAAGAAATGAGTTTTCAAATCTTAATTTATGCTCAGTATATAATACTGTTGTTAATATTTTACATATTATAATATATAGCGAACATTTTACACAAAATTACTAAGTTTCTTTCTATAATGTAGCTTTGTTAAGTGCAAAAAGAAGAATTACGAATTTCTTAAAACAGAAAAATATTTTGCGCACAAACTGTTTTTTTTTTACAAATTATTTGGGTTCATTTTCCCAGTCATTGTGTATAGGTAGTGATGCTATTTACAGCCGTTTTTTTTTGTTACCACGGAAAAAAATAAAAATTAAATGAATACCACTGCTGGGGGCTTATTTCGAAACCTACCACCCATGCGTACTGGGTCCGTGCACCAAATTGGACGTTGCGCGGACTGGGCAGGCGCACCAAGTTGGTGCGCAGACTGAGCGGGGGCACCAAATTTTTTTTTAAAGTTCTGTTCTGAATTGTTTGAAAAAAAAAATATTCTGATCTATTCTATTTTGTTCTGTGGTATTTGTAATTATATGTATATATATAACATTTGATGGTGAAATTGTAGAAAATAAAACGCACTTGTTTAACAAATAAAATTTTGAACTAAATATTACTACAACAAATTATACATACAATATGAGCCGACATTTTTATTAACGAAATACGCTAAAAAAAGCTAATTATAATGAAATACGCTAAATTATTCTAATTATAATGAAACACGCTAAACTATGCAAAATTACGCAAAATTACGCTGATTTTGTGCCATCTTTCTTAAATCATAAAAAATAGTAAAAAAATTCCAAAAATAATAAAAATTGGTATTCTACAAGTTCATTATGTAACTAATTTACTTAGATTGAACAATAGAAATGAAAATCTTAATCGGAAACTTGAACTGAAGTTTTGAAGTTTTTCCCTTTGTTTTTTGGCGATTCTAAATTTCGAAATCTAGCAGTGCCGACACTTACGCATGCGTATTTTCGCAAGCTTTCCGAAAAGTGGTCATTTACTGAAATCGGACACTCGAGCGCCATTTTATGGCCGTTTGAAGTTTCGTCGTCATTTTTAGCTATTTGTCTCTAAAAAAAAAAAAAAATTGGTGCGCCTCCCTAGTCCGCGCACCGGGTCAAGTGGGTCAGTGCGCCTGCCTAGTACGCGCACCGGATCAAGTGGGTCGGTGCGCCTTCCCAGTACACGCACCGTCCAATTTGGTGCTCGGATTGGGTACGCGTGGGTGGTAGGTTTCGAAATAAATCCCTAGCAGTGGTATTCATTTAATTTTAATTTTTTCCCGTGGTAACTAAAAAAACGGTATTTACAGCCTCACACCATTATCTATTTCTATGCATATTTGGATTTATTTGTCAGCTGACATTGAGACTGAATTTATAAAATAAATGACAGAGCTAATAATTCTATTGACACTATTACTTCCGTACCATTCTCTAGAACCCAAAATTAGGAATTTCTTCACTTGCTCTTTCTGTGGATGTACATAGATCTTTAAAGATGAACTTGTTAAAATGGATTTTTTTCAAATAAAGTGTGGATTAATAAGGGCTTTTGTGATCTGTTCTGTGATTCCTGAGAAGTTAAGGGTTTGTTTATGAAAAAATTGACATCTGCATTACATGCCTATTGCCATAAAAAATTAACATCTAATTCTATCAATCTGTTTATTAACTTTACTAGTTTGTATAAAAGAAAAAGAGTATATAAATGGACAACTAATAGTACAACATTTTATCTGCGTGAGTCTCACTCCAATAGATATCATCTATCATTTTCAATTTTGTAATTTGTTCTCAAAATTGACTATTAAAATCTCCAGGTCTAAACATTTGGAAATGTTACGCAAAGAAATCCCAAGTATTTAAATAGGAATTGAGATAAAGTACATCTAATTATTTTAGTTAATTATTCTCCTGCCTCAAAAGCAAGTTAATAGGAAATATTTCAGTTTTTCATTGAAAATGCAAAATGCTGGCCTGTTGGGAAGATTACATGTTTGAAATCCGAAAGGAGCAATTATTTGTGCATATTAAATAGTTTGGTAGTTTAACCTCTAACTTTTACTTAAAAAAATGCGAAATGCAACAAATGGGAATTCTTATGGTACTTGTTTCTTTGTTGAGATTCGTGCAATCTTTGATATAACACCCATATATATACCATATTATTGTCGTACAGTGTACGATATAAGTATGACCTTTGAGTAACCACTCTATCAAATTAATTATATATATATATATATATAGGTTGGCTAAGATCAAACATAAATGTCATTAAACATGACATAAGTATTAAGTGTATAAATTACAAGTCCCAACATGATCTATAAAACCTAAACACTATCTAGATAGAAATTATTAAATATATTTAATTTCAACATAGAAGACTGAAACCCATTTATTTTATTATAAAAAACTAAAATATTAATTTTAACAAAATAATACAAATATTCTGAAATAACATTATTAGATCATATCTATGGAGAATGGACATTCCATATATATACGGAATAGAGAGTTTCAGGTGGGTCTTGGCATCGTTGTGCACCATGCCGCTGGAGGTTCAGCTTCGACAAGAGGTTAATTAAAGAACGACATTGGGTGGGGACCAAGGAGCTCATCGTACATTTTCATATCCATGCCTCCGGGAGCGCAACATGCTCTATTTTTGTATCAATGGATAGGGAAGTGATCGAGCAGCTGAAGAATGGATAGTGTTTTTGAATGTAGAGGAAGCATGGCGCATCCAATTAGCAACTAATAAAAAACATGGAAAGTGATTGTTTGTTTTCAAAAACAGTAATTGTAATGATATAAAGTAACTAATAAAAAACAAAAAATTTATTAATTCCCAAATAAATCTTTAAATTATGACTATACGTTACGCCATTTTAAGTACACATTAGATCATTTACATATTAGGAAAAGCATTTCAATTTTTAATCGTATAAGCCAGAACGCTCTGAAAATATGGTTAAATATATATATATAGATAGATTATCATGCTTTGGAAAATAAATAGAATGTTTTATTTCCCGCACATATCTCTATTTCAAAGTTCAAACAATCAATTCCAACTTCTCAACATATCTTCGTATTGATATGTGCTTGGAGACCAAATTTTATATTTTTTTTAGAAATTTTTTTACTATTTTTTTATAATTTTTATAAATCACAGCTTTTCATTAAATAAAAAAATAATAATAAATTCTAAAAACACTAATTTTCAAAAATTCTACAAAAGTAGTAAAAATTTTCAAAAAAATGAAAAATTTGATCTCAAAGCACATATCACATCTCACATGAGAGTTGCTAAAATGAGCCTTTTTAGCAAAAGAAATATCCACCATCATGATACTAATTATTCTGCTAGCATAAAATCACAAAATATAGGGTTAGAAAAGGAAACACAACTTCTTCGATTGTCAATGGAAACCTACATGAAGGATGGTCTCCGACATGTGATGTCATGCTCGCATGTCATCAGAGCTGCTCTTATCATTTGGCAATAACGGAAAGATGTTGATTTCATTCTTTTAGCTTCAAGAGAAATTAAATAAAAATAATCAGAAATCAGAACTCATAAATGTGTGTGTGGCTTCATTTTGATATAAACAAATTTAGGGTTTGTCAACAAAAGCATCATTTTGAGTGTGAAATACTGGTCAAGCTAGCCAGTAATATAAAAGGTACTACCCGGAACAAAGTGAACCTACTTGTATGCAATTGATACAAGGTATGACAAATTTAATTGAGGTAACGAAGGTAAACGATTGGGTTCAGGTTTGGCCAAATCAGCAAAATAAAAATATATGCTACATGTATATAAGTTCACTGAATAAATCAACCTTCACATAAAAAAAAAAGGGGGAATTTCACGTATACCCCTCAAAAACTTCAAAATTACATATTTCCCCCTCTAAATTTTGAAATTACGTATTTCCCCCTCTAAACATCAAAAAATCACATATTTAACCATTTTATTGTTTTTTATATTAAAACACATTCTAAATTCACAAAATACCCATTTTACCCTTTTTATTAAAAAACATAAAACGTCCATCGGACTCCAATTTGAATCTGAAAAGTTTCTCTATCATCCGAATTGCTTTACGATCGGTGCGTGCTAGGTCAGCACAAATCTTAATGCAATGCACACGAATCAAAATTGCTTTAAGATCCATGCACACTAGATTAGCACGAATCTTGAAGCGAACACACACATATCTTATTGCAATGCGTGCGGATTGGACGGTAGAGGAACCCTTTAGATTCAAATTTGAGTTCGATGGGATTTTATACTTTTAATAAAGGGTAAAATGGGTATTTTATAAATTTAGAATGTGTTTTAATATAAAAAACAATAAAATGAGTAAATATGTGAGTTTTGGAAGTTAGAGGGGGAAATACGTAATTTTGAAGCTTTTGAGGGGTATACATGAAATTCCTCTAGAAAAAAAGTAGAACCTCTCTTATATATTACAGTAAACACTTAACCTGACCCTCAACGCAGCTCTAGAATCTCTTCTGAAACTGAATTGGCACCACCTCACATTTACTTACTCCAAGTGCCAATAATATTTGCGCACACTACACTCCTTTTGTTCTCACTAGTTAACAGTTAACAAAACCAATGGTAATTACCACTAGAGGAAAGAGACCACAAAACAGAACAGAGAAAATAAATATAAAAAACAAAAAAAGGGTGAATCAGCCATAATTTAACTAATTCTAGATCAGCCGAAAGTGATATTTCAGTTGGAAGAAGCTATAAGACCAAAATCAGGGTGTCTCATTTACTGGCTCGGCAAAGCAACCATGTGGAATCCAAAATTCAGTCGAAATTAGAGTGCACCTTTGGCCGTCACATACTCTACCGGTCAATATTTGATTTGCACTAAGTTTTTGTGTGTATACCATACCCACTCATGGGACACTATTATTTAGGGTTTGGGGATTTCTACAACTAAGGCCAGCATGAAAAGGAAATTAAAACAGAAAAAAGGAAGACAGAATTAATCACAGTGTTTTTTCGTGTCGAGAGGAAATACCGACAGCCTTCAAAATCTTCAAGTTCCCTAGGCAGTGTCGCATTGCTTTTAATTGAACCTGCCAATGAGTCAAATCATTAAAACTAAAACTAACAATACAATGTTATTATAAAAAATCTAGAAGAAAGAAATATTTAAAGAAAGACTTGTGTTGAGGAATTTGTCCAAATGGCATCTCACTGAAAACATGGTCCCTTGAGACTTGTTAATTCAGTTCGAGCAAGAACCTCCAAGCAATACATGCTATATATGCACAGGAAGGAACTAGCAAGCAGGAATGGTTTCGATTTCACAGTTGTCTAACAAGAAGGGAAAGAAAATTATAAATAAGAAACTTATCTAGCATACATGCATGCTCTGATGATGATGATTGATGTGCTCTTGAGACAGCAACCATGACAGTCTGGGTCCGCCACAAAACCTGTTGCAACACCAGAACAGAACTCAATGAATAAAACAACCTTCACATAAAAAAAATAGAACCTCTCTTATATATTACAGTAAACACTTAGTTTGACCCTCGACGCAGCTCTAGAATCTCTCGTGACACTCAATTGGCACTGCCTCGCATTTACATACTCCAAGTGCCAATAATATTTGCGCACACTACACTCCTTTTGTTCTCACTAGTTAACAGTTAACAAAACCAATGGTAAGTACCACTAGAGGAAAGAGACCACAAAACAGAACAGAGAAAATAAAAATAGAAAACAAAAAAAGGGTTAATCAGCTATAATTTTACTAATTCTAGATCAGCCAAAAGTGATATTTCAGTTGGAAGAAGCTAAAAGACCAAAATCAGGGTGTCTCATTGACTGGCTCGGCAAAGCAACCATGTGGAAACCAAAATTCAGTCCAAATTAGAGTGCTCCTTTGTCCGTCTCAGACTCTACCGGTCAATATTTGATTTGCACCAAGTTTTTGTGTTTATACCATACCCACTCGTGGGACTCTATTTAGGGTTTGGGGATTTCTACAACTAAGGCCAGCAAGAAAAGGAAATTAAAACAGAAAAAAGGAAGACAGAATTAATCAGAGTGTTTTTTCGTGTCGAGTGGAAATACCGACAGCCTTCAAAATCTTCAAGTTCCCTAGGCAGTGTCGCATTGCTTTTAATTGAACCTGACAATGAGTCAAATGATTAAAACTAGAACTAACAATACAATGTTATTATAAAAAATCTAGAAAGAAATATTTAAAGAAATACTTGTGTTTAGGAATTTGTCCAAATGGCATCTCACTGAGAACATGGTCCCTTGAGACTTGTTAATTCAGTTCGAGCAAGAACCTCCAAGCAATACATGCTATATATGCACAGGAAGGAACTAGCAAGCAGGACTGATTTCGATTTCACAGTTGTCTAACAAGAAGGCAAAGAAAAATATAAATAAAAAACTTATCTACCATACATGCATGCCTTGATGATGATAATTGATGTGCTCTTGAGACATCAACCATGGCAGTCTGGGTCCGCCACAAAACCTGTTGCAACACCAGACCATAACTCAATGAATAAAGCAACCTTCACATAAAAAAAAGTAGAACCTCTTTTATATATTACAGTAAACACTTAGCCTAACCCTTGACGCAGCTCTAGAATCTCTTGTGACACTCAATTGGCACCCAGTCCAGTATAACACTCAATTGACACCCAATTGGAACTATGGTTAGGTAATTCATCATTATAATACGATTTCATACAGAAGTTACCCAGTCCAGTATGGATGCACAACAAGCAGTTCTCCTCAATTGCCTAAATTATCTTTACTAAAAAGAAAAACATTTAAATAAAAAAAATTACTTTGTAGAATAAGTTCGAGTCACAAGTAAATGTAGTTGCATCAAATTGTTGATCATCAGCCCAGCAGAGAATAAAGCTACCGAAAATCGATATCCTGGCCCGCCTCGCATGAGACAGCTGATGCATTTACATACTCCAGGTGCCAATAATATTTGCACACATTACACTCCTTTTGTTCTCACTAGTTAACTGTTAACTAAAACAATGGTATGTAACACAAGAGGAAAGAGTCCACAAAACAGAACAGAGCTTTTTCGTGTCTAGAGGAAATACCGACAGCCTTCATAATCTTCAATTTCCCTAGGCAGTTTCGCATGGCTTGAATTGAACCTGACAATTGATAAAATCATTAAACTAAAACTAACAATACAATGTTATTATAAAAAATCTGGAGGAAGGAAATATTTAAAGAAAGACTTATGTTGAGTAATTTGTCCAAATCGCATCTCACTGAGAACGTTGTCTCTTGAGACTTGTTAATTCAGTTTGAACGAGAACCTCCAAGCAATACATGCAATATATCCACAGGAAGCAATAAAACAGCCCAGCAGAGCATAAAGCTGGGGAAAATTAATATGCTGGCCCTCCTCGCATGAGACAGCTGATGCATTTACATACTCCATGTACCAATAATACTTGCGAACACTACACTCATTTTGTCCTCACTAGTTAATATTTAACTAAAACAATGGTAGGTAACATAAGAGGAAGGAGTCCACAAAACAGAATACAGATAATATATATAAAAAATAAAAAAAGGGTTACTCAGCCATAAGTTTACTAATTCTAGATCAGCCTAAAGGTGATATTTCAGTTGCAAGAAGCAATAAGACCCAAATCAGGTGTTTCATTTACTGGCTCAGAGAAGCAAGCATGTGGAAACCAAAATTCAGCATAAATTAGAGTGCTTTATAGCCCATCCCAGACTTTACTGGTCAATATTTGATTTGCACCAAGTTTTTGTGTGTATACCCCACCCACCCGTGTGACTCTATTTAGGGTTTGGTGATTTCTACCACTAAGGCCAGCAAGAAAAGGAAATTAAAAAAGAAAAAAGGAAGACAGAATTAATTAGTGTTTTTTCGTGTCGAGTGGAAATACCAACAGCCTTCAAAATTTCAAGTTCCCTAGGCAGTGTCGCATTGCTTTTAATTGAACCTGACAATTGGTAAAATCATTAAAACTAAAACTAACAGTATAATGTTATTATAAAAAATCACAAAATATAGGGTAAGAAAAAAGCAAACTTAACTTCTTGCAATGTCAATGGAACCCTAGAAGAAGGATGGCCTCCGACATGTGATGTCATGCTTGTATGTTATCAGAGCTGCTCTTGTCATTTGGCAATAACAGAAAGATGTTGAATTCATTCTTTTAGCTTCAAGAGAAATTAATTAAAAATAATCAGAAATCAGAACTCATAAATGTGTGTGTGGCTTCATTTCGATATAACGAAATTTAGGGTTTATCAACAAAAGCATCATGCTATCCAGTAATACTAGTCAAACTACCCGGAACAAAGTGAACCTATTTCTATGCAATTGATAAAGGTAGGACATATAAACGGCTGGGTTCAGGTTTGGCCAAGTCAGCAAAAGAAAAATATATGCTACACGTATACAAGTTCAATGAATAAAACAACCTTCACATAAAAAAAATAGAACCTCTCTAATATATTACAGAAAACACTTAGCTTGAGCTTCGACGCAGCTCTAGAATCTCTTGTGACACTCAATTGCCACCCATCCCAGAACAAGGAAGTCTTTTCTTCTCCATACAGTGTCTCCTACTTCCTCTCAATATCTAAAAAATGCAATGATCAGTAAAATAAACTACTAATTAGATAGTCATTCTTTAAGATTATTAGAAAATTAAACTGATAAAAAAATATGTCACAGTTTACCCGTCCATCGCATTGGTATGAAACACGCGAGTTCATTGTCTGCTTCACATCCCGTGTTGCATCATTTTTCGTTGGAACAATGGTTAGGTAATTCATCATTATAATACGATTTCATACAGAAGTTACCCAGTCTGGTATGGATGGACAGCAAGCAGTTCTGCTCAATTGCCTAAATTATCTTTACTAAAAAGAAAGACATTTAAATAAAAAAACTAACTTTGCAGAACAAGTTCGGGTCACAACTAAATGTAGTTGCATCAAATTGTTGATCATCAGCCCAGCAGAGCATAAAGCTGGGGAAAATCGATATCCTGGCCCGCCTCGCATGAGACAGCTGATGCATTTACATACTCCAAGTGCCAATAAAATTTGCACACATTACACTCCTTTTGTTCTCACTAGTTAACAGTTAACTAAAACAATGGTATAGAACACTAGAGGAAAGAGTCCACAAAACAGAACAGAACAGGACTTATGTTGAAGATTATGATTTATGTTGAAAACAATGGTATCTAACCATGGTATGTAACACTAGAGGAAAGAGTCCACAAAACAGAACAGAAGAGGACTTGCTGTCCATTGTTTGACAAGAAGGCAAAGAAAAATATAAATAAGAAACTTACCCAGCATATATGCATGCTCTGATGATGATAATCTATGTGCTATTGAGACAGCAACCATGACAGTCTGGGTCCACCACAAAACCTGTTGCAACACCAGACCAGAACTCAATGAATAAAACAACCTTCACATAAAAATAAGAACCTCTCTTATATATTACAGTAAACACTTAAACTTGACCCTCGACGCAGCTCTAGAATCTCTTGTGACACTCAATTGGCACCGCCTGGCATTTACATACTCCAAGTGCCAATAATATTTGCGCAAACTACACTCCTTTTGTTCTCACTAGTTAACAGTAAACAAAAACAATGGTAAGTAACACTAGAGGAAAGAGACCACAAAACAGAACAGAGATAATAAATATAAAAAACAAAAAAAGGGTTAATCAGCCATAATTTTACTAATTCTAGATCAGCCGAAAGTGATATTTCAGTTGGAACAAGCTATAAGACCAAAATCAGGGTGTCTCATTTACTGGCTCGGCAAAGCAACCACGTGGAAACCAAAATTCAGTCTAAATTAGAGTGCTCTCTAGGCCGTCTCAGACTCTACCGGTCAATATTTGATTTTCACTAAGTTTTTGTGTGTATACCATACCCACTCGTGGGACTCCATTTAGGGTTTGGGGATTTCGACAACTAAGGCCAGCAAGAAAAGGAAATTAAAACAGAAAAAAGGCAGACATAATTAATCACAGTGTTTTTTCGTGTCTTGTGGAAATACCGACAGCTTTCAGAATCTTCAAGTTCCCTAGGCAGTGTCGCATTGCTTTTAATTGAACCTGACAATTAGTAAAATCATTAAAACTAAAATTAACAATACAATGTTATTATCTTATTATAAAAAAATCTGGAAGAAAGAAATATTTAAAGAAAGACTTATGTTGAGGAATTTGTCCAAATCGCATCTCACTGAGAACATGGTCCCTTGAGACTTGTTAATTCAGTTCGAGCAAGAACCTCCAAGCAATACATGCTATATATGCACAGGAAGGAACTAGGAAGCAGGAATGGTTTCGATTTCACAGTTGTCTAACAAGAAGGCAAAGAAAAATATAAATAAGAAACTTATCTAGTATATATGCATGCTCTGATGATGATAATTGATGTGCTCTTGAGACAGCAACCATGACAGTCTGGGTCCACCACAAAACCTGTTGCAACACCAGACCAGAACTCAATGAATAAAACAACCTTCACATAAAAAAAAATAGAACCTCTCTTATATATTACAATAAACACTTACCTTGACCCTCGACGCAGCTCTAGAATCTCTCGTGACACTCAATTGGCACCCATCCCAGAACAAGGAAGTCATGTCTTCTCCATACGGTGTCTCCTACTTCCTCTCAATATCTAAGAAATGAAATGATCAGTAAAGTAAACTACTAATTAGATAGTCATTCTTTAACACTATTAGATAATTAAACAGATAAAAAAATTTGTCACAGTTTATCCATCCATCGTATCGGTATTAATCACGCCAGTTCATTGTTTGCTTCACATCCAGTGTTACATCAATTTTCATTGGAACTATGGTTAGGTAATTCATCATTATAATACGATTTCATACAGAAGTTACCCAGTCCAGTATGGATACACAGCAAGCAGTTCTGCTCAATTACCTAAATTATCTTTACTAAAAAGAAAGACATTTAAATAAAAAAACTAACTTTGCAGAATAAGTTCGCGTCAGAACTAAATCTAGTTGCATCAAATTGTTGATCAACAGCCCAACAGAGCATAAAGCTGGGGAAAATCGATATACTGGCCCGCCTCGCATGAGACAGCTGATGCATTTACACACTCCAAGTACCAGTAATACTTGCGCACACTACACTCATTTTGTTCTCACTAGTTAATATTAACTAAAACAATGGCAAGTAACACTAGAGGAAAGAGTCCACAAAACAGAACAGAGATAATAAATATAAAAAACAAAAAAAAGGTTAATCAGCAAAGCTTTTACTAATTCTAGATCAGCCGAAAGTAATATTTCTGTTGGAAGAAGCTATAAGACCAAAATCAGGGTGTTTCACTTACTAGCTCGGCAAAGCAAACATGTGAAAACCAAAATTCAGTCTAAATTAGAGTGCTCTCAAGGCTGTCCCATACTCTACTGGTCAATATTTGATTGGCACTAAGTTTTTTTGTGTATACCATACCCACTCGTGTGACTCTATTGAGGGTTTGGGGATTCCTACAATTAACGCCAGCAAAAAAAGGAAATCTAAAAAGGAAAAAGACAGAATTCATCAGAGTGTTTTTTCGTGTCTAGAGGAAATACGGACAACCTTCATAATCTTCAAGTTCCCTAGGCAGTTTCACATTGCTTTCACTTGAACCAGAAAATTGGTAAAATCATTAAAACTAAAACTAACAATACAATGTTATTATAAAAAATCTAGAAGGAAATATTTAAAGAAAGACTTATGTTGAGTAATTTGTCCAAATCACATCTCACTGAAAACATGGTCTCTTGACACTTGTCAATTCAGTTCGAGCCAGAACCTCCAAGCAATACATGAAGTATATGCACAGGAAGGAACTAGGAAGCAGGAATGGTTTCGATTTCACTGTTGTCTAACAAGAAGGGAAAGAAAAATATAAATAAGAAACTTATCTAGCATATATGCATGCTCTGATGATGATTATCGATGTGCTCTTGAGACAGCAACCATGACAGTTTGGGTCCACCACAAAACCTGTTGCAACACCAGACCAGAACTCCATCAATAAAACAACCTTCACATAAAAAAAAATAGAACCTCTCTTATATATTACAGTAAACACTTAGCGTGAGCTTCGACGCAGCTCTAGAATCTCTTGTGACACCCAATTGGCACCCATCCCAGAACAAGGAAGTCTTTTCTTCTCCATACGGTGTCTCCTACTTCCTGTCAATATCAAAAAAATTCCATGATCAGTAAAGTAAACTACTAATTAGGTAGTCATTCTTTAAGACTATTAGAAAATTAAACTGATAAGAAAATTTCTCACAGTTTACCCGTCCAACGCATCGGTATGAATCACCCCAGTTCATAGTCTGCTTCACATCCCGTGTTGCATCATTCGATATCCTGGTCCGCCTCACATGAGACAGCTGATACATTTACATACTCCAAGTACCAGTAATATTTGTGCACACTACAGACATTTTGTTCTCACCAGTTAATAGTTAACTAAAACAATGGTAAGTAACACAAGAGGAAAGAGTCCACAAAATAGAACAGAGATAATATATATAAAAAATAAAAAAGGGTTAATCAGCCATAAGTTTACTAATTCTAGATCAGCCTAAAGTGATATTTCAGTTGGAAGAAGTTATAAGACCCAAATCAGGGTGTTTCATTTACTGGCTCGACAAAGCAAGCATGTGGAAACCAAAATTCAGTATAAATTAGAGTGCTTTCTAGCCCATCCCAGACTTTACTGGTCAATATTTGATTTGCACTAAGTTTTTGTGTGTATACCATACCCACCCATGTGACTCTATTTAGGGTTTGGAGATTCCAACAATTAAGGCCATCAAGGAAAGGAAATCTAAAAAGGAAAAAGGAAGACATAATTAATCACAGTGTTTTTTCGTGTCAAGAGGAAATGCGGACAACCTTATAATCTTCAAGTTTCCTAAGCTGTTTGGCATTGCTTTTAATTGAACCTGACAATTGGTTAAATCAATAAAATTAAAACTAACAATACAATGTTCTTACAAATAATCTGAAAGAAGGAAATATTTAAAGAAAGACTTATGTTGAGTAATTTGTCCAAATCGCATCTCACTGAGAACATGGTCTTCTGAGATTTGTTAATTCATTTCGAGCAAGAACCTCCAAGCAATGCATGCTATATATGCACAGGAAGGAACTAGAAAGCAGGAATGGTTTCGATTCCACAGTTGTCAAACAAGAAGGCAAAGAAAAATATAAATAAGAAACTTACCCACCATATATGCATGCTCGGATGATGATAATCTATGTGCTCTTGAGACAGCAACCATGGCAGTCTGGGTCTACCGCAAAACCTGTTGCAAAACCACACCAGAACTCAAGTTTGCAACCAAAAAGTACAATATAAAGTCAACTCTCATCTGATTATGAGAGAGATTAAAAACTGGCATTAAATTCAACTCTCATGTGAGTATGATAAGGAAGCTGAAAATTTTGTGTTTCTTTCCCCTTAAAATTTAAATCAACAAGCGCAAGCCCCTTCATTTAAGGCAGCTGCTTCGGTGGGTTCCTTGCTTATATGGGTCGATTCCATTCCGTTTATTATCTTCGGGTAAAGTTCAATATAGTTATCTACAATTTAGGTACCGTAAGGAAATGTCACATCTTACATGAGAGTTGCTAAAATGAGCCTTTTCAGCAAAAGAAATATCCACTATCATGATACTAATTATTCTGCTAGCATAAAATCACAAAATATAGGGTAAGAAAAGCAAACTTAACTTCTTGCAATGTCAATGGAACCCTAGAAGAAGGATGCCCTCCGACATGTGATGTCATGCTCGTATGTCATCAGAGCTGCTCTTGTCATTTGGCAATAACCGAAAGATGTTGAATTCATTCTTTTAGCTTCAAGAGAAATTAATTAAAAATAATCAGAAATCAGAACTCATAAATGTGTGTGGCTTCATTTTGATATAACGAAATTTAGGGTTTATAAACAAAAGCATTATGCTATCCAGTAATACTAGTCAAGTCAGCAAAATAAAAATATATGCTACATGTATACAAGTTCAATGAATAAAACAACATTCACATAAAAAAAAAATAGAACCACTCTTATATATTACAGTAATCACTTAGCTTGACCCTCGACACAGCTCTAAAATCTCTTGGGACACTCAATTGGCACCAATCCCAGAACACAGAAGTCTTGTCTTCTCCACACAGTGTCTCCCACTTCCTCTCACTATCCAATAATTGCAATGAGCAGTAAAGTAAACTACTAATTAGATTGTCATTTTTTAAGACTAGTAGAAAATTAAACTGATAAAAATTTTGTCACAGTTTATCCATCCATCGTATCAGTATGAATCACCCCAGTTCATTGTCTGCTTCACAACCAGTGTTGCATCATTTTTCGTTGGAACTATGGTTAGGTAATTCATCATTATAATACGATTTCATTCATAAGTTACCCAGTCTAGTATTGATGCACAGCAAACAGTTCTGCTGAATTGCCTAAATTATCGTTAATAAAAAGAAAGACATTAAATAAAAAAACTAACCTTGCAGAATAAGTTCGAGTCACAACAAAATCTAGTTGCATCAAATTGTTGATCACCAGCCCAGCAGAGCATAAAGCTCGGGAAAATCGATATACTGGCCCGCCTCACATGAGACAGCTAATGCATTTACATACTCCAAGTACCATTAATATTTGTGCAAACTACACTCCTTTTGTTCTCTCCAGTGAACAGTTAACTAAAACAATGGTAAGTAACCCTAGAGGAAAGAGTCCGCAAAAGAGAACAGAGATAATAAATATAAAAAACAAAAAAAGGGTTAATCATCCATAATTTTACTAATTCTACATCAGCCTAAAGTGATATTTCAATTGGAAGAAGCTATGAGACCCAAATCAGGGTGTTTCATTTACTGGCTCGGCAAAGCAACCACGTGGAAACCAAAATTCAGTCTAAATTAGAGAGCTCTCTAGGCCGTCCCAGAAATATTTGATTTGCTCTAAGTTTTTGTGTGTATAACATACCCACCCGCGTGACTCTATTTAGGCTTTGGGAATTCCTACAATTAAGGCCAGCAAGAAAAGCAAAAATCTAAAAAGGAAAAAGGAAGACAAAATTCAACAGAGTTTTTTCGTGTCGAGAGCAAATACCGACAGCCTTCATAATCTTCATGTTCTCTAGGCAGTTTCGCATGGCTTTTAATTGAACCTGACATCCTATGTTGCATCATTTTTCGTTGCAATTCATCATTATAATACGATTTCATACAGAAGTTACCCAGTCTGATATGGATGGACAGCAAGCAGTTCTGCTCAATTGCCTAAATTATCTTTACTAAAAAGAAAGACATTTAAATAAGAAAACTAACTTTGTAGAACAAGTTCGGGTCACAACTAAATGCAGTTGCATCAAATTGTTGATCATCAGCCCAGCAGAGCATAAAGCTGGAGAAAATCGATATCCTGGGCCGCCTCGCATGAGGCAGCTGATGCATTTACATACTTCGGTAGATGCTTCCAAGTCTGCATTAAAAAGTAAAAATTCTTTTATTACAGAAACTCAATATCAATAACAATCAATGATAATTGAACATAGTGAATTGAAAGATCAACTCGATCCGTCATACTTCCCTGCGAGGCATATTTCACATGGGCTCACAGGTTCAAAGCTTCCAGCCAATTAATTTACTTAGTAGATACATCCTTGTTTGCCTTAAAAAATTAACCGTACTGAAAAAAAAAAGCACGTCAGTCGTATAAGGTTCATTACATAATTTGACCTCAATATAATTAAATATTACACTACGTAACTCATGATTATAATTTATAAACTAATCAATTTAACTAATTTTACACAAAACAAAAAAGAACAAGAAGCTGGTACCGTTCAGTCATGACAAGGTAACTAACAGTTACACTATTACAAAGACAGAATTGTTTTTTTCTTGGGGGGTTGATAATGAGCAAAATTGATTCTTTAATAGTGCATTCTTATTCATCAGCTTGAAAGATGAGATATAGGGTGTAGCAAGTTGTACGAACACAAAAAGAGTCCAGTCCTTGCAAATAAAGTGCAAGATATCAGCCTGCTGACGAGGAAGAATGACAAGTAAAAAGAAAACTTATGTCACAGCCTCTCACAGAGATGTGCTTCGCCCAGAAAGCAAACCTTCGAAACCCGCCTTATTCTGCAAAACAAATTATAACAGAGTAGTTAGTACTAAACAAGAGTAATTGTAAAATTCATATGATTGAAGGTACTTGGCACTTACATTTTGTAGATATTTGGGCAGCTCGAGGGTGTTGCCGCACAACTGGTGCACACACCAAGTTGCAATAAAAACTGCTAGTTTCAAAAAAGACAAAGCGAATCACGATTACTCTGCTCGCTCATGGGAAGCAGGCCAATACCATGCAGACAATGCCTCACCATGCCACCACAACAACTGAAGGGTACAGGATAAGTAATGAAATAAAATTAATTAAAAAGAAAGAGTACCAACAGAGAAGAGGAAAAGAAATGAACGCAAAAACTTACATGAATTATTCAATGTGCCATTCCATTAATGCTCCTCCACTTGAATATTGTAGTAGTTTGCAAAAATAAAAAATGGAGTTGATAAGCTTAACAGGTAAAGCTAAGTTAATGCTTAATAGTTTAATAAAGCAAATTCTCGACAAGCATACGGATCAAGACCAAGAAGTTGAATCATTGAGTCTTCCTAAAGATACCACATTGATTATTTTTCCAATTTTCAATCATGTCAGGCAACTGTTGAAGAAATAATCACGTCAGAATCTATTAATTGAACCATGAGGTTAGATCATCAAACCGCACTCCTAATAGAATTAAGCACAGGAAATAACCAAACAAGTACAGCATAGAGCTGAAACAATCTCTGATTCTCTCAGCTGGTTTGGCTTCCTTTTCAAATGCAAAAAACCTAGCACAAATAAAGACAACGGATTAAATTTGTGATCTCATATCATTCCAACTAGCAAAAGATATATGCAGCCCAGCAAACTTTTGGTTGGTATGACAGGTAAGAAAGAAAAATAACACAAGTATGAAAAAATATATATATATTGTCTCACGAAATTTTGCCAATATGGAGCGAGACCCACAACTTAGGCATTACACCAGCAATAGCTGGAACAAGGTAGTGGGATGTGAGTTGCCCATCAAGCAAACCATTTGAAACCCACCTATTTCGGCAAAGCAAAAATCATAACAGAAAGTTAGGACCAGAAAATAGCAACTGTAAAACGAATATGATTGAAGGTAGCTACGAATGACAGCTCAAGGGTGATGTGCCGCCACTGGTGCACGCTCTTAAGTTCCAGTCAAAACTGCTAGTTTCAAATCAACCAAAACGAACCCATACAGAACCTCACCTCGCACATGGGAACCAGGCCATTACCATGCACACAATGCCTCATCTTGCAACAAAATATTCCAACAGAAAAGTACAAGAAAAAACCAACCTGTCAACTGCGGCCCCCAAATCAAGCAACACTAAGAAGCCACGCAATATCCACCGTTTTTGTACCCTCAGATTTTGCAAAAACCAAAAGTAGCACAACACAAAATAAAATATGATTACCCAGATTTTGACCATTGACGCTTACCAACCAGAGATCACAAACAATGTAAAAAATGTGAAGCCGAAAACTCCATTTTTCTTTAAATTCAACTGGCTTTTATTTGTATGTTTGTTATTTTTGTCTTCCCTCATGTTTCTTAAATTCCTCCTTTAGGATATAAGGCCTACGGGTGTAACGGATACTTAATCATAAAAAAAACATGAAACTGATAATTCCAGAGGTATGATCTTAAATGACACACTAGTTAAAATCCATCACAGGTAAGATTCTTTCCCTTTTTGTTTTAATAAAAGAGCATGATTCAAGCATAAATTGGTGGCATCGAGTAGGGTGAGATGTGATCACCTAAAAAAATTATGATAAAATGGACCTACTAACCCATTGGGCAAAAGTCTTAATTTCGTCAAGTTATGTTGACTTTTTCCAATCAGGTAAACAAAACTGCCCCCTATAGTGGGAAGAAAATAAGCGAGCATTTCCTAAGCTATCTTGTGGAGTAGTGAAAAGGTTAAAAAAAAAAATTTGAAACATACCTCGCATAAAATCTGGCTAGGAGGACACCTGAATCCAAATAAACTGATCTGCAGTTACCTTCAACGCTATAGCCTTGAAACTGTACTTGTCAGCTTTGCAGTCTCAGACTCCATTCTCGTCCTCTCTTCACATATCTAGAATTGTTGAACAGTCTAGATGTTGGCTTCTAGGGGCCACATCAGAACAAGAGACAACAAAATCTCCTTTGAAGTTAACTACAACAAAAGATTATTTCAAACTTAAAAGACCCCAGAAGAATATAAAACAGAACTGAATAGAACCTAAAAGATGCACCAGACTACCAATCATAAGTATTACATAAAAGGGATGGCAGTAAATTGCTATTTTGACTTCTGAATTAAACCAGAGTGGGTACTTCCTTGAGGTTTAATCTAAAACACCACTGAACAAGAGTAATTTATATCTAACAAAAGTCAGTACTCATAATTTGAAGTTAATGTACCTAAACTCTTTCAAGCTAGAAAACAACGTAACATGCAAAGTTTCAAAGCCACCGAAAAATTCAGCGAGGTTCCTTAAAAGTGAAACTGAATAGAAACCTATTATGATAACAATAATAATAATAAAGACCAATCTTATGATAATGCAACTAGATCTTCAACAACATTTTTTTCTAACATGCCAAAAAATATTGAACAAATCAACAAATAGTGTACAGGTGAAGTGACCTTACTGTTGCCTACCCGTAATCTGTCATGTAGTGTTAAAGAAATATTCAGGTCAGAATCTATTAATTGATCCGTGAGGTTAGATCATGAATCCGCACTCCTAATAGAAATAAGCACAAGAAATAACCAAACAGCTACCGCATAGAGCTGAAACAATCTCTAATTCTCTCAAGGTGCTGGTTTGGCTTCCTTTTCAAATGCAAAAAACCTAGCACAAATAAAGACGACGGATTAAATTTGTGATCTCATATCATTCCAACTAGCAAAAGATATATGCAGCCCAACAAACTTTTGGTTGGCGTTTGACAGGTAAGAAAGAAAAATAACACAAGTATGAAAAAAAATATATATATATATATTATCTAACGAAATTTTGCCAATATGGAGGAAGACCCACAGCTTAGGCATGACACCAGCAATAGCTGGAACAAGGTAGTGGGATGTGAGTTGCCCATCAAGCAAACCATTCTAAGCCCACCTTATTCGGCAAAGCAAAAATCATAACAGTGAAGCTACGACCAGAAAATAGTAACTGTAAAATGAATATGATTGAAGGTAGTTGTCTTTGTACATTTGGTAGTTACGAATGACAGCTCAAGGGTGATGTGGCGCCACTGGTTCACGCTCTTAAGTTCCAGTCAAAACTGCTAGTTTCAAATCAACCAAAATGAACCCATACAGAACATCACCTCGCTCATGGGAACCAGGCCATTACCATGCACACAATGCCTCTTCTTGCAACAAAATATTCCAACAAAAAAGTAGAAGAAAAAACCAACCTGTCACTAGGGCACCCCAAATCAAGCAAAACTAAGAAGCCACGCAACATCCACCATTTTTGTTCCCTCAGATCTTGCAAAAACCCAAAGTAGCACAAAACAAAACAAAATATGATTACTCAGATTTTGACCATTGACGCTTACCAACCGGAGATCACAAACAAAGTAAAAAATGTGAAGCAGAAAATACCATTTTTCTTTAAATTCTACTGGCTTTTATTTGTAAATTTGTTATTTTTGTCTTCCCTCATGTTTCTTAAATTCCTCCTTTAGGATATAAGGCTTACCGATGTAACGGAGACTTAAGCCAATAAAAACACATGAAACTGATAAATCCAGAGGTATGATCTTTAAATGACACACTAGTTAAAATCCATCACAGGTAAGATTCTTTTCTTTTTTGTTATAACAAAACAGCATGATTCAAGAATAAATTGGTGGCATCGAGTGGGGTGAGAGGTGCTCACCAAAAAAAATTATGATAAAATGGACCTACCAACCCATTGGGGAAAAGTCTTAATTTCGTCAAGTTATGTGGACTTTTTCCAATCAGGTAAACAAAACTGCCACCTCTAATGGGAAGAAAATAAGATAGCATTTCCTCAGCGATCTTGTGCAATAGAGAAAAGGTTTAAAAAAAAAAAATTGAAACATACCTCGCAATAAAATCTGGCTAGGAGAACACCTGGATCCAAATAAACTGATCTGCAGTTACCTTCAAAACTATAGCCTTGAAACTGTAATTGTCAGCTTTGCAGTCTCAGACTCCTTTCTCGTCCTGTCTTCAACTATCTAGAATTGTTGAACAGTCTAGATGTTGGCTTCTAGGGGCCCCATCAGAACAAGACTCAACAAAATCTCCTTTGAAGTTAACTACAACAAAAGATTATTTCTAACTTAAAAGACCCCACAAGAATATAAAACATTAATGAATAGAACCTAATAGATGCACCAGATAACCAGTCGTAAGTATTACATCAAAGGTGTGGAAGTAAATTGGTGTTCTGACTTCTGAATTAAACCAGAGTGGGTACTTCGTGAGGTTTAATCTAAAACTCCACCGAACAAGAGTAATTTATATCTAACAAAAGTGAGTACACATAATTTGAAGTTAATGTACCTAAACACTTTCAAGCTAGAAAACAACGTAACATGCAAAGTTTCAAAGCCACCGAAAAACTCAGCGAGGTTGGTTAAAAGTGAAAGCTGAGAAAAAACGTATTATGATAACAATAATAATAACAAACACCAATCTTATGATAATGCCACTAGATCTTTAATAAGATTCTTTCCTAACATGCCAAAAAATATTGAACAAATAGTGTACCGGTGAAGTGACCTTACCGTTGCCTACCAATAATCTATCATGTAGTGTTAAAGAAATAATCACGTCAGAATCTATTAATTGAACCATGAGGTTAGATCATCAATCCGCACTCCTAATAGAAATAAGCACAGGAAATAACCAAACAAGTACTGCATAGAGCTGAAACAATCTCCTATTCTCTCAAGATGCTCGTTTGGCTTCCTTTTCAAATGCAAAAAACCTAGCAAAAATAAAGAGGATGGATTAAATTTGTGATCTCATATCTTTCAAACTAGCAAAAAAATATATGCACCCCAGCAAACTTTTGGTTGGCGTATGACAGGTGAGATAGAAAAATGACACAAGTAGGAAAAAAATATATATATCTTATCTCTCGAAATTTTGCCAATATGGAGCGAGACCCACAGCTTAGGCATTACACCGGCAATAGCTCGAACAAGGTAGTGGTATGTGAGTTGCCCATCAAGCAAACCATTCGAAACCCACCGAATTTGGCAAAGCAAAAATCATAACAGAGAAGTCAGGACCGGAAAATTGTAACTGTAAAATTACTATTATTAAAGGTAATTGTCTTTGTAAATTTGGTAGTTACGAATGACAGCTCATGGGTGATGTCGCGCCAATGGTGCACGCTCTTAAGTTCCAGTCAAAACTGCTAGTTTCAAATCAACCAAAATGTACCCATACAGAACCTCACCTCTCTCATGGGAACCAGGCCATTACCATGCACACAATGCCTCATCTTGCAACAAAATATACCAACAGAAAAGTACAAGAAAAAATGAACCTGTCACTGACGCCCCCCAAATCAAGCAAAACTAAGAAGCCACACAATATCCACCGTTTCTGTTCCCTCAGAACTTGCAAAAACCCAAAGTAGCACAAAACAAAATAAAATATGATTACTCAGATTTTTACCATTGACGCTTACCAACTGAGATCACAAACAAAGTAAAAAATGTGAAGCAGAAATTTCCATTTTTCTTTAAATTCTACTCGCTTTTATTTGTATGTTTGTTATTTTTGTTTTCCCTCGTGTTTCTTAAATTCCTCCTTTAGGATATAAGGCCTACCGGTGTAACGGATACTTAATCATTAAAAAAAATATCAAACTGATAATTCCAGAGGTATGATCTTAAATGACACACTAGTTAAAATACATCACAGGTAAGATTCTTTTCTTTTTTGTTTTAATAAAAGAGCATGATTCAAGCATAAATTGGTGGCATCGAGTGGGGTGAGATGTGATCACGTAAAAAAAATTATGATAAAATGGACCTACCGACCCATTGGGCAAAAGTCTTAATTTCTTCAAGTTATGTTGACCCTTTCCAATCAGGTAAACCAAACTGCCACCTCTAATGGGAAGAATATAAGCTAGCATTTCCTAAGCTATCTTGTGCAAAAGAGAAAAGGTTAAAAAAAAAATTGAAACATACCTTGCATAAAATCTGGCTAGGGGAACACCTGAATCCAAATAAACTGATCTGCAGTTACCTTCAAAACTATAGCCTTGAAACTGTACTAGTCAGCATTGCAGTCTCAGACTCCTTTCTCGTCCTGTCACAAATATCTAGAATTGTTGAACAGTCTAGATGTTGGCTTATAGGGGTCCCATCAGAACAAGACTTGACAAAATCTCCTTTGAAGTTAACTACAACAACAAAAGATTATTGCTAACTTAAAAAACCCCACAAGAATATAAAACAGAAATGAATAGAACCAAAAAGATGCACAAGATTACCAGTCGTAAGTATTACATCAAAGGGGTGGTAGTAAATTGGTGTTTTGACTTCTGAATTAAACCAGAGTGGGTACTTCGTGAGGTTTAATCTAAAACTCCACCGAACAAGAGTTATCTAACAAAAGTGAGTATTCATAATTTGAAGTTAATGTACCTAAACTCTTTCAAGGTAGAAAACAACATAACATGCAAAGTTTCAAAGCCACCGAAAAACTCAGCGAGGTTAAATAAAAGTGAAAGCTGACAAGAACCGTATTATGATAACAATAATAATAATAAAAACCAATCTTATGATAATGCAACTAGATCTTTAATAAGATTCTTTCCTAACATGCCAAAAAATATTGAACAAATAGTGTACATGTGAAGTGACCTTACCGTTGCCTACCAGTAATCTTTCATGTATTGTTAAAGAAATAATCAGGTCAGAATCTATTAATTGATCCATGAGGTTAGATCATGAATCTGCACTCCAAACAGAAAAAAGCACAAGAAATAACCAAACAGGTACTGCATGGAGCTGAAACAATCTCTTATTCTCTCAAGATGCTGGTTTGGCTTCCTTTTCAAATCCAAAAACCTAGCAAAAATAAAGACGACGGATTAAATTAGTTATCTCATACCCCCTTCAAACTAGCAAAAAATATATTCAACCCAGCAAACTTTTGGTTGGCGTATGACATGTGACATAGAAAAATGACACAAATATGAAAAAAATATATATATCTTATCTCACGAAATTTTGCCAATATGGAGCGAGACCTACAGCTTAGGCATTACACCGGCAATAGTTCGAACAAGGTAGTGGGATGTGAGTTGCCCATCAAGCAAACCATTCGAAACCCACCTAATTGGGCAAAGCAAAAATCATAACAGAGAAGTTAGGACCAGAAAATAGTAACTATAAAATTAATATTATTAAAGGTAAAATTGTCTTTGTAAATTTGGTAGTTACGAATGACAGCCCAAGGGTGATGTCGCGCCACTGGTGCACGCTCTTAAGTTCCAATCAAAACTGCTAGTTTCAAATCAACCAAAACGAACCCATACAGAACCTCACCTCGCTCACGGGAGCCAGACCATTACCATGCACACCATGCCTCATCTTGCAACAAAATATTCCAACAGAAAAGTAGAAGCAAAAGACCACCTGTCACTGTGGCCCCCCAAATCACCCAAAATTAATAAGCCATGCAATATCCACCGTTTTTCTTCCCTTAGATCATGCAAAAACCCAAAGTAGCACAAAACAAAATAAAATATGATTACTCAGATTTTAACCATTGACGCTAATCAACCAGAGATCACAAACAAATTAAAAATGTGAAGCACAATTCCATTTTTCTTTAAATTCTACTGGCTTATATCTGTATGTTTCTTATTTTTGTCTTCCCTCATGTTTCTTAAATTCCTTCTTTAGGATATAAGACCTACAGGTGTAACGGATACCTAACCATAAAAAAAAACATTAAACTGATAATTCCAGTGGTATAATCTTAAACGACACACTAGTTAAAATCCATCACAGGTAAGATGCCATACTTAAATTGGTGGGCACGAATTAAGCATTGTTTTTCCCATTTTTTTGTTTTAATAAAAGAGCATGAATGAAGGCCTAAATTGGTGGCATCGAGTGACGTGAGATCTGATCACCTAAAAAAGTTATGATAAAATGGACCTACCAACCCACTGGGCAAATGTCTTAATTACGTCAATTTATGTTGACTTTTTCCAGTCAGGTAAACAAAACTGCCACCTCTAATGGGAAGATAGTAAGCTAGCATTTCCTCAGCTATCTTGTGCAATAGAGAAATGGTTAAAAAAAAAAATTGAAACATACCTCGCATAAAATCTGGCTAGGTGAACACCTGAATCCAAATAAACTGATCTGCAGTTACCTTCAAAACTATAGCCTTGAAACTGTACTTGTCAGCTTTGCAGTCTCAGACTCCTTTCGCGTCCTGTTTTCAACTATCTAGAATTGTTGAACAGTCTAGATGTTGGCTTCTTGGGGCCCCATCAGAACAAGACTCAACAAAAGGTTATTTCTAACTTAAAGAACCCCAGAAGAATATAAAACAGAACTAAATAGAACCTAAAAGATGCACCAGACTACCAGTCGTAAGTATTACATCAAAGGGATGGCAGTAAATTGCTATTTTGACTTCTGAATTAAACCAGAGTGGGTACTTCCTGAGGTTTAATCTAAAACACCACTGAACAAGAGTAATTTATATCTAACAAAAGTGAGTATTCATAATTTGAACTTAATGGACCTAAACTCTTTCAAGCTAGAAGACAACGTAATATGTAAAGTTTCAAATCCACCAAAAAACTCAGCGAGGTTCCTTAAAAGTGAAACTGAATAGAAACCTATTATGATAACAATAATAATAATAAAGACCAATCTTATGATAATGCAACTAGATCTTCAACAACATTTTTTCCTAACATGCCAAAAAATATTGAACAAATAGTGTACCGGTGAAGTGACTTTACGGTTGCCGACCAGTAAACTATCATGTAGTGTTAAAGAAATAATCAGGTCAGAATCTATTAATTAATCCATTAGGTTTCATCATCAATCTGCACTCCTAATAGAAATAAGCACAAGAAATAACCAAACAGTTACTGCATAGAGCTGAAACAATCTCTTATTCTCTCAAGATGCTGGTTTGGCTTCCTTTTCAAATGCAAAAAACCTAGCAAAAATAAAGACGACGGATTAAATTAGTGATCTCATATCACTCAAACTAGCAAAGGATATGTGCAGCCCAGCAAACTTTTGGTTGGCGTATGACAGGTAAGAAAGAAAAATAACACAAGTATGAAAAAAAAAATATATATTGTCTCACGAAATTTTGCCAATATGGAGCGAGACCCACAGTTTAGGCATTACACCAGCAATAGCTGGAACAAGGTAGTGGGATGTGAGTTGCCCATCAAGCAAACCATTTGAAACCCACCTAATTCGGCAAAGCAAAAATCATAACAGAAAGTTAGGACCAGAAAATAGCAACTGTAAAATGAATATGATTGAAGGTAGTTGTCTTTGTACATTTGGTAGTTACAAATGACAGCTCAAGGGTGATGTGGCGCCACTGGTGCACGCTCTTAAGTTCCAGTCAAAACTGCTAGTTTCAAATCAACCAAAACGAACCCATACAGAACCTCACCTCGCTCATGGGAACCAGGCCATTACCATGCACACAATTCCTCATCTTGCAACAAAATATTCCACCAGAAAAGTACAAGAAAAAACCAACCTGTAACTGGGGCCCCCCCCCAAATCACGCATAACTAAGAAGCCACGCAATATCCACCGTTTTTGTCCCCTCAGATCTTGCAAAAACCCAAAGTAGCACAAAACAAAATAAAATATGATTACTCAGATTTTGACCATTTACGCTTACCAACCAGAGATCACAAACAAAGTAAAAAATGTGAAGCAGAAATTTCCATTTTTCTTTAAATTCTACTGGCTTTTATTTGTATGTTTGTTATTTTTGTCTTCCCTCATGTTTCTTAAATTCCTCCTTTAGGATATAAGGCCTACCGGTGTAACGGATACTTAATCATAAAAAAAAACATGAAACGGATAATTCCAGAGGTATGATCTTAAATGACACACTAGTTAAAATCCATCACAGGTAAGATTCTTTTCTTTTTTGTTTTAATAAAAGAGCATGATTCAAGCATAAATTGGTGGCATCGAGTAGGGTGAGATGTGATCACCTAAAAAAATTATGATAAAATGGACCTACCAACCCATTGGGCAAAAGTCTTAATTTCTTCAAGTTATGTTGACTTTTTCCAATCAGGTAAACAAAACTGCCGCCTCTAATGGGAAGAAAATAAGCGAGCATTTCCTAAGCTATCTTGTGCAATAGAGGAAAGGTTAAAAAAAAAAATTTGAAACATACCTCGCATAAAATCGGGCTAGGATAACACCTGAATCCAAATAAACTGATCTGCAGTTGCCTTCAAAACTATAGCCTTGAAACTGTACTTGTCAGCTTTGCAGTCTCAGACTCCGTTCTCGTCCTGTCTTCAACTATCTAGAATTGTTGAACAGTCTAGATGTTGGCTTCTAGGGGCCCCATCAGAACAAGACTCAACAAAATCTCCTTTGAAGTTAACTACAACAAAAGATTATTTCTAACTTAAAAGACCCCACAAGAATATAAAACAGAAATGAATAGAACCTAAAAGATGCACCAGATTACCAGTCGTAAGTATTACATCAAAGGTGTGGAAGTAAATTGGTGTTCTGACTTCTGAATTAAACCAGAGTAGGTACTTCGTGAGGTTTAATCTAAAACTCCACCGAACAAGACTATTTTATATCTAACAAAAGTGAGTATTCATAATTTGAAGTTAATGTACCTAAACTCTTTCAAGCTAGAAAGCAATGTAACATGCAAAGTTTCAAAGCCACCGAAAAACTCAGCGAGGTTGGTTAAAAGTGATAGCTGACTAGAAACGTATTATGATAAAAATAATAATAATTAAAACCAATCTTATGATAATGCAACTAATTCTTTAATAAGATTTTGTCCTAACATGCCAAAAAATATTGAACAAAAAGAGTACCGGTGAACTGACTTTACGTTTGCCTACCAGTAATATATCATGTAGTGTTAAAGAAATAATCAGGTCAGAATCTATTACTTGATCCTTGAGTTTAGATCATCAGTCCGTACTCCTAACAGAAATAATGCACAAGAAATAACCAAACAGTTATTGGATAGAGCTGAAACAATCTCCTATTCTGTCAAGATGCTGGTTTGGCTTCCTTTTCAAATGCAAAAAACCTAGCAAAAATAAAGACGACGGATTAAATTTGTGATCTCATATCTTTCAAACTAGCAAAAAATATATGCAGCCCAGCAAACTTTTGGTTGTCGTATGACACGTAAGAAAGAAAACTGACACAAGAATTAAAAAAATATATATATATATTATCTCACGAAATTTTGCCAATATGGAGCGAGACCAACAGCTTAGGCATTACACCAGCAATAGCTCGAACAAGCTAGTGGGATGTGAGTTCCCCGTCAAGCAAACCATTAGAAGCCCACCTAATTCGGCAAAGCAAAAATCATAACAGAGAAGTCAGGTCACATCCAATGGGAAGCAAATAAGCTAGCATTTCCTGAGCTATCTAGTGCAATAGAGAAAATCTAAAAAAAAAAAATAGAAAAAAAAATTGAAACATAACTCACATAAAATCTGACAAGGAGAATACCTGTATAGTGCACAAGAAAAAGAATTCTTACTTCTCGCCCGCGCGCTTGACTCTCACTCCAAGATAAACCTCTCCTTCCTTATCAGGTAAAGATCAAACTAAATAACTATGAAATATAAATAAGTCTTAATCCATGAGGGTAAACATGCCATTATTCAGACCATAATTGTTGCCCCAAACTCAAACAGATCCAAGTGTTTTTGCAAGTCAATGATCTAAGCAAAACCCAACATAAATCAACTTTTCACATAAGCAGACAGAATAGAACCATACAAGATGCCGAGTAACCACAAACCCATCTCACTGATAAACTCAACCCAAACCAACCCACAACTCAGCCTGACTTGACAAACTATACCGGATCACTTAAGAAAATCTCAGATTTATTGTTACAAAAGTCTAATTGACTGAAATAATAACGGAAGTCAATTTAATTGAGACCAATCACCCAAACTGATGTCAACCCAATTAAGTCACAGTTGTAGAATTGAATACCATACTAACAACACCACTAGACAAAAGGACACAACATATGACATAAAAACAATACCTCTTTAGAATATAACATCCTCTGATTACCAGACAATACAACAAGTCAATTATTTTGACATGCTGACAAAGGTCCAACATTTAACACAATATGATAACCAGCTTAAAGTGCACAAAAATAAAAAAAAATCTATGCTTATTTACTATACCATCCTCTTATTACCTGACATTGCAACAAAGTCCAGTCGACGCGCCAACAGATGTCCAATGATTGGCTAGTCCCATCCTCTTGCTGGTTTCCCAACAGTAAACAAAAAAATAACCCCATTTATACAATGCATGCAGAATCCAATATCTGACACTGCTGTGTAGTATATCAAATTATAGGATCCCATTAAAATTCATCTATAATTCAAAAGGTAGCAAACCGCGGCATTGAATAGACCACAGCTCGAATAGACCAGCATGCAAGTCTGCTGAATGTGTGACTGATTCATGCAACGTTCACGATACACTAAGGCTATGATCTTGAGCATGACAGGTTTAATCAAATTCGTAAGTCAATAACCTTACCAAATGTGTACAAAACGAAATTTTGAAGAAAGAAAACACTCCTCATCTCATATTTATATTGAACTGACATCATGGCTACTCGCTTAGAAGGGGAAGTTCCAGATTTCTAGAAACACACTTTTTAAGAAAACACATACCGCAAAGGCAGCCTCCAAACCTTCTAATGTGCTTTATCATTCTTGTATTAAGGATTGAATTTGCATGCGTTGCATGAATGTCTGAAAATATAAAAACAGAACAAAACAAAGTTACATTGTGTACATTTGGTGCCATGAACTATAGAATTTGGTTTAATTAGGCACATGAAGTTACATTTGTGAATCAATTCATAGACATTGGTTTGATCAAAACCCCTCCAGTATAACACCTGACAATGCTAATTAGCCTCAAATGGTGTGACAAGAATCTGCCTACTACATCATCTTTAAATAGAGAGTCAAATAATTAAATTCCAGTACCTTCGGACTAACTAAACCTTGGGTAATTGCTACAACCAATTCAGTGGTTACTTGCTAAAGATAGAGAATTCTACAACATAATATATGGTAAAAGGAAACCAGAATAACCATAGCAACAGAAAACTTATGAGATTCTTAAGTAGAAAAGTGATTGTAGTCTTAACTGTGGTAGATATCAGCGTAATTAAGGCACCTGCACCAATTAGAAAATATTATAAATAGATAAACACTCAGTAAAAAAGAGATGCCAAAAATAATCTACAGAAGATGAAAGAATATCAGGATATCAACTATTTCAATTTAAACGAAAGAAGGAAAATAGAAGTGTGTACTATAAATAGATCCTCAATGTCGTATTCTTCGTTGTTAGTGTCAGTGCTGACACTGGTGCTTTTTCTACCCAGATCTAGTCATTTTGAGCTTCGTCCGACCAGCACCAGCAGCAGGTCGAGAAGTCGAGAAATGGAGGCTGAGAAATAGCTGTGCACAACTCAACACGCTGATTTTATCCAACTATAAAAGGTAGAAAATGACATGCACTGTAGCTTGTACACTCACTAATCTTTGATCAACAATAACCGCAAAAAACAAAGACGCAGATTAAACTGAAATGCAAAGTTAGGCTCCCCGATTAAGCTCGAAATGAGAAGAAACTGTATCAAAAGGAGGCTCACCGATTTGCTTGACCTGATTTTGACTGCGAAGTTGGAGGCAACAAAGAGGCGAGAAGCATAGAGACAAGAGAGAGAGGTACGGAGTGTGGAGAGCAGAGTGGAAGCCTGACTTAGGGCGGTCCTCTTCTTCCTTTTCCGACATGCTGAGACGAGGGAAGCCTACTCGGCGGTGGAAAAATTAGAGTTCAAGAAAAATCTCTTTTTCCCTCACCTCGCTCTCTCTCGCTCCTTCCTTGCCCCTCGTCTCTCTTTTCTCGCATTTGAGCGATTTTCTCGCATTCTCCCTTGGCTCAATTGATTGCGGTAACTGGGTCTGGGTCTGTTTGAAAAAGTGCTATTGAGGTAAAAGCGCTAGGAGCTTTTTTTAACAAGACACAGGGTTTCTTGAGGCGGTGGACATAAGATACGTTTTTTTTAGAAAAAAGCGCTAGAAGCTTCTTTAACAAGACAGAGGATTTCTTGAGGCGGTGGACAAAAGATACGGACCAAAGATTTTATTCTCTCCAGTAATTGCATTGATTGTTAATATTTAATACTAAATATATGCAGAATCAGATGACAAAACTAAACCAAAAAAAATTAAAACTAAATCTCTAAGAATCATATCTCGTGAAAAAAAAAAATATGTGGCTAAGATTTGTCAAAATGCACTAAGTGAAAAAAAATATATATTTCTCAATATCGATCTTTAGTACATATCTTGTGATATAATGCAGATGAGAAAGGCATAATTAAAACACGCTTGATCAAGTTATCAGTTCATTTTTTTATTGATCTATAATTAATTAGTTTTTCTTTCGGATGAGAAAGACAAATTTTGATTTTTTTTTTTTCTGTACAGAGGAGGATTTGTTTACGCTGCTTTTTTTTTCTTATCAACACAATATTAGCTAAATATTTTCAAAAATATGTAATTTTACTGTTCTTCCTTATATTATCATTAAAATTTTCTTTCCTTAAAAGTAAAGTATATAAAATATGTTATTTTACTTAAATTCTTTTTTTATCTTATGTATTATTATATAATTTTCTAAATTAGATGTAAAATAGAAAATAAGTTACTGCAATGTTCACTATTTGTATTTCCTTAAAACTTTCAAAAAAATTAAAGCTAATCCAAAAACAGAAGATTTATTATATCATATAAATACATCGATATTGTATACATTGATTATCGGATAGCATTGACTTTGGTCTTAATTGTACTCTAGTTTGTACAGATAAAATGCATTAATTAGTGGAGAACACATCGTAGCGTGTAAAAGTCTTGCATAAACTGTACTCTTGTACGGTTTAAATTATAAGAGTAGAATTAAGGTGTTCTTGATAAGCTCATCAAGTCTTTTTGTGAACTTAACTCAAAAATCTATCGGATTGAGTTCAAACGATATATCCAAACCGTCGAAATCGTTCTACTTCACGAGTGATGCATTTACATATCAAATTTATAATTTTTCGAACTAGTTTAGTATAAAGTCAAGCGGTCAAAAAATGATAAAAAAATGAACTCATTAAAATTAACTTATAAATCATCTTCTTTTTTTACCGCTTGACTTCATACTAAATTAGTTCAAAAATTTAAAATTTTGACATGTAAATGCATCACTCATGAAGTAGATCGGTTTCAACGGTTTGGATGCATCGTTTGAAGTCAATCCGATAGATTTTTGAGTTGAACTCACAAAGGAATTTGGTGAGCTTAAGAACACCTTAGTTCTACTCAAATTATAATTACCAAAATCCGAAATGTAGCAAAAGTTATTGTCTATATGTTGTTTTTAATAAAATTAGAATCATTCAGTTACGTTGAACCATTGTACTCGACATAAATTGCATCTCAACAGCCGAAATTTTTTATTTTTTAATCAATAACATAAAAAATACGAAATTCAAACAAAATATTAGATTTCCAAATATTTATAAAATGAAGACATTAGCAAAATAATTGCACTTTCATTGCTAATAAAGTTTAGCGGTAGGATTTTGGCTATATACCGATGACTTTGCCTTCGGTAGAAATGGATGAGGACCAACCGCTTGCAAAATCAGCCTGTCAATAAAATCTCGCAAATATATGTTAATTTAAATGATGCAAAATTTCAAAAACAAACAGACAAATTATGTCAAGTTAAATTCAAAAACAGACAAACAAATGTTGCAAGCCTGACACAAGTTGTCGTTTTGCTTTGCCAAACAAAAAAAAAAATCTATTTCAACAACTAAATAATTGGAGAGTTTTTTTTGCTAAAAAGGGAATTGAATTTTCGGAGGATGGTGATACCGTTGATTTTGTCAGAAGCCAAGCTTATTACTGAAAAAGCTGAAAAGGCGGTAGTGATATTTTTTAAGACAATCTGATCTTATATTTTAACATTTGAATTTTTTTATGTTGCAGCGAAAAGAATCGGTCGAAACAATTGCGAAAACCTACATGTCTTGGATAAATTAAAACTGAACATAAAAAATTAAGGGTCTGTTCGGCTGAACAGTGGGAACGGGAATAGGAATAGGAATAGAAAATTTTTGAACTGGATTTTACTGTTCACGTGGGAAAAAAAAAATTCAGTCTGAATGAATTTTTTTTTCCCACGTGAACAGTAATTTCGGGATTACTGCCGAACAGGGCCTAAGCGTATAAAGAACTACACTGGCTACAAGTATTAATTGATTATTGAACTAGCAAAATATATTCAAGACTTTTTTTTGTGAGCGATACAAATTAAGTTTTGCCGTTAAATTGGCACGAAAACAATTAAAGTACCAAAAGACGAAATCGTGGTTGCATTTGATGGCAGCGTTCTCGATTTACCAACTCACAAAATTGACGTGGAGTTAGAAATGAAAAGTAATTTTTTATAATAAACCTATTCAAAAAAATTTAACATTCCAAATTGTCAAAAAAACTGAAACGTTGATAAATTTACTTTACTAAACTCACGTTCTTGATGTGGCATTCACCATCTGACGCGGCTGATCGATAAGGAGATAAAAAAAAAAATAGAACAATCGTTATAAAATTATGTATATAAGGCAAAAGGTTCTGAAAAAAACAAGCCCATTTTTTTTTAATTTTTAACTTACCGTGCTTCGATACTCTGAGAGTAGTTAATTAGTCTTAATTTTGCTACGAGCTAGCTTTATGTAACTGTGTTATATATCCTGGGCAGTTACTTGAGTTAAAATTTCATACAGTTTTATTTGGTACATAGTGATGAGCTTATTTTGAAACAAATGTTGGGACAGACTAAAACAAATGTTTCATTATTGATATGGAAAACTATCATTTTGGAAAAAAAAAAAAATTTGATAACGTGTCGTGCGTGCCATGTACCAGTATACTGAGGAATTAAATTGTTCAAGTCTATATGCATAGTCCTGCTACTGCCGAGGGATTAATTTTATATGAAAACATGAAAATCATAAGGTTTTATGTTTTATCTATTTGATTTGCGCACGAAGAAATAAATGGTTACTTTTTAGTCTTTCAGAACAAAAAAATATAAATAGCTCAGGATTTAGAAAGTATTGATAACATATCGTAATTAGTGTATCATCACGTCAACAAGACATTCGTTATGTTATTTTATACACTGAAATGTCCCTCTAGCTACTCTACAGCTATGTGTGTAGTCTTATGGGAAAACACGTCATAACACCACATCAACGAGACATCACGTCCGACCTCAATACCATGCTAACCCACATAATTTCCTTATTCGCATATGAAAATAGAAATTAGTAAGGGCATGTTCGGATGTTATATGACTGTGCGTGAAGGGATTTTACGGGTTTGAAAACTCATTTTTTAATTTGCGGGAACCTATACTCACGAGTAGACACAAGAATAATTACAGAAATGTATTAAATGAGTGTTCGATTGTATTGTGAGATTAGTTGTGGAAATTATTAATTTATTTAGAAAATATATATTTCAATTTAAATATCACCTATTTAAAAACTTGCTGACTCATATACTCATTTTATATCAAAATAATATGTGGATAATATCATGATGCTCTTCTAATTTTAACTTTTTAATTAGTGACAAATAATCAAATAATTTTTTATTGTGTAATAATAATTATTTTATATAGATCAAGTATAGACTAATTAATGTTTAGGCATTTTCATGGTGAAAATTTAGCATGTTATTATTTAATGTACCTTTTGTAATGTGTTTTCATATTATTTATAATTTTTATGCAAATAGCATGTGCTTCTTTTCTACTTAGATAATCAAACTTTCATAACAAGCATGTTGCAAAACAATGAGTAAGCGTACCAACTCACAAATTTAAATTTAAATATCTATGTAATTTTTTTTTGAAGGTCAACGGATAACCGATGACGAATATATTAGGAAAAATTGAAAAGTTTAAACAGATTACAATATGGAAATGAAAATGCACAAAACATCTTTTAAAAATAAAGCCCTGGTCTAAACTTCTAGACCAAACGCCACATGTGTTAGTTTGTGCCTCGAAAACCGTACGAATCACCCTTCATTTAACCAGTGCATTACTTCCATTACCGCACTTTCTATAATGTATTGCACTAGTCTCCGCTATATCTATGTAATTTGTAAAAATAAAATATAAAATCAACTGTCTGGATCCGTTCTGATCAGTTTAGTCCCACTTGGATTTATAAATAAAGTTGATCTCTTTATATATATAACCCTACCATGTCATTATAAAGTTCTTTGGAGAGGAAAAAATAAAGCCACTGACAGTGGATAGAGAGAGGAGAGAGAGATTGGGAATAAATTTATTTGGTCCAACTGCGGGTTTGCTTTTCTCAAAAAATTACAATGTCAGTAGAGAAATAGGAATAACACATAAGAATTGTATTCTATTTTAATCAAAATCTATATAATTTCCATCAAACCCAAGACTGCCGAATAGGCCCTAATAGAAAATCAAAATATTTACAAACGGTGCATCCCGTATTCACATGAAATTACAACCTTTCTATTGTTTGATAATAAAATTAATATTTTAATTAGGGCCGTATAAAAAGTTCATGGCTCGTGAGCCGCTCGAACTCAGCTCGGTAACAAACTTACTAACAACTTGTTCGTTAAAAACTTGAGTTACTCTGACTCGAGTTGAGTAACTCGTTTAACTCATGAGTTGAGTTCGAGTTGGACTCAGCTCGCTCATTTCATTTCGGACTCAGTTGAGTTCAGTACCTGCATCTCATATCTCGACTTTTTCAACAAATGAACAATGTTTCAAGGGATGCCCTTTCTTACTACTAAGCAAAAAATAACTATGACGTACGTGAATATTTTTAAGAATTTCTGTTAGGGTTGTTGCTTTTTGAAGAAATGAACCTTCTTGAAAATAGTTTATCACATAACAACAATTCAACATCTTAAAATTCAAAGTGCCAGACTGCTTGTAAGTGATTAGGATCATTGATCACGAGTTAATCACGAGTCACGAGTCATCTCGAGTTACTCACAATTTGATTTCGAATCAGCAAACCAGCTCAGTTCGGATTCTCAACTTGAGTCAACTCGGCTGACAATTTTTTCGAGTTGAATTCGAACTATCCAAACTTGAGCTAACTCGATGCGTTTGTAGCCCTAATATTAATACACTATTATATTAAAGAACCAACAAATTATTTCCTAACTATATTATAAAACCTTAATTGGCAATGGGGTTGTACTGTAGAAACAACAGTGCCACTCCTGCTCTGTGTCGTCCGATGCGAGATGGAGGGATCCTCTTCTTTTGAGCTGCCGTCAGCTGGCGTCATCCCACAAAACTCAGCTTTCGTCTCTTGAATTCCTTCTCTGTTTTGCCAGCTGTCACTTCTCCCTTGCGTCTTCTCCTCCTCTTCTGTGCTCGCCGCGTAAAAATCCCCTTCTACGTGTTTGTCGGCACAACCTCGCTAAGCTCCCCCTCTTCCTTTTCCTTTTGTCGATCTATGCTCTTCTCTTCCTTATCCGTGTCCGCTTCCTCTCCTTCATTCTCGATCTCATCTCTTAGCTCCACCACTTTCTCTCCTAGCGGACCTCACTCTAATCTCCTCTCCCAGATCGGATCGACCAACTGCCTTTTCTCTCTACAACCGCTCGGCTCAACCTCTCCGAAAACCCTCAAACACATTCGCTATCAGCAGATTCCGAACCTACCCGTCTCTCTCTATCTCTCTCTGGCTCAAAACCCAGCCGCAAGTTCTTCTCTCTGGCGCAATTCAGACCTAGTAAGAAACATGGACGACATGAAGGGTTCATGCACAAAGTCCATTCTTACAAGCAAAGATACGGAGGCTGATCGTGAAGGTTGATCGCCTCTGGCCAATCCCATCTGGAGCAAATCACGGTAAGAACAGTAAGTGTCTTCCTCCTTGAAATGCCTTCCAATGGCATAGGGTAAGAACAATGTGTTGAACTTATTTGAGTTGACGAGTTTGAGTGAAATCCATCTTAAACGTTGAATTGTGATCTGTTGAACTGACTGACATGTTTCTCTGTAATGCATTGATTTTCTTTATTCGAACTGTTCTGACGAATCTGTGAAATGCATCCATGTTTCCTGAAATGTTGAATTAGTTGAAATAATCTATTGTGGTATGTAAATTGCATCGATTGAGATGTTGAATGGATTTAATTGATCTATTGTAATGAGTGAAATTTATCGATTAAGATGTTGAAATGTTGAATTTCTTCTTTGTAAAGCATGTCCCTGTTGACAAAGAAGCCTGTGGTTACAGTTCTGGTATGAGGTACCAGTGTCATTTCCCTTGCGCAAAGAAAAGGAAACAAAGGGTTTTTCCTCTCTCTAAAAAATGCAACCACTATGCTACCTATACTCCTTTTCTTCTTCCAATTCCAGTCTTACTTCTCCTCAGTTATGACCTATTCCATGCTGGTGGACTCAATTGACCTAAAAGGGGCTATGGCAATAGTATCGAACTGAGGATATGTGTACAACAAGTCAGAGATGGACGGATTGCGAGAATTGATGCGAGGAAGGGACGGTCAGATCACGGCCCAGGCTTGCACCAGGGAACAATGGGGCATTTAAGTTCCTTCATTTCATCTCGCAATTGATGATCATTCCATACATGGATTAGTTTCTAACCTTAGAAGTAAGTTGTTACATTGAGAAAACCTGAAATGAAAACAAATCATGTGAACAAAAACATTCTCAAGTTTGGACTTTTTACCTACGAAGTCTAGTATTAGCATCGTTCTTAGTCGCATGGAACTGAAAGGAGCGGTTCTTTAAATTTGTGTCAAATTTCAGGTCAAAATTCATAGATTACTTCTTAAACCAAAATACTGAACTATAAAGAAAGACGGAGCGGATTTCTTCTTTGTACCTTCTTATGTGAAATGTGTTTGTATGATGGGTTAAATGATAAAGAGATTAATGAAACATATGATCTATAATCATCTCTATATGTTAAAGTTCAAATTCAATTGGCTAATTTCTCATTTTAAATGGAATTGGCCAGAGCATTTTCTTACCAGTATTTTTTGCACCATCAAAGTCAAAGCAGTTGTATTGTATGATTTACTATTGTAGTGCTTCTCTCTCTTTAACTCTATATCTGAACCATTTTATTTAATTTATGCCTATTTCTTATATTCAGGTGGCATAATCATCTGAACTCAAATGTTAACAAGGAAGCATGGACCTACAAGGAGATAATGCTTATCCATGCACATTTCATACTTGGAAATAAATTTGTTGAGCTCACAAAATATTTATCTGGAAGGTGAGTATGTCTTAATTTACTTTTCTTCTTTTTGTGTGCTTGGGAATAAATGGTAGGGGAGGGGGGCAGTAGTTCTTTTTTCTTGTCTAATATGTGTCTGTGTTCATTTTTGTGTGTGTTATGTTCTTGTACGACACGTGCATGAATTGTATGCTTAATAGATTTTAAAACAATGCCTTTTCAACTGAAGTTCTTCCGGTTTTGTAAGATTTCCACAACGTGTGGGAGCTTTCAGCACTAACAGATGTGAGAACTCGATAAAGAACTATTGGAATTGCTCTGTCAAGAACAAAGTCAATTCGGACGTAACACTGGGTTCGCTACTTCATCAGTCATCCCCTCTCCATCTTCTTTCCACAAAAGGAAAACACTTTGCATCCACCAGTACAGGAGATATGATTGTAAATTTTAGGTCTATTAAATTATAAATAAATGACTATGTGTTATGAAGTTTTAATTTAGAAAGCTGTTCCATTGTCAGCTACTGGTAATTTACTTTTATTTAGTGATAGCAAAAATAATTTAGGTGGCTTGCAGGTCCATTTGGTTTATTCTCTGATGAGCTGAACAACATATGGGTTGATTGCACAAGAATTTCTTTGGGCTTTGATTTCAATTAGTTTATGAGAAATTAAAGTCCTCATGCCTGAGGAGAAGAATCTGTCGTACATGCTAAAAGCTGGTAAATCTTAGCAACAATCCTGACTGGTACGATATCTTTGCCTCAATTAGCAAGAGTTAAAGACTACTTTTTAGTATTAGTTTTATTATAAAGACGTTTAGCTATGCTAATTTCTGCTCTCACTTGAAAATATTGCAAGTTTATTTACAAGAAGTTTAACTAATTTGGTCCTTAGATGTCTTTATTTATGTCTGAATCATTATGCAAAAGTATCTATCGAATAACCAGGTTTCTGGAGATAAATCCAGAGGGAGAAGTGCCGGTGTATAAGGATGCCGATGAAAAATGCGTCCCGGAGGCCTTCCCTTATCACTTCTCCCAAGTATTCCTAGACATTGTATCATTCAAGGAGATTAATTCACTAGAATTTGCTACAGTAAGTTATTTTACTGACTTCCAATTGTAACCAACACTTAGATTAAGCTTACACCAACATCATCTTGTAGTTTCCTAATTAAGAGTTATTTTGTAAAGTTTAACAACTAAGAATTAATTAAATTAAGCATTTGTATGCAAATGGTGTTATGAGATGCATTTCTGAAAACTCAGTTTGACAGTTTCTTTATTGTATTTGGTTTAGTGCAATTTTATCACAGTTTACTGAGGAACAAATGAACTGGTACAAGTCATTTCGAAGGTCTGGATTCCAAAAGTCCAATATGAAAAAGGTATTGTACTAACCTAATTTGGTTTACCTAATTAATTAGTCAAGCATGAAATGTAACTAACCTGATCAGCTAGAAGCTATTGATTTTGCATCATAATTCTTCAATTGTTTTAATCAATTAATCTAGCGAGGTAGTAGTAATCCAAAATGTAAGTTCAATAAAGTTTCCTTCTGTATAGGCTATTTGATGTATAGTTTCAACAACAAAGCAAGGTACAATTTTCATGAAACAGCTGTCTTTCGACTAATATACATAATTGGTGAATTGTATTGTAAAAAAATTATATATACTTCAAGCTCAAGAATGAAAGAGGATTTGAAGTTCATGTAAAGGTCATTTTGGTCATTTCTGTAAGATGAATACCTCCAAAAATCTCAGAACATATGTCTACCAGTAAAACAAAACATGGATCAAATATACCACATGAAAGATACCAACGACTTAGTTATGTAACAACGACAAAAAAAAATCAAAGACTGAACTAAGGATAGTTTAGTCATCCTCTGAAGAGGGACTCTATAATTTTAATTTTTTATTTGGGTCTACATGAAATTTTCTTGACATAATCTGCCATTCTTCATCTTTCAAGGTAAATGAACATGTGGCGAGTGTATATGCAGGAAACAATTACAACGATAAATTGGCAACCCCTGGTAATGAAATTTTAACCAAAGGTGTAATATTTGTCCTCTTTACTCTTTCACCTTTAGTTCTTTAGTGAAGTCTTGACTGTAATTTTTTTTATTTAATATTTTAGTCCATCAAACTTTGCTTTTATATGATATGTATTAAATATATTGTGCAGCAGCACGGGCACGACTGGGAGCGCAAGCACTATTCTTCCAAAGATAAATCTTATTCCGGTAATTCCCATTTATTGCCTTTGCGGTGCATTTTCTTATTTAGGGTTAATTGTGTTAAATATTGTCCTCATTAAACTCAACACTTATTTAGTTTGAGCATTAATTACACAAGTTAAGCTTGCTGAACAGATAAATAAAAGGTTTTAAATTTGTACTTATCAATCCAACCTAAATACACATTTATATGTAACAGTTCCTCAATTCAAGATCTTTTTTTTTTCTAATTTGAATTTGTGCATTACAGAAGAGAGAGAGACAGAAGGAAAAGGTGAAGCTCAAGCCAGCTTCTCTTAGAAAGTTAGTTTTGTGCTGTATTTACATATATACAATACAATTATTCATATTATTTTCCATTATTTACAACTGGAAAGTTTTTATATATGAGTAAATCACAGGTTCCAAAAAAGAAATCGATGATGATGACTCTGATGTTGAGATCAAACTTGAAAATGACAGGGTTTTTTTTTTTTTTTGGCAATTACCATCTTCATATTCAATTGCTTTTCAATACTTATAATCAACAATTACGTTTATGCTGTTGGTACAACACCTATCATCAAATTATGTTGTTGCAACAGAACAGAAAAAAGAAACAATGCAATATTTTTACTCGGTACAAACTGTTGTCTCCTATTATAAGATCTTCATTGCTAAATTACATAAACCATCATTGCAATTAGTAACCTTTTTCCTGAATATGCCAAATGGTTTTCAGTTGGGGAAATTAGATTTTCTTACTGAACTAAATTGTTAATTAGCCACTTCTAAATTTATTAGTTTTGGTTCACTTTTCATGTTATTTAACCTATGACGGTTTTCAAAAAACAACGAGCAGCAACAGGGTCATCAAGGACAGACACACTCGCACAGTAAAATCATGGGCATTCCTGTAATTCCACGTTCAATCACTGCTCGGCTTAGTTGTATGAAAAAGATCTTTTAATCCTTTTATTAATACCTCCTATCCTTTTCTCTTATGATACTTTTGATGTAATATAGGAGCTCAACATAAATATATATAGGCTTTTTGAGAACTCCTTTGGAAAGAACACAAATGCTCAGTGTAATGTCAGCTCGCCGAAGAAAGACCTTATTTATGCATTTTGGTTTATTATATATTTATCTTACTGATCTTAATCTGTACCCTCAAAATACTCGGTGTGCATATGTTGTTATTCTGGATCACAGGTCCTTGCTTTTCCAGTTTGCGCTTTCAATTCTAAAACCGATAGGCTTATTCAACATGCTGGCAACCTAGGATGGGTTTTTTTATGAGGTGGCACGAATAATACAATAACAACATTTACTATTACATTTTTGTATGAAGCTTAAATGCATCAGATGTGAATATTCCGGTGTGGAAGTTTACAAAACTCATACCAAGAGTGGTACAGTTTACAACATCAAACATGTAGTAGAGGTGATTAAGATCAATATAGGCGTAAATAGTAAATATTTCCAATATAGTACTTGTAAGATATTACTAACAGTGGCAGCATTAGAAAATTTGTAAAGGGCTGTGAATCTCTAATATCCTCACTTGTCAATTGACATTTTTATGCCATCATATAGAAAAGGCACAAAAGAATCTCACCCATGTACGCCAACTAACATTCTAAGAAAAAGGTTGCGGCGTAGCCGCAACGATGGAACTAGTTTTTTTAATATCTAAATGACTAAATCGCGAGTCGTAGTGATAGAATTATTCTGGCACGTGAACTTTTTGTTAGTTATTCGTGTGTGCGCGGTTGCCCTTCTGGTAGGGTACCGTCACATACAATCAAATCCATCATGAGAAAGAGAAAAGAGGATAAGAAAAAGAAAAATAATGCGAAACGGTACGTACGGGAATTTTTTTATCTATAGAAATTATTAAATACAGATGTACGGAAACAGAAATAGTATCTCAAATATATGGATCAGTCTTTATGTTCCAGATCCATCAATATATATATATATATATATATATATATATATATATAGTGCTGGGCTTAGCTACTTCATGGATCCAAATTCAAATATAGTGCTGTTGCAAATGAGATACTATTTCTGTTTCCGTACATCTGTATTTAATAATTTCTATAGATAAAAAAATTCCCGTACGTACCGTTTCGCATTATTTTTCTTTTTCTTATCCTCTTTTCTCTTTCTCATGATGGATTTGATTGTATGTGACGGTACCCTACCAGAAGGGCAACCGCGCACACACGAATAACTAACAAAAAGTTCACGTGCCAGAATAATTCTATCACTACGACTCGCGATTTAGTCATTTAGATATTAAAAAAACTAGTTCCATCGTTGCGGCTACGCCGCAACCTTTTTTTTAGAATGTTAGTTGGCGTACATGGGTGAGATTCTTTTGTGCTTTTTCTATATGATGGCATAAAAATGTCAATTGACAAGTGAGGATATTAGAGATTCACAGCCCTTTACAAATTTTCTAATGCTGGCACTGTTAGTAATATCTTACAAGTACTATATTGGAAATATTTACTATTTACGCCTATATTGATCTTAATCACCTCTACTACATGTTTGATGTTGTAAACTGTACCACTCTTAATTGGTATGAGTTTTGTAAACTTCCACACCGGAATATTCACATCTGATGCATTTAAGCTTCATACAAAAATGTAATAGTAAATGTTGTTATTGTATTATTCGTGCCACCTCATAAAAAACCCATCCTAGGTAATGCCAGCATGTTGAATAAGCCTATCGGTTTTAGAATTGAAAGCGCAAACTGGAAAAGCAAGGACCTGTGATCCAGAATAACAACATATGCACACCGAGTATTTTGAGGGTACAGATTAAGATCAGTAAGATAAATATATAATAAACCAAAATGCATAAATAAGGTCTTTCTTCGGCGAGCTGACATTACACTGAGCATTTGTGTTCTTTCCAAAGGAGTTCTCAAAAAGCCTATATATATTTATGTTGAGCTCCTATATTACATCAAAAGTATCATAAGAGAAAAGGATAGGAGGTATTAATAAAAGGATTAAAAGATCTTTTTCATACAACTAAGCCGAGCAGTGATTGAACGTGGAATTACAGGAATGCCCATGATTTTACTGTGCGAGTGTGTCTGTCCTTGATGACCCTGTTGCTGCTCGTTGTTTTTTGAAAACCGTCATAGGTTAAATAACATGAAAAGTGAACCAAAACTAATAAATTTAGAAGTGGCTAATTAACAATTTAGTTCAGTAAGAAAATCTAATTTCCCCAACTGAAAGCCATTTGGCATATTCAGGAAAAAGGTTACTAATTGCAATGATGGTTTATGTAATTTAGCAATGAAGATCTTATAATAGGAGACAACAGTTTGTACCGAGTAAAAATATTGCATTGTTTCTTTTTTCTGTTCTGTTGCAACAACATAATTTGATGATAGGTGTTGTACCAACAGCATAAACGTAATTGTTGATTATAAGTATTGAAAAGCAATTGAATATGAAGATGGTAATTGCCAAAAAAAAAAAAAAACCCTGTCATTTTCAAGTTTGATCTCAACATCAGAGTCATCATCATCGATTTCTTTTTTGGAACCTGTGATTTACTCATATATAAAAACAATTCGTTTGCACCAAGCCCTTGGTGCAAACGAATTGTTTTCGGATTTCCAAAGTTCAAACGGTCGATCCAAACCGTTCAAGTTGTTCTCCATATTGAAATGTGCTTGGAGACCAAATTTTACATTTTTTGGAATTTTTTTACTATTTATTAAACAACTTTGAAAGTTGCTGATCACACGGTCCAGAATTTTATTGGACTGTTTTTACTGTTCACCCGAATCAGCAACTTTTAAAGTGGCTTAATAAATAGCAAAAAAATTCCAAAAAATGTGAAATTTGGTCTCCAAGCACATTTTAATATGGATTAAATATCTAACGGTTTGAATCGACCGTTTGGACTTTGCAAATAGGAGAACCAAAACGTTTGCACCAAGGGCTTGGTGCAAACGTTTTGAGCTTAGCCAGTCTATATATATATATATATATATATATATATATATATATATATATATATATATATATATAGTGCTGGGCTTAGCTACTTCATGGAGTAAAACAAGTTTGTACTTCACGCTATATCTTCATTTTCAAAGTTCAAATAGTCGATTCGAACCTTCCAACATGTTCTTCATATTGAAATGTGCTTGGAGACCAAATTTTACATTTTTTGGAATTTTTTTACTATTTATTAAGCCACTTTGAAAATCTGAAAATCCTTATGAACAGTAAAAAACAGTAAAAATTTCTGGACCGCCGGATCAGTGATTTTCAAAGTGGCTTAATAAATAGTAAAAAAATTCCAAAAAATGTAAAATTTGGTCTCCAAGCACATATCAATATGGAGAACAACTTGAGCGGTTCGGATCGGTCGTTTGGATTTTCAAAATGGAAATAATGAGGCGTGGAGCACCAAGTCGTTTTACTCCATGAAGTAGCTAAGCCCAGCACTATATATATATATATATATATATATATAGACTGGCTAAGCTCAAAACGTTTGCACCAAGCCCTTGGTGCAAACGTTTTGGTTCTCCTATTTGCAAAGTCCAAACGGTCGATTCAAACCGTTAGATATTTAATCCATATTAAATGTGCTTGGAGACCAAATTTCACATTTTTTGGAATTTTTTTGCTATTTATTAAGCCACTTTAAAAGTTGCTGATTCGGGTGAACGGTAAAAACAGTCCAATAAAATTCTGGACCGTGTGATCAGCAACTTTCAAAGTTGTTTAATAAATAGTAAAAAAATTCCAAAAAATGTAAAATTTGGTCTCCAAGCACATTTCAATATGGAGAACAACTTGAACGGTTTGGATCGACCGTTTGAACTTTGGAAATCCGAAAACAATTCGTTTGCACCAAGGGCTTGGTGCAAACATTTTGAGCTTAGCCACTCACTATATATATATATATAGAGTAGGGCTATTGTGCTTTGCAAAGTAAAGCCATCGTTTTACTTCGGCTTACTTTTTGGATTTTCGAAGTCCAAAACGTCGATCCGACCGTTCAAGTTGATCTACATATTGAAATGTGCTTGCAGACCAAATTTTACATTTTTTGGAATTTTTTTACTATTTATTAAGCCACTTTGAAAATTGCTGATCACATGGTCCAGAAAAAACAGTGCAACAAAATTAAGCCACATTTCAACCTGTGATTGACACCTACCATTTTCAAAGTCCAAATAGTCGATTCAAACCGTTTAACATGATGGATATATTAAAATGTACTTGGAGATCAAATTTTACATTTTTTTGAATTTTTTGCTATTTATTAAGATGGTTACAAAAATCGTTGTTTTCAGACCATTGAAAAACAGCGATTTTGTAACCATCTTAATAAATAGTAAAAAAATTCAAAAAAATGTAAAATTTGATCTCCAAGTACATTTTAATATGGTGATCATGTTGAACGGTTCGGATCGACTGTTTGGATTTTGAAATCGCAAAATTGACCTATATAAAAAACGGTGTCATGATGTGTCACCAAAAAAGGTGTAATTGGATCCCTCCTCATTATATATATATATATATATATATATATATATATATATATATATATATATATAGAGTCCGACTAGGCTACTCCATGGAGTAAAACGACTTGGTACTCCACGCCATATCTTCATTTTCAAAGTTCAAATAGTCGATTCGAACCTTCCAACATGTTCTCCATATTGAAATGTGCTTGGAGACCAAATTTTACATTTTTTGGAATTTTTTTACTATTTATTAAGCCACTTTGAAAATCTGAAAATCCTTATGAACAGTAAAAAACAGTAAAAATTTCTGGACCGCCGGATCAGTGATTTTCAAAGTGGCTTAATAAATAGTAAAAAAATTCCAAAAAATGTAAAATTTGGTCTCCAAGCACATATCAATATGGAGAACAACTTGAGCGGTTCGGACCGGTCGTTTGGATTTTCAAAATGGAAATAATGAGGCGTGGAGCACCAAGTCGTTTTACTCCATGAAGTAGCTAAGCCCAGCACTATATATATATATATATATAGAGTGGCTAATATCAAAACGTTTGTTCCGGGGGTCTGGAGCAACCGAGTTTTAAACCGTCCGATCTGTTCTCAGATTCGTGCTTGATCAGATTGATAATTGTCGCTGGAATTTGAACTGGACGGTCCAGTGGAGTAATCCCCACCCAAACCCCGACCCTCTCTCTCTCCTGCTTCTTCCTTCTCTCAGCCCAGGCGATTTCTACCCTAAATCGCACCGGGCGAACCCCAAATTCTCACCCGCGCCAGCGCCCCCCGCCCCTCCAAAATTGCACCAGGCGACTCGGACCCCGACCCTCTCTCTCTCACGCGACTCAGCTCTCAGCGCCGCGCCCGCTCTCTCTCACGAGGCTCAGACCCCGACCTCCCCCTTTCTCTCTCCGATCTCCTTCTCAAAACGGAGAAGTCAGAGGAATAGAAAACCTATCTGTCTTGACTGAAACCCCACCTCACTTTGAGGTACGACTTGGTTTGATTTTACTTCTGATAGTAATCTTCTTCAAGTGGTTAAAGTCAATTTTGTAAGGATTAATTTGCTTTTGTGTGTGTTAAATTTATAGCTTAACTTCTTGAGGCGCTTTCTGGGGAGAGGATTCCTCAAGCATGCTCAGGTAGACTACAATCGCTCTTTCCTTCTGAGTGATTAATAATTTAGAAAATTGTATCATCTATTTATTTTGTTTATATTAAGCTTTCTCTGGCCAAGGTTTTAGATATTGCGATTTATCACCACTATATTGCATTTTATCATACTTTCAAGTCCTATTGCACATGATATGCAAATATGCATTTTGATTGTTTTTGCCGATATAGAGGGACATAGAGAGGCTCATCTGCTGTTTGAATACTAGAAATTTATGGTTCACTTGATATAAGATAACTATTGGCCCTGTAAATTCGTAATATCCCATTCCATCTTAGAACAAAAGAAAGAACAGAACAGCAATTGAGGAAACCTAGAGAATGATCATCTAATTTTTTGTGTCATTTTTATTTTCTATACTGCAGTTGTCCTCATATCTGATTTTTGTAGAGAAAAGTGAGAAAAAAAGCTTAATTTTTAGCATTTTCTGAATACATTATGAAAATGGAAACTGTTAGATTTTTGTCATGGATGATATGTAATTTCTTTAGCTTTAGAGGCATGCATGATTTTTTTTCATTTTTAAGTATGCATGATCTTTCCAAGGTTTTGCAGGGGCACATTCGAAATTGCTTCTATTTTCAACATTTATTTTTTTTCAATTGGGGATACTGATTAGCTTATTTTATTTCTTTTTATAGGTTGACGGAAGTGCGGGGAAAAGAAAGGGGGGGGGAATTTAAGGTGGGGAAGAAGGTGAAGGTAAGTTCTAAATTATTTTTTCTCGAATCGTCTAACATTTTTGTTTGGAAAATTTTTACAATATTGTAGAAGATTCATAGGTCAGAAGAGGAGAAGGAAAGAGCTCTGAGATTGAACAAAGACCGAAAAATGGCTCAGGTAGGTCTTCATTTTGACACTATAACATTTTCCATCTATTTGTGCAATGATTATTTCTAGTTGTTTGTTTTATGTCACTTGTGTTTTATTTTTATTTTTTATAACTCAAATAGTTGCTGACATGTTACTGTTTCAATAGCCATACGCAGCAGGTCCTTTACCAATAGATTGCTGGAGATGATGAAAATTTTTCATCAATGGAGGAAATATCTCAAGAAATTAATTAAGCTTATATATGGAGTTGCATCCTGAATCCTTCCAAATTTTATATATGAATTAAATTTTCATGATTCTGTTATATATGCAATGAAGAACAAAAAAAGTCTTGTTAAGTTGAATGTATGATCTGTTTTTTGAGAATTTCTAGTGAAATCTTGCTATACATTGTAAATTTTTGTTAATTTATTATTTGAACGAAAATTTCCTTATACTGCCTATGTAGAGTTGACTAAAAAGATAATTTTGGAGTATAGTGGAAATTTTCGTTATGTGGTTGTACATTATGTAACCTTTTATCAAAATTTGTATCTGTTCCATGCTTAATTCAAATTTACTTGAATAGAAATAGAAATAGAAACATAAATAATTGAATAACATCACAAAGACACATAACAGTTTTTTTTCAAGGGCATTGTTGTCATAAATATAAAATTTATAAAGATTCTATACATCAACAATCTCCAAAATTTACAAAGACACAACAATGCTACAAATAGAAATAAGGATTCTATACATCAACAATCTCCAAAATTTATAAACCTCATCAATGCAACTCTTAACATAATTGTGCTTCTCTCTGCATAATTTCTCAATAACTTGGTCCAGCAGTGGATCTCCTGGCCTTCTATAGGTCTGATCACCAATAGTTCATACTAAAGTAATACTGTCAAAGCCACTGGTCAAACAGCATGAGAGCCACAGACCAAAACCTTACTAAGCTAGAACTACAGTACACTAAATTATTACATCCATTGTTTAACAAAAGACAATTTTAGTTTGTCAGCTGCTACACTCAGTGGGAGCTTGATTAAAACTCTAAACAACACTATTCTTTAGTTAGGATCTTACATTTAATATACAAAAACATTATTGTTCAATAAAATTATAAAAGATACTTTTTTTTCTCACATTTCTGAATCTCAAGGATCACAAAAGTAACAATCAATAGGTAAAATTGATCCTGACTAAATCTCAAGTGCAACACAAACATTTTAAGTACAGAATGCGCCGCATTGTATGAAGATAAAGGGATTCGCATACATTGAAGTTCAAGCCCCATCAAAAGAAAAATTCCTAAATTCTCTTTCCAAATGGAGAAAGGCTAATATCAATTATCAACCTCCATTGCTTGTGCAACTTTAGCCTTTGTCACTGCAGACAATTTGGTCTTCACCTTCTTCCCCACCTTAAATTTCCCCCCTTTCTTTTCCCCGCACTTCCGTCAACCTATAAAAAGAAATAAAATAAGCTAATCAGTATCCCCAATTGAAAAAAAATAAATGTTGAAAATAGAAGCAATTTCGAATGTGCCCCTGCAAAACCTTGGAAAGATCATGCATACTTAAAAATGAAAAAAAATCATGCATGCCTCTAAAGCTAAAGAAATTACATATCATCCATGACAAAAATCTAACGGTTTCCATTTTCATAATGTATTCAGAAAATGCTAAATTAAGCTTTTTTTCTCACTTTTCTCTACAAAAATCAGATATGAGGACAACTGCAGCATAGAAAATAAAAATGACACAAAAAATTAGATGATCATTCTCTAGGTTTTTGAATGGTGTTGTGCTGCATTCTCTAGGTTTTGGGGCTAGGGTAATTTGAATCCATTTTGGCTTTTCTTTTTCACATAGAGAAGAAACAAAGAGGAAATCAATACAAACTATTATCCAGTTAAATACAACAACTATTAACTTGCAACTATAACTGCAAGAGCATCGAGCTAATTCAAACTGCAATGAAATTTCAAGCCGAAAATAAATTATTTGGATTTGTTCTGTTATTGAATCGAGCCAGCTCAAAGCTGCAATACAATTCCATACTCAAAACCAATCTCAAGTTCAATTTGTTTGGAAATTGAGCTACTCAATACAATCAGCCAAAATGCCTGATATCATCACATTCCAATAATGTAACAGTTTACCAGTACTAAATTAGACATAGTTTTCTTTAATAACTTCATTTTGCTGTCATGCATATTATTTATATAAATTCATTATCCACTGCCATGCCAGAACCAATCAATCAGAACATGAACATTGCCAAATTTATCTTGACATAAAATCCAACAAATTAACTCTGAAACATATGAAATTTCCAAACTTCAGTACATAGACAGAAAGCCAGTCTATGTCTCAAGGGCTCCAGCAAACACTAAGCAAATTTTAGTCCAAATAACTCGATTCGAACAACCAGAAACAAAATCACACACTTAGAGAGAGAGAGAGAGAGAGATCTTGCCAGGTTTGAGGGTGCGCAGAGCGGAGAAGAGGTCAGGCTTTGAGGGGCGCACAGGCACAGATGAGGAAGGAGAGCTGAATCAGTGAGAGAGGAGCAGAGGAAGCACGCACCAGTAGGCAGTAGGCACTGCGATAATTTTTTATTGGGGAATGACAGAGGGATTAGAGAAGTATATATATCGAATTATCGAAAGAAGAGAGAAAGGGGGAGGTCGGGGTCTGAGCCTTGTGAGAGAGAGCGGGCGCGGCGCTGAGGGCTGAGTCGCGTGAGAGAGAGAGGGTCGGGGTCTGAGTCGCCTGGTGCGATTTTGGGGTGGCGGGGGGCGCTGACGCGGGTGGGAATTTGGGGTTCGCCCGGTGCAATTTAGGGTAGAAATCGCTTGGGCTGAGAGAAGGAAGAAGCAGGAGAGAGAGAGAGGGTCGGGGTTTGGGTGGGGATTACTCCACTGGACCGTCCAGTTCAAATTCCAGCGACAATTATCAATCTGATCAAGCACGAATCTGAGAACAGATCGGACGGTTTAAAACTCGGTTGCTCCAGACCCCCGAAACAAACGTTTTGATATTAGCCACTATATATATATATAGAGTTGGGCTAACTTGCTTTGGGAATTAAAGAGGGCGTTTTACTTTGCGCTCATATCTTCATTTTCAAAGTTCAAATAGTCGATTTGAACCTTTCAACATGTTCTTCATATTAAAATGTGCTTGGAGACCAAATTTTTCAATTTTTGGAAATTTTTTACTATTTTTTCAGAATTTTTGAAAATCACAACTTTTCATTAAATAAAAAAATAATAAAAAATTCAGCGAAGTGATGATTTTCAAAAATTCTGAAAAAATAGTAAAAAATTTCCAAAAATTGTAAAATTTGGTCTCCAAGCACATTTTAATATGAAGAACATGTTGGAAGGTTCGAATCGACTATTTGAACTTTGAAAATGAAGATATGAGCGCAAAGTAAAACGCTCTCTTTAATTCCCAAAGCAAGTTAGCCCATCTCTATATATATAAATGAGCTATTGTGCTTTGCAAAGTAAAGCGAACGTTTTATTTCGGGCTCTTTTTCGGATTTTCAAAGTCCAAACAGTCGATCCGAACCGTTAGATATTCAATCTATATTAAAATCTGTTTGGAGACCAAATTTTACATTTTTTGGAATTTTTTTACTATTTATTAAGCCACTTTGAAAATTGCTGATCCGGGTGAACAGTAAAAACAGTGCAACAAAATTCTGGACCATGTGATCAGCAATTTTCAAAGTGGCTTAATAAATTCTGGACCATGTGATCAACAAAATTCTGGACCATGTGATCAGTAATTCCAAAAAAATATAAAATTTGGTATCCAAGCACATTTCAATATGTAGATCAACTTGAATGGTTCGGATCGACTGTTTGAACTTTGAAAATTCGAAAAAGAGCTCGAAATAAAACGTTCGCTTTACTTTGCAAAGCACAATAGCTCATCTCTCTCTATATATATATATATATATATATATATATATATAGAGGAGGGATCCAAGTACACCTTTTTTGGTGATACATCATGACACCATTTTTTATATAGATCAATTTTGCGATTTCAAAATCCAAACAGCCGGTCCGAACCGTTCAACATGATCACCATATTAAAATGTGCTTGGAGATCAAATTTTACATTTTTTTTGAATTTTTTTACTATTTATTAAGATGGTTACAAAATCGCTGTTTTTCAATGGTCTGAAAACAACGATTTTTGTAACCATATTAATAAATAGCAAAAAAATTCAAAAAAATGTAAAATTTGATCTCCAAGCACATTTTAATATATCCATCATGTTGAACGGTTTAAATCGACTATTTAGACTTTAAAAATAGTAGGTGTCAAAGTGTGTCACCAAAAAAGGTGTAATTGGATCCCTCCTCTGTTGTTGCAAGCAATACTCTTAGTACGCTATTTGACTAATTTGCAAAACATACAACAATTGAATTTAACAATTTCTTTGAGTTAAGATACTTTGTAGGTTTAAGACAATTGGAATTGCAATCTGGATCTGTTATCCTGAAGAAATCATCAAGTTTTATCAAGATTTTAAATTGTAAAATTCATAGAATTGGTAAAATAGATTTGATGTTGAAATCAGAGAACAATCGTTACCAACGATTGTCTAATCGTTGTAACGATTAAAATAGCTGCACAGAAAATCAGAATGCGAGAAATAACACAATTCTTCCAGAGAGTAATCGTTACCAACGATTATATAATCGTTGTAACGATTATGAAAGCTTCGCAGATTTTTGAATTTGGCTGAAACCCTAATTGCATTTTAGTACCAATCGTTGTAACGATTAATCAATCGTTGGTAACGATTGTAGGCAGAATACTCTTTTGGAAGCTGCCTCTATAAATAGAGCAATTAGGTTTTCTTCCAAATCAACTAGAGCCGCCCCCAGCTATTCAAAAAGCGATTTTACTGTGCAATATTCCCTCCATTGTTGTGAGAGCTAAAACTTCAAAATTCCTTCACACAACTTCAAATCTACTTCACTAATCTTGCTAGATTAGATTAAAGTTAGTTGTTGTGATTATTTCTCTTGAGATTATAAACTTAGAGACTTCGTTCTCTACTCTAGTTGGCCGAGTGACTTCCCATTAGTTGTAAGGGCTCACCGGTTCACAAGTTGTAACATTTCTCATTGGGTAATAGAAAGGCGCACCGAGAAGCGGTTGCGACGCCCCGGAGACGTAGGCCATTTTGCCGAACTCCGTTAACATCCCGAGTGTCAATTTCTCTAAACTCTTCTATTTACTTTATTTGCAATTAATTTCAGTTTTTAAAGTAAATTAGTGGTGCCTTAGGGACAACAAAGTGGTATCAGAGCAAGTTACTCGAATTAAGACTCACTTAATTCTAGTTCTAGTGATCTAAAATGGCACCAAATAGATTTGTGAAAGAACCTCCAACCTTCGGTCTTACAACCAAAAACTTTAGTCATTGGAAAAGAATTATGATAAATTATTTAAATATTCTTGAAGTATGGGATATTATCGAAAAGGGGTATATACCTAAGTTTGAGGGAGAAGATAACAAAATCTAAACTCTTCCATCAAAAATTGAAAAGAAAGAAATGACAATGCGGTTAATGCAATATTAAACGCAGTTAGTGAATCAGTTGCCTTGATCTTTGGTAACTCAACTAGTGCAAACGAAATGTGGAATGCCCTTATAAATCGGTATGAGGGTAACACCCAAATCAAAAGAACAAAAATAACCGGGTTAGATACCAAATTTGAAACATTCAAGGTAGAAAATGGTGAAACCATAGAAGAAATGTATAATAGACTTATGCATATACAAAATGAATTTATCGAATTGGGAGAACCACTTTCTAACGATAAAATTGTAGGAAAGCTCTTAAGAGTTATGCTTAGGAGACCTAGATGGGAAAGATTGGTGAGTGCCCTAGAAGCAATTCAAGGAACACATGCATCATTCACTGCAGATGAACTGTACGCGCACTTTAGAAGTTTTGAAGAAAAACTAATACAATCCGGTGAACTGAAGCAAGAGTCTAAATCAAAAATCGTAGCTTTCTCGGTACAAAACCGTAACCACGCTAGCTCCTCAAATAACCGTATGCAAAATGACCAATTCATAAATAAAATAGACCATGAATCCTCCAAAGATGCCATTCTCTTATCCAAAATGTTCCAATGAATTCTTGATTTTGAAAGAAAGTATAACAAGGAAAAAAACTAGTATGTACATATAAAGCGGGAAAAATGGCACGGTAGGGCTAGCTCCGTCACGAAACGGTATGGTTACAGCACGGAACGACACGGCACGCATGTCGGTTACGTACTATGACTTGCATGTTCCGTGCTGTTGCATTCGCATGCCGTGACTATCTTTTAAAAATTTGGAACCGCACGACACGTGATCACGCGAGTCGCGTGTAATTATGACCGTTAGATTTTGATCAAATGGTGGATCTTTAATAAACTAACTTAAATTATGATAAAATGGTCACGCGAGTCACGTTTGGTCACGGCACATTTGGACACGGCGTGACTCGTGTGCCGTGACCATTCACGTGCCGTGACCACTCCTTGACATTTTGATCACGACACGGCACGGCACGTGAAAACTAACTTGATCACAGCACAACACGACATATTTTTTTCACTCTATGTACATACTCATCTTGGGGACATATTAGGCATGAAAAAATTTGCACATTAGCCCCAAATAACAGTATTTGCTTTCCTTCTCTGGCAACACTAGTTGTTTCCAGCAAATGCCAAATAGCCGTATAATCATTAATTCTCTTAATTAATTATAATTCTTTTACTTTCTAGCAAATGCCAACACTAGCTGTTACCAGCAAATGCCAAGTCTCGGACGGGAATAATCTCACCGTCCCTGGCTTTTTATTTTGGGTAATTATATGTTACCCCTTGATTCCTTCCCCCAACTAACTAACTTCCTTTTCTAACTATAATAATCAATTCTAACTAACTAGTGATCTCTACAAATTAATTAGTAGATTTTCTCCTTCTATTTCTTTTCTCTCTCCCTCCCTCTCCCTCTTCCGCCTCCGCCTCCCCCTTCCGCCTCCGCCTCCGCCTCCGCCTGCCTCTCCCTCCTTCACCTCTCTCTGTCCGCCTCCACCTCCCACCTCCCCTTCTCCGCCTCTACCTCTGTCTCACACGACGAGAATGAATACTTGTTCAATGATAGATGAATACTTGCATGACGAGGGTGAATACTTGTGCAACGGATAACTCAAAAGTATGTCATCATGGATCTCATTTTAAAGAGAAAATTATGTAGAAGACGTTCGTGATTTTAGATTTGCAAAATTCCTCACAGATCGTCAGAAATATTAGTTAGATTGAACGGAGAAAAAAAAACTACCTCTAAAAACGTGTAAAAGATGGGTGTGATATGTCCAGTTTTTTTTAAAAATAATTGATACATCAGGGTGAATACTTGATGTATTACATGTGAATACTTCATATATTATAGATGAATACTTGATGTTATTTTCACTTGCGGTGACGGCTATGCGGTCCCCACGGTAGTTAGTGATGGCGGTTGTGCGGTCCACCCACTTAATTATGCGTTTTCTTTTGTTTTTAGCAGATGGCAGTTGTGGTACCCTACTATCTCCGTGTAATTAATGCTCTTAATGTCGTAATATTTCTATATATAATTCTTTCTCAAAGATGAGTACTTTTGTTTATATGGATGAATACAACTCGTGTTAAGTGTGAATATTTTTTCACAAATCGACCCCTACTAATTCCACCACTTATCTCCGCATATTACTGTGTTCCCTACTTATCTGAAGTCGCGGTTGTGCGGTCCCACCATACCTTCATGTACTCTTTACACTTACACAGCGAGGATGAATACTTGTTCAATGAGAGATGAATACTTGCGTACGAGGTGTGAATACTTGCGTAACGGACAACTCGAAAGCATGTTATCATAGATCTCATTTGAAAGAGAAAATTGTGTAGAAGACTTTCGTGATTTTAGATTTGAAAAATTTCACACAGATCGAAAAAAATATTAGTTAGAGTGAACGGAGGAAAAAAAACCACTTTTAAAAACGTGTAAAATATGGGTGGTAATGTTTCCTTGTATAATTATTCCTCAAAGATGAGTACTTTTGCGCAATATGTCCGCCGGTAATGCTATGAAGGCAGTGGTAGTCCCTTACTAATTACAGCAGTTATTAACTGTAATATTGTGGTCCCCTACTTATTTTAAGTTCGGGAAAAAATGAGGGATGAATGATGAGGAAAAGCTAGGCCCTCCCTTTTATTTTTTATTTCCTGGGACGGGATCAAGTTTACTGTCCGGCTTTTTTATTTTTTTATTTTTATTTTTTCCAGGGACGGGGAGGTTGGTACCATCCGGCCTTTTATTTTTTATTTTTTTCTGGGACGGGGAGGTTAACACCGTCCGTGAATCTGGATTAGCGGTGAAGGTGTTTAGTGAAATGTAATCTCGAACGAAGGATCATCCTGACCCATGGGACGGTACGGATGATCCCGTTCTAACTATATTTAAAATTCTTACTAAAGTTTCGCCCTTTTCGATATTTTTTTTATTTTTTTTCGATTAATAAAAATTTCGATCGATTCCGTTCCGTTTATTATCTTAGGGTAAAGTACAATATAGTTAACAAAAATTTAGGTACCGTAAGGAAAGGTCACATCTCACATGAGAGTTGCTAAAATGAGCATTTTCAGCAACAGAAATATCTACTATCGTGATACTAATTATTCTGCTTGCATAAAATCACAAAATATACGGTAAGAAAGCAATCATAACCTTTTGCAATGTCAATGGAACCCTAGAAGAAGGATGGCCTCCGACATGTCATGTCATGCTTGTATGTCATCAGAGCTGCTCTTGTCATTTGGCAATAACGGAAAGATGTCGAATTCTTTCTTTTAGCTTCAAGAGAAATTAATTAAAAATAATCAGAAATCAGAACTCATAAATGCGTGTGGCTTCATTTCAATATAACGAAATTTAGGGTTAATCAACAAAAGCATCATGCTAGCCAGTAATACTAGTCAAACTACCCCGAATAAAGTGAACCTATTTCTATGCAATTGGTACAAGGTATGGCATATAAACGGCTGGGTTCAGGTTTGGCCAAGTCAGCAATAGAAAAATATATGCTGCACGTATACAAGTTCAATGAATAAACAACCTTCACATTAAAAAAAATAGAACCTCTCTTATATATTACAGTAAACACTTACCTTGAGCTTCGACGCAGCTTTATAATCTCTTGTGACACTCAATTGGCACCAATCCCAGAACAAGGAAATCTTTTCTTCTCCATACGGTCTCTCCTACTTCCTCTCAATATCTAAAAAATGCAATGATCAGTAAAGTAAACTCCTAAATAGATAGTCATTCTTTAAGACTATTAGAAAATTAAACTCATAAAAAAAATGTCACAGTTTACCCATCCATCGCATAGGTACGAATCACCCCAGTTCATTGTCTGCTTCACTTCCTGTGTTGCATCATTTTACTAAAAAGAGAGAAATTTAAATAAAAAAACTAACCTTGCAGAACAAGTTCGAGTCACAACTAAATGTAGTTGCATCAAATTTTTTATCATCAGCCCAGCAGAGCATAAAGCAGGGGAAAATCGATATCCTGGCCCGCCTCGCATGAGACAGCTGAAGCATTTACATACTCCAAGTGCCAATAATATTTGCACACATTACACTCCTTTTATTCTCACTAGTTAACAGTTAACTAAAACAATGGTAAGTAACACTAGTGGAAAGAGTACACAAAACAGAACAGAGACAATATAAATAAAAAATAAAAAAAAGGGTTAATGAGCAATAATTTTACTAATTCTACGTCAGCCAAAAGTGATATTTCAGTTGGAAGAAGCTATTAGACCAAAATGAGGGTGTTTTATTTACTGGCTTGGCAAAGCAACAATGTTCAAACCAAAATTCGGTCGAAATTTAGAGTCCTCTCTAGGCCATCCCAGACTCTACAGGTCAATATTTGATTTGCACTATGCTTTTGTGTGTATACCATACCCACCCGTGGGACTATTTAGGGTTTGGGGATTCCTACAATTAAGGCAAGCAAGAAAAGCAAATTGAAAAACGAAAATGGAAGACGGAATTCATCAGTGTTTTTTCGTGTCGAGTGGAAATACCGACAGCCTTCAAAATCTTCATGTTCCCTAGGCAGTGCCGCATTGCTTTTAATTGAACCTGACAATTGGTAAAATCATTAAAACTAAAACTAACAACACAATATTTTTATAAAAAATCTGGAAGAAGGAAATATTTAAAGAAAGACTTATGTTGAGTAATTTGTCCAAATCGCATCTCACTAAGAACATGGTCTCTTGAGACTTGTTAATTCAGTTCGAGCAAGACCCAATATATGCACAGGAAGGAACTAGGCAGCAGGAATGGTTTCGATTTCACAGTTGTCTAACAATAAGGGAAAGAAAAATATAAATAAGAAACTTACCCAGCATATATGTATGCTCTGATGATGATAATCTCTGTGCTCTTGAGACAGCAACCATGACAGTCTGGGTCCACCACAAAACCTGTTGCAAAACCAGATCAGAACTCAAGTTTGCAACCAAAATGTACGATATAAAGTCAAGAATGAGAAAGCTTAAAAACTGACATCAAAGTCAACTCTTATGTGAGTATGAAAAGGAAGCTGAAAATTTTGTGTTTGTTCTCCCCTTAAAATTTAAATGAACAAGTGCAAGGCCCATCATTCAAGGCAGCTGCTTCGGTAGGTACCCTGCTTATATGGGTCGATTCTTTGCCGTTAATTATCTTAGGGTAAAGTACAGTATATTTAACTAAAATGTATGTACCGTAAGGAAAGGTCACATCTCACATGAGAGTTGCTAAAATGAGCCTTTTCAGCAACAGAAATATCCACTATCGTGATACTAATTATTCTGCTAGCATAAAATCACAAAATATAGGGTAAGAAAAGCAAACTTAACTTCTTGCAATGTCAATGGAACCCAAGAAGAAGGATGACCTCCGACATGTGATGTCTACTCGTATGTCATCAGAGCTGCTCTTGTCATTTGGCAATAACAGAAAGAAGTTGAATTCATTCTTTTAGCTTCAAGAGAAATTAATTAAAAATAATCAGAAATCAGAACTCAAAAATGTGTGTGTGGCATCATTTCGATATAACAAAATTTAGCGTTAATCAACAAAAGCATCATGCTAGCTAGTAATACTAGTCAAACAACCCCGAACAAAGTGAACCTATTTCTATGCAATTGATACAAGGTACGACATATAAATGACTGGGTTCAGGTTTGGCCAAGTCAGCAAAAGAAAAGTATATGCTGCACGTATACAAGTTCAATGAATAAAACAACCTTCACATAAAAAAAATAGAACCTCTCTTATATATTACAGTAAACACTTAACTTGAGCTTCGACGCAGCTTTATAATCTCTTGTGACAGTCAATTGGCACCCATCCCAGAACAAGGAAGTCTTTTCTTCTCCATTCGGTGTCTCCTACTTCCTCTCAATATCTAAAAAATGCAATGATCAGTAAAGTAAACTGCTAATTAGATAGTCATTCTTCAAGACTATTAGAAAATTAAACTGATACAAAAATTTGTCACAGTTTACCCATCCATCGCATAGGTATGAATCACCCCAGTTCATTGTCTGCTTCACATCCCGTGTTGCATCATTTTTCGTTGGAACAATGGTTAGGTAATTCATCATTATAATATGATTTCATACAGAAGTTACCCAGTCTAGTATGGATGGACAGCAAGCAGTTCTGCTCAATTGCCTAAATTATCTTTACTCAAAAGAAAAGCATTGAAATAAAAAAAAACTAAGTTTGCATAACAAGTTCGGTCACAACTAAATGTAGATGCATCAAATTGTTGATCATCTGCCCAGCAGAGCATAAAGCTGGGGAAAATCGATATCCTGGCCCGCCTCGCATGAGACAGCTCATGCATTTACATACTCCAAGTGCCAATAATATTTGCACACATTACACTTCTTTTGTTCTCACAACTTAACAGTGAACTAAAACAATGGTAAATAGCACTAGAGGAAAGAGTCCACAAAACAGAACAGAGATAATAAAAATTAAAAATTAAAAAAAGGGTTACTCAGCCATAATTTTACTAATTCTACGTCAGCCTAAAGTGATATCTCAGTTGAAGAAACTATTAGACCAAAATCAGGGTGTTTAATTTACTGGCTCGGCAGAGCAACAATGTTGAAACCAAAATTCGGTCGAAATTTAGACTCCTCTCTAGGCCATCCCAGACTCTACTGGTCAATATTTGATTTGCACTATGCTTTTGTGTGTATAACAAACCCACCCGTGTGACTCTATTTACAGTTCGGGAATTCCTACAATTAGGGCCAGCAAGAAAAGGAAATCTAAAAAGGAAAAAGGAAGACAGAATTCATCAGAGTTTTTTCGTGTCAAGAGGAAATACCGACAGCCTTCATAATCTTCAAGTTCCCTAGGCAGTTTCGCATGGCTTTTAATTGAACCTGACAATTGGTAAAATCATTAAAACTAAAACTAACAATACATTGTTATTATAAAAAATTTGGAGGAAGGAAATATCTCAAGAAAGACTAATGTTGAGTAATTTGTCCAAATCGCATCTCCCTGAGAACATGGTCTCTTGAGACTTGTTAATTCAGTTCGAGCGAGAACCTCCAAGCAATACATGCTATATATGCACAGGAAGGAACTAGGAAGCAGGAATGGTTTTGATTTCACAGTTGTCTAACAAGAAGGGAAAGAAAAATATAAATAAGAAACTTACCCAGCATATATGCATGCTCTGATAATGATAATCTATGTGCTCTTCAGAGAGCAACCATGACAGTCTGGGTCCACCACAAAACCTGTTGCAAAACCAGACCAGAACATAAGTTTGCAACCAAAAAGTACGATAAAAGTCAAGAATGAGAGAGATTAAGAACTGGCATCAAAGTCAACTCTCATGTGAGTATGAAAAGGAAGCTGAAAATTTTGTGTCTTCTCCCCTTAAAATTTAAATGAACAAGCGCAAGGCCCATCATTCAAGGCAGCCGCTTCGGTAGGTACCCTGCTTATATGGGTCGATTCTTTGCCGTTTATTATCTTAGGGTAAAGTATAGTATATTTAACTAAAATTTAGGTACCGTAAGGAAAGGTCACATCTCACATGAGAGTTGCTAAAATGAGCTTTTTCAGCAAAAGAAATATCCACTATCTTGATACTAATTATTCTGCTAGCATAAAATCACAAAATATAGGGTAAGAAAAGCAAACTTAACTTCTTGCATTGTCAATGGGACCCTAGATGAAGGATGGCCTACGAGATGTCATGTCATGCTCGTATGTCATCAGAGATGCTCTTGTCATTTGGCAATAACGGAAAGATGTTGAATTCATTCTTTTAGCTTCAAGTGAAATTAATTAAAAATAATCAGAAATCAGAACTCATAAATGTGTGTGTGGCTTCATTTCGATATAACAAAATTTCGGGTTTATCAACAAAAGCATCATGCTAGGCAGTAAACTAGTCAAACTTCCCCGAACAAAGTGAACCTATTTCTATGCAATGATACAAGGTACCACATATAAACGGCTGGGTTCAGGTTTGGCCAAGTCAGCAAAAGAAAAAAATATGCTACACGTATACAAGTTCAATGAATAAAACAACCTTCACATAAAAAAAATAGAACCTCTCTTATATATTACAGTAAGCACTTAGCTTGAGCTTCGACAGCTCTATAATCTCTTGTGACACTCAATCGGCACCCATCCCAGAACAAGGAAGTCTTTTCTTCTCCATACGGTGTCTCCTACTTCCTCTCAATATCTAAAAAATGGAATGACCAGTAAAGTAAACTACTAATTTGATAGTCAAGGAGGCTTCAAATGCCTCCATTTTTCATGCCTTCACCATGCCGCCATTTTTAAAAACTTTAATAACTCAAAATTTAAAACTTAAAAGTCAAAATAAAACAGTTGGATATGATCTACATCATTTTATCTATGCATGTGTAAAAAATTATGACATTTCAATTTTGTTTTGGTTGTCAACAAGAGCTTGTAAAAAACGTACTAATGTGGATAATTTCTAGACGTTGATTTTCAACTTATTGATTCACATATAAACAAAATCAAAATGTGATAATTTTTTATGACCACATAGATAAAATAATGTAGATCATATCCAACGGTTTTATTTTGACTTTTAAGTTTTAAATTTTGAGTTATTAAAGTTTTTAAAAATGGAGGCATGATGGAGACACAAAAAATAGAGGCATTTGAACCCTCCACTTCTTTAAGACTATTAGAAAATTAAACTGATAAAAAAAATTTGTCACAGTTTACCCATTCATCGCATAGGTATGAATCACCCTAGTTCATTGTCTGCTTCACATCCCGTGTTGCATCATTTTTCGTTGGAACAATGGTTAGGTAATTCATCATTATAATACGATTTCATACAGAAGTTACCCAGTCTGGTATGGATGGAAAGCAACTTAATTGCCTAAATTATCTTTACTAAAAAAAAAAGCATTTAAATAAAAAAAACTAACTTTGCATAACTAAATGTAGTTGCATCAAATTGTTGATCATCAGCCCAGCAGCGCATAAAGCTCGGGAAAATCGATATACTGGCTCGCCTCGCATGAGACAGCTAATGCATTTACATTCTCCCAGTACCAATAATATTTGCGCAAACTACACTCCTTTTGTTCTCTCTAGTCTAAGTTAGAGAGCTCTCTGGGCCGTCCCAGACTCTACTGGTCAAAATTTGATTTGCACTAAGTTTTTGTGTGTATAACAAACCCACCCGTGTGACTCTATTTACAGTTCGGGAATTCCTACAATTAGGGCCAGCAAGAAAAGGAAATCTAAAAAGGAAAAAGGAAGACAGAATTCATCAGAGTTTTTTCGTGTCAAGAGGAAATACCGACAGCCTTCATAATCTTCAAGTTCCCTAGGCAGTTTCGCATGGCTTTTAATTGAACCTGACAATTGGTAAAATCATTAAAACTAAAACTAACAATACATTGTTATTATAAAAAATTTGGAGGAAGGAAATATCTCAAGAAAGACTAATGTTGAGTAATTTGTCCAAATCGCATCTCCCTGAGAACATGGTCTCTTGAGACTTTTTAATTCAGTTCGAGCGAGAACCTCCAAGCAATACATGCTATATATGCACAGGAAGGAACTAGGAAGCAGGAATGGTTTTGATTTCACAGTTGTCTAACAAGAAGGGAAAGAAAAATATAAATAAGAAACTTACCCAGCATATATGCATGCTCTGATAATGATAATCTATGTGCTCTTCAGAGAGCAACCATGACAGTCTGGGTCCACCACAAAACCTGTTGCAAAACCAGACCAGAACATAAGTTTGCAACCAAAAAGTACGATAAAAGTCAAGAATGAGAGAGATTAAGAACTGGCATCAAAGTCAACTCTCATGTGAGTATGAAAAGGAAGCTGAAAATTTTGTGTTTGTTCTCCCCTTAAAATTTAAATGAACAAGTGCAAGGCCCATCATTCAAGGCAGCTGCTTCGGTAGGTACCCTGCTTATATGGGTCGATTCTTTGCCGTTAATTATCTTAGGGTAAAGTACAGTATATTTAACTAAAATGTATGTACCGTAAGGAAAGGTCACATCTCACATGAGAGTTGCTAAAATGAGCCTTTTCAGCAACAGAAATATCCACTATCGTGATACTAATTATTCTGCTAGCATAAAATCACAAAATATAGGGTAAGAAAAGCAAACTTAACTTCTTGCATTGTCAATGGCACCCTAGATGAAGGATGGCCTACGAGATGTCATGTCATGCTCGTATGTCATCAGAGATGCTCTTGTCATTTGGCAATAACGGAAAGACGTTCAATTCATTCTTTTAGCTTCAAGTGAAATTAATTAAAAATAATCAGAAATCAGAACTCATAAATGTGTGTGTGGCATCATTTCGATATAACAAAATTTAGCGTTAATCAACAAAAGCATCATTCAGAGTGAAATACTAGTCAAGCTAGCCAGTAATATAAAAGGTACTACCCCGAACAAAGTGAACCTATTTCTATGCAATTGATACAAGGTACGACATGTAAACGGCTGGGTTCAGGTTTGGCCAAGTCAGCAAAATAAAAATATATGCTACATGTATACAAGTTCAATGAATAAAACAACCTTCACATAAAAAAACTAGAACCTCTCTTATTTATTACAATAAACACTTAGCTTGAGCTTCGATGCAGCTCTAGAATCTCTTGTGACACTCAATTGGCACCCATCCCGGAACAAGGAAGTCTTTTCTTCTCCATACGGTGTGTCCTACTTCCTCTCAATATCTAAAAAATGCAATGATCAGTAAAGTAAACTACTAATTAGATAGTCATTCTTTAAGACTATTAGAAAATTAAACTGATAAAAATATTTGTCACAGTTTACCCATCCATCGCATAGGTACGAATCACCCCAGTTCATTGTCTGTTTCACATCCCGTGTTGCATCATTTTTCGTTGCAATACATCATTATATTACAATTTCATACATAAGTTACCCAGTCTGGTATGGATGGACAGCAAGAAGTTCTGCTCAATTGCCTAAATTATCTTTACTAAACAGAAAGAAATTTAAATAAAAAAACAAACCTTGCAGAACAAGTTCGGGTCACAACTAAATGTAGTTGCATCAAATTTTTGATCATCAGCCCAGCAGAGCATAAAGCAGGGGAAAATCGATATCCTGGCCCGCCTCGCATGAGACAGCTCATGCATTTACATACTCCAAGTGCCCATAATATTTGCGTCATTACACTCCTTTTGTTCTCACTAGTTAACAGTTAAGTAAAACAATGGTAAGTAACACTAGTGGAAAGAGTCCACAAAACAGAACAGAGACAATAAAAATAAAAAATAAAAAAAAGGGTTAATGAGCAATAATTTTACTAATTCTACATCAGCCAAAAGTGATATTTCAGTTGGAAGAAGCTATTAGACCAAAATGAGGGTGTTTTATTTACTGGCTGGGCAAAGCAACAATGTTCAAACCAAAATTCGGTCGAAATTTAGAGTCCTCTCTAGGCCATCCCAGACTCTACAGGTCATTATTTGATTTGCACTATGCTTTTGTGTGTATACCATACCCACCCGTGGCACTATTTAGGGTTTGGGGATTCCTACAATTACGGCAAGCAAGAAAAGGAAATTGAAAAACGAAAATGGAAGACGGAATTCATCAGTGTTTTTTCGTGTCGAGTGGAAATACAGACAGCCTTCAAAATCTTCAAGTTCCCTAGGCAGTGTCGCATTGCTTTTAATTGAACCAGACAATTGGTAAAATCATTAAAAATAAAACTAACAATACAATATTTTTATAAAAAATCTGGAAGAAGGAAATATTTAAAGAAAGACTTATCTTGCGTAATTTGTCCAAATCGTATCTCACTAAGAACATGGTCTCTTGAGACTTGTTAATTCAGTTCGAGCAAGAACCTATTTATGCACAGGAAGGAACTAGGAAGCAGGAATGGTTTCGATTTCACAGTTGTCTAACAATAAGGAAAAGAAAAATATAAATAAGAAACTTACGCAGCATATATGTCTGCTCTGATGATGATAATCTCTGTGCTCTTGAGACAGCAACCATGACAGTCTGGGTCCACCACAAAACCTGTTGCAAAACCAGATCAGAACTCAAGTTTGCAACCAAAATGTACGATATAAAGTCAAGAATGAGAAAGCTTAAAAACTGACATCAAAGTCAACTCTTATGTGAGTATGAAAAGGAAGCTGAAAATTTTGTGTTTGTTCTCCCCTTAAAATTTAAATGAACAAGCGCAAGCCCCATCATCCAAGGCAGCTGCTTCGGTGGTTACCTTGCTTATATAGGTCGATTCTGTTCCGTTTATTATCTTAGGGTAAAGTACAATATAGTTAACTACAATTTAGGTACCATAAGGAAAAGCCACATCTCACATGAGAGTTGCTAAAATGAGCCTTTTCAGCAACAGAAATATCCACTATCGCGATACTAATTATTCTGCAAGAATAAAATGACAAAATATAGGGTAAGAAAAGCAAACTTAACTTCTTGCAATGTCAATGGAACCCTAGAAGAAGGATGACCTCCGACATGTGATGTCTCCTCGTATGTCATCAGAGCTCCTCTTGTCATTTGGCAATAATGGAAAGATGTTGAATTCATTATTTTAGCTTCAAGAGAAATTAATTAAAAATAATCAGAAATCAGAACTAATATATGTGTGTGTGGCTTCATTTCGAAAGAACCAAATTTAGGGTTAATCAACAAAAGCATCATGCTAGCCAGTAATACTAGTCAAATAACCCCGAACAAAGTGAACCTATTTCTATGCAATTTATACAAGGTACGGCATATAAACGGCTGGGTTCAGGTTTGGCCAAGTCAGCAAAAGAAAAATATATGCTACACGTATACAAGTTCAATGAATAAAACAACCTTCACATAAAAAAAATAGAACCCCTTATATAATACAGTAAACACTTACCTTGAGCTTCGACGCAGCTCTATAATCTCTTGTGACACTCAATTGGCACCCATCCCAGAACAAGGAAGCCTTTTCTTCTCCATACGGTGTCTCCTACTTCCTCTCAATATCTAAAAAATGCAATGATCAGTAAAGTAAACTACTAATTAGATAGTCATTCTTTAAGACTATTAGAAAATTAAACTGATAAACAAATTTGTCACAGTTTACCCATCCATCGCATAGGTATGAATCACCCCAGTTCATTGTCTGCTTCAAATCACGTGATGCATCATTTTTGGTTGGAACAATGGTTAGGTAATTCATCATTATAATACGATTTCATACAGAAGTTACCCAGTCTAGTATGGATGGACAGCAAGCAGTTCTGCTCAATTGCCTAAATTATCTTTACTCAAAAGAAAAGCATTTAAATAAAAAAAAACTAAGTTTGCATAACAAGTTCGGGTCAAAACTAAATGTAGTTGCATCAAATTGTTGATCATTAGCCCGGCAGCGCCTAAAGCTGGGGAAAATCGATATCCAGGCCGGCCTCGCGTGAGACAGCACAAGCATTTACATACACCAACTGCCAATAATATTTGCACGCATTACACTCCTTTTGTTCTAATTAGTTAACAGTTAACTAAAACAGTGGTAAGTAACACTAGAGGAAAGAGTCCACAAAACAGAACACAGATAATATAAATAAAAAACAAAAAAAAAGGGTTAATCAGCAATAATTTTACTAATTCTACGTCAGCCTAAAGTGATATTTCAGTTGTAAGAAGCTATAAGACCATAATCAGGCTGTTTTATTTACTGGCTCGGCAAACCAACAATGTTGAAACCAAAATTCAGTCGAAATTTAGAGTGCTCTCTAGGCCATCAAAGACTCTACTGGTGAATATTTGATTTGCACTAAGCTTTTCTGTGTATACCATACCCAGCCGTGAGACTATTTAGGGTTTGGGGATTCCTACAATTAAGGCCAGCAAGGAAAGGAAATTGAAAAACGAAAATGGAAGACATAATTCATCGCAGTGTTTTTCGTGTCGAGTGGAAATACTGACAGCCTTCAAATTCTTCAAGTTCCCTAGGCAGTGTCGCATTGCTTTTAATTGAACCAGACAATTGGTAAAATCATTAAAACTAAAACTAACAATACAATGTTATTATGAAAATTCTGGAAGAAGGAAATATTTAAAGAAAGACTTATGTTGAGTAATTTGTCCAAATCGCATCTCACTGAGAACATGGTCTCTAGAAACTTGTTAATTCAGTTCGAGCAAGAACCTCCAAGCAATACATGCAATATATGCACAGGAAGGAACTAGGAAGCAGGAATGGTTTCGATTTCACAGTTGTCTAACAAGAAGGGAAACAAAAATATAAATAAGAAACTTACCCAGCATATATGCATGCTCTGATGATGATAATCTATGTGCTCTTGAGACAGCAACCATGACAGTCTGGGTCCACCACAAAACCTGTCGCAAAACCAGACCAGAACTCAAGTTTGCAACCGAAAAGTACGATATAAAGTCAAGAATGAGAGAGATTAAAAACTGGCATGAAAGTAAACTCTCATGTGAGTATGAAAAGGAAGCTGAAAATTTTGTGTTTGTTCTCCCCTTAAAATTTAAATGAACAAGCGCAAGCCCCACCATTCAAGGCAGCTGTTCGGTGGGTACCTTGCTTATATGGGTCAATTCTGTTCCGTTTATTTTCTTAGGGTGAAGTACAATATAGTTAACTAAAATTTAGGTAACGTAAGGAAACGTCACATCTCACATGAGAGTTGCTAAAATGAGCATTTTCAGCAACAGAAATATCTACTATCGTGATACTAATTATTCTGCTTGCATAAAATCACAAAATATAGGGTAAGAAAAGCAAACTTAACTTCTTGCAATGTCAATGGAACCCTAGAAGAAGGATGACCTCCTACATGTGATGTCTACTCGTATGTCATCGGAGCTGCTCTTGTCATTTGGCAATAACGGAAAGATGTTGAATTCATTCTTTTAGCTTCAAGAGAAATTAATTAAAAATAATCAGAAATCAGAACTCATAAATGTGTGTGTCGCTTCATTTCGATATAAAAAAATTTAGCGTTAATCAACAAAAGCATCATGCTAGCCAGTAATACTAGTCAAACAACCCCGAACAAAGTGAACCTATTTTTATGCAATTGATACAAGGTACGACATATAAACGGCTGGGTTCAGGTTTGGCCAAGTCAGCAAAAGAAAACTATATGCTGCACATATACAAGTTCAATGAATAAAACAACCTTCACATAAAAAAAATAGAACCTCTCTTATATATTACAGTAAGCACTTAGCTTGAGCTTCGACGCAGCTCTATAATATCTTGTGACACTCAATTGGCACCCATCCCAGAACAAGGAAGTCTTTTCATCCCCATACGGTGTCTCCTACTTCCTCTCAATATCTAAAAAATGCAATGATCAGTAAAGTAAACTACTAATTAGATAGTCATTCTTCAAGACTATTAGAAAATTAAACTGACAAAACAAATTGTCACAGTTTACCCATCCATCGCATAGGTATGAATCCCCCAGTTCATTGTCTACTTCACATACCGTGTTGCATCATTTTTCGTTGGAACAATGGTTAGGTAATTCATCATTATAATACGATTTCATACAGAAGTTACCCAGTCTAGTATGGATGGACAGCAAGCAGTTCTGCTCAATTGCCTAAATTATCTTTACTAAAAAGAATGACATTTAAATAAAAAAACTAACTTTGCAGAACATGTTCGGGTCACAACTAAATGTAGGTGCATCAAATTGTTGATCATCAGCCCAGCAGAGCATAAAGCTGGGGAAAATCGATATCCTGGCCCGCCTCGCATGAGACAGCTCATGCATTTACATACGCCATGTGCCAATAATATTTGTACACATTACACTGCTTTTGTTGTCACAACTTAACAGTTAACTAAAACAATGGTAAGTAGCACTAGAGGAAAGAGTCCACAAAACAGAACAGAGATAATATAATTAAAAAATAAAAAAAGGGTTACTCAGCAATAATTTTACTAATTTTACATCAGCCTAAAGTGATATTTCAGTTGGAAGAAACTATTAGACCAAAATCAGGGTGTTTTATTTACTGGCTCGGCAGAGCAACAATGTTGAAACCAAAATTCGGTCAAAATTTAGAGTGCTCTCTAGGCCATCCCAGACTCTACTGGTCAATATTTGATTTGCGCTATGCTTTTGTGTGTATACCATACCCACCCGTGGGACTATTTAGGGTTTGGGGATTCCTACAATTAAGGCAAGCAAGAAAAGGAAATTGAAAAACGAAAATGGAAGACGGAATTCATCAGTGCTTTTTCGTGTCGAGTGGAAATACCGACAGTCTAAATCTTCAAGTTCCCTAGGCAGTGTCGCATTGCTTTAAATTGAACCTGACAATTAGTAAAATCATTCAATCTAAAACTAACAATACAATATTTTTATAAAAAATCTGGAAGGAAATATTTAAAGAAAGACTTATGTCGAGTAATTTGTCCAAATCGCATCTCACTAAGAACATGGTCTCTTGAGACTTGTTAATTCAGTTCGAGCAAGAACCTATATATGAACAGGAAGGAACTAGGGAGCAGGAATGGTTTCGATTTCACAGTTGTCTAACAAGAAGGGAAAGAAAAATATAAATAAGAAACTTACCCAGCATATATGTATGCTCTGATGATGATAATCTATGTGCTCTTGAGACAGCAACCATGACAGTCTGGGTCCACCACAAAACCTGTCGCAAAATCAGACCAGAACTCAAGTTTGCAACCGAAAAGTACGATATAAAGTCAAGAATTAGAGAGATTAAAAACTGGCATGAAAGTAAACTCTCATGTGAGTATGAAAAGGAAGCTGAAAATTTTGTGTTTGTTCTCCCCTTAAATTTAAATGAACAAGCGCAAGCCCCACCATTCAAGGCAGCTGTTCGGTGGGTACCTTGCTTATATGGGTCGATTCTATTCCGTTTATTATCTTAGGGTGAAGTACAATATAGTTAACTAAAATTTAGGTAACGTAAGGAAACGTCACATCTCACATGAGAGTTGCTAAAATGAGCATTTTCAGCAACAGAAATATCTACTATCGTGATACTAATTATTCTGCTAGCATAAAATCACAAAATATAGGGTAAGAAAAGCAAACTTAACTTCTTGCAATGTCAATGGAACCCTAGAAGAAGGATGACCTCCGACATGTGATGTCTACTCGTATGTCATCAGAGCTGCTCTTGTCATTTGGCAATAACGGAAAGATGTTGAATTCATTCTTTTAGCTTCAAGAGAAATTAATTAAAAATAATCAGAAATCAGAACTCATAAATGTGTGTGTCGCTTCATTTCGATATAAAAAAATTTAGCGTTAATCAACAAAAGCATCATGCTAGCCAGTAATACTAGTCAAACAACCCCGAACAAAGTGAACCTATTTCTATGCAATTGATACAAGGTACGACATATAAATGGCTGGGTTCAGGTTTGGCCAAGTCAGCAAAAGAAAAGTATATGCTGCACGTATACAAGTTCAATGAATAAAACAACCTTCACATAAAAAAAATAGAACCTCTCTTATATATTACAGTAAACACTTAGCTTGAGGTTCGACGCAGCTCTATAATCTCTTGTGACACTCATTTGGCACCCATCCCAGAACAAGGAAGTCTTTTCTTCTCTATAGGGTGTCTCCTAGTTCCTCTCAATATCTAAAAAATGCAATGATCAGTAAAGTAAACTACTAATTAGATAGTCATTTTTCAAGACTATTAGAAAATTAAACTGATAAAAAAATTTGTCACAGTTTACCCATCCGTCGCATAGGTATGAATCACCCCAGTTCATTGTCTGCTTCACATCCCGTGTTGCATCATTTTTCGTTGGAACAATGGTTAGGTAATTCATCACTATATTACGATTTCATACAGAAGTTACCCAGTCTAGTATGGATGGACAGCACGTAGTTCTGCTCAATTGCCTAAATTATCTTTACTAAAAAGAAAGACATTTAAATAAAAAAACTAACTTTGCAGAACAAGTTCGGGTCACAACTAAATGTAGTTGCATCAAATTGTTGATCATCTGCCCAGCAGAGCATAAAGCTGGGGAAAATCGATATCCTGGCCAATAATATTTGCATGCTAAAACAATGAATATAAATAAGAAACTTATCTAGCATATATGCATCCTCTGCAGATGATAATCTATGTGCTCTTGAAAGAGCAACCATGACAGTCTGGCTCCAACACAAAACCTGTTGCAAAACCAGACCAGAACTCAAGTTTGCAACCAAAAAGTACTACATAAAGTCAAGAATGAGAGAGATTAAAAACTGGCATTAAATTCAACTCCCATGTGAGTATGAAAAGGAAGCTGAAAATTTTGTGTTTTTTCTCCCCTTAAAATTTAAATGAACAAGCGCAAGCCCCATCATTCAAAGCAGCTGCTTCGGTGGGTACCTCGCATATATTGGTCGATTCCGTTCTGTTTATTATCTTTGGGTAAAGTACAATATAGTTAACTACAATTTTGGTACTGTAAGGAAAGGTCACATCTCACATGAGAGTTGCTAAAATGAGCCTTTTCAGCAAAAGAAATATCCACTATCATGATAATTATTCTGGTAGCATAAAATCACAAAATATAGGGTAAGAAAAGCAAACTTAACTTCTTGCAATGTCAATGGAACCCTAGAAAAAGGATGCCCTCCAACGTGTGATGTCATGCTAGTATGTTATCACAGCTGCTCTTGTCATTTGGCAATAACGGAAAGATGTTGAATTCATTCTTTTAGCTTCAAGAGAAATAAATTAAAAATAATCAGAACTCATAAATGTGTGTGTGGCTTCATTTCAATGTAACAAAATTTAGGGTTTATCAACAAAAGTATCATGCTATCCAGTAATACTAGTCAAACTACCTGGAACAAAGTGAACCTATTTCTATGCAATTGATACAAGGTACGAAATATAAACGGCGGGGTTCAGGTTTGACCAAGTCAGCAAAATAAAAATATATGCTACATGTATACAAGTTCAACGAATAAAACAACCTTCACATAAAAAAAAAAGAACCTCTCTTATATATTACAGTAAACACTTAGCTTGACTCTCGGCGCAGCTCTAAAATCTCTTGGGACGCTCAATTTGGCACCCATCCCAGAACTCAGAAGTCTTGTCTTCTCCATACAGTGTCTACCACTTCCTCTCAATATCCAATAATTCAATGATCAGTAAAGTAAACTACTAATTAGATTGTCATTTTTTAAGACTAGTAGAAAATTAAACTGATAAATTTTTTGTCACAGTTTAACCATCCATCGTATCGGTATGAATCACTCCAGTTCATTGTCTGCTTCACATCCCGCGTTGCATCATTTTTCGTTGGCACAATGGTTAGGTAATTCATCATTATAATACAATTTCATACAGAAGTTACCCAGTCTGGTATGGATGCACAGCAAGCAGTTCTGCTCAATTGCCTAAATTATCCTTAATAAAAAGAAATACATTCAAATAAAAAAACTAACCTTGCAGAATAAGTTCGAGTCACCACAAAATCTAGTTGCATCAAATTGTTGATCATCAGCCCAGAAGAGCATAAAGCTCGGGAAAATCGATATACTGGCCCGCCTCGCATGAGACAGCTAATGCATTTACATACTCCCAGTACCAATAATATTGGCGCAAACTACATTCCTTTTGTTCTCTCTAGTCTAAGTTAGAGAGCTCTCTAGGCCGTCCCAGACTCTACTGGCCAATATTTGATTTGCACTAAGTTTTTGTGTGTATAACATTCCCACCCGTGTGACTCTATTTAGAGTTCAAGATTTCCTACAATTAACGCCATAATGAAAAGGAAATCTAAAAAGGAATAAGGAAGACAGAATTCATCAGAGTTTTTTCGTGTCAAGAGAAAATACCGACAGCCTTCATAATCTTCAAGTTCCCTAGGCAGTTTCGCATGGCTTTTAATTGAACCTGACAATTGGTAAAATCATTAAAACTAAAACTAACAATACAATGTTATTATAAGAAATCTGGAGGAAGGAAATATTTAAAGAAAGATTTATGTTGAGTAATTTGTCCAAATCGCATCTCCCTGAGAACATGGTCTCTTGAGACTTGTTAATTCAGTTCGAGCGAGAACCTCCAAGCAATACATGCTATATATGCACAGGAAGGAACTAGGAAGCAGGAATGGTTTCTATTTCACAGTTGTCTAGCAAGGGAAAGAAAAATATAAATAAGAAACTTATCTAGCATATATGCATCCTCTGCAGATGATAATCTCTGTGCCCTTGAGACAGCAACCATGAGTCTGGGTCCACCACAAAACCTGTTGCAAAACCAGACCAGAACTCAAGTTTGCAACCAAAAAGTACGATATAAAGTCAAGAATGAGAGAGATTAAAAACTGGCATTAAATTCAACTCTCATGTGAGTGTAAAAAGGAAGCTGAAAATTTTGTGTTTTTTCTCCCCTTAAAATTTAAATAAACAAGCGCAAGCCCCATCATTCAAGGCAGCTGCTTCGGTGGGTACCTTGCTTATATGGGTCGATTCTGTTCCGTTTATTATCTTAAGGTAAAGTACAATATAGTTAACTACAATTTAGGTACTGTAAGGAAAGGTCACATCTCACATGAGAGTTGCTAAAATGAACCTTTTCAGCAAAAGATAAATTTAGGTACTGTAAGGAAAGGCCACCATCATGATACTAATTATTCTGTTAGCATAAAATCACGAAATATAGGGTAAGAAAAGCAAACTAAACTTCTTGAAATGTCAATGGAACCCAAGAAGAAGGATGGCCTCCGATATGTGATGTCTTGCTCGTATGTCATCAGAGCTGCTCTTGTCATTTGGCAATAACGGAAAGATATTGAATTTATTCTTTTAGCTTCAAGAGGAATTAATTAAAAATAATCATAAATCAGAACTCATAAATGTGTGTGTGGCTTCATTTCGATATAACAAAATTTAGCGTTAATCAACAAAAGCATCATTCAGAGTGAAATACTAGTCAAGCTAGCCAGTAATATAAAAGGTACTACCCGGAACAAAGTGAACCTATTTCTATGCAATTGATACAAGGTACGACATATAAACGGCTGGGTTCAGGTTTGGCCAAGTCAGCAAAATAAAAATATATGCTACACGCATACAAGTTCAATGAATAAAATAACCTTCACATAAAAAAAATAGAACCTCTCTTATATAATACAGTAAACACTTAGCTTGAGCTTCGATGCAGCTCTAGAATCTCTTGTGACAGTTAATTGGCACCCATCCCGGAACAAGGAAGTCTTTTCTTCTCCATACGGTGTCTCCTACTTCCTTTCAATATCTAAAAAATGCAATGATCAGTAAAGTAAACTACTAATTAGATAGTCATTCTTTAAGACTATTAGAAAATTAAACTGATAAAAAAATTTGGCACAGTTTACCCATCCATCGCATAGGTATGAATCACCCCAGTTCAATTGTCTGTTTCACATCCCGTGTTGCATCATTTTTTGTTGCAATTCATCATTATATTACAATTTCATACATAAGTTACCCAGTCTGGTATGGATGGACAGCAAGTAGTTCTGCACAATTGCCTAAATTATCTTTACTAAACAGAAAGAAATTTAAATAAAAAAACTAACCTTGCAGCACAAGTTCGGGTCACAACTAAATGTAGTTGCATCAAATTGTTGATCATCAGCCCAGCAGAGCATAAAGCTGGGGAAAATCGATATCCTGGCCCGCCTCGCATGAGACAGCTGATGCATTTACATACTCCAAGTGCCAATAATATTTGCGCACATTACACTCCTTTTGTTCTCACTACTTAACAGTTAAAAAGTAAACATACTTTTATTACACAAACTTCATATCAATAACTATCAATGATAATTGAACATAGTGAATTGAAAAGATCAACTTGATTGGCCATACTTCCCTGCGAGGCATATTTCACATGGGCTCACAAGTTCAAAGCTTCCAGCCAATCAATTTACTTAGTAGATACATCCTTGTTTGCCTTAAAAAATTAACCGTACTGGAAAAAAAAGGCACGTCAGTCGTATAAGGTTCATTACATAATTTGACCTCAATATAATTAAAAATTACACTAGGTAACTCGTGATTATAATTATAAACTAATCAATTTAACTAATTTTACACAAACAAAAAAAGAACAAGAAACTGGTACCGTTCAGTCATGACAAGGTAGCTAACAGTTGCACTATTACAAAGACGGAATTGTTTTCTTCTTGGGGGGTTGATAATGAGCAAAATTGATTCTTAAATAGTGCATTCTTATTCATTAGCTTGAAAGAGAGATATATGGTGTAGCAAGTTGTACGAATACAAAAAGAGTCCAGTCCTTGTAAATAAAGTGCAAGTTATCAGCCTGCTGACGAGTAAGAAGAATGACAAGTAAAAAGAAAAGTTATCTCACAGCCTCTCACAGAGATGTGCTTCGCTCAGAAAGCAAACCTTCGAAACCCGCCTTATTCAACAAAACAAATTATAACAGAGTAGTTAGTACTAAACAAGAGTAAATGTAAAATTCATATGATTGAAGGTACTTGGCACTTACATTTGGTAGTTATTTGGACAGCTCGAGGGTGTTGCCGCACAACTGGTGCACACTCCAAGTTGCAATAACAACTGCTAGTTTAAAAAAAAACAAAGCGAATGCACACGATACCTCAGCTCGCTCATGGGAAGCAGGCCAATACCATGCAGACAATGCCTCACCATGCCACCACAACAACAGAAAGGTACAAGATAAGTAATGAAATACAATTAATTAAAAAGAAAGAGTACCAACAGAGAAGAGGAAAAGAAATGAACGCAAAAACTTACATGGATTATTCAATGTGCAATTCCATTAATGCTCCTCCACTTGAATATTGTAGTACTTTGCAAAAATAAAAAATGGGGTTGATAAGCTTAACAGGTAAAGCTAAGTTAATGCTTAATAGTTTAATAGAGCAAATTCTCGACAAGCTTACGGATCAAGACCAAGAAGTTGAATCATTGAGTCTTCCTAAAGATACCACATTGATTATTTTTCCAATTTTCAATCATGTCAAGTAACTGTTGAGGACAGATAAATTTTGAAGTTTCATTACAACTTGGGACAATCAAGTTGAATTGGGTAAATGGACTCTAAATGAGCTATTTGAAGTCATCATTCAACCAACCACATAATTCATGTCAAAAACTACCCCGATGAAATGTAATATTTAATTCGCATACAAGTTCAATTTATTTTTACTTTACCGAGAGAGCTCATTTCAGTTGGGATGGCAAGTACGACACTTCCAGCCAAGCAACTCCCTTCGGTAGATGCTTCCAAGTCTGCATTAAAAAGTTAACATGCTTTTATTACACAAACTCAATATCAATAACTATCCATGATAGTTGAACATAGTGAATTGAAATATCAACTCGATTCACCACACTCCCCAGTAAGGCTTATTTCAGGTGGGCTCACAAGTTCTAAGCTTCCAGCCAATCGATTTTCTTAGTAGATGCCTCCTTGTTTGCCTTATAAAAGTAATCGTACTGGAAAACAGAGGCACGTCAGTCATTAAAGGTTCATTACATAATTTCACCTCAATATAATTAAAAATTACACTAGGTAACTCGTGATTATAATTTATAAACTGATCAATTTAACAAATATTTCACAAAACAAAATGGAACAAGAAGTTGGTACCGTTCAGTCATGACAAGGTAGCTAACAGTTATACTATTCCAAAGATGAAATTGGGTTTTTATTTTTTTGGGTGGACAATGACTGAAACTGTAGTGCATTCTTATTCATTGGCTTCAAAGAGAGATATAATGTGTAGCAAGTTGTAAGAACACAAAAATAGTCCAGTCCTTGTAAATAAAGTGCAAGTTATCAGCCTGCTGACGATTAAGAAAAATGACAAGTACAAAACAAACTTACCTCACAGCCTCTCAGAGGGAAGTCCTTCGCCTGGAAAGCAAATATCGAAACCCGCCTCATTCTGCAAAACAAATTACAACATTGTAGTTAGTACCAGACAAGAGTAATTGTAAAATTAAAATAATTAAAGGAACTAGCCACTTACATTTGGACACATCGAGGGTGCTGCCGCACAACTGGTGCACACTCTAAGTTGCAAAAAAAAAACTGCTAGTTACAAAAAAACCAAAGCGAATGCACACGATACCTCTTCTCGCTCTTCGGAACCAGGCCAATACCCCACCATAACTTCCAACAGATTGGTATAAGATAACTACTGAAATAAAATTAATTAAAAAGAAAGAGTACCAACAGAGAAGAGGAAAAGAAAAGCATACAAAAACTTACATGGATTATTCAATGTGCAATTCCATTAATGCTCCTCCACTTGAATATTGCAATACTTTGCAAAAATAAAAAAGGGGTTATTAAGTTTAACAGGTAAAGCTAATTAAGTTAACTCTTAATAGTTTAATAGAGCAAATTCTCGACAAGCTTACGGATCAGTCCCAAGAAGTTGAATCATTGAGTTTCCTAAAGATACCACATTGATTATTTTTCCAATTTTCAATCATGTCAAGTAACTGTTAAGGACAGATAAATTTTGAAGTTTCATTACAAGTTAGGACAATCAAGCTGAATTGGGTAAATGGACCCTAAATGATATCTAATAGCTATTTGAAGTCATTATTCAACCAACCACATAATCCATGTCAAAAACTACCCCGATGAAATGTAATATTTAATTCGCACACCAGTTCAATTTACTTTTACTTTACTGAGAGAGCTCATTTCAGTTGGGATGGCAAGTACGTTACTTCCAGCCAAGCAATTTCCTTCGGTAGATGCTTCCAAGTCTGCATTAAAAAATAAACATGCTTTTATTACACAAACTCAATATCAATAACTATCAATGATACTTGAACATAGTGAATTGAAATATCAACACAATTCACCATACTTCCCTGTGAGGCTTATTTCACGTGGGCTCACAAGTTCTAAGCTTCCAGCCAATTGATTTGCTTAGTAGATGCTTCCTTGTTTGCCTTGAAGAAGTAACCGTACTGGAAACCAGAGGCACGTCACTCGTATAAGGTTCTTTCAATAATTTTACACAAGGTTACTCGTGATTATAATTTATAAACTGATCAATTTAACTAATTTTTCACAGAACAAAAAGGAACAAGAAGTTGGTATCATTTAGTCATTACAAGGTAGCCAACAGTTACACTATTACAAAGATGAAATTGGGTTTTTTTTTTGGGTGGATAATGACCGAAACTGATTATTCTTATTCATTGGCTTCAAAGAGAGATATAATGTGTAGCAAGTTGTACGAATACAAAAAGAGTTCAGTCCTTGTAAATAATGTTCAAGTTATCAGCCTGCTGACTAGTAAGAAAAATGACAAGTAAAAAACAAACTTATCTCACAGCCACTAAGAGCAATGTGCTTCCGCCAGAAAGCAAACTTTCCAAACCCACCTTACTCTGCAAAACAAATTATAATAGAGTAGTAAGTACTAGACAAGAGTAATTGTAAAATTCATATGATTAAAGGTACTTTCTACTTACATTTGGTAGTTATTTGGACACCTCGAGGGTGTTGCCACACGACTGGTGCACACACCAAGTTGCAAATAAAACTGCTAGATTCAAAAAAGGAAAAGCGAATGCACACGATACCTCAGCTCGCTCATGGGAACCAGGGCAGTACCATACAGACAATGCCTCACCATGAAACCACAAATTCCAACAGAAAGGTACAGGATAACTAATGAAATAAAATTAATTAAAATCAAAGAGTACCAACAGAAAAGAGGAAAAGAACAGCACGCAAAAACTTACATGGATTATTCAATGTACAATTCCATTAATGCTCCTCCACTTGAATATTGCAGTACTTTGCAAAAATAAAAAAATGGGGTTATTAAGCTTAAGAGGTAAAGCTAAGTTAATGCTTAATAGTTTAATAGAGCAAATTCTCGACAAGCTTACAGATCAATCCCAAGAAGTTGAATCATTAAGTCTTCCTAAAGATACCACATTGATTATTTTTCCAATTTTCAATTATGTCAAGTAACTGTTGAGGACAGATAAATTTTGAAGTTTCATTACAACTTGGGACAATCAAGCTGAATTGGGTGAATGGACTCTAAATGATATCTAATAGCTATTAGAAATCATCATTCAACCAACCACATAATTCATGTCAAAAACTACCCCGATGAAATGTAATATTTAATTCGCATACCAGTTCAATTTACTTTTACTTTACCGAAAGAGCTCATTTCAGTTGGGAGGGCAAGTACGTTACATCCAGCTAAGCGACCTCCTTCGGTAGATGCTTCCAAGTCTGCATTAAAAAGTAAAAATGTTTTTATTACACAAACTCAATATCAATAACTATCAATGATACTTGAACATAGTGAATTGAAATATCAACTCGATTCACCACACTCCCCAGTGAGGCTTATTTCATGTTGATTTCATTCTTTTAGCTTCAAGAGAAATTAATTAAAAATAATCTGAAATCAGAACTCATAAATGTGTGTGTGGCTTCATTTTGATATAATGAAATTTAGGTTTATCAACAAAAGCATCATTTAGAGTGCTATACTAGTTAAGCAAGCCAGTAATATAAAAGGTACTACCCGGAACAAAGTGAATATGACAATTGGTAAAATTATTAAAATTAAAACTAATAATACAATGTTCTTATACGTAATCTAGAAGAAGGAATATTTAAAGAAAGACTTATGTTGAGTAATTTGTCCAAATCGCATCTCGTTGAGAACATGGTGTCTTGAGACTTGTTAATTCAATTCAAGCAAGAACCTCTAAGCAATACATGCTATTTATGCACAGGAAGGAACTAGGAAGCAGGAATGGTTTCGATTTCACAGTTGTCTAACAAGAAGGAAAAGAAAAATATAAAGCAGAAACTTATCTAGCATATATGCATGCTCTGATGATGATAATCTATGTGCTCTTGAGACAGCAACCATGACAGTCTGGGTCCACCACAAAACCTGTTCCAAAACCAGACAAGAACTCAAGTTTGTAACCCAAAAGTACGATATAAAGTCAAGAAGGAGAGAGATTAAAAACTGGCATTACATTCAACTCTCAAGTTTGTATGAAAAGGAAGCTGAAATTTTTGTGTTTGTTCTTTCCTTAAAAGTGAAGTGAACAAGCCCAAGCCCCAGCATTCAAGGCAGCTGCTTCAGTGGGTACTTTGCTTATATGGGTCAGTTCCGTTCCGTTCTTCTTAGGGTACAATACAATATAGTTGAGTACAATTTAGGCACCGCAAGGAAAGGTCACATCTCACATGAGAGTTGCTAAAATGAGCCTTTTCAGCAAAAGAAATATCCACCGTGATGATACTAATTATGCTATCATAAAATCACAAACGATAGGGTTACAAAATGAATCTTAACTTCTTCCAATGTCAATGGAACCCTAGAAGAAGGATGGCCTCCTACCTGTGATGTCATGCCCGTATGTCATTTGAGCTGCTCTTGTCATTCACCAAAACAAAAATTACAACAGAGTGGTTATAACTAGACAATAGTAATTGTAAATTAATATGATTAAAGGTTTCACAAACAGACCCTTACAATTGCAACTGACCTATGAATATGCAGGAAATCATTCGTATCAGTGAAAAGAGAGTTACAGAGGGTTCAGGCTCAATTAAGAGAATAGTTTTCATGGTTGATTTATTTAATTATTTTCTCTTTTATCTGAAAAAAAAAAATTAAGTAAGCTAACCGTTTAAACTGAGGCTTTAGATGGGACCATGACTTCTTTTGGCAGAACTCCCCTTTAATTATGAGAAGTGGAAAAATGGGACAGAATTGACATGAATGTAAAATATTTGTATGTAGATAAATGTTGAAATAAAGCCCCAATGAAACATTGGATCCAAGTACAGCGGTACATGCAGAACCCAACATAGAGACCTCCTACACCTTATAAGCAAAAATTAAAAAGTGAAAAAAAATAATGAAATTAAACCAAAATGAAATGATTAAAAAAACAAAAAAAGTAACCTCGTTTCTGGCAATGGAGAAGATGGCTTGAGCTGTGTTCTTATACTGTGGCACACTCGACGCTCTCCCATCGCTCACTGCACAATTATATCATCGATTAAATAGATAATAACTTGCCAAATTATAATCAGAGGGAAAGAGAGGCAGAGAGAGATCCTGAAAGCGGGTACAGATGACATCAAGAGGGTGGAGAGAGGGGACGGTGATGAATCCGATGACTGCTCCACCCAGCAGTATCAGTGACTTTTCCTATTTTTTCACTGCAATATTGATGTAGTCTTGCTCTGGCTTTGGATCCTGTGCGTCAGAATAAATTAACACAAAATCACTACAAATGGGATACAAATGGGAGAAAAGTGGTAACAAAGAGAGGAGATGAGAAATGGGAACCAATGTCTCAACAGATTGCAAAGAGGAGGTGCGAACTCCGGGAGGGCGCGGCCACCAGCTGGCGTGCACACCGCTCTCTGGCCGGGAGAAGGAAAACCAGGTTTATGGATGAGCTCGATCAGCCCGGAGCATCTCAATCACCGGAGCTTGGTCGTCTCTTCTCTCTTTCGCGCGGCTCACGCTCGACTCTCGGTTCTCGGAGCGCTTCTCCTTCCTTCCCCCTCCTCTCTTACTCTTTTCTTTTTCTTTTTTCTATGGCTGTTCTCTTTTATCTGAGAAAAAAGAAGCGCTGGTTAGTGAGAAAAAGGGGAGATCTGTGCTAGTGACTTCTTTAACAAGTCTCTCTCTTGACTCTTATTAATTACCAGTTTACCACTTGTGGACTATGGCGGTGAAGTATCCTCTCCAATACTGTAAAAGATTCCCTTCACTTTACGGTTTGAGATTAACTCTCAGCCGCTGTGAGATTCGGGCCAAGTTAAAAAGAACAGTCTAGATCCAGATCCAGTAATTGTAAAAGATTTCCTATTAAGTAATAGGTACCGGAGAGGATCTGAATTTGCGGTGAAAAAGATACATGCCAGATTTTATTCCTTTTTCTTTAATATTGCAAATCTTTTTGTTTGATTTAATCAGTCACAAGTCACATCAATATTTAAAACTAAATCTTTACATAATCGGATGACTTAATTAAACAAACAAAGAAATCAAAACGAAATCTCTACAAAATCCAAGGTGTCTGAGGCGGACTAGGTCATTATGATTTGGTTTCATAACAGAAGACTAAGTAAATAATGTTCATAAGAATATTTTATTAATCAAGTGTCGACCAGAGGTCAGATTTGGAATAATAATAAAAAGTGACTGCAATAGTGTCATTAATTTGCAAAAGTAAAAATAAAAATTGCGCAAGAAAAAGGTACAGCTAGAAATAAATTGACTTCACTGTGTTTACAATAATCCCAGACATTTTTAAAAATACCCTAAGTTAATTACAAATTATTAAATCTGCTGGATTTATTAAATATGTCCAAACCGGTCAATAATTGGCCGGTCCCGATTAAAATTTCCGACCGGCCAATTATTGGCTGGTCCCGTGATTTTTTTTTTTTCAGAGAAAAATAGCTAAAATGCTGAAATCTAACACTAAAAAATTGAATTGTTTTTTTAAATATTTGTTAGATTACTTTTTTTGATAGCATATTTATACTAAAATACGCTAAATTACTTGAAATTATGTTAATTTATGCTGATTGACTTTAAATTATGTTAACTTTTTTTTAAGAGACAAATAGCTAAAATGCTGAAATATAACACTAAAAAATCGAATTTATTTTTAAATATTTGCTAGATTACATTTTTTTATATATAATTAGCATATTTATACTAAAACACGCTAAATTACTTGATTTATGCTGAATTACACTAAATTACTTGAAATTACAATAATTATGTAGAATTATGCTAGAATACACTAAATTACGGTAAATTACTTATGAATAGGGTGATATCTTCACTGAGAAAGCGAAAAATGACGACGAAACTTCAAACGGTCATAAAACGGCGCTCGAGTGTCCGATTTCAGCAAATGACCACTTTTCGGAAAGCTTGTGAAAATGCGCATGCGTTTGAACTAGCTTTGCCAAATTTCCAAATTCAGAATCACCAAAAAACAAAGGGAAGAGCCTCAAAACTTCAGTTGAAGTTTCCAATTAAGATTTTCATTTCTATTCTCCAATCTACGTAGCTCAGTAAATTAGTTATATAATGAACTTGTAGAATACCAATTTTTATTATTTTTTGGAATTTTTTTACTATTTTTTATGATTTATGAAAGATGGCACAAAATCGGCCCTATTCATACGTAATTTAGCGTAATTTACCGTATTTTAGCATAATTATTGTAATTTACCGTATTTTAGCACAAAATCGGCCCTATTCGTAGCGTATTTTCTAACAAATATTTAAAAAAACAATTCGATTTTTTAGTGTTAGATTTCAGCATTTTAGCTATTTTTCTCTAAAAATAAAAATAAAAAATCACGGGACCGGCCAATAATTGGCCGGTCGGGAATTTTAATCGGGACCGGCCAATTATTGGCCGGTTTGGGCATATTTAATAAATCCAGTGAATCATGGGCAGATTTAATAATTTGTAATTAACTTAGGGTATTTTTAAAAATGTCGGCAATAATCCAGTCCAACGAAAATTGCAATTGCAAAAATAAAATGAGGTGAAGGGTAACAAAGGAAGAGAAGGGAGACGATATTTTGTAAAAAAATTTAGGAGGCAAGGACAATATGTTTCAAGGTTTTTAAAAAGGAATTTTGCTCTAATTCACATGTTTCTATGGCAATGAATATCTCAACCTATATGATATATCTATTGCATTAAAGTTAACCAGAATTGGGTAAAACTATTTTGATCGCAATTATTATCTACTCCTAATTCTTTGCAACTCAAGTGAGCAGAAGAATTATCCACAAAAAACGCAAAAAATATGTATGAAAATGGCATGACACCATGCTTGTCAGACATAACAAATTATCAGAACCCATTTTAACGAAGAAACCAGAAGAAGCATGTTTAATAAAAATATGGCAACGTTCATTTTAAGAAATATCTATTTATTTATTTCTTGTCAGACAATATCTATTTATTTCAAAAATAGAGAATCAAATTTCGTTATAAAAATCGTAGCTCAACAACACCCACAGAATTTAGAAACTTGGAAGTCAGATCTTGGACAAAAATATCATCTAGGATTACATTGTTAAAAAAAATGGCTGTAATGAGATTATCTGATTATCTCTACTTCAAGAAGGATTCCGTGATATGTGAAAAGTATAGTTCGAAAATAGTTAATTAAATTTAATAAAAAAAATTGACTGATGAGAGATAAAACAAATTCATAATATTTTGTCTTATTTGAATTATATATATTTTTTAGCAGGCTGCCTAGAAGCATTTGAAGTATAATAAGTTGGAGTAGTTTTGTTAGTTAGAAATTAAATTGAGAAGAAAAGGTTCAGGTGCAATTTCGGCACATCCCATTTGTCATATATAGTTTTAAAATTTCAAATATTAGAAGGCCATTTCTCAAATAAATAAAATTCAAGTACATAAGGCTAATTTTAATCAACGGAGCAGCTTGAACCTAAACTTCTGTTATTTCATCTCAAAAAAAAAAGTTAGCGGTCTACTGCTAGCTAGGCACTGACATAGTCTACTGCTAGCTAAGCATGCAAAAAGGTGATGAATGGAAACTTGAGGAACTGCAAAAAAGGTCACCATGATTCCTAGCTGAAGTTCTCTCTCAAAGTCTTGTGCTAATGATGATTGAGAGTGAGGTCACGCTAATTTGCATATTAAGGATCGATGTGTGAAGAATCAGCATTTGGTTCAGTGGTAAAGACAAGTGTCGACTTGTTAAACATGATCTATATATGACAATGTACATGGAGACTAAATTTTCTAAATTTTTTAATTTTTTTACTATCTTTTAAATTGGTACATAAATCATTGTTTTCAAATTGTCTAGAATTTTTAGATCTCGATGATTTTCTATCTATCTACAAAAATAGTGATTAAATTATAATAAAATAAAATAAATTAGCTTTCAAGTACATTTTCATATGTAAATTACATTTAACAGTTCGGATTGACTGTTTAAACTTTGATAATAGAGATATAAATTCATAGCACTAGACGAATGGTAGTATGCATGTTGCCATATAGCCTCACTCAATGATTGATTTTCATATTGTTATCAGACAGATATGTCACAAGACTTGTAATTACAAGTATTATAAAGAATAAAAAAATATTAAACAAACTAATTAATTGGTTATTTTTTCATAGATAGATTCAAGATCAATATCTAAGATGTGAACTTTTGTCGTGACATTGAAAGAAAACGCAAATTACACATTAAATTTGTTAAAATCACCAATAATTGATCAACTTTTAAATTATTGGCTGATTCATTCGGTTGATGTTTAAATGCAAATAATTTACAAATTATGCACAAATATTCGAAGATCCCCTACGATTATCGATGGATGCTCGCAAAGGCCACATTGAATCTTGGTGGCAAATACGATATCAGTTGATTTTTGACAAAGATGGAGTTGATTGTGACAAATTGATATATGAGTTAACCAAACAGATTTCTATACCCAAATTAACTAATTATATTGCAAATATTGATACTTCTCTCTTCTTTCAGAAACCATAGCAGCGGTTGTTAAGTATGACATTCCATTCCTCTCATTAGTTGTCGCTTCTTTATCTTTATCTTTGTACAAAAAATACCGTGCAAAGGAGCTATAAGTAAAAAAAAAAAGAATGTATAAATATTAAGGAAATTATATAAAAAATGCCGTGCAAGACATATTTTTAAAGATGTATCGGATGATGGTAAGAAAGTCACATGACTGGTAATCATTGCATTTCATAGTTCCTCAGGCATGTCCTGAGAATGATTAATAATTGTATAATATTAACGAAATTATGTAAATGTTAAATGTTAAATAGCTAAGTGTTTCTAGGGAAATATGATTGTTAAAGTGATGCTTGACCTTTCAAAATTGGAAAGTGATGTTTTCCCTCTTAATCAGGGTACAGACTCAAAAACCGAAGCGCACAGTCAGAAATGAAGCGCTGTTCTTGATTTTGTTTTCTAACTTTTACATTCAGCGCTTTTTGAGAGAAATGCATGCGTTCAATCTTGAGTCGTTTGAGACTTTTTGAGAGAATGATTTTTTTTGGAGAAGGAAAATTTTTCTTTTAAAGCAATAAAATCATTATCTAGTTTTTAGAAAGGAACTTTTCTTTTAACAATAGGTGGTGTTTACATCTCCATTACTTCAATTATAAAGATTTATTTTATCTAGCATATCAATTATTTAGCATTTAATTTTACATCAATATAATAAAAATTATATTCATGTAATTATTATACTGCATCTCTGAAATTAGTACTTGCAAAATTTGATACGACACTTTTAGACATACAATTGCTTCATATCACAAATATTTAAATTATGGACAATCATCACAACGACATTTATAATTTCTTTGCTAGTACGATGAAGATGCTTTAAAAAGTCAAAATTAGCGTACAAATGCAAAGCTATCTATCTAGTTCTATCTAGTTTGTAGTCGGAATTTTTCAGAATAGACAAAAACCTTCATAGTACAACAAAACTAAGTAGGAGAACATATGGTTGCAAAAAAATCTTTATATTCTTAATTTCTAATTAGTACCAACTTAGAGTTACCTTAGCAAAATAAATTGCCCCAATGTGCAAGGAATACTTTTGAATTATGTCTGGAATCTCAAAATTAAAATACCAAATTAGAGCATTAATGATACTATTAACGGTACGTTGTTAGAAGCATCATTATTAAGATTAGTGGTCAGAATAAATCCGTACCTTATATTATCTTTTATCTATGCAGGAATGGATATACACAATAAAAGTAAAATTAGCTCTCTTGAGATAGAAAATGGCAAACAAGCCCTCACATGAGCAGCTAACCATCATTAGAAACCAATACAACATGGTACACCGTAGCAATCAAACAACTACTTAAGTTGAGAAAAATTAAGTCAAATTAGACAGTCTTAGTTAGCAGACCTGACTAGTAAATGGTATTAAACCACTCGGTACATATTTTATGTTAACAAGGTTCTATCTTCTATGTATGGTATACTTTATATAAAAGAAAAGTATACTCAAAATTCAAAGACAGATGTAATAACTAAAGCAAAATATGAGATATCTCGGATGATGGGAATTGAGAGAGAGAAAGGCATGTAATTATGACCTCTTTTGGTGTAAAGTCTACATCAGTCAAGGGAGAAAGTGTAATCATTATCTTTTAGTGTAAAGTCTACGTAATACGATACATATAGTTGTGCATTATATTTTCTTTTTCTTTTTCTCTTTCCTCTTTCTCGTAATGGATTGTTTGTGCCCACCAGAAGGCAACGACACACGTGTAATAACTAACAAAAAGTCCGCATGTATTCTATCATTATAACTCGTGATTTAGATTTTAGAAAAATATAATTCATAAATAATTTGTTGGTTCTATAATACGATAGCATGTTAAAATATTAATATTATAATCAAACAAACAAACAAAATGTTGCAATCTCATGACTAGTGGTGTGGTAGTTTTGAATACGGGATGCACAGTTTGTATTTTGATTTTCTACTACTAATTTCCATTTTCCTGTGTGAATAAGGAAATTATGTGAGAGCTAATGAACAAACTAAAAAAAAGCTAAACAAAAGAAGTAACCAACAAATTCTATGCCAGGAGAGGGAAATGCTTCTAATCACACAGTTTGTGATTTGGCGCGAGAGATGTAATCGAATATTCAAAGACCAAGATAAAACCGTAGAATATCTGGTCGAAGAAATACACGAACAATGGGAAATGGCAAACCTGACAACGGAATTTCAAATAACAAGCAATCTATAGAGATGACATGAAGGCGGCAACGCCTCTGGATGTGTTACTATTTTTAGTCTTCTCGCTTATTTACCTTTTATTAATTATACTTAGCCGTTTAATTTAACTGTTTTAAATAGCTCAACTGTATTGAGCTGCTTTTCTAAATACTTTGTAAAAGGTCTTTCATAAAGACCAAAAACTCATCTTTTCAATCAATTAAGTAAACAGGGGCTTTGACCCCTGTTCTTCTCTTCAAAAAAAACAAATTCTATGCCCAAATAGAGGGACATGTTATCTAGACTCATTATTGAATATATCTTCACGACTTCTCAATGATGCAAAACAAACTTCTATTACCAAATTTGCAAATTTGCTAGATGCTCACACCAATTTAAGACGAGATATAGTTAATGATTCGATATAAGCTATAAACAAGAATAATCTAGAATACTCCTAATATTATATTGAGCATGTACGTAATAATTTTTCATCAACTTGTTGAAAATCCATGACTGTGGTACGTACGCAGTCAATTTACATAATTCATATATATGAGTAGAACTAGGGTGCTCCTAAGCTCACCAAGCCCTTCCGTGAGCGCGACTCTAAAACCTATCGAATTGACTTCAAACGACATTTCCAAACCGTTAGATGTTCAATCTATATTAAAATGTGCTTGGAGACCAAATTTTACATTTTTTGAAATTTTTTACTATTTATTAAGATGGTTTGAAAATCGCTGTTTTCCAATGGTGCAGAATTTTAATAAAAACAACGATTTTCAAACCATCTTAATAAATAGTAAAAAAATTTCAAAAAATGTAAAATTTAGTCTCCAAGCACCATTTAATATAGATTGAACATCTAACGGTTTGGAAATGTCGTTTGAAGTCAATTCGATAAGTTTTAGAGTCGTGCTCACGAAGGGCTTGGTGAGCTTAGGAGCACCCTTGTTCTACTCCATATATATTATAGGTACATTTTTACTCTTTATAAAAAATAATTTTTGAAATTTTTTTAAGTATGTAAAATAATTAGTATATTACAAAAATAATATAATAAATTGTGTGAGTTTTTTTGCAGAGAAATATAAAAGAGATATAATTTGAATATTATTTTTGCATGCATTTTAAAGAAATGAAACAGTTTTTGTAAAATAAGGAGATAAATATGAAGTATAAGAGTCTTTTAATAAAAATTAATAGAAGAGAGAAACTAAATCGCACGTAGATGATAATTTGACAAAATTATTTTTTTGTAAAACTTAACTATCTTTGTTTATTCATAATTTGAAGTCAAGAGAACTATTAGCACTAATCCTTATTAAAGACAGCTGTATATATGAAACATTGTGATCATAGCACATCATAAATTCATAATTGATGAACCAGGCTAGATTAATGAGGATGATTTGCAGAGAAAATGAGATCGATTCAGTGAATATCTGAGAATTCCTCACCATGTGATGGGTTTATTCTTTAGGATTTGCTGTTGTAAAGTTTGATGTTAATTAAATACCTATGAAACCTGAATACATAAATAAAACAAATCATCAAATTGCAAATTGATATATTAGTTAACAAACAGATTCCTATATTCAAATTAACAAATTAATATGTAAATATTGATACCAGTTGGTAAGTTTAAACTAATTAACATTAAATTCCTTTCTTTTTTCTGAAACCATAGCAGTGGTTGTCAAGTATAAATACAATTCATCAAAAGACGTGCGAGATGACGATACCAGGATTGCTTAGTTTTTTTTTTTTTTTTTTTACGAAATGCCAGTTATGCAGCGATCTGTGCAGCTGATGTACATTTGTTGAACAGTCGATAAATAATTGATGTAGCTGAATAAAAATCTTCACAAACGACAACACAGCATAGCGGATCAATAAATTTAATTTACTATTGTGGTTTCTTTGGAAATTTCTCTATGTTTTTTTAATACATGTGAGTGCAATCGTCTTATAAACTACCACATTATTATTGAAAAAAGAAAATTGCATAATTGCTTAACCAACTTAAATATTCAGTGCAATCCTCGATTACTGCTCTCATTGTGACTTAAACAATCCTCAATAATATATAGTACTATGTCATCAAATCAATGGTATGAAATCATTATTATTGGTTGCTGACGGCAAATTCCATCCAATTTTGTAACAGAAATGTGACTAATTTGATAATAATTAAAATTAGGGAGCAAACTAAGAATTTCAATATATTTAAGAATAATTAAAATAATAAATCGATAGATGATACTTTACGGACAACCTTGTAATTTACTGCAGGTAAAAAAAATAAAAAAATATAGACGGTTTTATTAACTAGTTGCAAGGTTCTAAATAACGTTTATAATGTCATAGCGGGAAGGCTACAAAAAAAGCTACAACGAATAACGTCGCTATAGCAGAAGCTATGCCATATAGCATTTTTTTTTTTTACATTCCATATATTCAATATTTGTACTAAATATCAACATTATCTAAAGTCTCATAGAACAATAAATAACACCAAAGTAATTAAGAAATTATAATATTCATATTGAACCCATACAAATTCCAAATTGCGGTTCAAAATTTCCATAGTAATATCATAAACTATCGATTTTTCCTATTCAAAATATCTTAAGCATCATGATTTATGACATAATCTATTTTTTTTCTATTCAAATTTCAATTTCAGTTTGGGCTTTTTTTCTATTTAAATTTCAATTTATATTCCCAATTTCAAATTGATTTATCTATAGCAAGTATCAACAAATTCAATTTCGATTTGAACTTTTTTGGGTGTTTGTTTAAAGCCCATATAAATTGCTTAAAAAAGTCTATATTGTATAGTGCGCGCTATTTGCGCTACGCGCTATGTGCGATAGGCTATAGCGGACTGCTATCCCCGCTATAGCGGGCGTAGCTCAATTAGCGTATTTTGATGCCATAGCGTAGCGTTTGGAGTCCAAAAACGCTATAGCGGCACTATAGCGTCGCTATAGTGTGCTATTTAGAACACTGACTAGTTGTCACCCGTTGAAACCATAAATGCTTGCCTAATAAATCGGATTACTCACATGACAAAATTAAAGTTGTTTGAAGTTTTCAGTTCAATTTAAATCTAAACATCCTACATAATTAATATTTATGACTTAGCAAACTTTTTTAAGAAAAGGAATGTAGTGATCAATATATTTATATTTAAGGCTTCCTGAGTCTGAATTCGCATCCTCTGAGATATCTCAACTTTTGCGTGTTATTTTGGAAAATCTCAACCGTTCATATACATTCTGCATGAATCTCAGATCACAAATAATACTGGTCCCCCGCACTATCCCCGAATAGGCACCGGACACGTCGGTCACGCAAAAGTTGAGGTATCTCAGACGATACGCACTCCCTGAGTCCTTGAGGCTAGTGTTTGGCAAATACCCCCACGGGTCAGACCCGTGCCCGCCCGCCCGGGACCTGTGCCTGCCCTGTCCGTGCCCGTGCACGGGTTTTGCACGGGTACACGGGTTCAACGGGTACGGGTTGAGAAGGGACGGGTACGGATTTTTTTAAAATTTACCCGTGATACCCGTCCCGTTTCAAACCCGTACCCGCCCGTACCGACCCGTGGACCCGTATTACCCGTACCCGTACCCGTACCCGAATACCCGTGCCCGCCTACCCGTAGACCCGTGCCCGCCTACCCGTAGACCCGTGCCCGCCTACCCGTACCCGAACCCGAACCAGAACACCCCTGTACCTTTTTTTTTTTTTTTTTTTGAAATTCGAATTTTTTTCCCCCCCACCCCAGCCAGCCCCCTCCCCCCCGGATCTTCTGTGCCCTAGCTAGTAATTAGATTTATGCCAAGTAATTAGATTTATTAGATTTATTTGTGAATATGCCAAGTAATTAGATTTATTTGTGAATAGGTTAGATTTTATTTTTCAAATTCGGATTTATTTTTAATAGGTTAAATAAGCATGTTATATTTAGTTTTTGAATATGTTAAGTAATTAGATTTATTTGTGAATAGGTTAGATTTTATTTTTCAAATTCGGATTTATTTTTAATAGGTTAAATAAGCATGTTATATTTAGTTTTTGAATATGTTAAGTAATTAGATTTATTTGTGAATAGGTTAGATTTTATTTTTCAAATTCGGATTTATTTCTAATAGGTTAAATAAGCATGTTAGATTTAGTTTTTGAATATGCCAAGTAATTAGATTTATTTGTGAATAGGTTAGATTTTATTTTTCAAATTCGGATTTATTTCTAATAGGTTAAATAAGTATGTTAGATTTAGTTTTTGAATATGTTAAGTAATTAGATTTATTTGTGAATAGGTTAGATTTTATTTTTCAAATTCGGATTTATTTCTAATAGGTTAAATAAGTATGTTAGATTTAGTTTTTGAATATGCCAAGTAATTATATTTATTTGTGAATAGGTTAGATTTTATTTTTCAAATTCGGATTTATTTCTCATAGGTTAAATAAGTATGTTAGATTTAGTTTTTGAATATGTTAAGTAATTAGATTTATTTGTGAATAGGTTAGATTTTATTTTTTAAATTCGGATTTATTTCTAATAGGTTAAATAAGCATGTTAGATTTAGTTTTTGAATATGCCAAGTAATTAGATTTATTTGTGAATATGTTAGATTTTATTTTTCAAATTCGGATTTATTTTTAATAGGTTAAATAAGCATGTTATATTCAGTTTTTGAATATGTTAAGTAATTAGATTTATTTGTGAATAGGTTAGATTTTATTTTTCAAATTCGGATTTATTTTTAATAGGTTAAATAAACATGTTAGATTTAGTTTTTGAATATGCCAAGTAATTAGATTTATTTGTGAATAGGTTAGATTTTATTTTTCAAATTCGGATTTATTTTTAATAGGTTGAATAAGCATGTTATATTTAGTTTTTGAATATGTTAAGTAATTAGATTTATTTGTGAATAGGTTAGATTTTATTTTTCAAATTCGGATTTATTTCTAATAGGTTAAATAAGTATGTTAGATTTAGTTTTTGAATATGTTAAGTAATTAGATTTATTTGTGAATAGGTTAGATTTTATTTTTCAAATTCGGATTTATTTCTCATAGGTTAAATAAGTATGTTAGATTTAGTTTTTGAATATGTTAAGTAATTAGATTTATTTGTGAATAGGTTAGATTTTATTTTTCAAATTCGGATTTATTTCTAATAGGTTAAATAAGCATGTTAGATTTAGTTTTTGAATATGCCAAGTAATTAGATTTATTTGTGAATAGGTTAGATTTTATTTTTCAAATTCGGATTTATTTTTAATAGGTTAAATAAGCATGTTATATTGAGTTTTTGAATATGTTAAGTAATTAGATTTATTTGTGAATAGGTTAGATTTTATTTTTCAAATTCGGATTTATTTTTAATAGGTTAAATAAGCATGTTAGATTTAGTTTTTGAATATGCCAAGTAATTAGATTTATTTGTGAATAGGTTAGATTTTATTTTTCAAATTCGGATTTATTTTTAATAGGTTGAATAAGCATGTTATATTTAGTTTTTGAATATGTTAAGTAATTATATTTATTTGTGAATAGGTTAGATTTTATTTTTCAAATTCGGATTTATTTCTAATAGGTTAAATAAGTATGTTAGATTTAGTTTTTGAATATGTTAAGTAATTAGATTTATTTGTGAATAGGTTAGATTTTATTTTTCAAATTCGGATTTATTTCTCATAGGTTAAATAAGTATGTTAGATTTAGTTTTTGAATATGTTAAGTAATTAGATTTATTTGTGAATAGGTTAGATTTTATTTTTCAAATTCGGATTTATTTCTAATAGGTTAAATAAGCATGTTAGATTTAGTTTTTGAATATGCCAAGTAATTAGATTTATTTGTGAATAGGTTAGATTTTATTTTTCAAATTCGGATTTATTTTTAATAGGTTAAATCAAGGTTCTAAATAGCGTTTATAGCGTCGTAGCGGGAAGGCTAAAAAAAAAGCTATAGCGAATACCGTCGCTATACCGGAAGCTATTCCAAATAGCGTTTTTTTTTTTTTTACATTTCGTATATTCAATATTTGTACTAAATATCAACATTATCTAAGGTCTCATAGAACAATAAATAACTCCAAAGTAATTAAGAAATTATAATATTCATATTGAACCCGTACAAAGTCCAAATTGCGGTTCAAAATATCCATAGTAATATCATAAACTATCGATTTTTTCTATTAAAAATATCTTAAGTATCATGATTCATGACATAATCTATTTTTTTTTTCTATTCAAATTTTAATTCCGGTTTGGACTTTTTTTCTATTCAAATTTCAATTTCTATTCCCAATTTCAAATTGATTTATTTGTAGCAAGTAGCAACAAATTCAATTTCGGTTTGAGATTTTTTTTATCTTAATTTAAAACCCATATAAATTGCTTAAAAATAAAAAATAAAAAAAAACTCATATTGTATAGCGCAAATAGCGCTGTAGCGGCCGCTATAGCGGCCGTAGCGCAAATAGCGCATTTTGATGTCGTAGCGTAGCGTTTGGGGTCCAAAAACGCTATAGCGGCGCTATAGCGCCGCTATAGCGCGCTATTTAGAACACTGGGTTAAATAATAAATAAGCATGTTATATTTAGTTTTTGAATATGTTAAGTAATTAGATTTATTTGTGAATAGGTTAGATTTTATTTTTCAAATTCGGATTTATTTCTAATAGGTTAAATAAGCATGTTAGATTTAGTTTTTGAATATGCCAAAGTAATTAGATTTATTTGTGAATAGGTTAGATTTTATTTTTCAAATTCGGATTTATTTTTAATAGGTTGAATAAGTATGTTATATTTAGTTTTTGAATATGTTAAGTAATTAGATTTATTTGTGAATAGGTTAGATTTTATTTTTCAAATTCGGATTTATTTCTAATAGGTTAAATAAGCATGTTAGATTTAGTTTTTGAATATGCCAAGTAATTAGATTTATTTGTGAATAGGTTAGATTTTATTTTTCAAATTCGGATTTATTTTTAATAGGTTAAATAAGCATGTTATATTTAGTTTTTGAATATGTTAAGTAATTAGATTTATTTGTGAATAGGTTAGATTTTATTTTTCAAATTCGGATTTATTTCTAATAGGTTAAATAAGCATGTTAGATTTAGTTTTTGAATATGCCAAGTAATTAGATTTATTTGTGAATAGGTTAGATTTTATTTTTCAAATTCGGATTTATTTTTAATAGGTTGAATAAGCATGTTATATTTAGTTTTTGAATATGTTAAGTAATTAGATTTATTTGTGAATAGGTTAGATTTTATTTTTCAAATTCGGATTTATTTTTAATAGGTTGAATAAGCATGTTAGATTTAGTTTTTGAATATGCCAAGTAATTATATTTATTTGTGAATAGGTTAGATTTTATTTTTCAAATTCGGATTTATTTCTCATAGGTTAAATAAGTATGTTAGATTTAGTTTTTGAATATGTTAAGTAATTAGATTTATTTGTGAATAGGTTAGATTTTATTTTTCAAATTCGGATTTATTTGTAATAGGTTAAATAAGTATGTTAGATTTATTTTTTGAATATGCCAAGTAATTTGCATTTATTTTTTAATCTATTGTTTTCAAATAATTCATTATTATTTTTAAAGTAACTGATTTAAGAAATTTTTGATTTATATTTTATTGTTTTAAAGTAATTGATTTAAAATATTTTAAAGCAATTGATTTAAAATATTTTAAAGTAATTGATTTAAGAAATTTTTAATTTATATTTTATTGTTCAAAATTTAAAGTATTGATTTAAGCAATATTGTTTTAAAATAATTCGTAACTTTGATTTTGATTTTAGTATCACAATAATTATTGAGTTCAAATATGCAATCATGTTAAATGAATTTTGATTTGTATTTTATTGGTTTAAAAAGAAAAAAAAAACAAAAACAGAAAAAAAAAAAACAGCAGCAGCCTAAAAAACAGAAAAAAAAAACAGCAGCAGGAAAAAAAAAAAAAAATTTACCCGCCCGGACCAGACCCGTTCTACCCGGACCTAAACCCGCTTACCCGTGACCCGTGTTGCCCGTGACCCGTGTTGCCCGTGACCCGTGACCCGTGTTGCCCGTGACCCGTGTTGCCCGTGACCCGTGACCCGTGTTGCCCGGGGGGTTTGAGAGGGGCCGGGTAAGGTTTTTCAAAAAAATACCCGTGCTAACCCGTCCCGTGTCGCCCGTGACCCGCGTTGCCCGTGACCCGTCCCGGGTTTTGCCCGTGCCCGCCCGCCCTTACCGTTTGCAAAACACTACTTGAGGCTATAAGCTATGGCACCCCTCTCAATTGACAACGCTAGTCACTGGTCAGTGATGGGATGCCTTATGTACTATTTGCCAACGGGTTTTCAATAAAAAAAAATGATGCTTTATCTACAATAAAATAATCAGGTTAGTACACTACATGCTTTTTTAATTAATCTTGCCTTTTCTGTGTATGAGCCTATGAGGTCATTTTTTTTTATGAATCGAAATTTTCATGTCTGATGCAATTTGGTATGGTATGCCAGTTCGACAAAATAAATATGTGAAAGGAATATCGTACATATCTGTAATAGACAAATTAATGTAGTTCCAATATTCTACTGCAAAAAAAAACAAGGAATAAGATTTAAGATATGCATTTTAAGTTGTCTTTAATCAAATATGTGATATTTTATTTTTTATTATTATATTGTGTGTGACAATTCATCAGCGCATTGGGTTATAAGTTTAATAAAATTTAAATATTTAAATATTATACTATGTTAACGAATTATTTGAGTGTAATATTTTATTCTAACATAATCATTCGACAAATTATTTTTTTTACTGAAAAACCTAGTTTCTGATCATATTAATCTAAAAGTATGTTAGAGTCATATTTACTTGATTAAATCAAAACTTTTATTCAATCAGTTCAAAAGAGGGTACACGTACACTAACTAATTTTGATGGGCCTCAGGCCCTCAGCTATGAAAACAAACCATGGGCCCATTGTTATGTCCCGATTTGAAATCACCTGAGCCTAACTTTAACATAATATTTTCTTTAAAAAAAACACTCCCACTAATTCACGGAACTTAATTAATGTATATATAAATGTGTAGTGAAATGATTAATAACTGCGAACCACAAAGCACTGTTTCAAACTCAAAATGATCAAAATAAAAAAAAATGTCATGAATAGCATGGTATTATTGTCCTAAACAATATACGCATTTGCAAAATTAACAAAACTAATATCATTTCCTGAGATGAGTAAAGCACAGTTAAAAGATGCTTCTTTTTTTTAGCTTGGTCACATGAATATAAGATGGTAATTGCTGGTGATTTAAATCTGTTTGCATTTTATGATTGGTGACCTCCAGCCTTTCCATTGAATAATATAAAAGAAAAAAATATGTACTCAAACCGTTTTGCATTCACAATGAGTCCGTACTTATAATTCAAATTAATCAAGCACAATATGCTGTTACTTTTTCCTAACGTAGCAGTAAATAACCAACTGTTCGACTATAATTAAATTTTCAAGTAATTATGGAATATGTTGGAAACTATGTCACAAGAACGTCATAAACTAATGGCAAATATATACAATAATCCAAAATCAATATAGTAAGGAAATGAATAAAAGAGCGTACCTTTGGCAATTGTGTTTTTAAAACATTGGTGAAAGAGCAAATTGAGTCTGGTGTAATTAAATAGCTATCTTATTTTAGTTGTGAAAGGGTCATAAGTGCGAACTTATCGTATCAAAGATATGAGTCACAAATTATCTCCATTCCATTATTAAGTACGTTGGGTGTCCTATCCGCCAACGGCTACGATTGAAAGATTAATTTTTGGATTTAATCTCAGCTCTCCAATCACATAATCTATCTTCTTTTGATTAAATACATTTGTTTTATGTGTAAAAGTTTAAATTCAGCTACAAACATACTCGCCACATATACCGCTACACGATGCGTTACAATTAAAATTAAACAGATTCTAAAATTTAGCGATATAATTCTCGGTCTCCTTATTTATTTGTTTCCTTATTTCTCCCTCTCCAATTAAATTTTTTATATGGCGGATCACAATGCAAATCAATTTTTTGTTCACTTCCTTATTTCTATACATATTACTGTGATAAATCTAGAATATATTTCTAATTTTGTTTTTTTATGAAAATTTGTCATTTTGAATGAGAATTTATTTTTGTTATCTTATCATATATTCCGTTGTAACGCACGGGCACGATACTAGTAAATAGTTAACAACTTTGTAGTATACACAAACGGTAAATAAGAATACATTAGGTTTTAATTTTATAACAAAGCGAACATCATATTGACACCCTTTTGTTTATTTCTGCTCTATGATTTTAAACTCAAAATTGAAATATAATATTATTAATAACATAGAACCCACACCTAATATTCGACAGCTTTGTCAAAGAATATGTAAGCTTAACAGACTACCAAACTGTGGTCTAATTCTAAAATATGGATCAAATATTGTTAGTGATATCACAATAGTTATGTTGTTGAAATATCTACAAACAATACTTCTTTAAACTCTCGGACTAAAATTATGATTTTCTCCAATATCACATTAAATTTAATTCTCATTTCACATTATGTGTCTGTATACCGTGTATCTCTAATCAAAATGTAGAAGGCAATAAAACCTATACAAAGCAGCATATATTCTTGGGTGAATTGTAGTTGTTGTGTGGATAATGCAAAATGAATGCATCTGTCTTGGATTCTCCGTGGCTTCCATCCTGTGAAGAAAAAAATATTTGAATTTGGAAAAAAGTTGCTACAGATAATTTAAAATAGATGGATAAAAAATCACTTTGAATCAGTTAATTAGTTTCCGATCCAAAGAAAATTTAGGAAAAAAACACACTTTAGCTTCCGTTCTTGTTAAGAAAAATAATTTCATCTTTATCTTGTTTGTTTATTTTTTTGGTTTTTCTTTTTCTTTATTTCAATTTCGAAATTTATAAAACACAAGTGTTCACAAGTAAAACAATTATGAATTAATTTCCTTAATCATCATTTTTCACTAAATTTTTTCTTATTCTCTATGAAAACCTCAGAACATTCCCACCAATATATATCTTGAGCCTTTACGCATTACACTCCAAGTCAAAGTATATATATATTTTTTCATGTAGTATAACAACCTTTTCTTCATACTTGGTTGATTTGAGGCCCATACTTCAGCATATGGGATAGAACCCTTACAACCTAGCTCTGGACAGAGATTCAAGGTAGCTCGTCAAGGCACTTACCACGATAGAAAGTTATCTCGTAACTATTGTTCCTGGTTTGAACCTGTATTCTTTGTTTTAATTTACAATGAAATGTAATAATAATAACAACTTTTTTTTCCTTTTGTTAAACACTAGTGACAAATCGTACCACCAATTTTATGACAGTCACTGTCAAAATTTTCAAAAAAAAGAAAGATAAACCATACCACCAATTTTATGTAAATCGTTGGCATCTTCCTTTCCTAATTAGCTTGAAAATCTTTCACAGCAACATGGTATTGATGAAAGGTTACGACAGTATGTATATAAAATGAGAAGTGTTTCAATGTCTTTATTTTTTGTGTTTTCGTCATGTTTTTATTTTTAAAACTTCAAAAAAATTAATTAAAACTGTTAGATATGATCTATATTATGTTCACTATGCACGTGTAAAAAATTATTGCATTTTTAAACCATTAAATAAGATCATATATCATTTTCACTTTGTTTTTGACCTAAGTCTTATTTGTTTTTGTTTAATATAAAATAATTAAATAATTAAGTGTGAATTTGTCATAATAGTCAAACGTGTATTGGTGTAATACGGATAAATTGAATAATAGTAAAAATTGTTATGCAAATAAATTACTCCGAGACAAAAATCACATATACATTGTTCTTTCTAAATTATAGTTGAACATGTGACCCTTAGTCTATAATTGTTTTCTTTCTAATTGCATGTGTCAAAACAAACATACAAGAGAAACATGTTTATACCAGATTATTTTGAGAAACATGTTTATACTAGATTATTTTTCTAACTTGTACAAGAGAAACATGTTTATAGAAGAGAATTTTTTTAGTTATCACCTCAAACTTCTACAATTCGCATTTTATTACTGTTTGAATCAAAATTCAAAAACATCAGGCTCGCCGTTCAACTTCTGACAGGCAGCGAGCAGGTATATTTGATTTTATATTTGATTTTATATTTTACAAGTTCAATAACATACCATTTTTGATGAATTGGAATGCAATGCAGATGCCATAAACGAAGCCAACGAAAGAGAATGCTAGAGTTGTTGCTGAGGCAACCGGTAGCGGTAATAGTCATGCAGAGACATCCGGTAGCGGTAGTAGTATCGCACAACCATCTGGAAGCAGAACAAGAACTCGTCGACTAAGTTTGTTCGGTCGTCGTCGCTAAGTTACTTAAGAAGCATGTCGTGAACTATTTTATATTGTGAACTGTTTTAATTCGTAGTTTGTGAACTACTTTAATTCGTATTTTGTGAACTATTTTATATGCTTGAATTTTGGTATTTTCATAACGTAATTACATATACACAAATTGACAACATAAAATATAAATAAACAATAACTTGATGGAATAAATACTACATGGAATAAAGTCTACAACATAAATTCTTAATAATTAGTACTACTTCTTACAACGAGCCTTGAAAGTACATGGAACAAAGTCATCATCGAAATCTGCCGAATCTGGACCAGTCACATCCGACGGGGTGGAAACTTTACCAGTATAAGTACAAGGAACGAACTCATCGTCTGATACTGGAGACTCTGGATCAACCTTTTTCTTTTTTCACTACTAGAATTTCCGTTTTTACCAAGGGGAGAAAAAGGGCTTTTTCCAAAGGCTACCCGTTGGAATAAGCCCAAAAATCGTCATTTCCAAGGGCCGCCCTTGGAAATACTGCCGTCGCAACAAGCCTCCATGGAAATACTCATAGTTTCACACCTGGCCCCTGTCTGGATTATTTCCAAGAGCATCGTATGTGGGGCCCACTTGAATATTTCCAAGGGTAGCGTAACTGGGACCCACTAAGTATTTCCAAGGTTGCCTAAGGTGGGGTCCACTTGATTATTTCCAAGGGCTAGCGAACCTGGGACCCACAGAGTATTTCCAAGGGTGGTTAAGGTGGGGCCCACCTAGTTATTTCCAAGGGCATCTAACGTGGGTCCCACCGGAGTATTTCCAAGGGAGCGTAGGTGGGCCCCACAGTATATTTCCATGGATAGACAACGTGGGACCCACAAGAATTATTCGAAGCGTTAATATTTCCATGAAAGGTTGTTCTCGTTGTTCCATGGAGATACCCATGGAAATGACATACTAACTGGTACTGTACCAGCTTGCCAACCCGGTACTGCTCCCTGTACCAACCCGGTACTGTTCCCCATTTCCCATTTCCCATTATACCAAATAAACACAAACACATTAATATCTAATTTGATCGAAAGCATACAAATAACATTAACATATTGTCATCATACATTGTACCAAAATATGTGCAAAACACATTACAAAAACAAAACTATATTTTCCTTGTAAATATACCAAAATATACCTCCACCTGTTAACAGAACGTCAGAAAATAAGTTACCCCTGTTGAGCATTTGTTAGAACTAAGATATACAGTAAGTCCATTGTGGCACACTTTTTCACCCTAGAAGGGCCGGTCCACGATGAAGCTAGACTGACCGAACCATGTGTTCAACCCGGCTCCATCTGTGGCAAGTTCATCGTGTCCATCTTGATTTAATAGTGCTGTGAAAGACCCTCCCTGATTTGGTGGTGTTAGACTTGGCAGACCCTAAGTGTAGAATATGGATAGCATGTTATTGAATTTGAAAATAAATTATGCTAACCCCTTCCCTAAAAAAACTGAAATTTGCACTATACTTGATAATTGGAATCACAAATAACAACAATAGCAAGAGCAACCCACAATGGTTATAATTCAGAAAATAAATTGTGCTAACCCCTTCCCTCAAAAAATAGAAGTTTGCACTATACTTGGTAATTGGAATCACAAATAACAACATTAGCAAGAGGAACCCTCAATGTGGTTATAATTCATTACTCTAAAATAATTTTATGCAAGATCATTATATATAAATAAGTAAATTTATTTAGAAATCACTATAAACTCTCTCATGCTATACATTGATTATTTAATTTAAGTTGTACTTTTGGAGTCACTACAATTGTTATATTTTGTCCCAATTAACTTAATAAGTTTGCAATTGGTACATATAAAAACAATAACAAATGTGTTTAATTACATCAAATTTATCTTGTTACTGTATACAATACTTGACCAGATTAAAATTTACTGGGACCAAGTTCAGTTGTCTCCGGAAAAATTTACCTTAAATTAATCCTATGCACAACAAGAATAACCGACCTATATATTGAATTACGTGAAATTAATTTACCAATTGTCTCTCTCGCTAGAGACAAATCTTTTCTCCCTACACATGGACACATAACAAGGGTTATAATTCACCTTTTCTTATTTATAACCCCCCTCCCTCAATTAGCTGCTTGTTTTCATGCCAAATTAAAGATCCCCTTGTAAAACTCTTTACCTGGGAGATGCCCGGCTGAATGTGTGAAGCTCCTTCATGAGATGGTTGAGAGGTGGAACTGTAACCCTAAGCATTGAAAATGCAAGCACGTGTTATAATTTGGAGATAACAATAGTAGGATCTGTTTTATAACAGCTAAAACATTAATTCGTGAGTAACAAGTGACACCTGAAAAGTACTTAAATTCCCAGTCACCACTGGCTGAGCCCCAAGATTGGTACTTGAGCCTAAGTTGAACAAAGCCAAAAATATTTAGTTAGTATAGTATGCCACCCATTCCACTATATATCAGTAGCAAAGGCAACAAACTACTGTTGAATGCACGATAAACAGTTATATCAATAACTTGAGGGGTGACTTAATTTGTGAATTTCTATATTACAATTTACAAGTATTATATAGGGCTTATGTAGCAGCACAAAACAAATCTTACTAGATTGTTGAATTTTATTGTAATCACTATGGCTAAGACCCTAAGAACTGCTGGTATTGTAATTTGCAAAAGAAGAGTAGCACCACATAAATGTACAAGTAAGGAATATGGCTAATTAAGAAGCACCACACAAATCTTATTTATAATGCTGCACAACACAGGTGTAAGATAGATGATATGATGATTTTAAGAAGCAACTTATAACCAAAGGGTAATATTAGAATCTGTCAACATAGCAATGAACTTTAAAACCAAAGTGTCATACATTAGTCCTAAAATTAGTCTAAATTACCTGTTCAGTGGGCACTTGTGAACCAAGCATGTTGAATAATTTTTTGATGTAGAAGTCATATTGTGCTAGTTCTCTTTTCCGCTCAACCCTTTCCTCGGCCTGACGACGATCACTGTCAGCCAAGAGCGCTTGTAATTCAGCGCGAGATAAGTGTGTCTCTTCTCCAGCGTTTGTCAGGCCCGAAACAGAACATGGTGTGTTGTTGGGCCTGGTTTGTTTGTTTGCTTTTTGCACCCTATCGTCAAGCATGCTTCCAAAACCTTGTACCCTACCATGGCTTGATCCGCCAACAGCTGACAAGAACATGGTGCTCTCGTCCATGCTGGAATTGGCCTCATCAGCCACCATGTCGTTCACTTTTTGCTATGGATGAAAACATACGGAAAATATGGAATATTGTTAAATTCAGTTAAAAAGAGATTCTATGTTCTGATAATTCGTAGTGTTTTGGAGTACTTATCTATTTTAAGTACTCATATCATTGAAGTACTTAGGTATCATGTACTAATCTATTTTAGGGATTTGGACCTTACAAAATAAACTATTTGACTTAAATTAAAATCAAAGTAGTGAACTTGAAGACACAATTCAAGTCCTAATAAAATGAATGATAAGAAGTAATTGAAACGAGGAAGAACATTGTTGGTAGCATGATATACTATACAAGACACATTTAAAGTCCTAATAAATTGTGTGATTCACTGGATTATCAGAACAAGGGAAGTTATGTGTGTGCTTCAAATTATGTACTGAGGTATGAAATTCCAGCGAATATATGTACAGACTACCACTTACATATACTGCTTGTGTTTTATCATTTGTAAACTGCAAGGAGTTGATGTCCATATCTTCAAGCTGTGTGTTCGCCTCGTTTGTACTTGGATCAATTACCCCATTAGCATCCCTGAGATATGCTGGTCCAGACTCCACCTCCGCGGCGGCGGCAGCAGCTTCCATTTTGGCAACAATTGGTGATTTGCCATTTTCTTTAGCACAATGAAGGTGGATGAAAAGTGCCCTCATTGGTGGCTTTTTCCCTTTGTTTAATGTTATCTCCACATGAAAAGGAATAAACAAGTCGTCCTTGATGTTAAGTTGTATTCTTAATTACAAATAATTTCTAATTTGCAAAGGTGTTCATGAGGCATACCAGTTTTTCAAAGTGCTGATGTGCGCTTGCTGATCCCCCATGGTGGGCGACTTTGCGTCCAGTCTTTGTGCGGTTAACCTTGTTTGTTGCACTCAGATCTTGCCACGCCTTTGTGGCAAAGATTTCACAAAGCTTGTGCCAATGGGGATTATCAAGGCACCAATGGGGAACGCATTCTTTCCATGCTTGTATGTTATTGCCAAATTTCTTGAAGCAAGCGTCCCTGGCCTCGTGCAACTCCTCGCCATATCTTTTTGCTGCTATGGCATGTAGGACATTCCGACAATGGAGTGGATCTTCATCTTCACGGTACCTAAATTTCTTCTACAAAAAATAAGTGTACGTCCTTTTAATTGGCTGTAAATGTTTTACACTTGGTAAAAATTGCATTAGTGATGCTGTTTGTCATGTGAAGGATTGTTGTTTTCTACACACTGACCCAAGTGAATTTGTAGTTGTAATTTTGTTCAAATCTGTCAGGGGTTGTATTTGGCAAGAAATGAAATTTAGTAATGTACAATTTCAGTTCTAGAATTGCAAATTTAATAAATGTCTAAACCCTATTACAACCTGGCCCAAACTTATGAGTTCTAGAATTGCAGTTTTGGTGATTTTTGGACCCGTTAAATGTAGAAAGCAGATAGACGCCCATGGTGGGTGGCGATGAAAACAAGCCCGAAATCAAGGTTTTGTGACGAGAGTGCCGATGCAAACATTGAATTTTACCAAGAGGAAAGCTCGGATAATCCAATCGCGGCCCCAAATAGACGAGATTTTGATTGGGATGGAATGGTCCTTGGAGCGGCCGAGTTCGAACTAGTGGATGATCCAACTTCAATTTCGCCAACAACATCAAATGCACCGCAATCAATGGCGAGGGACGGAAATGATGAAGGTCATGACATGGAACGAGAGTATCACAATGATGAAGAAGATTCATGGGAATCCGATTATTCAGAGCAATCCGATCAAAAATATTAATTGGTTAAGCAATACATGTATGTGTTACCTTTTGCATTAGAATTTACTTTACATTCTATTTTTGTTGTTTTATTCTAGGGAATTAGGACACCAATATTGAGTTGGTAGTGTTGAACATGATTAATTAGTTGTTGGAATTTTATTCTAATTTTACTTGCACTCATTTGCAGGAGTCCACAAGAGGCTGGCTGCTGCCACAATGTTTTATGCTAATTTTATTCACATTCAACTCAATATTGCTTGCTGCTACAATGTTTTGTATTAAAATTTCATATATTGTCTTATTCCAAGGGAGATCTAAAATATTGCTTGCTGCTGCTGTGATTTATTGTCTTATTTCATATTTTGCTTGCTGCTGTGATTCATTCATTTATACAATTCAGAGGGAGATCTAAAATATACAGAAATGTTCCTGTCTCTAGGAACTAAACATTTCCAAGGACTAGCCCATGGAAATATTATGTCCAACCATAAAATAATATAAACTGTATCAATAAAACATTTCCATGCGTGTTTGGCCCGGTATTTCCATGAACGTTCACTATAAAATAATATTAACAGAATAAACAAAACATTTCCAAGGGCAAGCCCTTGGAAATAGTATGTCCATCTTGTTCAGACTTATTTCCATGCGCAAGTGGTTAAGTATTTCCATGCACCTTCAATAAAATATAATATTTGGTCTGTTTGGTGGGTCACGGGTCATGCAAAACTTTTTCCAAGGGCGAAAATGATACATTTCCATGGACAAACTGGAAATATTTCCATGCGCTACTTTTTCCAAGGGCCTCCCTTTGGAAAAGGTTTACGGTGTCAGAAAGGTGTCAGAATAGCCCATTTTATTTCCATGGACCCTTCAATCGCTTGGAAATGCGTTTTCCCCCCCTTGGTAAAAATGGAAATTCTGGTAGTGTTTTACAGGCAGCCGCAGGGGTTTTCCACAAAGTCATCGTCCGACATTTCATGTTGAATATGCAGTAAGGATTTAATATGTTCCTCCATTCTACATACGTAACATTTATTGGTAGGAACGCAGTATTTACATTTCTTTTCCCCATTATTTGTACCTCGATCACTAGTTAACTCTACCTCGATTTTTATCTCGATCACTAGGCCGTCACGATAGGACAACTTACCTCGGTTGCTCTCTTTCTCTTTACCTCGATTGTTACTGTCCATTCTTCTCGTTCAAAAAAAAAAAAAAAAGTAATAAATATTAATATAAAAAAAATAAAAAATAATAATAAATAACCTGACAATCGCCAACAGTAAAGAGCGAAAGTTAAGGGTGTGAGTTAGATGAATTGTGAGGGGAAAAAGAGAGAAAAACCCAATTTAAAGGGTTCTATAGTGGACCGCCCCCCTGTGGAGCGGTTAGATAGGCATAGTGGATTGCCCCATAGGGGGGGTTAGGGTAGTTTAAAAAAAAAAAAAAGGCAGATTTGATAGTTTGTTATTTTTTTAGGGTATTAATAAAAATCGGCCTTTTCTGTGTATGAGCCTATGAGGTCATTTTTTTTTATGAATCGAAATTTTCACGTCTGATGCAATTTGGTATGGTATGCCAGTTCGACAAAATAAATATGTGAAAGGAATATCGTACATATATGTAATAGACAAATTAATGTAGTTCCAATATTCTACTGCAAAAAACAAACAGGAATAAGATTTAAGATATGCATTTTAAGTTGTCTTTAATCAAATATGTGATATTTTATTTTTTTATAATTATATTGTGTGTGACAATTCACCAGCGCATCGGGTTATAAGTTTAATTTTAAATATTTACATATTATACTAAATACAACTAGAAGATGAAGCACAACAATACGAAATACAACTAGAAGATTATGAAATATAATCAGTAGAACATGAAAAACAGTAAGTACAAGATTAAAGACAATTAGAAGAAGATGAAAAACAGTAAGTACAAGATTAAAGACAATTAGAAGAAGATGAAAAACAACGAATAGAAGACGGAATACAACTTGAAGAAGATGAAACACAACTAGAAGAAGATGAAATACAACTAGAAGAAGATAAAGACAACCAGTAGAACATGAAAGACAATAATATAAAATACAACTAGAAAATTATGAAATACAACCAGTAGCACATGAAAAACAACAATACAACATGAAAGACAGAAGAAAATGAAAAACAACTACTAGAAGATGAAAAACAACTAGAAAAAGATGAAATACAACATGTACACGGTGAAAATCAACTAGAAGAAGATGAAAAACAACCGGTAGAACATGAAAGACAAGGAGAAGAAGATGAAAGACAACCAGTATATGATGAAATACAACTAGATAAAGATGAAAGACAACCAGTACAAGATGAAAGATAATTAGAAGAAGTTGAAAAACAACTAGTAGAGGATGAAAGACAACCAGCACAAGATGAAAGACAACCAGTAGAGCATGAAAGACAACAATAAGAAATGCCGCTGGAAGATTATGAAATACAACCAGTAGAAAATGAAAAACAATCAGTACAAGATTAAAGACAACTAGAAGAAGATGAAAAAAGAACTAGTAGAAGATGAAAGACTACCAGAAGAAGATGAAATACTATCAGTACAAGGTGAAACACAACCAGAAGAAGATGAAAGTCAACCAGTAGAAGATGAAAGTCAACCAGTAGAACATAAAAGGCAACCAGTAAAAGATGGATGACAACTAAAAGAAGATGAAAAACAATGAATAGAATATGAAATAAAAATAGAAGAAGATAAAACACAACTAGAAAAAGATGAAACACAACAAGTAGAAGATGAAATACAACTTGTAGAAGATGAAAAACAACAAGTAGAAGACGAAAGACATCTTGTAGAAGATGAAAAATAACCAGGAGAGGAGGAAAGACAACCAGTAGAAGATTAAAGACAACCAGTAGAATATGAAAGACAACAATATGAAATACAACAACAAGATTATGGAATACAACCAGTAGAACATGAAAAACAAACTCTACAACCAGAAGAAGATGAATGACAACTAAAAGAACATAAAAAACAATCAGTATAAGGTGAAACATAACTCAAAAAAAAGATGAAAGATAACCAGTAGAAGAAGATTAAAGAAAACTAGTAAAAGATTAAAGACAACAAGAAGAAGATGAAAAACAACGAATAAAAGATGAAATACAACTTGAAGAAGATGAAATACAACCAGAAGAAGATGAAAGACAACCAGTAGAACATGAAAGACAACAATATGAAATACAACTAGAAGATTTTGAAATACAAGCAGTAGCACATGAAAAACAACAATACAACATCAAAGACAATTAGAAGAAGATGAAAAACAACTAGTAGAAGATGAAAAACAACTAGAAAAATATGAAATACAACATGTACAAGTTGAAAGACAACCAGAAAAAGATAAAAAAAACAACTGGTACAACATGAAAGACAAGGAGAAGAAGATGAAAGACAGCCCGTAGATGATGAAATACAACTAGAAGAAGATGACAGACAACCAGTACAAGATGAAAGATAATTAAAAAAAGTTGAAAAACAACTAGTAGAGGATGAAAGACAACCAGTAGAAGTTGAAAGACAACCAGTAGAACATGAAAAACAACAATATGAAATACCGCTAGAAGATTATGAAATACAACTAGTAGAACATGAAAAAAAGGTACAAGATTAAAGACAACTAGAAGAAGATGAAAAAAGAACTAGTAGAAGATGAAAAACTATAGAAGAAGATGAAATACTATCAGTACAAGGTGAAACACAACCAGAAGAAGATGAAAATCAACCAATAGAACATAAAAGACAACCAGTAAAAGATGAATGACAACTAAAAGAAGATGAAAAACAACTAATAGAAGATGAAATACAACTAAAAGATTATGAAATACTACCAGTAGAACATGAAAAGCTACTAGTAGAAGATTAAAGACATCTTGTAGAAGATAAAAAACAACCAGTAGAAGATGAAAGACAACTATTAGAACATGAAAGACAACTAATGGAAAATGAAGGACAACAATACGAAATACAACTAGAAGATTATGCAATACAACCAGTAGAACATGAAAAACAATGATTACAAGATTAAAGACAATTAGAAGAAAATGAAAACCAACGAATAGAAGATGAAATACAACCAGAAGAAGATGAAAGACAACCAGTAGAACATGAAATACAACAATAAAAAATACAACCAAAAGATTATGAAATACAACCAGTAGAACATGAAAAACTACCAGTAGAAGATTAAAGACATCTTGTAGAAGATAAAAAACAACTACTAGAAGATGAAAAACAACTAGAAAAAAAATGAAATACAACCTGTACAAGGTGAAAGACAACTAGAAGAAGATGAAAAACAACTGGTAGAACATGAAAGACAAGGACAAGAAAATGAAAGACAACCAGTAGATGATGAAATACAACTAGAAGAAGATGAAAGACAACCAGTACAACATGAAAGATAATTAGAAGAATGGTAGAGGATGAAAGACAACCAGTAGAAGATGAAAGACAACCAGTAGAGCATGAAAGAGAACAATAAGAAATGCCGCTAGAAGATTATGAAATACAACCAGTAGAAAATGGAAAATAATAAGTACAAGATTAAAGACAACTACAAGAAGATGAAAAAAGAACTAGTAGAAGATGAAAGACTACTAGAAGAAGGTGAAAGTCAACCAGTAGAACATAAAAGACAACCAGTAAAAGATGAATGACAATTAAAAGAAAATGAAAAACAATGAATAGAATATGAAATACAACTAGAAACACAACTAGAAACACAACTAGAAGAAGATGAAACACAACAAGTAGAAGATGAAAGACAACTTGTAGAAGATGAAAAACAACTAGTAGAAGAAGATGAAAGACATCTTGTAAAAGATGAAAGACAACCAGGAGAGGAGGAAAGACAACCAGTAGAACATGAAAGACAACAATATGAAATACAACAAGAAGATTATGAAATACAACCAGTAGAACATGAAAAACAAACTGTACAACCAGAAAAAGAACATGAAAAACAATCAATACAAGGTGAAACATAACCCAAAAAAGATGAAAGACAACCAGTAGAAGATGAAAGACAATTAAAGACAACCAGTAGAAGATGAAATACAACTCGTAGAATATGAAAAACAACTAGTACAAGATGAAAGACAACCAGAGGAAACATGAAAGACAACCAGTAAAAGATTAAAGACAACTAGAAAAAGATGAAAAACAACTAATAAAAGATGAAATACACACGAATAAGATGAAACCCAACTAGAATAAGATGAAATACAACTAGAAGAAGGTGAAGTACAACGAGTAGGACATGGAAGAAAACTAGTAAAAGATAAAAAACAACCAGTAGCACATGAAAGACAACTAGTAAAAGATAAAAGACAACTAGAAGAAGATGAAAAACAACTAATAGAAGATGAAATACAACTCCTAGATGATGAAAAACAACCAATATAAGATGAAAGACAACCAGTAAAAGATGAAAGACAACCAGTAAAAGATGAAAGACAACTAGAAGAAGATGAAAAACAACTCGTAGATGATGAAAAACAAACAGTAGAAGATGAAACACAATTAATAGAACATTAAAGACAACTAGTAAAAGATGAATGACAACTAGAAAAGATGAAATACAATTAGAAGATTATGAAATACAACCAGTAGAACATGAAAAACAACTACTACAAGATGAGGGACAAGAAGAAGAAGTTGAAAGACAACTAGTAGAAGATGAAAGACAACCAGTAGAAGATGAAAGACAACCAGTAGAAGATGAAAGACAACCAGTAGAAGATGAAAGACAACCAGTGGAACATGAAGGACAACAATACAAAATAGAACTAGAAGATTATGAAATACAACCAGTAGAATATGAAAAACAATGATTACAAGATTAAAGACAAGTAGAAGAAGATGAAAAACAACGAATAGAAGACGAAATACAACTTGAAGAAGATGAAACACAACTAGAAGAAGATGAAATACAACCAGAAGAAGATGAAAGACAACAGAACATGAAAGACAACAATATAAATACAACCCAAAGATTAAGAAATACAACCAGTGGAACATGAAAAACTACTAGTAGAATATTAAAGACATGTTGTAGAAGATAAAAAACAATTACTAAAAGATGAAAAACAACTAGAAAAAAATGAAATTCAACTTGTACAAGGTGAAAGACAACTAGAAGATGATGAAAAACAACCGGTAGAACATGAAAGACAAGGAGAAGAAAATGAAAGACAACCAATAGATGATGAAATACAACTAGAAGAAGATGAAAAACTACCAGTACAAGATGAAAGATTATTATAAGAAATTGAAAAACAACTAGTTGAGGATGAAAGACAACCATTAGAAGATGAAAGACAACCAGTAGAGCATGAAAGACAACAATAAAAAAAGCCGCTAGAAGATTATGAAATACAACCAGTAGAAAATGAAAAACAATCAGTACAAGATTAAAAACAACTAGAAGGAGTTGAAAAAAGAACTAGTAGAAGATGAAAGACTATTAGAAGAAGATGAAATACTATCAGTACAAGGTGAAACACAACCAGAAGAAGATGAAAGTTAACCAGTAGATCATAAAAGACAACCAGTAAAAGATAAATGACAACTAAAAGAAGATGAAAAACAATGAATAGAATATGAAATACAACTTGAAGAAGATAAAACACAACTAGAAGAAGATGAAACACAACAAGCAGAAAATGAAAGAGAACTTGTAGAAGATGAAAAACAACTAGTTGAAGATGAAAAACATCTTGTAGAAGATGAAAAACAACCAGGAGAGGAGAAAATACAAGCAGTTTAAGATGAAAGACAACAATATGAAATATAACAAGAAGATTATAAAATACAACCAGTAGAAGATGGATGACAATTAAAAGAACATGAAAAACAATCAGTACAATGTAAACATAACCCTAAAAAGATGAAAGATAACCAGTAGAAGATGAAAGACAATTAGAAGAAAATTAAAGACAACCAGTAGAAGATGAAAAATACAATTAGTTGAAGATGAAAAACATCTTGTAGAAGATGAAAAACAACCTAGAGAGGAGAAAATACAACTAGTTTAAGATGAAAGACAACAATATGAAATATAACAAGAAGATTATAAAATACAACCAGTAGAAGATGGATGACAACTAAAAGAACATGAAAAACAATCAGTACAATGTGAAACATAACCCAAAAAAGATGAAAGATATCCAGTAGAAGATGAAAGACAAGTACAAGAAAATTAAAGACAACAAGTAGAAGATTTAATACAACTAGAGGATGAAAAACAACCAGTACAAGATGAAAAACACCCAGAGGAACATGAAAGACAACCAGTAAAAGATTAAAGACAACTAGAAGAAGATGATAAATACAACAAAAATAAGATAAAACCCAACTAGAATAAGATGAAATACAACTAGAAGAAGATGAAGTACAACTAGTAGGACATGAAAGATAACTAGTAAAAGATAAAAAAAACAACCAGTAGAACATGAAAGACAACTAATAAAATATGAAAGACAACTAGAAGAAGATGAGAAACAACTAATAGAAGATGAAATAAAACTCGTAGATGATGAAAAACAACCAATAGAAGATGAAAGACAACCAGTAAAAGATGAAAGACAACCAGTAAAAGATGAAAGACAACTAGAAGAAGATGAAAAACAACTCGTAGATGATAAAAACAAACAGTAGAAGATGAAACACAATTAATAGAACATTAAAGACAACTAGCAAAAGATGAAGGACAACTAAAAGAGGATGAAAAACAACGAATAGAAGATGAAATACAATTAGAAGATTTTGAAATACAACCAATAGAACATGAAAAACAACTAGTACTAGATGAAAGACAATTATAAGAAGTTGAAACACAACTAGTAGAAGATGAAAGACATCTTGTAGAAGATACAAGACAACTAGTAGAAGATGAAAGACAACCAGTAGAACATGAAAAACAACAATATGAAATACAACTAGAAGATTATGAATTACAACCAGTAGAACATGAAAACAATGAGTAAAAGATTAAAAGACAACTGAAAGAAGATGAAAAACAACTAGTAGAGGATGAAAAACAACTAATGGAAGATGAAATACAACTCGCCGAATATGAAAAACAACCAGTAGAAGAAGAAAGACAACCAGTAGAACATGAAAGACAACCAGTAAAAGATTAAAGACAACATAGAAGAAGATGAAAACAACTAATAGAAGATGAAATATAACTAGTTAAAGATGAAAAAAGACAGTAGAACATGAAAGACAACCAGTAAAAGATGAAATACAAGTAGAAAAGGATGAAAAATAACTAATAGAAGATGAAATACAACTCGTAGATGATGAAAAATGACCATTAGAAGATGAAAGACAACTAGTAGAACTTGAAAGACAACTAGTGAAATATGAATAAGAACTAAAAGAAGATGAAAAACAATGAATAGAAGATGAAATATGATTAGGAGAAGATACAACTAGAAGCAGATAAAATACAACCTAAAGAATATAAAACACAACAAGTAGAAGATGAAAAACAACTTGTAGAAAATGAAAAACAACTAGTACAAGATAAAAGACATCTTGTATAAGATTAAAAACAACCAGTAGAAGATGAAAGACAATCAGTAGAACATGACAATCGAAAAAGACAACCAGTAGAACATGAAACACAACAATAGAACATAAAAACAATGAGTACAAGATTAAAGACAACTAGAACAAAATGAAAAACAATGAATAAAAGATGAAATACAACTTGAAGAAGATGAAACACAACTAGAAAAAGATGAAATACAACCAGAAGAAGATGAAATAATCAGTAGAACATGAAAGATAACAATATAAAATACAACTAGAAAATTATGATATACAACCAGTAGCACATGAAAAACAATAATACAACATGAAAGACAATTAAAAGAAGATGAAAATGAACTAGTAGAAGATGAAAGACAACCAGAAGAACATGAAAAACAAGAATATGAAATACAACAAGAAGATTATGAAATACATCAAGTAGAACATGAAAAACAAGTAGTACAAGATAAAAGTTAACTACAAGTAGTTGAAAATCAACTAGTAAAAGATGAAAGACATCTTGTAGATGATTAAAAACAACCAGTAGAACATAAAAGACAACCAGTAGAACATGAAAGACAACAATATGAAAATCCAACTTGAAGATTATGAAATACCACCAGTAGAACATGAAAAACAATCAGTACAAGATTAAAGACAACTAAAAGAAGATGAAAAACAATCAGTAAAACATGAAAAACAAATTGTACAAGATAAAAAAACATACTGTGCAACCAGAAGAAGATGAATGACAACTAAAAGAACACGAAAAACAATAAGTACATGGTGAAACATCATCCAAAGAAGATGAAAGATAACCAATAGAAGATGAAACAAGTAGAAGAAAATTAAAGACAACCAGTAGAAGATGAAATACGACTCGTAGAAGATGAAAAAACCCGGCAGAAAATGAAAGACAACTAGAGGAACATGAAAGACAACCAGTAAAAGATTAAAGACAATTAGAAGAAGATGAAAACTAACTAATAATAGATGAAATACAATAACAAGAAGATGAAACCCAACTAGAATAAGATGAAATACAACTAGAAGAAGATGAAGTACAACCAGTAGGGCATGAAAGAAACTAGTAAAAAATGAAAAACAACCAGTAGAACATGAAATACAACCAGTAAAAGATGGAACACAATTAGAAGAAGATGAAAAACAACTAATAAAAGATAAAATACAACTCGTAGATGATGAAAAATAACCAGTAGAAGATGAAACACAACCAGCAGAACATGAAAGACAACTAGTAAAATATGAATGGCAACTAAAAAAAGATGAAAAATAACGAATAGAAGATGAAATACAACTCATAGATGATGAAAAACAAATAGTAGAAGATGAAACAAAATTAATTGAACAATAAAGACGACTAGTAAAAGATGAATGACAACTAAAAGAAGATGAAAAACAACGAATAGAAGATGAAATACAACTAAAAGATTATGAAATACAACCAGTAGAACATGAAAAACTACTAGTAGAAGATTAAAGACATCTTGTAGAAGATAAAAAACAACTACTAGAAGATGAAAAACAACTAGAAAAAGATGAAATACAACCTGTACAAGGTGAAAGACAACTAGAAGAAGATGAAAACAACCGGTAGAACTTGAAAGACAAGGAGAAGAAGATGAAAGACAACCAGTAGATGATGAAATACAACTAGATAAAGATGAAAGACAACTAGTACAAGATGAAAGATAATTAGAAGAAGTTGAAAAACAACTAGTAGAGGATGAAACCAGCACATGATGAAAGGCAACCAGTAGAGTATGAAAGACAACAATAAGAAATGCCGCTAGAAGATTATGAAATACAACTAGTAGAAAATGAAAAACAATAAGTACAAGATTAAAGACAACTAGAAGAAGATGAAAAAAGAACTAGTAGAAGATGAAAGACTACTAGAAGAATATGAAATACTATCAGTACAAGGTGAACAGAACTAGAAGAAGATGAAAGTCAACCAGTAGAACATAAAAGACAACCAGTAAAAGATGAATGACAATTAAAAGAAAATGAAAAACAATGAATAGAATATGAAATACAACTAGAAGATAAAACACAACTAGAAAAAGATGAAACACAACAAGTAGAAAATGAAAGACAACTTGTAGAAGACGAAAAACAACTAGTAGAAGATGAAAAACAACCAGGAGAGAAAGAAAGACAACCAGTACATATGAAAGACAACCAGTAGAATATGAAAGACATCAATATGAAATACAACATGTAGAACATGAAAAACAAACTGTACAACCAGAACAAGATGAATGACAACTAAAAGAACATCAAAAACAATCAGTATAAGGTGAAACATAACCCAAAAAAATGAAAGATAACCAGTAGAAGATGAAAGACAAGTAGAAGAAGATTAAAGACAACTAGTAAAAGATTAAAGACAACTAGAAGAAGATGAAAAACAACTAATAAAAGATGAAATACAACAAGAAGAAGATGAAACCCAACTAGAATAAGATGAAATACAACTAGAAGAAGATGAAGTACATCCAGTAGGACATGAAAGAAAACTAGTAAAAGATGAAAAACAACCAGTAGAACATGAAATACAACCAGTAAAAGATGAAAGACAACAAGAAAAAGATGAAAAACAACTAATAGAAGATGAAATACAACACGTAGATGATAAAAAACAACCAATAGAAGATGAAAGACAACAAGTAGAACATGAAAGGCAACCGGTAAAAGATGAAAGACAACTTGAATAAGATGAAAAAACAACTAATAGAAGATGAAATACATCTCGTAGATGATGAAAAACAACCAGTAGAAGATGAAACAAAATTAATAGAACATCAAAGACAACTAGTAAAAGATGAATGACAACTAAAAGAAGATGAAAAACAACGTATAGAAGATGAAATACAATTAGAAGATTATAAGATACAACCAGTAGAACATGAAAAACTACTAGTAGAAGATTAAAGACATCTTGTAGAAGATAAAAAAACAACCAGTAGAAGATGAAATACAACCAGTAGAACATGAAGGACAACAACACGAAATACAACTGGAAGATTATGAAATACAACCAGTAGAACATGAAAAACAATGAGTACAAGATTAAAGACAACTAGAAGGAGATGAAAAACAACGAAAAGAAGACACACAACTAGAAGAAAATGAAATACAACCAGAAGAAGATGAAAGACAACCAGTAGAACATGAAAGACAACAATATAAAATACAACTAGAAGATTATGAAATACTACCAGTAGTACATGAAAGACAATTAAAAGAAGATGAAAAACAACTAGTAGAAGATGAAAAACAACTAGAAAAAGATGAAATACAACTTGTACAAGGTGAAAGACAACTAGAAGAAGATGAAAAACAACCGGTAGAACATGAAAGACAAGGAGAAGAAGATGAAAGACAACCTGTACAGGATTAAAGACAACTAGAAGAAGATGAAAAACAACGAATAGAAGATGAAATACAACTCGAAGAAAACGAAACACAACTAGAAGAAGATGAAATACATCCAGAAGACGATGAGAGACTACCGGTAGAGCATGAAAGACAACAATAAGAAATGCCGCTAGAAGATTATGAAATACAACCAGTAGAAAATGAAAAACAATAAGTACAAGATTAAAGACAACTAGAAGAAGTTGAAAAATGAACTAGTAGAAGATGAAAGACTATTAGAAGAAGATGAAATACTATCAGTACAAGGTGAACACAACTAGAAGAAGATGAAAGTCAACCAGTAGAACATAAAAGACAACCAGTAAAAGATGAATGACAACTAAAAGAAAATGAAAAACAATGAATAGAATATGAAATACAACTAGAAGAAGATAAAACACAACTAGAAGAAAATGAAACACAACAAGTAGAAGATGAAAGACAACTTGTAGAAGATGAAAAACAACTAGTAGAAGATGAAAGACATCTTGTAGAAGATGAAAAACAACCACTAGAGGAGGAAAGACAACCAGTAGAAGGTGAAAGACAACCAGTAGAACATGAAAGACAACAATATGAAATACAACCAGTAGAACATGAAAAACAAACTATACAAGATGAAAAACAAATTGTACAACCAAAAGAAGATGAATGACAACTAAAAGAACATAAAAAAACAATCAGTATAAGGTGAAACATAACCCAAAAAAGATCAAAGATAACCAATAAAAGATGAATGACAAGTAGAAGAAGATTAAAGACAACTAGAAGAAGATGAAAAACAACTAATAAAAGATGAAATACAACAAGAAAAAGATGAAACCCAACTAGAATAAGATGAAATACAACTAGAAGATGAAGTACATCCAGTAGGACATGAAAGAAAACTAGTAAAAGATGAAAAACAACTATTAGAACATGAAAGACAACTTGAAGAAGATGAAAAAACAACTAATACAAGATGAAATACAACTCGATGAAAAACAAACAGTAGAAGATGAAACAAAATTAATAGAACATTAAAGATAACTTGTAAAAGATGAATAACAACTAAAAGAAGATAAAAAATAACGAATAGAAGATGAAATACAACTAAAAGATTATGAAATACAACAACTAGAACATGAAAAACTACTAGTAGAAGATTAAAGACATCTTGTAGAAGATGAAAACGACCAGTAGAAGATGAAAGACAACTAGTAGAAGATGAAAGATAACCAGTAGAAGATGAATGACAACCAGTAGAGCATGAATGACAGCAATACGAAATACAACTAGAAAATTCTGAAATACAACCAGTAAAACATGAAAAACAATTAGTACAAGATTAAAAACAACTACAAGAAGATGAATAACAACGTTTAGAAGATGAAACACAACTAGAAGAAGATGAAATACAATCAGAAGTAGATGAAACACAGCCACTAGAACATGAAAGACAACAATATAAAATACAACTAGAAGATTATGAAATACAACCAGTAGCACATAAAAAAAACAACAAACAACTTGAAAGACAATTAGAAGAAAATGAAAAAGAACTAGTAGAAGATGAAAAACAACTAGAAAAAGATGAAATACAACCTGTACAAGGTGAAAGACTATTAGAAGAAGATGAAAACAACCGGTAGAACATGAAAGACAAGGAGAAGAAGATGAAAAACAACCAGTACAAGATTAAAGACAACTAGAAGAAGATGAAAAACAACGAATAGAAGATGAAATACAACTCGAAGAAAACGAAACACAACTAGAAGAAGATGAAATACATCCAGAAGAAGATGAAAGACAACCAGTAGAACATGAAAGACAACAATAAGAAATGCCATTAGAAGATTATGAAATACAACCTGTAGAAAATGAAAAATAATATGTACAAGATTAAAAGACAATTTGAAGAAGATGAAAAAAGAACTAGTAGAAGATGACCAAGTTGTGACGACCCTCATGCAAGCAAGAAGAACACAAAATGCAAATTGAAATGATAAAGAATGAAACTTGATTGAACTGGTAAATGAGTACAGCGAAATCGGAAAATGAAATTCAAAAATTGCAAAGATCAGCTCATATCCCTAAGTACACATACCTATATTTATAGGCGACATTCTATGAATTGGAGTTAATCCCATCCGTTGATTGGATTTCTTGCGTGGATATGTAGATTAATCTACTGACAATGTGGGCTCCGCTTGCAGCGACTCCATTCTTTTAATTTCTATCCCCGGTCTCCGCCTTGCCCGTTCTAACCCCCGTCTTCTCTTTTGAGGTAATTGACCGAGTCAAAATTAGAGCGAATTGTCCCCAATTCTACTGTTCGTGACAAGCACAAAGAAGGTTCTTACAAACACAAAATCCTGAGGGCTGATCGCATCTCACTAAAGTCATCTGGAGCAAGTCCAGGGTAAGAAAGATCTGCTTCTATTTTTTTTTCTTGAAATGTAATATCATCTTGTAAGATCATCCTTTTTTCTAGAACTCTTGTAACCTTATCTCTTACAGTAAGGTAAGCTACAAGAATCCTATGAAATTTCAACATAAGCACAATTTTTTAATCAAACAATATGTATAGATCGTAATTAACCCCTATATTTTAAGCATAACGATGGAGGTTACTGATTTGATTGGTCAGATTAGATCAATAAATAAATTAAGTACTAGTTAAATACTTATACCAAGACATAACTAAACCACTACAGCAGCAATACCCGGTCGCAGAAGACTTAAATCGGTCGCAGAAAGTATAAATCAATCAATAAATAAAATTAAGTACTAGTCAAATACTTGTAGCAATACACAACTAAACACAATGATTACCATTTTTGTGTGTTACATGAACAATTATTTATAGCAAGTATTAATCAATTAAATCTAGGTTTGTGCACTGACTGACGATATAACCGAGGCTAGATCATCTATATTTAAATCAAACATCGGTCATTGGCATCCTTCCAAAATGTATTACATTTTTTTAACATTCCGTTGTCTTTTGTCAATTGTTCCGCAGGGACCAAAATTTCTCTACTACCGTAGAACAAAGCTCAGCATGAGCGGTTTAGGAAATGAAGAGGAAGCAACAAATGACAACGTCAGGTAACAAAAATCAAACTTATATTTTTTTATTTTTTATATTAACTTTCACTAAACAACATATTTTGACTTTTTAATCAAATATTGGCATTCATAATTTCTCTAAAGCTAATTAAGATTAGATGATTAATGATATTGTTGCTTTTCTCTCAATTGCTCATCTCTACACGCACACCTGTCATTTTTTTTGTACACAACCTATGTAAGAGACAAGAATTAAGGTTAACCCCCAAAAGAGAGAAAAATGCCCACGAAAAATTATGCAAGGATTACATATGCTGCGCAAGTTATTCCTATTTGTAATTAAGATCCAAAATTGAATTTTTTTGTAAAGTTTATAATACATAATACCCGAAATTTTTAAATATAGCACAGCCCCAAAAAAAATAAACCAAAACGGCACCGTTTCGTCAGAATTTCAAATTTAGCACGGCCGCAGATCAGCTGAGCGGCCCCATTTACTGGGGACCGCAGATCAGCTGAGCGGCCCCTGAAATGGGGCCGCATATCCGCTGAGCGGCCCCAGGGGGGTTTTTTTTTTAATTACGAAATATGTATTTGTGTTTTAGTTATTGTGTTATAAAAATAAATGTATTTGTGTTTTAATTATTGTAATGTTGTTTTAATTTTTTTTTTAATTACGAAATATGTATTTGTGTTTTAGTTATTGTGTTATAAAAATAAATGTATTTGTGTTTTAATTATTGTAATGTTGTTTTAATTTATCTTTTTTGTCGTAAGTTATCTTAGAAACGTGGTTCGTTTGAAATATTTTATATATGTCGTGTGGTTCTAATTTTTTTTTTACGAGGAGATAGTGATATAATGAACAAAATAAATAAATAACCAAAATAAATAACAAAATAACAAAAAAAATAAGAGGCATAATATAACAAATAAGTCCAGTGTCTGACATAGTCTACAAATCATACATCTGTCTCTGCTTCTTCTTTCTGAACCCTCGACCCCGCCTGGAGAGTGGCGTCTCGTCTGTATCTCCTGAGTCTGTAGTGCCTGTGGAGTCCGCCGCCTGGACATCTGCAGACTGGACCGGCTCATCACGAACCTCCTCAATCTCGGATGTCTGCTGTACTCCAGGACCAAAAACAGTAGTCTGTGCAGACTCAGGATGCGTGAATAAATACGCCTGTCTGGCAATGGGGTCATCAAGGGTGGCATGATGTGAGGACTGTCCCGGAAACTCCGGGAAGGGCTCTGTCTGAACATACCCTGGCTGATAGGCAGGAGGATCCGTCTGGGTCGGACTGTAACCCGGAGAATACAGTCCGTCTGCTGAGATCTGGTAATCCGGAATGCGCTCCCCCTCCTCACCCTGCTGCAGTAATTTACAAGTTAGTTAATCGAGAAATTTGGAAAAAAAAACAATTGTTTTATATTTTAATTACAAATTATACCTGGGCAGCCGTATCAGCCTGAGATCCCATGCCCATACGCCCGAAGTCGCGCATCAACTCGGCAGCTCGGTCAAACACCTGACCAACAGTCTCAGCCTCATGTACAGGTCTAAACATGGGCTCATCGCCAGTGTACGGGACGTAAACATCAGGCTCGGGCTCGTCGGATATGTCGTCTACCGCATCAACTCCGCCCAAGCCAGCGCATCTCAGTAGAGAGTCGAGACGCGCCCTGTACCCACACTGGCACACTGCCGGTACGCTGTGCTTGAGGAGGACCTTCCCGAGCCTCTTCCAACCCGTGGTCACGGCCATCGTAGCCCCTATCACGCAACTCTTGACCAGATATAGTGCCTGCAAAGAAAAAAATATATGAAAAAGTTGTACAAATTTAAATATTGTTAGTTTTTAACTTTAAATTTAAAATTAAACATACCGTGGCTGCGAACGGTGCGCCAGCAGGGATAAGACCATGGACCCGTCCTCTCCGATCCCTCGGCTTTGGTACTCGCTCTAAGGGGTTGTCGGCGATACACCCCTCCAGATATATAGTGTACGCGCCGTGATCCTGGTACCAATCTCTATAAGGTCTGTACAAATTACAAAAAAACGTTAGATATTCCGATGAGAAAATTACAGTGAAGGTTTCGAATTTGAGAAAAAATTGCTTACACTGGCGCGACATCCATGTGACGGTCCGGCTGGGCCAATGGGGGGTCAGGAGATGCTGCCTCGAACACGTAATCAGAAAGACAGGTCCCCCAGTTCTTGCCAGCTGTGGTGTCCCTGGCCCGATGGAGCTGTCGCCACACCTCCTCGCTGATCGGTGCCGGGGGTGGAGCTAGCTGACGCATGCCGAACTGCCTCAGGACCCGACCAGGGTAGTGATGCTCGATGATCTACATATTTCAAAATGTTCAGTATGTCAGATATTTAATTAAGTTTTTAATGTACAGAAATATAAAAATTAAATTAAATAACGGTACCTGAAAGCATATGAGCAGCACCTCTGCACGCCAGTATCTCTCCTGCTGCCGACATTGCTCATATCTCGATGTAAGCCCGATGTCCCCCATCGACCTCGACCTGAAAGCACATATTTCATACCATATATCAATTCAAGTAAAGTATGAATTGATATAAGTTTTTTCAAATTCAAAATTATAATAAAAGTAGACTCACATATTCTCTGTAGGGCTCCCAGGTGACATACTCGGGATCATCTCTCAGATGCTCGATCTCCTGTCTCCAGAATGTGATCCTGAGTGTCGCGCCATGTCCGGCTCCAACCCAAACCTTCTTGTAACAGTATCTGGCGCCGTATACAGGGCACTGGTCTGGCTCGGGCTGGCCCCAGTCCGGCACATCAGTCGGTCTGGCTATGACTGGGCGGCCTACGATCAGATGTGCGTAGGACCAATGCTGTAGTAACATGCATGGTCCAACAAAGGTCTTGTTCTTCTTAAGGCAGGCATTGTTAAGACACAAAGTCAGAGTTGCCTATACTCTACAATATTTGAAAAATTTAAATATGATAAGAATAATTTTCTTACCTGTATAAGCATGCCAGCGTGGCCGCACCCCAGTTGACCATTTAAAGTAATTGCTCAATTTAGCGATTGTTTCACTACACGAGTAATTCTGGTTTCACAACTAGGGTAAGGCATTCATAAATTCAAGATTTCAGACGCTTTACACATTTACCACAGATAAGAATGTGATGGTTGAGAAGGTGATTCAAATGCAAGACTTATAAAGGGGAACTGTTCAGATCAGGCTATAGGCCAGTTTACCTTATTGCTGGAAGAGATAGAAGAAGTACGCATAAGAAGAAACCCAAACCAAGAAGATGCGATTTGGAAAGGGCATACTTCCAGTGTCTTCTCTGTTAAATCGGCGTATCTAGCAATTAAGAATGGACCAAGGATCATGTCGCCCCTGTCGAAGCTTTGGAAGCTTAATCCTCCACCATGATTTAAAAATTTGGATGGTTACTATCACAGAACAAAATCTTAACCACTGATAATTTGAACAAAAAAGGTTTCAAGCTAGCAAGTATTTCCTACTTATGTCGCATTGCTCAAGAAACTTCACACCATCTGTTCAATGACTGTTTTTTGTTTCCATTGCAAATGTATGGGCAAGTTGAACTCTGGGATTAGGGTTTAGTCTGTAAACATACTATCACTATGTGAGGAGTCTTGTTGATAAACAAGTAAGCAAGCATGTCAGGGAATTAATTCTAATTTTTACTCAGTTTGTTATATGGCGGGAACCATGTACTAGCTAGAATCTTTGAAGAGCACTGCAAAACAATGAATGATCAATGACCATTTGTTTTTCAAAATGGTCCGTTGGTTGAATTTTTTTTTGGTAATATTTGTAATGTTTTAACTATCTTTTAAAGTTTTTTAAAAAACAAGTGGGGATTTCTTCTCAAAACCCTCACACCATGTAACCAAATGCGGTTAATATAAAATAGGAGCAAACAAGGTTCTAAATATCTAGTTATAGCTTTTCTGGATCTTAAAAGCTATAGCGCTATCATTCATTTTTGGCACTATAGCTAGCTATAGCTGTTTCTTTAGCCTTTTCCACAATGACGCGATAATCGCTATTTAGAACCTGGGAGTAGGACTTCTATAATTTTAAAAAATAACTTAATTATATTTGCATATCACATTTAACATTTTTTCTATGATTATGGATCAATCGAGCAGAGATGAACTCATAGTGAGCTTAATTTTGAGGCTAACTTTGGGTGGAAGCGCTCTTTTTTATTTTCTCTTCCTCAACTTGATTGTTATTAATATTGAAAATAGCTGCGCTCGAGGAATTCCTGAAATAATGAATATTGTAAATTTATTTTATTTTTTTGTCAAAAATGAATATTATAGATGTTATTCATATATGCTCGAACAGCTGTATAAGTCACAAAATGTAAGTTAGCTTCCAAAATAATCTAAAACATAAAGGTGCAACTTCAAAATTCACCCGCCTAATTAACAATACTATACGAATTTTAAACTTTCTTTTCGACTAATATAAATCCATATCTAGTGATTGCTCTCAACAATAGGACATATACCAAGATTCAGATAATTTATTACTTTTGGCCTTTCGAAAGAACAATTATTTACTATATATATGAGTAAGGCTTAGGTGCTATGAATAGCATAAGGTCTTCCGTGCTACGGTCTTAAAAACCTGTCGTATAAACTTCAAACTTCGATCTAAGTAGCTCAGTAAATTGGTTATATAATGAATTTGTAGAATCCCAACTTTTGCTATTTTTAGAATTTTTTTACTATTTCTTATAATTTATGAAATATGGCAAAAAATAGCCTAAAACATTAGCAATTTTTTTTTTTTTTAAGTTATTTTTTGCCATTTTCATAAACCATAAAAAATAGTAAAAGTTTCAAAAATAATAAAAATTGGTATTCTATAAATTCATTATATAACCAATTTATTGAACTACTTAGATCGAAGTTTGAAGTTTATACGATAGGTTTTTTAGGCCATAGCACGGAATACCTTATGTTATCCATAATACCTAAACCTTACTCTTACTATATATTTAAGCACTCATGCTGCTCATGCATTCATTTTGTACGCCGATGTTGTTCGTGAGAAACTTTTGTGACAATTACTTAATAAAATTGCAGATGATAAACTAATTTCAAGACATTGAGCCATGTAATTGGTGAATGTGGAACTTTTTCAATGCGCAAGTCCATATTTGTACTTGCTTTTCAAAAACTTTATGTGTAGCAAAATAATCAAGTATGTATGATTTTCATAATCCAAAGATGATAAAAGTTTAGTAATTGGAATAGTAATGATATTACCCAAATTAAATGAATTGTAATATGTGTTATCTGACCCGGGAAGTCACTGTTCTGAATTAGAAAAGAGAAAATCTTGCCACAATCCATTTATTATTATAGTTCAACAGGTTTTCATAAAATTGTCCATCTCCAAAGTACGATACTCGTGAAATTGTCACCAAAACAATTTGAGTAAGATTATAAATGATAAGTTTTTCAATATCCAGCATCAAGTATTGGAATAATAGAATGTAAATTTGTGGAATTATCTGATCACATAATAAAGTTCTATTTATTCCGAAAAGAGTTGAGAGGAGGGATTAGAATAAAGAGAATGACGGTCAAATATAACATAGAGGGAAAGGGTGTCACATAGGCGATGGCGCCTAGAGTGGGAAAAACGTGTCGTGCCGTGCCGTGACCAAGTAAATTTTTCACGTGCTGTGCCGTGCCATGAAAAAACTTACTAGGGATGGTCACGGCACGCGAGTCACGGCGTGACTCGCGTGCCGTGACCAAATGTGCGTCAGTCACGTTTGATCGCATTTACCGTTTTAAAAATAATATGAAACGATTCTTTAAAATTCAAATGTTTTAATTGAAATTTAAATGTAAATATTTTAATTAAAATAAAATTATACCTTATAGGAAGGTATGTTAGTGTATTGTCTCGTGACTGCTGTGACTGGCGTGTCTACTGTTCCGTGACTCGCGTGTCCCGTGCTGTGCCGTGCCGTGACCAAGACAATTTCCGTGCAGTGCCATGCCGTGTCTTCTTTGCGAACAATTGGTCACGGCACGCGAATGGTCATGGCACGGGACACGCGAGTCACAGCACGTAACCGACACGCGTGCCGTGCCGTTCCGTGATGGAGCCGGCTCCGCCGTGCCATTTTTCCCACTCTAATGGCCTATCTGTTTTTTCCAAAGTTCTAAATAGCGTTTATAGTGTCATAGCGGGAAGACTAAAAAAAAAACTATAGCGAATAGCGGAAGCTATTCCAAATAGTATTTTTTTTTACATTCCGTATATTCAATATTTGTACTAAATATCAACATTATCTAAAGTCTCATAGAACAATAAATAACACCAAAGTAATTAAGAAATTATAATATTCATATTGAACTCGTACAGAGTTCAAATTGCGGTTCAAAATATCCATAGTAATATCATAAACTATCGATTTTTCCTATTAAAAATATCTTAAGTATCATGATTCATGACATAATCTATTTTTTTTTCTATTCAAATTTTAATTTCGGTTTGGACTTTTTTTCTATTCAAATTTCAATTTATATTTCCAATTTCAAATTGATTATCTGTAGCAAATAGCAACCAATTCAATTAAGGTTTGAGATTTTTTGGATCTTTATTTAAAACTCATATAAATTGCTTAAAAAAAAACTCATATTTTATAGCGCAAATAGCGGACCGCTATAGCGGCCGTAGCGCAAATAGCGCATTTTGATGTCATAGCGTAGCGTTCGGGGTCCAAAAACGCTATAGCGCGCTATTTAGAACACTGGTTTTTTCTGTCTCTCTCAGCTATTTTTAATCGATATGGGTACCAATCAAACTTTATAATAAAGTAAAATTTTCAGTTTAATCATCAAAATTTAAAATATTATAGAATCAACTGATTATAACACAAATGGGATAATTTAAGCAAAGTTAATATTTCAACAGGTCAGAGATAGACAATTTTTTTCACGAATAATTGCTAGTAACCCTTGCTCTATATATTAATTGGAAAGGTAGCTATTAATTGTTTCCCACTAAAATCTGGTTGAATGTTGATTCTCACATTTCTAACAAGGGTCAGCGTAACCATTTCTCTTGATGTATTTATGTATTTGTTGCTTGTTCAATTATGTATTATGTTATATAAGCCAGCCGGAATATTCCAAAAGGTCTTACTTAGTCAACTTAACAGTCAACATAATAGGCTCCTTGTCCAATAACAATATAAGATCGACTGCCAGTCTGCCACACTAATAAGACTACGAGAATTAAATTTAATGTAAGGTTAATTGCCGAATCATTCATTAATTAGTAGAGGGGTACAGTTGCTGCGAGACCAAAGTCTAAAGATAGTCCAAATGAAAGAGAAACCCGATCCTATATAAAAGTGGGGAAAAATTATCCCCTCGATTTCATTGAAACCAGCATAATGATGAGAGTTATAAAAGTCGATACCTAGCACCAGTAAGTTCATTTTACATTGTACTACAAAACTACATTGTTCTAAAATACTTACAAACAAGGCCGATATTTAAGGAGTTTCACAACAAAAAGCCCATAAAGGAACTAAGATTTCGAAGCACATCATCAATTTCTTCTCCACACCCAATCTTGAAAGAGCAGCTAAAGGTGGAAATTGTACTACTACTACCTCTTCCTCTATAGTGCCCTGTACCAAAGCAGGTAGATCTTTAACATCAAGAGGTAACAATAATGTTAACTGAAAAAAAAAATCATCACCCTTTGATTTACACCAAAAAGTCACCAAATCATTTGTACTAGCACCTAATACTTGAGGGAATTTTACAGAAACATCCTTAAAATCAACTCTATTTCTCTCCAACCAAATATTCCATAAAACCGCTCCCCTGATTAGTTCAATTAACAATCTGTTTTTCGAAGGAATTAAGGCATCTATATACCATAAATCCTATATGGTAGAAATTAAACAACATGATTAAAGACATTAACTAGCTATATTTGTTGCAAAAGTGCTATGATTTTTCATAATTGCCAAAAGGAATCTTCATAGCATGCGCTAGATGCAGCAGAAAACTTCACAATCATCACAAAGCATTAAATTCAGTAATTCATCCTTAGTCTGATTCAACCATATACTTTACACAAAGAAAACAGTAGGTACTGGTGTAAGTAGAATAACAGAGGAACCACCGCTATATGTGGATACCTTTGATGTTTAACATTAAGTTCATTATTTGTTTTTTTGTATTTTGTTCTTAAATGTCTGTGCCATGTGTATTCTACTCAAGCTTGGGGATTCCAAAATGTCTTAACATAATATGATATTTGGTAGATGAACATCTAAATTTTACATATGCATGACAAATAGAAAAGAAAAAGCAAGGGCACATACCGTATAAAGTTTGCACAGTAGCAAATGAGATGGTAGGAAAGGGAATATGGACCAAAATATTTTTTTGGGTATCGTCCGGTGTGATGGTAGATGAACCGATGGTGTAGTTCAAGGGATGGTTCACAATGAGAATAATATAAATGTTTGGGTGCAAGGTTTGGGCGCAGAGAATTGTAAACAATGATTCCTGAATCACCCCTTGTATAATTATAAATGGATTGTGGCAAGATTGAAGGAGAAACTGAACTAGATAAATATAGACATCGGCTCCCAGACGCAAAGATAGTGCGATCACAAGGTATGGTGGTTGGGATGAGCCTCCTATTCCCCACATCAATCTCATATACTTCAAAGTGCATACCCCATAAGGGTGACACATTCTGGTACTTCAGTAGGAGTAACATTTGTCCTCCAGACTCAAGAAGACCACCATGATTAAAGGGATAACTGAAGGTCGGGATCCGAGTTGTCACGTTGAGTTTTGGATCCAAATAAGGCCCAATTGTCGCTTCCTCAAGCTCCAACTGCAATACTTCTCCAGTCTTTTTTTCAACTGCATACAGCTGGCCTTGAAAGGGCAGAGTGGAAATACAACTGATCTCATAATCCGTATCAATCCAACTATTGCCACTTATCCTCGCAAATACAACTTTACCATATCTTTGAAAGAAGAAAATAACAATGGAAGATGAGAGGAAGTTGACACTACTTAGCTCATCTCGGATACTGAACGACGGTAGTGTGGCCTGAAAGATGGAAAGAAGGGAATCCACCTTAGGCAGTTCAGTTAAAGATAATGTGAACGGGTGGAGAAGACATAATTCACCTCTTCTCTTTTTGAACAGTACAAGGAGCCCATCAGCAGAAGATATTGGAATGTACCCCACACAGAACTGCGGAATGTCGACTAGAAGGCAGCGTCCACTTGAGACATGAAGGAAGGTAGTCCAATCTTTAAGCCAGCGGCTGTGATTATTCTCACGTTGACCAGAGATGATCATAATCCAGTTTCGTGGCTGAAAGATTCTCTCTATGTTGGAGGGAGGAGCAGTAGATCGCCTCCAACCAGGACAAACTGCACGAAAGCGGATGTACTCAGTTACATCTTCAGAAAGTAGAAAGTTGGAGATCATTGCGACTACAAGTTCAGGGAGTGAAGACCAATCCATTCTCTCCATCATCCTCGTGTTGGTCTCCTGAATTAAAATAGTGTCATTGCCAAGTTAAAAGTACATGGACAGAATTATAAAAAAAAACCGGCATTGCTTGACTTACATAGTTACATGTATAGAAAAATTAAAAGTAGGTTGCATATTAAAAAAAAAACACGCTTCCCAAATAGCGAGGTATCAGTGGAAGATGGTAGTGAGGCCTAAAGAAAGCTAAGGCTCCCTTATAAATTGAAAATTTATAATTTTGTCCATTAAATTTTATAATTTTTGCATGCAATAAACTTAGCCCCCTTATAAAAATAAAATTATACTACACTGGATTATTTAGTCCCCCCAATCTCAAGTTTCTAATTCTATCCCTTTGAGGTATATGGGGCATGTGTATTGTCCCACCCCGAGCACTTCACACTCCATCCCATGATTTGTTACACATGCAAATGTCTTTTAGGGGGGCGGGTTTTAAATTGGCAATGGGATCCACTGCTGAATTGGCCAGTTGTAATTGATGGGTGAGACTGAACACGGGATAATTCATGTGAGGACAATTATATAAAGCATACTTATGTAGAGGCAAAATCCAATCGATCTAATTAAAATTCATATCAAACAACAGAGCATCTCCCTCAATCTTTTCATTTTTAAGAAACTAATTAACAATAATTTTTCCATAATACCTAATACTACTTATTGAACAAAAAGGTAAGAAGCATTACATCAACCCGTGCCAACTGAATTTAGTAGTCTACCACTTTGATATGACAGGAAATTAATTCTTCTTTTTTTGTGTTTTTTATGGTAACCCTAGAGGAAAAAAGATAACATATGAGAAATACAAAAGCAAGCTTGGCGGAGTAAGTAATGAATACATGTGGTGGAGGTTGATGATTAGAATTCTCTTCTCCAAAGAAGGTTTGGCGTTGGGTTTTCCGTCCTCGGTGCCCCATATTTGTTGAAGCTAGCTAGTCTAGAGTCTAGAGACAGAAGTGATCTGTTCGGAACAGTAGATCGCTTTGCTTCCGAAAAATAAAAGGTGGTGGGACTGTGAGTAGGCGACGGGTGGAGAGGGAATCGATCAGAGATGAAGGTTGCGGAGGAGGCGAACGAGAGACGGAGAGGGACAATGTCGGAGAGTCGCCTGTTTGTTTTGCTTTATCGGAAGCACCGAGAACGCTTTATTCCGTATTTGAGATTTTTTGTCTAGCCCAGTGTGGCAGTCTTAAGAGAGCCCGTGGACCCAGTTTTCTTTCTTTTGTTTTTACCGTTTTAAGAAAGGGAAGCCTTTCTCCTTTTAGGAAGAAACTTTTTGTGTACTTCAGCAGATTTCAATCACTTATATTCCAAAACATGATGCTTTGCAATTGGATTGTAAAAAAGAAAAAGGGATCCATTGGTATTGGAATGTCTAATGCTATTTGTATTAACTTTTAGCTAGGTTGAATGACGTTTTATATTATATATGATAATCTTTCCATAATTTTCAATTTTGGACCATACAAATAGAAATTTGCGCGGTATAGAAAGCATATTGTGAACGCAGTTTTATTAAATAGTTTTGCAATGATCAAACAAATCTTAATAATTATTTGATATTATTCACATGGTAAAAAAATGGGAGCATTGCTATGGAAAAATGTCTAGCAATTTGAAATTAATTGATAGTTCAATAAACAATAAATTAATTGATAGTTCCAAAAAACATGGTATATATGAATTTCTTTTAATACTTAATCACTTTTGGATTAAACAATAAATTAATACTGACCTCTGAAATTAACCACACAGTAAAGAAAAATAGAATATGTATATAGTTTATTCTTCCTTTTTTTCAGTTGATCGAACAATATAAGTAAAACAAAAATAAATAAACATATGTATATGTGATTCTTTATTTCTTCAACTTGATGAGTTCTTATTACAAACGAAATAAGGTGCCTGATTGGTACCAATCACAACGTTCATAAAAATATAATTTATGTAAATTTTACATAAGAATGACAATAATAGATATTTTAGATATATATTTTTTTTAATCAAATACATATTTTAGATAATAAAATATGTAATCATAATAGTATTAAATAAATTGAGTTGAAACACGACACTTCGGATATAATAAATCCCATTGACATATCACAGACTTCACGACCAATTTATTGCATTCCTCAAACAAGCACGATATTCAGTTACAGAGAAATCCAGTTAACTTTGTAAAGCGGTCCAGAAATTGAAATTAGAGTCGCACAAATACTCGAAATCACAAGTAACGTAATATCAAATTTTCAATTAAATACACCAATTAAGCTCCATCAAATCAGATTCACAGTTCTCTGAGGAACAAAGGAGAGACAGAATAGAAGGGAATCAAACTGATTCATCGGATTAGAAGGGACTGTCTTCATCATTTTTCTGGATTTATTGGATTTGTTATTATTTTTTTTGTATATACCCTGATAGTGGCTATCAGGTGTTATTGGGTTTGTTATTGCTTTAATTAATCAGAGTGAAGAAAAAGGAGGCGGCAGGGCCGCAGGGGTTTACAATTTGTTTCTTCTGGCAACTCAAAATAGAAAAGAAAAGAGTGGTAAATGGGAACCAGCGGCCAATTAGGGTTATAAAATAATTAAAAATATAATCCTAACGGTTTCAAGTATGAGAAAAACATACAAAATAGTTACTAGAAAATTTACTATTAGTTCCTTCTTTTAGTTTTAAAATAATTTTATGTTTGGTTTCTTCATCAAAAGTATTAGAATTTATATTATTAGGAAATAGCTATGTAATAAGAAATAATAATATTCAGAGTGTTACAATTATAATTTTTATAACATTATTAAAAAAATACAAATTATTAATTAAATAAAATGATATGATGTCAAATACTTATTTTTCTAACACAGAAATATGGGAAAATAACTAGAAAATCGCGAGGGTTCACTTCAATGCATTAGAGCATCTCCAACCCAGCAATCCGTAAAAAATAAAAAAAACAACTGTAAATCACTGTTTAAAAATTAAGTTTCTTTTAATTTCTTAATCCCTCCATCTCAGAAATTGGGTCAGAGCCAATAGGAAAGAAAACGAAGGGGTCAGAGCCAATAGGAAAGAGAGAGAGTACCAGCATGTCCAAAAGAAATCGTTTGCTTTATAAGCAAATTTGTTTTTTTAGAAATCGGCCTACAATCCAACAATTATATTAGCAATTAACACATCAGATTAGTAATTTAAAAGAAATCACTATTGTAGATGCTTTTAAAAGAGAAAAGAAGAAAAAAGATTGGGGAACAAGTAAATAGCTTTTCATAAAAATAAAAATAAAACATTTGCACAGCCTTAAAGTCCTCAATAATCCTAAACTTGTTTATTAGAAACACACGGCTGAAAGCCCAACTGTTAATACGAAATAAAATTAATAAAACGAGACAAAACAACAAGCCCAGAAGCCCATTCAACAGCTACGTTTCCAAACTTCTGAGGTCTGACCCCACAAGCTACTCTCCTCTTTCTCAATTTTCGTTTTTTTTTCCACCTAATTCAACTTTTTTTTTGAAGGTTGGCTGATAGCCAACAAATATATTAAGTAAGAAAAAGTTTATTTACAAGGAAAAATTATTTACACCAAGCTCAAACTAAAATTAGCCTCTAGTATTATCTAGTAACCCGGCCACTAGCAGTGAGCCGTGCTTGGGCCGCTCCTCCCTGCCCCCTCATGTCCTTATATGATGCTCCACCACCGCATGATCTCCTGCGTTGTATCATCTATCAATAAGTTCTCGGGTTTTCGTTTATTGGAGAAAAACCTTCTATTTCGCTCCCTCCAAAGTGCCCAGGCCCCCGCAGCCCAAACCAATCTACGTTGCATCCTTTGACGCGAAGTTGCATTGGCCTGGTCTCGTAGCCACAGGTCCCTTGCATCTAATCTGTGGTCCCACCTGATGTTGAAGTGAGCGCACAGTCCAATCCAGAAACTTCTCGCGTAGCTGCATTCCCACATAATGTGATCCTTTGTTTCCATCCCATCATTTTGGCAGAGAAGGCATCCATAGCTCACATTGCACCCTCTGTAGCTTAGTATCTCTTGTGTTAGGATTTTATTTTCGAGCATGAGCCATATGAATACGCGTACCTTCAAGGGAACCTTCATTTTCCAAAGCCTTTTGTGGTGCGTCGCAATTTCCCCAGTGTTGTGCATCATCCTATATGCAGAGGCACATGTGAAGAGGTCCGACTTGGACCATTGCCATAACCACCTCTGTGTCAGTTGCACCTAATTCAACTTGAGATCTAACATATAAAGTGTTATCTAAATCAATTTTATCATAATTTTCTAATTAAAAACTATATTAAATATTGAATAAAATTATTCAATTAATCGAAAAAACAGGTATATGTTTCGTGTTTCTGGCGAGTGCATATCATGAATGGAAATTTATGTTTTCTTTGTAAGAAAATAGAATTGTCAAATAAACACATATATCTTGTTGAGCTATTCTCCTCACCTGCTCGACCCAAGTTCGTTATGGGCTACTTTAGGCCGAATTGGTTCAATTTAATAAGAAGAGAAACAACATAATTACCATTGTCCATTTGACAGAAGTTTACCCTTAATGGTAATGCTGAAATCTTGGTTTGAACTGACAGGCCTAGCTTATTGAGTGCTTGTTTGGGTTGAAACCAGGGTTTGTTGGTTGAATCTTTTAATTAGTTTAATTTTCTTGGCCATATTTTTTATTAACTCAAGGTAAAACCAAATTTTATGTAGGTCCTTCCGCTTGTACCTCCTGGAAGGAAATCTAGAGAGGATGGATCGCCTTATTCTGGCCAGTGACAAACTTTTTCATATCTGAAAATTATATATAATATTCGTAGTTTTAGTTCTTCCCACTCTCTCTGTGTTTATGATTTTTTGTGTGTTAAATCAAGGATAATGGTAATTGAGTGTTGAATATTATTGGCCAGCATGATTAATTGGAATTGTGGTCCAGTAAACCCTCTCGCTTGGTAATAAAATTGGAGGATCTTATGTCATATAAAATTGCTGGTGAATTCCTTTTAAATTGCTTGGTACATTTCGTACCAATTGAGAAAAAGAAAAATAACAAAAAAATAACAAAAAAATACCAATAAAAATACCAAAAAAAAAAATTACCCTTCTGCGACCAATTTTGGGCCCATCAGCGACCGCCCAATCGGTCTCTGATGGGCTTCAGCCACGTCAGCATATAACATCAGCGACTGATCTCATTGGTCGCTGTAGGGACATCTGTGACCGATTTTTAACCCTTCAGCGACCGGTGACGTCAGCGGAAAAGACATAAGCGACGGACCAACTGCGATTGATTTTAGACATCTGCGACCGATTGACCCTTCTGCGACCGGCGCATTACTTGCTCAAGTTCCGAGAAAATGATAGTGCAGAGGCAAAACGCGTGTTACTTTCTTGACTTCACATGCTGCTCTGCAAACTTGCTCAAGTTCTGAAATGGAGATCTCCATTATTGTCACTATAGTTTTGCTTTCTTTAAGCATTATGCTCATTTTCATATTATATTACGACTGAAGAGTTTCCTACAAGAATGATTTTATATGATTTGTTTTGAACATTATTTAAATTTATAGAAGACCATCATGTATCGAAGATAACAAGACCATCAAATACAATTATATAACATAAAAGAGATGAAAAAAAATAGTACGACTATATGTTCTCTCCTTCTTGACATGACGAGTGACGACAAGTCGACAACTAATACCCGGTTTCATGTTCCTCATCCTTGACTAATATATCACACTGCAAAATTTACATTTTTAAAGTCAAAACAAAACAAATTAAAAAAATATTCGACGAAGTACATGTTGATCAATCAGCCTTTCCTAATGCCGATTAAATTATTTACTATGCCATAGCGATTCAGTCTCCTTTTCATCTCTCTTTAATTTTGAACTAGTGTTGTCGCGTTGCAACATAAACATATTATAAGAATAAAAATAATCTTATACAAAATAATATATTTTTATAAAAAAAATTAAACTAAATAAAAAATAATATTTTATAAATAACATATATATATAAATAACATTCCTTAATAATATATTAAATGACATATACTTTTATTTTTTTGAGATATTTTAAAAAAACATCTCAACAAAATGCCATATGAAATGAGAAATAATATTTCTTAAATAATATAAAAAATAGAAAGAAATGAAGACATACCAAAGTAAGCATATGATTAATTATCACAAAAAAGGCACTAACCCGTTTGCACCCCTATGATCTCAACTACATTATTTTTTTTTTCTGAAAAAAGGCACTACGTGCCAATTTGCATTAAACAAAAGAGTTTTAAAACATTACACCACAGTCATCCTCATTTCTACCTAAAACCAAAATAAAGACAACAGATGAGAGGGCTCAACCAGCAGCCTCCTTGCCCAAATGTTTACCCCACAATCTGTCATTCTGGTTTCCACTAGTCAATCTATATAACCTGGTACTAAGACTACCCAAAATCACTAGTACCTAGTACCAGTACCCCTCATCACTACCACTAGCAGTTAAGAGTTGTACTATAGTTATTACAAAGCATAGAGTTTATGACACAAAAGATCTATGTTTGAAAACTTAAGTTTCTCCATCAAAGTACTACCACATATTCTCATCATCTTCCACTGGTGTGGTGCTACCCTATCTTCATCACTACCAATCAACCGGGATCCAGGAATGGATTGCTTATCCTACCTCTTCCTTGGTAGCTTCTAACCAATAAAAAACAAGGAAAATTATTACAAAAATTAAACTTCTATTAGTTGTAACTTTAGCACCATTAAAACAAATATCATTCATGTGTTTTCAGATTGTCCAGCACACTACACTAATCATCATTAAGCAATCAGTTCTATGTACCCCCTTTCAATGTATATGCAAATGCAATAATGTATTCAAAAGTGGACCAATTGTCAAAAAAAATAGGTGATTCACAGTTTCAACATCACCACAAAAGTGACAGTGAGTTAAGCCTGACCAACCTTTCTAACTAAATTGTCTTTAATAAGAATTTTATTTCTAGACAGTAACCACATAAAAATCCTAATTTTATTGGTGATAAGTAAATTGCACCAAAGCAGATTTCTTTCATGACTAACACCCCTAAAGTTTAAAAACTTGTATAAAGATTTAACGGAAAAATCCCCTTTGGAATCCCATCTCCAAAATATTTTATCTTGATTATGAGTAAAGAATGTCTGACTGATCATATCAAGAACTTCAATCTGTCATTCCCCCTTGTAAAACCCCTGATAAAACCCTTCTAAAAACCCTGATTAGATCAAAACCCCTGATAAAACCCTTCTAAAACTCATTTCCCCTTGTGATTGTATTACATCTTGGAGAAAAATGATGAGGATATCTAATAGCTAGAATACAATTTTGGAACCAGATATCCAGAACAGCACTGATCTCACCTACATTCTCTGCTTGATATCTACATTTTGGCACAACACTTTGCTCTTGCTCGTCCTCTTCAATCTTACTAATCACCTCACCAAGTTGAGAGATCAATTTAGCAACATCTGAATGGTTCCTGTACAACCTGATCTTCTCTAGTACTGACATCAGTGGAGAATTTGCAACCTGAACAGGGATAACAGGAGGCACCAGAAACGGGTGCACCAAAAGCTGAGAAATGCTCCACCTGTCATTGCGATCCCACGCCAGGCATCGTTTCATGAGGTCAATAAGCAAGGGGTTTGGTAACGGTGGGTATGATATCTGGTGATTTTTATTGGTAATCACATTGAATTTGGTCCAGAAGGTGTTGTAATCAGCAAATGGGGGTTTACCATATACCATTGAATAGAAGATGCAACCAAGGGACCATATGTCAGAGGGACGGCCACATTTAATAGTGTTGCCATTCGCGTCTTTTTCGTTGCATAGAAATGCTTCTGGTGACATGTAGTTCAGTGTGCCAACCTTTATGTAGGCAAGGATAAAATATACTGATAGTTAAATTACTTGCTAAAGCAAGGGTAACTGTTTTATCGGTGTGAAACAGTGCCAATTAAAACTTCTACTGATGAGATCTGCCTATTTCTTGTTCTGGCGAAGTCCTCAGGAGACGGCCCTCAAACCATACAGAAACAAATGTTACAAGATCCCCTAGCCCACCAACCATGAAGTTATCAGTAAACCCTTCCCCTTATCCCTTTGACAGCATATAAATATTTTACAAAACACCTATGAAACCCAAGGAATTGCACCGTGTACATGTCTGCTGCTCAGGAGCGGCTTGTGTACCACACATTCAGGTATAAGTACCAGAATGGCACTAGAATAACCAATTTTGTTTTTTTTGTATTTCCTTCTTCATTGTGAAAAAACGTTTTAGGTCAACAAAAATAAACAAATAAAAGTTAAGAATTTCCAACAGATTTGAACCTGTGAGTCACGCTGGATGTTAGTGGTGTCATTCATGATGGCCTTAGCAATGCCAAAATCAATCAGCTTTAGGGCGCCACTCACCAGTAAAAAGTTGGCCGGCTTCAAATCTGAGTGCACTATCCTCTCTTCATGAATTGTATTTACTGCATCAAGCATTTGCTGCTCCAAAAGTTTTTTTTGAAGGTTAGTGGCTTTAAATGCCCACTAACAATTCCATTAATAAAAAATGTATTTACAATGGGTCAAATGACCGTAATTCCTAGATCTACTCTTTTATTCTCATGAAATCCTGTAAATTACTATAATATTCTAATCATACTTATATAAACTCTTAATCACTCTAATATCTTAATCCCCATCTCGCTCCACGACCGGATCCGCTTCTTTGACCACAATGAAGGATAAGGAGGGTTGTTTGGTGCCTTTGGGAATCCATGATCGGTAGCATTAAAGATTTGCAAATGATAGTTTCCTATTTAAGGTATGCACAATATTTATTTATTTGGGGTGATGAAGTGCCACTTTTGCCCAATAATTAATTTATAACTCCACCAAATTGGATGCCAGAATATTTCATTAGCTTTAACCTGAAGGAAAAGTGATATCATATATTCATATAGGCATGACCAAAAATGAGGAAGGAAAACATAATTCTTTTTTTATTCTAAAAAAGAAAAACAAACTAAATAAAAGATTAAAAGACTGGTTACCTTCCAGTAAAACCTAAGCGAATTCTCATCTATGCACATGGTAGATTTATTGGATTCTCTCCACTTTTGGGAGATCATATGTGCGAGGTCTATCTCTCCATACTCTAGAACAATGTATATGTAGTGATCTTCTCTTATACTTCCTTCTTTCATTTTATTTTTTTTGAAAGATTTGACAGAGGTTCCTTCTTTCATTTTAGCTGAGCTTTCTAGAAGCATTAAACTTGTATCTGTAATCTGTAAACAAAAATAATTCCAGTAACTATTATTGTCTCAGTAGTGCTTACATTATGATTACGTAGCAACTGTAATGCACTTCTGATTGTTGCTTCAACATAGTAATTTAACCAGAATATTGTGCCGACACAACTTAAGCTTGAATTGGAGAAGTCTTCTAGGAAGGAAACACTACCACGTTGGAAAATCAGTAACAGAGAAGTAACAGTACACGGGGCCGACATAGGACTAGTCTCAGACACCATCCATCATGGTAATCATGGAAAATAAAGAAGCGAACAATTATGGTGCCAACAGGCAACAACCATGCACTGAGGAACTGTTTACAAAGAGTTTGGCACTTTTTTGGCTGGAGGTTTGTAACTTCAAAAAAAAAGTAGGGTATGGTCTTTTGATTAATGAGCCTAATAAGATGGCTACTATGAAAAGTTGGCTGTGATCATAATGAGGATAGGGAACCAGAAGAGATTAATGTACAGGAGAAACTTAAGTGGCTATAGAGTAAAATTTACAATCCTTATATTTAAAACTTTTCCCAGGTAATGAGGATTTTTATCATACTTTTTAAAGGAGAGCTTTGTTGAATATGGCAATGAGTTAGTATCAGGTGCAGTTGGAACTTTTTCAGGACTGTTTATTTTCTCTTATTGCATTGGCTGTGCTCTTTCTCTTTTCTTGAGGAACATAAATACAGAATCTCAGGGGGTGAAGCCATGGCCCAACTTTTTTACTCCTTTTTTTCTTGCTACCTAATTTTGCAATTGAATTAGAGGGATAACTAACACATGTGCATTAGATCTATATGGTATTAATGAAGCACGTACTTCACTTTTTGGAAGGCGCATTCTTAAAGGTAAGAAAGAAAAGAAAAAAAATATGAATGAAGGTGGATATATTTCTTACAGTTATAGACATCATACCTGATAATCTATTAGTTTTATGATGTTTCTCCTCCCCTTGAGCCTATTTAAATACTCGATCTCCTGGCAAAACCCAAATGCGGTGGGATAATCCCGCCCCTTGAGTTTGATCTTTTTCAAGGAGTATATGTCAAAATCAGTGGATATAACCTTGTACACCACACTGCTGCCTCCTGAGCCAATTTTACCAAGCTCCTGGTACAATATACCATTGACCTTAAAAAACACATGTCGGTGATACCCCTTTTTCTTCCAGGCCTTTCCTTTCTCCCCTTTCTTGTCCCTTTTTCCGGTTGTTGGCACTTGAGATGGTTTGGAGACTTGCTTTGTCTCCTTGCTATCATCAGGAATGATTTCTGAATTCACTATGCTGTTTTGAGAGGATTGTCCTGAATGGAGAGATACTTTGGTGGTGCAAGAGGAGCGCATGACTGAGCAATGGTTTGCCGGCCTAATTTTGTTATTGTTCTGATTTCGGGTCTGTACTTCCTGTTTTTGGGTTGCATTAGATGCCTCAATTTCTTTTATGAGATTTGGGGGATTCTGATTTTGATCTTCTCCTGACAATGTGAGGGACTGCATGTTCGAGGACATGTTGTCTAGTATCTTTTCAGTATTAGGCTTTGAAATATTATCTGTACTAAAGAATAAATATATTAACAATATATATAACAAATGTGTTATGTAGCTTCACAATTCAACAACTACAAGGACATTGATAAATAAATCAGCAAATGGACAAATAGGTATGAATTATACATACTCTGAGGTGAATAATCAACTATATAAACCAGGTCTTTCTTAGAACAATCATTAAACGAGACATGTGGGGAAACCAATTTGGAGTCACGGACATCTGTTTGAGGTGAATCGTCAACTATATAAACCAGGTCTTTCTTGGTAAGAGAAGGTTTTGAAGTGTAACTTTTGACGGTCGAGAAACCACCACGCACCTTGTCCTTGGTAAATTTGATTGCATTGTACTTGACACGTTAGAAATAATATTCATCACTATTATATGTTGAATCAAATAATATTTTCTCACAATGTACATGGATTTCAGTCTCACCTTTCAGTGAAAAAGCTCAAAATAGATGAAGCTGACAACTAAGCAATTCAATTTCTAGTTTAACTATGGACTTGTAGGCAATTTCCAACAAAACACTGAAAAGAATAACCAACTCTAAACCCTAGAAATGATAATTGATTTCACTTCCTCAAAAAAGAAACCCTGTGATGCCCATTCAGCTTGAGCAAATGAATAGACACCCTAGGCTATGATTTGTACAAATTAGTGACAAAGGAGGTGAGAAAAGAGCTCTATGAATGAATCAATTAAACTGTGTCCCTACAATTAGAGAAAGTATGAATAACAAACTTCATAATCTGAATTGACCAAAAAAACCTCATAATCTCATCATACAAAACTATTAAGATGCCTTTTATAGTTTTATATGATGCCTTTTACAAGAAAATCAATTCCAACATTCAAAAAATCCACTCGAGTCCTCTCAGAATATTAAAATCATTGCCACATTTAATATCATAAAAGGCAAGGAGGAAAAGAAAAGAATACTTGTCATGCTGAAAATTTGATCAAATATTGTGCCTTTAAAAAAAAAAAAAAATGAAAATCAACTAATCCATATTTTAAAACCCATCTCTCATGCTTTTTTCTGGTTTTGACAAATAATCAAAGCAAATCTGATGTAATGTAAAAAGCATCATATCAAAATATTACAGCCTATACATCTCTTATGAGTGAGGAAGCCAAGCATTTCAGTTTTCTTACATCACATCAATAAATTTTGCTATGCCCAATAAGATCTTTAAACCTCTAACATAAAAACATAAACTCTATGTCAAAACATCAGAAACAGAAACCATACGCTTGGCACTGGGCGATTTCAAATCAGAGTACATAACAATCACAAAATTATATTTACAAAAACCAAAGGAAAATATCCTGCAAATTAGGCCTAGTATCAAGCTACACATATTATACTTGCACTTGAGACCCAACCATTAATATAGAAATGGTTAAATCAAACTCCAGAAAACTGACTGTAATTATTGACCCAGAAGCTCAATTAACCCATTAACTGATAAGTATAACCCAAAACCATAAACTAACTAATCAATACAATTGGCATCCTAAAACCAATAAACCCACAGGTACATCCCAAACATGACTCAATCCCAAACTGACTGGCCGGAACTTGACTAATATCACACCTACAGAAACGACATGACCTGAAACCCATATCTGACATGACAAAGATCTAGAATAATCCAAAACAGGAGAACTTTTCTTAAATCCATAACTTTTTAAGAAAAGAAAAAAAAAATAATCTGTGTCTGAAATGACCTAAATCTGAAACTCCAAACCAAATCATTCTGAATATGACCCAAAGCAAAATTAAACAAACAGAAAATGAACTAACAATCTGTGATCAAGAATTAACCCCAATCCATAATGACTCAATAACAAGCTACTTAAATTTTCATATCGACTTACATTTTTCATTGAATCAAACTGAAATGCTTAACCGTAATTAATTTTACCAATCTGTTAACCCCTGTCTCTGCTCTCAATTGATCAGACAGAGCAGGAAAACCTAAGGGAAAGAACCCTTCCAACCGAGCAATTTAGATAGAAAAAAAAAAAAGGTTGAGATCAGAAATTACCTTATTTTGGGCCAGCCTCACGAAGAAGAAGGGAGGAGGAGCAGTGAGGAGGAGGAGCGGCCAGAAAGAGGAGAAGAGATAGGGCTTTTGAGATGTTTAACTGTTCGTCATGACATCGAGAGGGCAAAATCTGAGTTTATCTCTGTAGCAGTTTTTTCTCTCTCTTTCCAACGGTCGGTAGGTGAAATATTTAGGGGGAATTTCACGTGTACCCCTCAAAAACTTCAAAATTACGTATTTTTCCCTCTAAAGTTTGAATACTCACATATTTATTTATTTTATTGTCTTTTATATCAAAACTTATTCTAAAATTTTAAAATACCCATTTTACCTTTTATTAAAATCATATAAAAGCCCATTAAACTTAAATTTGAATCTGAATGGTTAATATACCGTCCGAATTGCTTTTAGATCTGTGCGCGCAAGATCGGCACAAATCTCGATGCGAACACTTACGCATATTGAAGTGACATGCATAGATCTTAATGCGATGCGTGCGGATCGAAATTGCTTTAAGATCTGTGCATGCTAGATCAGCACGAATATTGAAGCGATGCGCACAGATCTTAATGCGATGTGCGCGGATTGGACGGCAGAGGAACCCTTCAGATTCAAATTTTGAGTCTGATGGGCTTTTATATTCTTTTAATAAAGGGTAAAATGGGTATTTTAAAATTTTAGAATGAGTTTTAATATAAAAGACAATAAAATGGGTAAATTTGTGAGTTTTTGAAGTTTAGAGGGGGGGAATATGTCATTTCAAAGTTTAAAGGGGGAAATACGTAATTTTGATGTTTTTGAGGGGTATAAGTGAAATTTCCCCAAATATTTAAAAGAGGAATTAGCAACTACCAGGTACCTAGGATCCGAATCTGCTACAATTCCGAGCGGGATCGCAGGAACTTAAAATTCCGAATCAACAGTTCAAATTTTCTGTACGCGGATCTCGATAACGTTTTGGAAAAGTAAATTTTTATGCACGCATCTCGAAAAAAATCAACAGTTGATATCGGGATCGCAGGGTCCTGTGATTCCCGAGAATCACAGCAGATTTATTTTCAGGTACTTAACCTAACCGAAGGACAATTATAGCAGCTACCAGCCGACCGCCGAGATTTTTATTTTTACCCAAAAAAAAATATATTTTAATATAATTAACCAAGTTTTTGAAAAAATTAAATTTATACCCAAACCGTAAATTTTATTTACGGTTTGAATTTTTTTTTTTTTTTTTAATTCTTTTTCAAACCGAATTTGGAGCAATTTTTGAGAGATAATATCTCACAATCTGTTTCGAGATTTTGCATGAAACTTCACAGTCTTGTTCTACGAAGTCAAGACTGCATGTCGGCAAATTTTCATGATTTTTGAAGTTGCCTTGATATGTTAACCAGAGGTGCAAAGTAGGGCTCGGACGCACAACTTCAGCATTTCGAGCAATTTTTGAGAGATGATATCTCACGATTTGTTTCGAGATTTTGCATGAAACTTCACAGTCTTGTTCTACGAAGTCAAGACTACATGTCGGCAAATTTTCATGATTTTTGAAGATGCCTTGATATGTTAACCAGAGGTGCAAAGTAGGGCTCGGACGCACAACTTCAGCATTTCGAGCAATTTTTGAGAGATGATATCTCACGATCTGTTTCGAGATTTTGCATGAAACTTCAGTCTTGTTGTACGAAGTCAAGACTGCATGTTGGCAAATTTTCATGATTTTTGAAGTTGATTTGCTATGTTAAAACTGTATTTATACTTATCGTACTGTTGTTCTTAATTTTATTCTGTTTTGAGTTTTTTTTGTGTTTTATATATATTTTTTTTTTGGAGGTGAGGTGGTCTACCCCTATTTTTCCTACTGAAATTTCGGCCCTGCCAGTCATTCCATTGTTGTTCTCCGTCCTGTGCTCTGAGAGCTGGTGTAAACTCATCGTATGGCTCGGCCTCTAGGCTCATCTCAACTGCTCTACTCCATGGATCCTCGGCCGCATGGGTGGCTGGCGGTGGAGGGGGGGTACGGAAGAAGGAATCCGCAAGCTGGGACGCATAGTCCGGCTGCGTCCCGCTACCAGAGGCCTCCCAATCGTGAGCTCTCGGTGGATACGGCTGACGCGGTGACGGGGAGGCGGCTGTATCCCACGGATCAGCTGGAGCCAACTCGGCAAGGCTGAAAGTCAAGCTCTCATCCTGCACAGACTGGATCTCTGGAGACTCATGCTGCTCAGGCAGTGGCGGCATGTATGCAGGACCTGGCGAGCACCTTTTCGGCCAGTGGGGGTATAACCATCATTGTCGAAGATCATCGAGCGAAGAAAATCGCCGTAATCTCCCTCTATATACACCGAAGCCATGCCAACGCGCAGGTACCAAGCCTGATATCATGAAAATTTGCCGACATGCAGTCTTGACTTCGTAGAACAAGACTGTGAAGTTTTAATGCAAAATCTCGAAACAGATCGTGAGATATCATCTCTCAAAAATTGCTCGAAATGCTGAAGTTGTGCGTCCGAGCCCTACTTTGCACCTCTGGTTAACATATCAAGGCAACTTCAAAAATCATGAAAATTTGCCGACATGCAGTCTTGACTTCGTAGAACAAGACTGTGAAGTTTCATGCAAAATCTCGAAACAGATTGTGAGATATTATCTCTCAAAAATTGCTCCAAATTCGGTTTGAAAAAGAATTCAAAAAAAAAAAAAAAATTCAAACCGTAAATAAAATTTACGGTTTGAGTATAAATTTAATTTTTTCAAAAACTTGGTTAATTATATTAAAATATTTTTTTTTTGGGTAAAAATAAAAATCTCGGAGCCGACCGATTGGAGTTGGGTGTCTAAGTAGATATAATATGGTCCGTTTCGAGATTCGTACAAAATTAAAACAGAGATCTAATGCACTCGGTCATGTATTGCACTGTATTTGAATTCAAATTCAGGAGTGGAGGGAAGAGAGGGAACGAGAGTACGAGACCAATTGGACAGAGACCGAATAAAATCAGGATGGAGTACGAATGTCGCTATATGTCTTTTCTTCCTTTACTAATTTTATTTTTAGTAATACATCGTGATTTAATTTCATTTTTGAAAATGCGTCTTATTTCATTCTTTTTTTTAAATGCATCGGGATGGAGTACAATTATGGTATTTTTAAACTTATCAAGTTTTATCGATAAGTTTGACTTCAAAATTTATTAGATTGATGATTAAAATCATTAAAACCAATCTATTTCACAAATAATATGCTCACATATCATATTTATAAAATTTTGAATTAATTTATTATGAAGTCAAGCGATAAAAACAATAATATAAAATGAATACATTAAAATTAATTTACAAACTTTTTTTACCACTTGATATTATACTAAATTATTTAAAAAATTTAAAAATTTGACATGCAAAGTTTCTCCCATAAAGTAAATCAGTTTCAACTATTTGAATTCATCTTTTAAAGTCAATCTGATAGATTTTAAATTCAGACTCACATAATGGCTTGATGAACTTAAAAACACCATATTTCTACTCTATTGTTTTAATTGGTTTCCACTAATGTATATTGTATTAATTTTCTAGTAATGCACCTTGCATTAATTTTATTTTAGTAATGCTTATTGAGTTAGTCTGTTTTTTTTATTCAACTTGTTTTAGTTACGCTTTTGGTATCTTGCCCACCATACTAGCAAGTAAAATATATTCATCGAAAGATATATAAAGTTAATTAAATAGCTCAAGTGAAAATTACTATAATAGTAATACTAAAAGAAATACTATAAAAATTTATATCACAGCATAATATTAATGAATAGAAAATATGCATCCACAGGTCGTGATTCTTTTAGTTTCAATCAAAATTTAAAAAATAAGTCTTAAAAATGATAAATATTTTTGCCATGATGAACCTCTTCTAGGGGCACGCCGATTATTTTTTCTAATATTTATAAAAAAAAATTACAAAAATATCCATAGTTTTCTGAAAATTTTAAAATACTCAAACCGCCAGGAGTCCTGGCAGTTGAATTTTTTTTACCTCTAGAAGTCCTGGCGGTCTAGGTTTTTTTTTTTTGGAGAAAATTGAGGATTAATTAAAGAGTAATTGTAGAGTAAAATTGTTCATCAAATTATTTTTTAATTAATATCAAATGGATAATATAAAACCCAGTCTAAATGACAGAACAAAATAGAAACAATGTATTAGTTCAATGAAAAAAATGAGGTGCATCATTCTTTCATACGGGTGTATATAAATGCTCCAACAATTGTATACAATTTTACTGTATGATCCGTGCGTGATAAAAGAAATACAAATTTTTCCACGTCATCGATCCATCCCTTCCTATTATAATGCATCTTTATCTATTTTATGTAAGTCATTTCTCTCATTTCTAAAATACATGTAGGTTGTACATGTATTTATCTGAGACATCTCTTATACACAGGCAAGGATAAGGCAAGTGAGACGATATCTTCACCGAGAAGCGCGGAAAATGACGAAGAGACTTCAAACAGGCGTATCTCAAAGCTCAAGTGTCTGATTTCTGCATATGACAACTTTTCAGAAAACTTGCGAGAAGAAGTTATCAATTTTGAATGCATTGCAATTATCGGAATTTCATAATTGCAAAAAATTAAATGGAAGAGCCTCAAAACTTGAGTTGAAGTTTTCAATTATTTTTTTCATTTCTTGTCTTTTACCATACTTTTTCTTAGACATTGTTCGTGTAAATATATAAAGTCTCATATCTAAGGTTCTTTGTTGTGTTTTCATTTTTTTTTAGTTAGAATGTTTTCATTTTGAATTTTAGTTTAGCATTTTTTTATATATCTAGAGTATGCTATAATAAAAATAAATCATTTTGATAATTTAGTTCAGTGTTTTATCAAAAATCTAGTTTAGTGTTTTCAATTTGAAATTTAGTTAGCATTTTTGATATTTAGATCTAGGGTATGCTATAAAAAAAAACATATCATTTTGAGAATTTAGTTTGGTAGTTTATCATACTACAATTATTTTTTGAACTTTATTACGGGAAAAAAAACATATATAACAGAAAGACCTTAAAAGGAATTTCTATTTATTTCTATTTAAAAATTTTACATTCAGCAAATTTGGGAGAAAAATAAATATTTTTGTCAAAATTTCAAAAAAATTGTAATGAAAAAATTTATGATCAATCTACTACATAGATGTCCAAAAGTGTTTTACTTTTTTATAAGATTTTGGCACCATTCATACGTGATCATAAAGAAATTTTGAAAAGTAGATAGACTTCGAAAACTGAAATCTGAAATATCAGACTTCGAAAACTAAAATTTAAAATCGGTGATGAATAGTCTAAAAATTTCTGATATCATGTAGGTCCGATGCAGTCCGATGGACATAGACTTATTTTTAGGTTTAATTAACTCTAGCATCGTACGATTAACATTAAATCTGTGCACACGGAAATTAATACAGATTTGCACGGATTTTGATACAGAATCCACAAATCTTAATGCTGATCGGATAATCATCACACCCATCGAACCAAACTAGGTTCGATGAACATCTAACCTACTTTGAATTGGATGTCGTGACAGCCAATTCAACGAGCTAAGACTTCGCTTTCTCTTTCCTGCATCGTCAATCAATACAATTCAAAAATCTAAAAAGCATATTAAATACATTTTATTATATTAACCGGTCAAATCAATACAATCTAAAAGTCTAAAATCAGGGAAAATAAACCTGCTGTGATTCTCGGGAATCACAGGACCCTGCGATTCTAATCTCAACTGTTAGTTTTTTTCGAGATGCGTGCATGAAAATTTACTTTTTCAAAAAGTTTTCGAGATCTGTGCATGAAAAAATTTAAACCATTAATTTGAAATTTTAGGATCCTGCAATTCCTCCCAGGATCGCAGCAGATTCGGACTCAAAATCAGGAGCAAAATAGAGAAAGTGAGACATGAACAACTAGAGTGAAAGGAAAGAGAGAGTGATTAAGTGGGCATTCATGGAGGTGTGGTCCAGCAAGGCACCACCAACAGTTAAGATTTTTGCGATCATGCTGTTGAGGGACAAGCTACTTACTCACGAGGTTATGGACCGCAGAAGGATGAATTGTGATCTCCGGTGTGTGATGTGCAATAACTGTCCGGTTGAGTCGGCAGTACACTTACTGTTTCTGTGTCCGTATGCAACGCATATCTGGTTTCTGGTATCAAATGCGCTTGGATATAGAGTGATGAAACCGGCCATGACGGTTCAGGAGATATGGATGCAGTCTAGATTGGCACGAGGTGACAGGGCCAAGAAAGAATGGGCAACGCAATATATGTGCACTCTGTGGGGAATTTGGAAAAGCAGGAATCAGGTGGTATTTGGAGGACTCAAAATGGAGCCGGGACGTCTGGCAGAGAGAATCGCGCATGACTGCAGTATGTGGCTCAAGTATGGATGACATGTAACGCAAGACTTTAATATAGCTAGGTTCTCTTAGTACTTAGCTGTCGGTTTTCATTTTATTTTAATGATGTTCTTGAGCAAGATGTAACACAACATTTATATTAATTCTAAACTTGGTAGCCTCTACCAAGACTTTCAAAAAAAAGAAAGGAGAGAGAGAGAGAGAGAGGGGTCGGTAAGCAGTAAGCTCAGAGGCTTCATGAGCTACTACCAAGCACTTGGCAAAAAAAAAAAAGGAGGAATTTCACGTATACCCCTCAAAAATTTCAAAATTATATATTTCTCTCTCTAAATTTTGAAATTACTTATTTTCCCCTCTAAATATCAAAAAATCACATATTTATCCATTTTATTGTTTTTTATATTAAAACACATTCTAAATTCATAAAATGCCCATTTTACCCTTTTTATTAAAAAGCATAAAACGTCCATATGACTCCAATTTGAATCTGAAAGGTTCCTCTATCGTCCAAATTGCTTTACGATCTGTGCGTGCTAGGTTAGCACGAATCTTAAAGCGAACACGCACGGATATTAAAGCAATGTGCACAGATCTTAATGGAATGCACATGGATCAAAATTGCTTTAAAATCCGTGCTTGCTAGATCAGCACGAATCTTGAAGCAAACACGCACATATCTTATTGCGATGCGTGCGGATCGGACGGTAGAGGAACCCTTTAGATTCAAATTTGAGTTCGATGGAGGATTTTATACTTTTAATAAAGGGTAAAATGGATATTTTATAAATTTAGAATGTGTTTTAATATAAAAGACAATAAAATGAATAAATATGTGAGTTTTTGAAGTTTAGAGAGAGAAATATGTAATTTTAAAATTTAGAAAGAGAAATATGTAATTTTAAAACTTTTGAGGAGTATACTTGAAATTTCCCAAAAAAAAAAAAAAAAAAAGCTCAGATGCATCATGAGAACTTGTGGATCTCTGTGATGTGAAGTGTGACAGGAAGCGCGCCATTGGAAATAGGCGAAGCGCATTGAATGCGCGAGACTAATTCAAGTTCTTGTCTGTGTAAAGTCCAATCAACTTTCAGTGAGAAAAAGGACACATTGGAGCCGTTTTATTACGGAACAGTATATAACTTGTCAATTCCGTATCGTGACTCACGTATTATGTGTTACAATTATTTTAAATTTTTTCTTTTTAAATCTGAAATATTCGAAAACTAAAATATAAAATCAGTGGTGAATAGTCTAAAAATATTCATGACATCATGACAGCCAATTCAACGGGAATCAGAGTAGGTCCGATGGGCATCGGACCTACCTTGGTTCGATGGGTGTGATGACCATTTGATCTGCATTAAGATTCGTGTGCTCGTATCAAAATCTGTGCAAGTATGTATCAATTTCCGTGCACATAGATCTTGATGCTAATTGTACGGTCCTAGAGTTCATTGAACCTAAATGTAGGTCCGATGCCCATCCGACCTACTCCTATCTCAATTCAACGAGCTAAGATTTCTCTCTTTCCACGTGGCTGCATCGTCAAATCAATACAATTTAAAAATCTAAAAAGGCATATTAAATAAATTTTATTATAATAACTGGTCAAATCAATACAATTTAAAAGTCTAAAATCAGGAGTGAAAACCGAGCGGACAATATTAAAATCATATTCATATTTCTTCTTCATTTTTAGAACGTAGAAACGAATTGAAAATTAGACCGATACATATTATATTGATTATTTATTAAAAAATATTAAAATATTATTAAAAATATTAAAATTCATAATATTTATCGAATTATATAGGGAATAACATAATTTTTTATAATATATATTAAATTATATGGTATATATCTACTATTCGGATACGGATAACTGAAACGTAAAATTACATATGTATTTATATCCACACAGATATACAGACATCAGATATCTACATCTAATATTTTGAATACGAATTGAATACGGATTAGATATTACTCACACTGTTATCATCCCTATGTAAGACATATATTTGCCTCTATCTCTATAAGGATATTGATTGTAGAATCCCGTGTCAAATTGTCAATGACAAAAGGTAGGTCTGATGTTCATTAAACTCAATTTGAGTTTGATGGGCAACATTTTTGTTTGATTTGCTTCAAAATGCGTACGTGCTTGATCTGCATGAATATTGAAACAGTTGTGTACGATATTAAAACAGCATGCACAAATTTGAAACTTTGCCTAATTGTTGATAGAATGGAGCTGAAACAAATATTGTTTATTTGCACTCGATATTGTTCGTATTCAAATTTGAGTTCAATGGATGATACTATCATCTGATTTGCTTTAAGATTTGTACACGCTGCTTTAAATTCGTACATCGATGTTTCAATATTCATACAGATCAAATGTGCACGAACTTTGAAGCGAATTGAACAAAGATGCTACATATCAAAACTCAAATTTAAATCTAATGAAATATTTGGGCAATGAACTTAACCATAGTAAGTGGTGTTGTCTCCTCAATCACGAGCAATGAATAGTAAAAACTAAACTGCACCTGAATACCAGAATTTATTTTTATAAATCATAATTAAAATTTTGTTTTTTACGAAACCAACATAATTATTTTTTTTTACAAAAATTATAAGAACCGAAATGTCATTTCGGTCCGAAATTTTTTTTTATTCCGGACCGAACCGGTCCTCTTTTTGGATTTTCTGTGGTACTGGTTTCACAAGTTTTCATATGAGTCGCCGCAGAAAATCTCAAAAGGGAACCGGTCCGAAATGCCATTTCGGTTCAGAATAAAAAAAAAATTTCGGACCAAAATGGTATTTCGATTCTTATGATTTTTGTAAAAAAATATAATTATGTTAGTTTCATAAAAAAATATTTTTTTAATTATGATTTATAAAAAAAATTCTGAATACCAACTCGTCACCATACTAGACAAACCTCTCCTTCTTTCACAAATCACAATACTATCCCCACCATAAGTGCCTTTTCCCCCATAAAAAGGCACTTGTGATCACGGCAATAACCATCAATCATATATAACTAAAACGATAAGAATCCCCAGATACCTGAGAAAAGCTTTAAATTACTATGTTACTACAAAATCATAATGTATGTTTACACATTACAGATAAAAGTTCATTGCTTCTAGAAAGTTCATCTAAATTGAAAAAAGGAATGAATTTAAGCACTACTGAACCATAGTAAGTGGTGCTGTCTCCTCAATCACGAGCGGATACGAGATGTAGGACGGACTCGATGTTACCCTGTATAGCAAAATCAAATCTGCCATCAATGCAGCAAGAGGGCGAAGGATGACCGACCAAAAATTACTCAAGTGGTTGGCACAGATAATAAATGCAGCATACCTTAGGGAGTACTATTATCGTACCTTGAAAAACCGGATTACACTTCCTCCAATGCTAGCTGGCGTTGAAGGATTTTTTTTAAAAACCATAATTAAAAAAATTAAAATTAGGGAACCAACATGATTGCCTGGATATTTCGAAAAATCATAAGAACCGAACAGCCTATTCGGTCCCCAAATTTTTTTTTTCCTGGGACCGAATAGGGATTTTGGTCCCCCCCAATTTCACATTTTTTTGGCAGAGCCGCCACAGAAAATCAAAATGGGATGGGGACCGAATTGGGATTTCGGTCCCCATTTTTTTTTTAATAGACAAATAGCTAAAATAATTAAATATAATACTAAAAAATCGAATTTTTTTTTCCTTTGTCAAATTATTTTTTTGATAGCATATTTGTACTAAAATACGCTAAATTACTTCAAATTATGTTAATTTATGTTGATTTACACTAAATTATTTGAAATTACAATAATTATGTAGAATTATGATAAAATACGGTAAATTACGTTAAATTACGTATGAATAGGACCGATTTTGTGTCATCTTTCATAAATCATTAAAAATAGTAAAAAAATTTCAAAAAATAATAAAAATTGATATTCTACAAGTTCATTATATAACTAATTTACTGAGCTACGTAGATTGAATAATAAAAGTGAAAATCTCAATCGAAAACTTCAACTGAAGTTTTGAGGCCCTTCTCTTTGTTTTTTGGCAATTCTAAATTTGACAATTTGGCATCGCGGGCACGGACGATGCGCATTTTCGCAAGCTTTCCGAAAAGTGGTCATTTGCTGAAATCGGACACTCGAGCGCCGTTTTATGGCTGTTTGAAGTTTTGTCGTCGTTTTTCCCCTTCTCAGTGAAGATATCATCCCTATTCGTACGTAATTTAGCGTAATTTTCCGTATTTTAGCATAATTCTACATAATTATTGTAATTTCAAGTAATTTAGTGTAATTCATTATAATTATTATAATTTAGTGTAATTCTACATAATTATTTTAGTATAACTATGCTAATTGTAATAAAAAAAGTAATCTAACAAATATTAAAAAAAAAATTCGATTTTTTAGTATATTTCAGCATTTTATCTATTTGTCTCTTAAAAAAAAATTAACATAATTTCAAGTAATTTAGTGTAAATCAGCATAAATTAACATAATTTCAAGTAATTTAGCGTATTTTCATATAAATATGATATAAAAAAAGTAATTTGACAAAGGGAAAAAAATTCGATTTTTTTAGTGTTATATTTTATCTTTTTGTCTCTAAAAAAAAAATTCAATTTTTTGTCTCTAAAAAAAAAAAAAAAAAGGGGACCGAAATGCCAATTCGGTCCCCACTGAAAATAACCTGGACCGAATTGGGATCTCGGTTCCAGGGTGCTACACGGAAGGCCGCACAGTTTTTTTTCGAAAAAACTGTGAAATGGGGGGGGACCGAAATGCCAATTTGGTCCCAGGGAAAAAAAAATTTGGGGACCGAATAGGCTGTTCGGTTCTTATGGTTTTTCGAAATAGTCAGACAATCATGTTGGTTCTCTAATTTTAATTTTTTTATTATGGTTTTTAAAAAAAACCCGGCGTTGAAGGTACAAGCAATTTGCTTATTAATTGCCGTACCAATCGTGCAGCCAAATGCCAGCGGACGATGAAAACGTTGCTTTTTGGCAATGATGTGCACAGGACACTCCATAGTGTACTGAAAATGTTGAAAAGTATTGATATGTGTGCCGACATTTTTATTAATATTCAAAGTTAACTAGAGATTAATAAATATGGTCAGAATTAATTGGTTTTATTAAAAATATTCATAACGGTTAGAAAATGACTAGTTTGTTTTTGATTTAAATAGGTACGGTCAAATAATGGCCGGTACATTTTTTTTTATTTTTTTTTAGAGACAGTTAAAATGCTGAAATATAATACTAAAAAATCAATTTTTTTTAAATATTTATTAAATTACTTTTTTTGATATATAATTAATATATATATAGTAAAATACGCTAAATTATTTGAAATTCTGTTAATTTATGCTGATTTACACTAAATTACGCTAAATTACAATAATTATGTAAAATTATACAAAAAAAAAGTAAATTACACTAAATTGTACACAAAGATAGCTAAAATACGGCAATTTGCTTATTAATTACCTTTCCAGTCGTGCAGCCAAATGCCAGCGGACGATCAAAACCTTGCCTTTTGGCAATGATATGCACAAAAAACTCAATGATGTACTGAAAATGTTGAAAAGTATAGATATGTGTGTGTTCTTACAAATGTTGAAAAGGTACCTCTACATGGACCACACCTGGTTAATAGATCGTGGCAAGGAAAGAGAGCAAGTTATGAAATTCTTATTTGAACCAAGCATGGCCGGTGAAAATAATGTGGATATTCTTCCAATAGTTGCAAGGGCAGACCCACGTTGGTCCGGGGGGCAGTTGCCCCCTCTCCCCCCCGGATTTTGAAATTTAGTAGAAAAAAATAGATCTGGTTCTTCTTTGCACCCCCCGCCCCGCCTCCCCTCCTCCCCCCTTTGAAAATTAGTTTGCTCCTCTATGAACCGAGTTGTCCAAATCGAACTGATTCTCTCCTAGATAGGCTATTCTGCTTTTTTTTTTTGAGATTTTGTTGTTTGAGTAGCAGCCTAGGTAGCGTGAAAACTAAAAACAGCGAAATTAGATAGGGAAGAAGATTCTGACAGGTGGGACAATTAATCTAAGTGAATGGGCAGCAATTTATTGGACCTGTATTATTATTATTTAATACTTATTTTCCTTTTAAATTGTTAGTTGAAGGACAAAAGGCTTCAATTGGTCCGTAGGCAAGTACATGATTGTTTGAGGCATAATAATAGTTCATTCCTCTTTACTTTCAGATTTTCTAATAGTAAAAAATAAAAATGATTTAATTACGAAAAATAATACCAGCATAATTATTTGACATAATTTTATTTTATATATTTTTTTCTTTTTTTAAGTACAAAATAGCTTATGGCAAAAAAAAACTGAATTTCCGATTCGATTCGGTTCCGACTGATTCACCCGATTCTGATAAATTTAGTATCCGGTTAATTAATGAGTTTGAATCCGATAAACTATTTGAACCCGATTTCTACCCCTCTGACAGAAATCCTGCGTCTGCCCCTGAACAGTTGGTTCAAAGGGAGTAGGAAAGATCACTCTTGCCCTTCACTGTTTCTATGATCCAAAGGTGCAAAATCATTTTTCCATGAAAATTTACACTCCATCATTTCTTGGTTATCCTGATAAGCATTGTCGTGCTGGTCCTCCTTGGATTTTTAAGCAAATTCTAAAGCAATGTAACAGTTCCCACATAACTAATTTTAACGAGAATACGCTACTAGTTATGCTTAAGCAGAACCTCAGCTCAGAGAGAATTCTGATTGTGATGGACAAAGTTTGGGAACTGGATTCTACGGTTTGGAATGCCCTGTTGGGTTGTGTAAGATGTGGAAAACAAGGAAGCAAGATCATTTTTATAAGCGATTTAACTGTTTATAAAGAGTATAAGAAGATTGGGAATCGTGAAACAATGAAGCCGATCATACTTGACGGCTACTTAGAGGATGAGTATATGTTGTTTTTCAGGGAGCATACTTTTGGCAGTGCTGACCCTGAGGACCATCCTGAGTTGGAAAAAATGGGAGGGGAGATAGCAAAGAAGATGAATGGATCAATCTGGGGAGCAAAAATCATAGGCGAGCTGCTCAGAGATAATTTGAATACTTCATTCTGGTCCATCTTCTAGCGAGACGGCATTCTAAGCTCAAAATTTCATGAGAGTAAACACCTTTGGCCAGTGATCATGAGTATTTGCCAGCTGCTGCCAGAGTGGGAAAAATGGCACGCCGGAGCCGGCTCTATCAAGGAATGGCACGGTTACGGTACGGAACGGCACGGCACACTTGTCAGTTACGTGTTGTGACTCATGTGTCCCGTGTCGTGACCATTTGCATGCCGTGTTCATCTTTGAAACTTTGGCACGACACGGCACGTGAAAGATTTAGTAACGGCACGGCATGGCACGTAGTCACGCGAGTCACGTGTAATTAGGACCATTAGATATTGATTTAATGGTGATCGTGAATAAACTAACCTAAATTATGATTAAATGGTCACGCGAGTCATGCGAGTCACGTATGGTCATGGCACGTTTAGGCACGGCGTGACTCATTTGGTGTGACCATTCGCGTGCCGTGACTATCCCTTGACATTTTGGTCACGACACAGTATGGCACGTGAAAAATTAACTTGGTCACGGCGTGTTAGTCACGTCACGGCACGTTTTTTTCCACTCTAGCTGCTGCCCAAGCGCCTACAGGTGACAAATTTAGCATGCGGAAACTCGGGGGAAAGACGTAAATACACTGAAATTAAAAGTTTTAGAGAACTAATGGTTCTTGGTCCTAATTAATATTGTACTCCTGTTCTTGAAAAAGGAAAGAAAAACAGGGTGCAGTTTTTGGTGGCAAAACATTTCAATCTACACGATTGTACTGATTTTATTGTAGAATGCGAAGCTATTGGTGACTGGAGAGATTTTACTTGGAGACTCACTCTGGGTGGCTTTTGACGACTAGTAATTGAAAAAACAAGGACCTGCTTTGAAGAAAAAAAAGAGGGACGGCTCTTATTGTTTTTATAGAAAAATCGATCGTGTTTGTATTTTAAATTGGTAATAGTTCATAAAAGGAAAAGGGTGGTCAATAATGATGAGGTTTTAATTTTTTTTTTTTTTGTTTTAAAGAAGTTACTGGTATGTAGAACTTATTATTATTATTTTGAGTAAAATGTGGATCATGTCCGTTTTTCATTGATAAGTGAAGAGGTTTGTAGCCCAAAAAAAATAAAGAAATTTGCTCAAAATAATTGAGCTATATATAAGAAGAAAATAAAAGTTGAAAAAGAAAGATGAGAGAGATTAAGAACTAGCTTTTGATCTAGCGGTAAAGACATATGGTCTCTAAAAGATCAAGAATTCAAAGGGAGTAAAATATTAAATAGTTGGATAATTTGATCTCTGACCTTTACTCAAAAGAGACGAGAGATTAAAGGGTGGATATAAAGATGAAATAAAAGGAGTGAAAGAGAAATGAGTTTGTCAATGTTGTCCGCTAGGTGTATTGTAGCTGCAGCCTAATTTCCTCAATCAGATACTGTACGTGTTTGTTTGAGTAAAACTTGTATGGCATGCATGCAGAAAAAGATGAGGGTTCAAATGTCTTTATTTTTTGTGTCTTCATCATGTCTTTATTTTTAAAACGTTAATAACTCCAAATTTAAATTATCAATATGAAAATAAAACTGTTAGATGTGATCTATGTTATTTTCTCTACGTACTCATAAAAAAATATTACATTTAAAATTTGTTTTTATGTGAATCAATAAGTTGAAAAATCAACGTCTTGAATTTATCCACATTAGTAAGTTTTTCCAAGCTCTTGATGACAACTAAAATAAAAATTAAAATGTCACAAGTTTTTATATGTACATAGTTAAAATCAGTGTTCTAAATAGCGCGCTATAGCATTTTTGGACGCCAAACGCTAAGCTATGACATCAAAATGCGCTACGGTCGCTATAGCGATGATAGCGGTCTGCTATTTGTGCTACGGCCGCTATACAATATGGATTTTTTTTTTTTAATAAAACCTATTTGGCAGCCACTGCCAAATTTTTCAAAAAAAAATATATATGGATTTTTCTAAGCAATTTATATGGGCTTTTAAATAAAGACCTAAAAAAGCTCAAACCGAAATTGAATTTGTTGCTACTTGCTATAGATAAATCAATTTGAAATTGGGAATAGAAATTGAAATTTGAATAGAAAAAAATAGATTATGTCATGAGTCATGATGCTTAAGATATTTTTAATAGGAAAAATCGATAGTTTATGATATTATTATGGATATTTTGAACTGCAATTTGGACTTTGTACTGGTTCAATATGAATATTATAATTTCTTAATTACTTTGGTGTTATTTATTGTTCTATGAGACTTAAGATAATGTTGATATTTAGTACAAATATTGAATATACGGAATCTATAAAAAAAACGCTATGTGGTATAGCTTCCGCTATAGCGATGCTATTTGTTATAGTTTTTTTTGTAGCTTGCCCGCTATGACGCTATAAACGCTATTTAGAACCTTGATTAAATTGATGTAGATCATATTTAACGGTTTTATTTTGACTTTCAAAGTTTTAAATTTTGAGTTATTCAAGTTTTTAGAAATGGAGGCATGATGGAGGCACAAAAAATTAATGGAGGCATTTGAACCCTTCTCGCAGAAAAATTGAGAGATAAAATATATTAATCATTAGAGCCATATTTTTATACAAATTAAAATAATTTTGCAAATTTGGGGGACCATCAACATGACAACTAAACATATTTAAATACTGCTCCGATATTCAAATATATGTTAAGTATTTATCATGAGGAGGAGGGATCCAATCACACTCTTTTTTTTTTTACACATCTTGACACTGTTTTTTTATAGGTCAATTTTGCGATTTCAAAATTCAAACAGTTGATCCGAACCGTTCAACATGATCACCATATTAAAATGTACTTGGAGATCAAATTTTATATTTTTTTGAATTTTTTTACTATTTATTAAGATGGTTACAAAATCGCTGTTTTTAATAATTTTGTAACCATCTTAATAAATAGTAAAAAAATTAAAAAAATATATAAAATTTGATCTCCAAGCACATTTTAATGTATCTATCATGTTGAACAGTTTGGATCGACTATTTGAACTTTGAAAATAGTAGATGTCAAAATGTGTCAAAATGATGTAATCCGATCCCTCCTCATTTATCATATCTGTTACTAAATACTAGTGTTCTAAATAGCGCGCTATAGCGTTTTTGGACCCCAAACGCTACGCTATAACATCAAAATGCACTATTTGCGCTATGGCCGCTATAGCGGCCGCTACAGCGCTATAGCTGTCCGCTATTTGCACTATTTGCGCTATACAATATGGGTTTTTTTTTAAGCAATTTATATGGGTTTTAAATAAAGATAAAAAAAATCTCAAACCGAAATTGAATATGTTGCTACTTGCTACAGATAAATCAATTTGAAATTGGGAATATAAATTAAAATTTGAATAGAAAAAAAAAATAGATTATGTCATGAATCATGATGCTTAAGGTATTTAATAGAAAAAATTGATAGTTTATGATATTACTATGGATATTTTGAACCGCAATTTGGACTTTGTACGGGTTCAATATGAATATTATAATTTCTTAATTACTTTGGTGTTATTTATTGTTCTATGAGACTTTAGATAATGTTGATATTTAGTACAAATATTGAATATACGAAATGTAAAAAAAAAATGCTATTTGGAATAGCTTCCGCTATAGCGACGCTATTCGCTATAGTTTTTTTTTAGCCTTCCCGCTACGACGCTATAAACGCTATTTAGAACCTAAATGCTGAAAGCATTCAAGAGCTCTTGTTTGAGGGTCAAAGATTTTTCATAAAAATTTATTCAAAGTTGAACCTAAATTACCTAATCAGCATCAATTTTTTACGAACAATTTAAATTTACAAAACATTTAAAAATTAATAAGTTATAAACTCATACTACCTATACAAAGATGAAACGATTTAGGTCTGAATTAAAAAAAATAAAATATGTTCAAGCCCTTCGCACAAAATCCATGGCACAAGCAGACCGCCGGTTCACCCTGACCGGCCCCGTGTTTCTTTCTAGTGATTGCGTCGAAATAATTTCTTAGATCTGTAACCACCTCTCCTCTTCTCTCATTCCAATTTATTACGGATTATGAGGATTCGTAATCACAAATCACTAATTTTAAGTTAATTATGCGGATTTCGTTGTGCATGGTCATTTAGTTTCGTTACAGTTTCCTTTTGTCATGAATTGGTCCGCAATGGCTCTCCAACAGCTCCGTTGTCCTGTTATTTGGAATTCATGCAAGTCGCAGATACAATCATCATTAACTCAAAAGTACAAGCTTAGTCACGGAACAAAATAAGAATCTGTTAATTGGCATAAACACATGCTTCTATCTCATGCACGTCAGGTGTTCGATACTAAGTCCAAGTGAACTTCACAAATTGAACCTTATTTTATTTGATTTATGTAACAGGTGTAATTTCTCATTCTGTTGGCCATAATGCAACAGTAAAGGATAACAAAAAAAAGTATGTCAGATAAAACAAAGGCAATGTTATCCATCTAGGATGAACCCATCTCAGAACAACAATCCTCCTCGAGCACGACTGATGATTCACCTGACAAGATAGCTTCACACCTCTCCTGAGATGCCTCTATTGTGCCATACATTGGACAGTTTGCGGAGGCACAGGTTCTCAATCTGTCGGTATAGGACTGAAGGAAAGACGGGGATGGAAATGGTCTGATGAGGTGGTACTTTGTGTGTCACCATGCTGGCAACACCCCTTCTAAGCATCCAATTGAGTTGATCAAGAGAATAAGAAAGATAGAATGTAGAAACAATAGAAAGAAGATAGAATAGAGAATCAAGATCTTTGCTTTATTTCTCTGTATCTTTTACAAAGTGTATGCTCTCCTATATATAGGGAACTCTGTACAACATATACAGCAGCTTACTTTGTAATCTAACTGCCTAACTAACTCTTGCTACAGTTTGACTTTGACTCTGATCATTGTCTGTAATTCTGAAATCTTCCAGTGTAGTCCTATTAGCCCCCCCGCAAGCGAAAGGGGACTCAATCACCGTGAGCTTGGACTTGAGAAAGGAGAACCGAGGTGCAGCTAAGGCTTTGGTAAAGACATCGGCCAGCTGGTCATGGGTAGAGATGAATCGAATAAGTAAAGAGCGATTTGCAACCCGTTCTCGGATGAAATGAAAATCTATCTCTACATGCTTGGTGCGAGCATGGAACATGGGATTCGAGGCCAAGAATGTAGCCCCGATATTGTCACACCAAAGCACAGGAGGGCCCGAAAGAGTGATGTGTAATTCAGCCAAGAGGTACTGTAGCCACACGACCTCTGCACATGTATTAGCAAGGCTGCGGTACTCCGATTCTGTGCTGGAACGAGAGACTGTGTGCTGCTTTTTGGAGCTCCAAGAGATCAGATTCGGGCCTAGAAAGACGCAATAACCTGAAGTGGATCGCCTATCATCAACGGACCCGGCCCAATCGGAATCACTATATGAATTGAGAGAGAAAGAAGAGGCCGGCTTGATAGAAAGACCATGAGAAATTGAACCATTCAAGTATCGAAGGATTCTTTTAACAGCAGCCCAATGATCGGTGGTGGGAGCTTGCATGAACTGAGACACTTTATTGACGGCAAACGAAATGTCCGGACGGGTCAATGTGGCGTATTGCAAAGCACCGACTATGGACCGATACAATGTAGGATTGTCAAACGGATCGCCCTCATGTTTAGAAAGTTGAGTATTTGGTACCATTGGGGAAGGAGAAGGTTTAGAGAGGCTCATGTTCACCCGAGTTAGTAGGTCCCGGATGTATTTTCCTTGAGACAAATGAAGGCCGGTTGTGGTGTGTGTAACCTCTATACCAAGAAAATAGTGGAGGGGTCCAAGGTCCTTGAGAGCAAAAGAGTGCTGTAGAGACTTGATGAGGCTGTGAATGAGAGCAAGGGTTGATTCTGTAACTATAATATCATCAACGTACACTAACACAACAAGAGTGCATGTCGGTGTAGAATGAATAAAAAGAGAGGGGTCATAATTAGAGGCACGGAAACCATGAGAAAGAAGAGCAGTACTAAGAGTGTTAAACCAGGCACGAGGCGATTGTTTGAGCCCATAGATTGCTTTAGAAAGGCGGCAAACGTGATTCGGTTTTGAGGGATCGACAAAGCCGGGCGGTTGTTGCATAAACACCGTTTCATGTAAATCACCATGTAAGAAGGCATTAGAGACATCCAATTGTCGAAGCGGCCAGTTATGAGACAGAGCTAGAGTAAGAACAACCCGAATTGTTGTGGGTCGTACAACCGGGCTAAAGGTTTCAAAGAAATCCACTCCCTCTTCTTGGTGAAAACCTTTGGCCACTAACCGAGCTTTATAGCGTTCAAGTGTCCCATCGGCATGTCTCTTGACCTTAAAGACCCACTTACACCCAATAATATTCTGACCCGGCATAGGAGAAACAAGAGACCAAGTTTGATTTGCACGAAGTGCATTAAATTCATTTGTCATGGCTGACACCCATTCTGGATAAACCTTAGCTTGGGCATAAGTATTTGGTTCTGTGAGTACAGCAGTAGATGAAAGAGCCACATAATCAGGGTGTAATTTAGGCCTTCTGGTGTGATCCCTGGTGCGAGTTGTCATAGGATGAACTGAGGAAGATAGGTGTTGAGTATTCTGAATAGAAACAGCAGGTGTAGAGGTAGCCGGATGTGGATTGGCGTCAAAAGCATTAAAGGAAGCAAGGGGATTGTCTGCAACAGGGGAAGAAAGAATAGAAGAGGGTGGATCAGCTACAGGTGGAGTTGGATCCGAAAAAGTGGAGGAACCACCTCTGGGATTCGCTACAACCAGTGTAGTATCCGAAAAGTTGGAGGAAATAGAGGGAGGATCCGCTGCAATTGGTGCTGGACTCGAAGGAGTAGAGGTAGAGTTGCTTGGATCCGATGTAACAGGAGGTGGTGTAGCCAACTGAGGAGGAGAGTTTGAGGATGCTACAGGAAGATTGGTTGTGCCAGAGCTAGAGCAAGTAGGAAACCAGGAGACAGAGGAAGGAATGTCTGTAGTTGCCAAAATACCTGTAGACTGAATAGATTTAAAATGAAAATTAGATTCATCAAACGTCACATGTCTAGACACAAACATAAAATTTGTGTCTAAATCCAAACATTGATAGCCCTTTTGATTAGCCGGATAGCCCATAAACACACAAGGTTTAGCCCGAGATTGAAGTTTATGATCATTGTATGGGCGCACATACGGGAAACACAAGCAACCAAGAACTCGTAAGGACCCGTACTCGGGTGCCTTGCCAAAAAGAGAAGCATAAGGAGAAGAAACATTGTTGCATGAGGGAAGGCGATTAATCAAGAAAACTATGCTTGAAAAAATTGCATCCCAAAATTGGTTAGGAATGGAAGCATGGTGCATAGAAGCAAGGGAAAGTTCAACAATATGCCGATGCTTGCGTTCGGAAATCCCATTTTGTTCGGGGGTATAAGGGCACGTGGTTTGATGAACAATAGAAGGTAATAACCGATCAATCGGTTTATACTCGGTGCCACCATCGGTGCGAAGGGTTTTGATGGAACAAGAGAGCAAGTTCTCAATTTGAGCTTTAATCAAAGTAAAAACATGAACAACTTCACTCTTTGCTTTCAAGAAATAAATCCATGTAAATCGAGTAAAGTCATCAACAAATACAACATAGTATCGGAATCCATTATTAGAAATAATAGGAGCGGGGCCCCAAACATCCGAGTGAACTAGCTCTAAAGGAGAAGAGGTAGAAGAAGAGCTAGGTGTAAAAGGGAGTTTATGTGCCTTTGACACACAACTATCATGACACAAACCCATTTTATTTGTTATACAAGGTAAAGAAAAAGATTGTAAATTTTTTGAAGTAGTAGAAGGTGAAGGGTGGCCCAAACGAAAATGCCATAGGTCAGCCGAAGCTTTCACACCAAAATAAGCTCTTGGAGATGAAGAAGGAAGAATGTAGAGGCCATTAAGAAGAGTAGCTTGAAGAAGGGTCTTCAATGTGCGGTGCTCCTTGATCACACAAAAATAAGAGCAAAATTTGATTACTATTGAGTTATCACGTAAAAGCTTGGAAAGACTCAATAGATTCTAAGTGAATGATGGCACATGAAGTACATCTTTTAAAAGAAATGTACAATTAGAAAGAGATAAGTAAGAAGAACCAATGTGAGCAATATGCATACCGGTACCATTACCAATTTGCAAGGCATCAAACCCGGCATATGGGATGTAAGAAGAAAGATTGTTGAGATCACTCGTCACGTGATGAGTGGCCCCCGAATCCAAATACCAATCAGAACTGGAAGTCGGACCTGGAGGCTGAGCACTATATGCCTCAAAGCTGGATGTTGCAGTAGAGAGTTGGGTATCAGCCTGAACCAGATTAGACTGGTACTTGGGCCGAAAATGAGAAGGAGGCTGAGAGGCAATATAATCAGTCAAGTGCCAACAGTTTTTGGCAGTATGGCCCTTTTTTACACAGATTTGGCAGATTTCGTTTTTATCAGGGTTAAAAGGTTTGTTGGGCCGAGAAGTGTACTGAGGCCTGGGTGTAAAATTCGACCTGGGAGCACCCGAACCAGCATACTGAGTGGGTGTTGTAGAAGTCGGTTTGTAGTTGTTATTGGATCGGGGCGGGAACTGGTTAGCAGGTCTCGGATAGTTAGGTCGAAAACTAGATCTGGGATTAGTGAATAAAGCAGTGGAATTTTGGAGAGAAGGTAGAGAAGAGGTGAGCAAACCAGATTGAGTAGTCAGTAGTGATTCGTGAGACAACAGGAAGGCATGAAGATCGGTGAGGTTGATCAGCTCAGACCTAGTAGTAATAGCGACTACAAAGGAGTTGTAGTCGGAACCCAAGCCAGCAAGAATGTGGCGAACCAGCTCTGAATCGGGAACAGGATCACCAGCAGCAGAGAGTTGATCAGCAAAACCACGCATCTTTTCAAAGAATTCGTTGCAAGAAAGGCCTCCTTTGACGGTGGATTGTAAAGAACGGCGCAACTCCATAACCCGAGCGGAGGAAATTGCTGCATAAACCTGATGAAGATCATGCCATAGAGATGCCGAGGTTTGACACTTCACATATTGAGACAATACCTCGCCAGAAATAGTAGAACGAAGCCAGCCAAGTAGTAATCGATCCTGCTTGTGCTAGGAAGAGAAAGCAGGATTAGGCATCAGCGTGCCAGTAGCTCCATTTGCCTGAATCTAGCGATCTGGTACCGCTCTTGTTGCATCAAGAAAATCTGTGAGCCCGAACCCGTCTATAATTGGCTCTATCTGTGACCGCCATGTGAGGAAATTGGTACGATCCAGCTTGATGGACACTGGGATGGTAATCTGAACAATCGGTTCTTGAAAGGTAGCAGTTGTGCGAACATCAGAATCTGCTATGGAAGGACCAGACTCCATTTTTTTTTGTTTAGAGGATCAGATGCTCTGATACCATCAAGAGAATAGGAAAGATAGAAAATAGAAACAATAGAAAGAAGATAGAATAGAGAATCAAGATCTTTGCTTTATTTCTCTGTATCTTTTACAAAGTGTATGCTCTCCTATATATAGGGAACTCTGTACAACATATACAGCAGCTTACTTTGTAATCTAACTGCCTAACTAACTCTTGCTACAGTTTGACTTTGACTCTGATCATTGTCTGTAATTCTGGAATCTTCCAGTGTAGTCCTATAAGTTGATATATGATTTTCAAACCTGTTATGGTATCATCAGTATTGTACCGGCAGTGGTGCTACAAGTTACTTTGACCGTTGACTGACAAGACAGTCATTGCTACTCAACTGGCAGTATGTCAGTATGCCTTGTGAGAAACAAAACGAATTCCACTAGGGGTTCTGAGCTGTTAGCAAAATGCCAGTACTGTACAACTACCAGAGACAGTGGATTGGCCTGATGAGGTGGTATTACTATTTAGTAGGTCACAGTGCGATTTTAGCTCGGGAGTCAGTTGTTTGGACGAGACAATTCTAAGCCGTCGCGTGCCCTATTGCTAATAATTGAGAATCATGGATGTTTTTGCATTTTAATCCTTCCATAAATATGAAACTTTTTATGAAACGGTTACAGTATCTTTGGTGCTGACAGACCACCACAAATATTATCTCAAATATTTTCAGTCGAATTTAGAATTCAAGAAAGACTAAAATAATTTTTTTGATAAAAGGCAACAAAGTGCCTGTTTCATGTATGAAACATAGGATGCAATTACATAGTACTAAGGAAGCTGTCCATTGCAACTAAACACAAAATAAAAGCAGTATAGAGCAAAACATATATGCCCTTCTTTTCAAAAGCCACCAAAACACAGTAATAGAAAAGTAAACTAAGTCTAAGCCTCCTAAACTGGAGCTGAGGTAATTAGATCCTAACTCTGGATCTGGACAAAAAGAACTGAAAGTTTTCATGTTCTGCTGTACGATTTCTATACATGATATTTTCGGTTGTCAAAAATATTGTTTGCATAGATGCATCTTTATATCTAGATATTTTCTTTTCTCAGAGGCCAATTATTAGGTTGATACAAAAATGGTCACATTATACAAAGGACTACCGTGCCAGACTGCCAGTAACATTAATTACTTACTGTTTTATTTTTAGACCAGATATTATTTTAGAGACCGAAACCACAGTGCCATGTAGCTAGTTACGAGATTGCTATTTCTATTGGCCCTGTTTGGTAATAGGTAGAGGAATAGAGCGAGTCCGTATCCCTTATTTTAGTAACCCAATTTCTTAGTTTTGATCCGCACCGTCCCATCAGAAATTCAGGCCAATCCGGTCCGTGGTGAAACGGACGGTGCTCCTTTAATATTTGTGTTAGAGCAGCTTGCACGGTCTAGATCAAAACTAAAAAAATTGGGTTACTTTAGGGGATCCAAATTCGAATAGAGTAGAGACCTACTTGTAAAAACAAAGGTTAAATAAGAATCGACATTTGATCTAGTAGCAAAAGCAATGTTCTCCGTGTGGAAGGTCACAGATTCGTAACCTGGAAGGGACAATTCTTTGTGGATTATTAAATAGTTGAATAGCTTGATCTCCATCTTTTACTCAAAAAACAAGTGTTTAACAGCAAAATTTCAAGCTCAATTCCAGTTATTTTATTTTCACAATTTTACTCAATTCCTTTCTGTTCAGCTGAAATAGAACCTCTCTTTCAATCTATTCTTCTTTTCCTTTCGAGCCGAACATATTTAGTTTTCAATTTAAGGAGGGCTCTGCTTCACATTTTGTAGGGCCCACGTTGCAGTGAGTCTGTAAAGAGGGTGTTTCATCATATATTGATACAGAGGATTCAGAATCACATGTACAATAGTCAACTACATAGTCTACATTTCACGAAAATTTCCAATTATTCTGGTTGGCACAGCCATAAATTAATAAAATTAACTTGAACCTCAAGTGCCTTTTTTAGAAGTCCATACCCAAGTAAACAGTCCACCTTCCCAGTCAATACAGCAACAAACATGTGGCTATCTGTGTGTCAATTTTCTCACTCAATTAATGTGACAAAAAACACGTCGCTATCCTTAGCCCCTTATTTTCCACAAGCGCACATACCCCCGACCTCTTTCACACCAAGAGATACAGTAACTAGAATAATTATCCTACTTTTTCGGTATCAGTAAACCTAATTAACCAAAGTGAAAATAGCCGTACGCTTTCTCCTTCTCCCTCGTGATAAAATAATTGGTTGAAATTTTTTTGTGATTTAACATATTTTTTGTAAACTTAAATTAATAAATGTACAAAATCATTTCTTTTAGGAAACTCTTCAGTCATAATGTAATATGAAAGATGACAATTTATTTTGGAATTTGTTTACTATTTTTTATGATTTATGAAAGATGGCACAATATCAGTCTAATTTAGTGTTATTCAGCGTAATTTAACATAATTTCAAGTAATTTAGTGTATTTTAGTATAATTTAACATAATTATTGTAATTTTAATGTAATTTAGTGTAATTCAGCGTAATTTAACATAATTTCAAGTAATTTAGCGTATTTTAGTATAAATATGCTACTTATATATAAAAAAAAAGCAATCTAACAAATATTTAAAAAAAATTGAATTTTTTAGAGTTAGATTTCAGCATTTTTGCTATTTGTCTCTAAAAAAAAAAATTAGTACTGGTCATTTTCTGACTGGTACCGAAAAAATAAAAACCGGCTAGAAAATGGCCGGTATAGATATTTTTATAAATTTCCAACAACTTTGGGTATATTTATTAATTTGTAATTAACTTTGGATGTTAATAAAAATTTCGGGCCCAATTCAATCGAAGTCAATAACAACTATTGAATTAATACAAAATAAGTAAAAGGCTACAATTCTTTACAAAAAAAAAAAATTACTCCAGATCTCCCAATTCCAGGTTTATAAAAGCTATTTTTGTTTTGTAAAACAGCTAAAATATAAAATACTACTTTATATGTTTTTCTTCATGAGATACTATACTATGAAATACTCTATCATTTGATCATTCTTTACCATATAAAAGAGCAAGAATCTGATATTTCTTTAACAAAAAGAAACTTAATTTGGTGTGCTCCTTGTTGCAATTTTAGTTTTTTTTTACATGATATGACGTCCCACTCTCTCTATTTTTTTTTTTTTCGATGTTGGCAAATGATATGGCATCCCACTTTATTTTTGGGAGGGGGGCTGCTGTACGGTGTGGCATCCAAGAGGGGCGAATTCACATCAACTCAGGTTACCTCATTGAAGACAATTATGATCGGATGGTTCTTTTAACATGACACGAATCTCAAAACAGACACCCTACAGTCTCCATAGCTAGGCACCGGATTGAGTTTGGCCCAGATAGATTTAATCTGGACCGTCCGTTTCAATTTGCTTGAGTCAGGTACCTGGGAGGATACGGATCCAAGAGGGACGCCATACCATGTACTTGCCTTCTTATTTATGAAATTTCCTCATGTCTTTTTCTATTTTTAATCTTTCTTTTTTCTATTTACTATGAATAAAAACTTCGGTTGCATAGCAGCATGTGAAGCTAAGAAAGTAAACATTTGAATATCGGCTAACGCGTCACCGTTGGTTAATATTTTGACAACACCATTACTACGAAATAATAACCGATTTACTTCATTAACTCTCTCACTGATTGTTCGGCCCTACTGAAACAATCAAGCTACAAAAAAGACTGGATATTGTATTCCTGTTGACATTTTGAAATGCACCTCTCCTATTTGTCAACTGGATATTGTATTCCTGTTGACATTTTGTGTGACTTACCTCGCTCCTTCCCCTCTTGCTCTCCAGTACCTCTTCCCATTTACCTCCCTATATATAACCACAATCAAGCTACAAAAAATTCATGTTCCATTTCATCCATATTACTTAATTCTGCTTCTGAAACTTCAACAACTACAGAAGTGAAGGTTAGTTTTCTGTAAATATATTATAGACATGGTGAGCCTTCTCTTAAATTAGCTCTGAAGTTAAGTTTAAAACTCAACTCAATTGTCCAGCTTTTGACCTCTTTTGATTTCCATTAGGACAAACCAAAAAAGTATGGTCATTTAATGGAAAAAGACAAACTTCTCACATTTTACCAATTACAATTCTGTTTAGCTTACTGATAATTCTAAGCAGGTAATTAATTTGTGAATATTTCTCCAAAATGTGAATAATTTGGGATATTTCTTCCAAGTTAAGAAAAGATATAACAACAAGTTAACAGTACCTACTACATAAACAGTCTTGTAGTCTGTGAACCAAAATTACAAAATAAAAAGGTAATAATCTTTCCAATGAAGTCAACAAATTGTTGAAAAAACATGTAATTTAAAGGTTGGTAATATCGATTGAGTACTATTTGCTAATCTACAAATTATCCGTATTGTAATTTGATGACAAAAAAGACTTTTGCACCATTGCTTTATAATGTAGAAAGACACTTTAACTTTGTCAGGTTGTTGGCAGCTATAATTTACCTCACTAAGAAAAGGAGGTGAAGTGCAGTATGGGGGGCACAACAAGCATGTTTTATTCTGGAGCCGTGGAAGCAGCAGCTGGAACAATAGTAAGTGGTGTTGTCTCCTCAATCACAAGCGGACACGAGATGCAAGAGGGACTCGATGTGACTCTATATAGCCTGCAACAAGAGGTGATCAAAATCCAATCTGCCATTGATGCAGCAAGAGGGCGACGGATTACCAGCCAAAAGTTGCTCCAGTGGTTGGCACAATTAATAAATGCAGCATACCTTGGGGAGTACTATCATCGTACCTTTAAAAACCAGAGTTCACTTCCTCCAATGATAGCTGGTACTGAAGGTACAAGCAATTTGCTTAGTGACGCCACCAATCGTGCAGTCAAACGCCAGCGGACGATAAGAACCCTGCTTTTTGTTAATGACGAGCACAGGGTACTCCATGATGTACTGAAAATGTTGAAAAGTATTGATATATGTGCGTTCTTATTCATGGTGAATGCCCAACCTGAAAGGCCTATGAAAAGGTACCTCTACATGGACCACACCTGGTTAATAGGTCAGGGTAAGGAAAGAGAGCAAGTTATGAAATTCTTGTTTGAACCAAGCTTGGCTGGTGAAAATAATGTGAATATTCTTCCAATAGTTGGTTCAAAGGGAGCAGGAAAGACCACTCTTGGCCTTCACTGTTTCTATGATCCAAAGGTGCAAAATCATTTTTCCTTGAAAATTTATATTCCTCGGCCACTTATTGGATATTATGGTTATCCTAAGATTTTTACACAAATTCTAAAGGGACGTAACAGTACTCAAATAACCAATTATGATGAGAATACATTGCTAGTGATGCTTAAACAGAACCTCAGCTCAGAGAGGCTTTTGCTAGTGATGGACGAAGTTTGGCATGTGGATTCTAAGGTTTGGAGTGCCCTGTTAAGTTGCCTAACATGTGGGAAACAAGGAAGCAAAATCATTTTAATAAGCAATGTAATTCGTTATAATAAGATTAAGGAGATTGTAAAACCAGGGAATGTGCAGCCGATCATACTTAACGGCTTTTCCCAGGAGGAATATATGTTGTTTTTCAGGGAGCATGCTTTTGGTAGTGCTGACCCAGAGGATTTTCCTGAGTTAGGAAAAATGGGAGGGGAGATAGCAAGGAAGATGAATGGATCAATATGGGGAGCAAAAATCATAGGCGAGCTTCTGAGAGATAATTTGAATGCTCCATTCTGGTCCATCTTCTTGCGAGATGGCTTTCTAAGCTCAAACTTTAATTCGCATAATAAATACCTTCAACCAGTGATCTCTACTATTTCCCAGCTGCTGCCCAAGCACCTAAATATTGTCGGCTGGGGTTGGAGTAGGGGATCACCACAGGATGAACTCAAAAGTACTTTTAGAGAACTAATGGTTCTTGGCCCTAAATATTGCACTACTGTTACTAAAACAGGAAAGAATTCTGAGGTGGAGTTTTTGGTGGCCAAACAATTCAATCTACATGAATGTATTGTTTTCACAGGAACATGTAAATCTATTGGTGACGACCAGTAATTGAAAAAACAAGACGGATCTACTTCAGAGAAAAAAGAGAGAGGGTTTGCTCGTATTGTTTCTTTGGAAAAATGATCATTAAAAAAAAAAAGGTGATAAATACTGATGAGATTTTAGTTTTTCGAAAAACTTACCGTGTGTAGAAATTGTATTGTATGGCGTGCAGAACAATTGAGAGAATAAAATATATATATAAATCATTGGAGCAATATTTTTAATACAATTTCAATAAATTCCTTGGTGGTTTAGATAAAAAACCAGAAAAGTTTAATACATAACAGCAATACTGTACGCTGGCACGAGCATTGGAAACTCACTTCATATTTCTCAGAATGGATGCATCTTGCTGTAATTGTATATGTTTGTAATTAAAGATTTCCAAAGTGAATGGATTCATCTAGATGCATATTTGTAATTAAAGATTTAAAATTAGATAGCTAGCAGAATTTTCTTTTCTATTTTAAATTCAGAGAAAAAACAAAAAATAATTTTATAAGTTTTTTTAGTCTTCTAAATAATGTCTAACAGTGAAACAAACTTGTAATCATTGTTTAGTGTCTAGTGAAAACAAAAATAATACACATTATATGCATATAGTAGTTAAGTGGGTACCATTGTACATTTTCGGCACAACTCCTTTAACCTCCTTTGTCTCTTAATCTCAATTAATCTAGCTGAATACCCGCTCCTTCGTCCGGATTTAGATACCTTCTTAGTTCTTGATAAAATTAGAGAATGGATTGAATTATTGCTTTATTGATTGATTGTTCATAATTTACATCTTATAGATCAGTCTATTTGTAAGTTTACAATAGCCGTTGGAAGAGAAAGATTAAAAGAAGAAAGGAAGTAACGGTAAAAAGAAAACAAAAGACGCAGTGATGGCAAAATAGAAAGTACATGGGTTTGTGCTATTTTGTCATTTTATAGTCAACACTCTCCCTAAAATTAGACTAGTATAGATCAAATGAGCCTGACTTGCATATAATTTCTTCAAAATGTTTCGTGTCTAGGGATTTTGTGAATATGTCGGTCAGTTGCTCCTTGCTACACACATAGGGAGTTCCAATTTCATTTGATTGCACTTTTTCTCTAACAAAGTGACAATCCACTTTAATATGCTTTATTCGTTCATGGAACATCAGATTCGAAGCAATGTGTCTAGCAGAGTTGTTATCGCAAAACATCTTTATAGGTTGCTTGTGTTGAATTCCCATATCTTGTAGTAGTTGCTTGAGCCATGTAAGCTCACTTGTGGTCGTGGCCATAGCTCAATATTCAACCTCCTCACTTGATCTAGCTACAACAGTTTGCTTCTTGCTTTTTCTATATTGTGAGATTTCCTCCAACAAACGTGCAATAACCGATGGTTGATCTTCTATCACAACTCCCGGCCCAATCTGCATCCGAGTAACCTACAATAGATAAATCATTATTTTTCTTAAACCATGAACCTCAATTGGGTGAAACCTTAAGATATCTAAGAATGCGAACAATAGCATCCATATGACTTGTACGTGGAGCATGCATAAATTGGCTTACCACACTAACCGCAAATGAAATATCGGGTCTAGTAACAGTTGTTGGATTGTGCAATAATTTACTTGCATGTTTGATTAGATTTGCAAAACATATATTTGTTAAATTTTACAGTTTCTTGTCTTGAGATATTGTGCAGGTTCATGATGATATAAATTGCTACATATATATCAAAGATGCATGATCAATTGCTATACTTATCAATGATGAGTCATGAAGAACCAAGCACTGGACTTAGAAGTATCACCTCAAGATTAGGTTTAGATATCTGTAAAATTGATAAAGTATGCTTGAGAATGTGCTAATTTGGGCTAACCGTTGCAACGGTTTAATTAAGCGTTATAACGGTTTAATTCAATACCTCAGAACACAGCCAAATCGATTTAATTCGTTGCAACGCTCAAATAACCGTTGTAACAGAATAAATCAAGTTTGGACCCCAAAACTTCCAGAGATAACCGTTATGACAACCGTTGCAATGCTTATAAGCATCAGGGTTTCCCAACGCAGCCAAATCTGCTAACTGGGGCTAACCGTTGCAACGCCTATTCTTCCATTACAACGGTTAAGGCCAGTTACCTTATTTTGTTTCTCTCTCTATAAATAGAAGCAAAATCTATGTTTGGATTATCACTCTAGCCGCCCCCAACTGCAATATTTCGAATTCTTTTTAGATATAGAGAAAGCCATTGTTGCTTGTGCACACAACTTCAATATTCATACAACAATCTCAAGCATACTCAACCACAATCAATCTTGTGTAAGAAGTAGAGTGATCCGTGTGTGATCATCTTGTTTGTTTCATACATTTGAGCCTTTAGTGCTCGTGAGCCATTTTCGTGCTCGGGCCGAGTGATTTCTCAAGCTTTGTAAGGGCTCACCGGTTCCACCTTATACTCCTTTCTCATTGGGTAAAGAAAGGCATGCCATCTCGAAGGTCGCGAGCCCCGGAGACGTAGGCGTTAGTGCCGAACTCCGTAAATAACTCTCGTGTCAAGTGTCTCTTAACTCTTCTATTTATTTTACGCACACTTGTTTAGTTTAAAGTTATTCTTGTTTCCGCCAAGAGTAACACATACACACGTTAGTTAAAAGTACCTAGATTTAAAATTTAAAAGGCCCCATATTCACCCCCCTGGCCTCTAGGTGCCTTAGGGACCAACAACAGTAAGATAAATGAGTTTGTCCACAAGTGTTTGGAATTGTCCATCATCTTTTATGGATTTTCCCTCCTCAAGATTTAATTTTTTTGTTAATTTCCATTGGGTATAAGTTGGCTTGATATCTAATTTTATCGTTTCCTTTAATAAGTCTGTGATATATTTTATTTGTGAGAGAAATAATTCTTTACTTGAATAAGCCAATTCAATACCTTAAAAATATTTAAGTTCACCTAAATCTTTGATGCATGTCCAACTTATTTTTTAAATAATGCTTAATCAATCCAATATCACATTCATTTTTCGGTAATTATTAAATCATCAACATATACTAAAACAATTGTTGTTTTGGTTTTGGTTTTGGTTAATTTTACAAACATAGATGAGTCGGACGGACTTTTGGAATAACCAAACTCTAATAATGCATGGCTTAGTTTTGCATACCAAGAACGAGGTGATTGCTTTAAGCCATAAATTGTTTTGTGCAATTTACATGCCAACCTTTTATTAGTTTTATTATTGTGGTCAGGTGATAAGCTCATATAAAGTTCCTCATTGCTCTATTATGGACCATCTTCTTGCAAGATGGTTTTCTAAGCTCACAATTTCTGAAGAGTAAAGACCTTTGGCCAGTAATCAAGACTATTTTCCAACTTCTGCCAAGCGCCTATAGCTGGTGAGTTTCGTGAAAACATGGGGAGAAGAATCACAACTAATTCGTGAATACAATGCACTTAAAAGTTATAGAGAACTAATGGTTCTTTGTCCTAGGTCAACGGTGAACACTCGAATTTTTTCACGCATAAGAGAGGTCTGTGCTAGGGTGATACGTTGTCACCGATGTTGTTTATTTTGGTTGCAGACTCTCTTAATAGGTTCATTCAAAATGTTTCGGGACTAATTCCATGACATATCTTCTTGCCACCAGAGATAATTCAGTATGCAGACAATACCCTAATTATTTGTGAGGCGCACCCGACTACACTGAAATTGATTAATCATGTTATCAGTATCTATGCGAAATTAATAGGGTTGAGAATAAACCACAACAAGAGCTCCTTTGTTCCAATAGCTATTTCGCAAGGTCTGGTCCGAGTGGTTCAAAGTATCCTACAGTCTCCTCTGGCTTCCCTGTCGATAAGATACTTAGGATTACCACTAACGATTAAGAAATCGAAGCCGATGCTTTCGGCTGTCCAGAGTAGGATAGATGGTTGGAACTCCAATTTTTTGTCGTTCGGAGGTCGAGTAACTTTGGTCAAGGCAGTTCTGTCGGCAATGCCACTACATTACATGCAGGCCTTGAGAATACCGGTTGGAGTGATCAAACATATCGACAAAATGAGAAGGAACTTCCTTTGTAAAGGTAGCAAGACCTGTAAAGGCATCAACTGCTTGGTTAATTGGGAAAATCTGTGTTCTTTGAAAATTAATGGGGGTTTGGGAGTGATTGATCTTGCCCAGCAGAATGATGCACTGCTGACTAAATGGGTATGGACTTTAGACGGTAATCCAGAGGGTCTCTGGTGTTACACCAAAAGGTATAGTACAAAGTTTCAGTACAGTAAACTGCACTTTTTAACCTTCAATACACTTTTCGGTTTAGACTGCAAGTATACAATCCTATCGAGTAGTATAAATTCGGGTATCGATCACAGGGACGGTTCAAGTCTTAACTAGATTTATACCTAAATTAAATAAAGACTAGAAGTTGGAAAATGTTGGTTTTGGTTTTTAAGATTCCTAACAGTTCAATGACAATAATTAAATGTAAGAAAGTAAATAAACTTGGTTTAAATCAATAGCAAAAAGGCATTTCCAGGGTTATGACTTCATCTCAGTTTTGCCTCGAGGTACCCGGTCCGTGTAGTGTCCTACACGGGCCGTGTCCAATGTGCACGGGCCGGGTACTGTCATGCACGGTCCGTGTGGCCCTCGAGTGAATGCAGCAATTACTGTTTCTTTGTGTTGTTCCTTTGTGTAGGGTTCTACTAACCAGACATAATGTTCCTAAACCTCAACTGTCGTCTGTTGGTTCATTAACTTGGTATGGAATTGCAATATGTGCCCTCGTCGGGTTCTAGACCTCAACTGTCGTATGTTGGTCTGAATTACCTAGTTGCTTGTTTGGTATACTAAAGGTAACCTCATTCCGTCGATATGAGGAAATGTTCACCTGTCGGCTACTACTTGGTTTCACCTTCCGGATCACTAATCCTACCTCATGTACTTAGTTTGGTTGAGAGATTATAAGGGCCAAAGTACCTTCTAGATGTGCGCATTCATCTAGTGGTAAACCAATAAAAATCAAACAACTTAGACTAAGCAATTAAAATCAAACACAATCAAGCAAACACAAATTTCAACAAAAGAACCCAATAACTAACATGCAAAACAAAACATTCGATTACATCACAACTCTAGAAACTAAAAGTCTACTCTAACATGATTAAAAAGCAAATAAAACAAATAAAGATAAAGGAGTTCATAGAAAAACTCGAAAAACAATGAAGATCCGTCGAAAACTCGCGTCTTTCGCTTCTCAACTTTGTCTCCAAGCTTAGCCGCCAAGTCCCAACCCTAGAAGATGCTTCTCTGCTCCAGAATATCTCCTCCTGGTGCAAGAAATCCCGGTTATATGCTTTTCTGGCCGACCTTCCTTCAATTAGCCTTATTTCCAAATTCTGGATCTGTTTCCGAAAATGCTTGACACGACTCGTGTGAAATTCTACACGAACCGTGTACCTGTGTCTCTAGCTCATATTGTAGATCTTCTTGCAATCTTTCTAAAAAGTGGTTATACACTCAAAACGGAGTTACGAGTCAAAATCTATGACCGTTTTAATTTCAGGTGCTGAGATTGGTGTCCTGGTCGTGTCTGTGGTCGGGCAGAGGGTTGTACGGTCCGCATAAGAAGGTACATGGACCGTATATAAACCTTCGAATTCCAGATTCTTCCTCGGTTTCGCCCGTTTTCTGCAAAGTAAGAACAAATGCACAGCAGTACCACATTCTATAGATATTCAATGAAATAAACACGATTTGACAGTTTTAGGCACAGGTTTTGGTACAAAGTTTGGTCGGAATATAGATACGAAAGCGAGATATCATCTGGCCTACTACCTTGTGTAGACTCCATGGAATATCTACGGCATATCAGATAGAATTAATTGGAGCCTCTACAACCTCCTTTTTCATCAAGGACCTGGGGAAACTTCTTCTTTTTCATTCCTCTTCAATTAAATTAATAAATGATGAAACAACCTGGCGTTGGGAAGCATCCGGCGTATTCAGTTGCGCTTTGGCGTACAAGGCAATGCACTACACGGGCATCGTTTCATCAACTCAAGAAAAAATTTGGAAACTGAGGATTCCTATGAAGATCAAAAAAATTATCTGGCTTATGTTAGACAACAAAATCTTGACTCAGGAGGTCCTGCTAGGAAGGGGTTGTGCGGTGCAAACGGGTTGTCACCTCTGCACGGCAAATTTGCTAGAAACAAAAGATCATATATATCATGTGGGATTGTCCTTAGGCAGCAAGATTCTGGAGAGGGCTCCTAGCGCATCACAATATCACCATATGTAGCAATCAGAGTATACGGCATGTTTGGACAAGGGGAATGCATGGAATGACTGTAACAGAGAGGGAGCGTTGGAGTATAATTTGGGCTGCAGGGGTTTGGGCGCTCTGGCGTGAGAGAAACAGAAGAATTGTTTCAAACAAGCATTGCGAAGTGCATTGTTTGTTAAATTATACGGCCTTAGATATTTATCAATGGATGAATTCGGTTTAAAGACATCATGTAATGTAATATATATATTTTTTATTTTGTAATTAGTAATAGAGTAGGAATCTTGTAAATAATTTTTTTTATCAATATAATTGTTGGCTCTGCCAACCTTAAAAAAAAATGGTTCTTTGTCCTAAATATTGTGCTCCTGTTATTACTAAAGGAGGCAATTATCGGGTGAAGTTTTTGGTGGTCAAACATTCCAATCCACATGAAAGTACTGTTGTCATTGCAGAATGCAAACCTAGTGGTGATGACTCACCAATAATTGAAAAAACAATAGGGACTGCTCATATTGTTCCTTTGGAAAAAACGATCGTGTTTCTATTTTTGAATTTGTAAATGGTCATACAAGGAAAAGAGTGCCAAAAACTAATGAGTTTTTGGTTTTTTGATACATCCAAAGGGTATATGTAAAAAGCTTTATCCTTAAATACACTTTCGGTTCAGATTGCAAGTATACAATCTTACCGTGTAGTATATTATCGAGTATCGAATCACAAGGAGTAAGGTAAATACTTAGTTTTCAACTTTATATGATAAATTTCAGAAAAGAAAGAAAGTAAAGTGCAATATTGAGGGGGTTTTTGTTCTAACAATCCTAGAGTTTGGGTTCAATACCCTAAAAGAAGATATTGTAACAATTAAACTAAAAACTGAAAATTAAAAGAGAATTTTGGTTACTTTCAAGGTTTGGAAGTCTAGGGGCATTCGGTCTACAATCCCTTGCTAATTCTATCTACTCGGTTTGTTTAAATTCATGTATGATTTGATGAGGTTTCTAACCTAATATGTTAAAAATGGTCACTTTCGTGAATTAATAACGTGCCTAAGTAATTCGGACTTCACGGTTAGGTCATTCACCCTAGCTACCTAGACCATAAGCTCTTGTTAGTCTCTCCTCTCCTCGAATATTGGTACTTCTCAATTAAGTCCATGATACCAATATTCGACTCGATTTGAGATGTCCTAATTAGGATTTGACTTCACGGTTATGTTCTTCACCAAGTCCCTAACCTTAATTTCTGTAGTTCCGGCTTAGATGAAATTGGTTAGAATCTTAATCTAAACCTAAGGTATTTGCATTCACAATTTGGTACTATCCTATTGATCCTAGTCAATTTTGGTTCTTTTGAAACCAAAACGAGATGCTACAATTCAAGTACTAATTATGTATTTAACACAAATTATTTAAATCATAGAAATTAACAATCAAATCCTAATAAACAATCATAATAAAAACAAATAACCGAATAAAATAGAATTAAACAAGTTCATGCATTGACCTAAACCCCTAGAGAGAGAACTACTCCCTCTTGGAGAGAAACATTGCAAAGTTTGGCAAAGAATAAGAAGAAATGAAATAAAGAATAATTACACCCTTTGAATCTAGAACCTCAATCTTGCCGAATCTTGCTCAGGAAACTATTCTTCTCCTTGCTTGAAAGCTTTACTTCCTTCAGAATTTATCGCTAAGTTTTGTGTGTAGAGAGAGAATGAGATGTGTTGTAAGATGATCCTTGAATGGAAATGAGTCCCTCCTTTTAAAGCAAGAGATCATGCCCAATTTAGAGGCTAGAATGTGGAGTTAGTGGGCGCTCTTTTTACATTGCTTCCCTGGCAAGCATGTCTATTTTTGGCTCTTAAAACGTGTCCTTGGAGTGCCAAAAATAGAAACCGTGTTAAAACAAGGTATTTCCGGCTGACTGCGGGTCAAGTTCATCCGCACTGCGGGTGGTCTCACCGCAGTGGATCTGAGTTTCCTTATTTAACTTTCCTGGATTTCTGCGAATTCATCGAGTGCGGGTGGTACTGCGGATGGATGACCCGCACTGCGGGTGGATTATGTGTTGTTCTAAAGTTTCTGAAATCGGCTAAGTATTGAGTGCGTCTGGGCTGACCCGCACTGCGGGTGGATTTCTGTCCACATTACGATCGGGAAAAATCCTGCGCAGAGCTGAGAGGTTGGAAATGCGGCTAAGTACCCAGTGCGTCAGCACTAGTCCGCAGTGCGTGTGAATCATCCGCACTGAGAGATATTTTCGCCATTTTGCATCATATCTTACAATGAAAAGCCAAATAATCGCAGTAACATGATTCCAGGTGTATTTTAATCATTTTATATCCTAAAAACAAGATATTTGAGGTTGTTTTTTGATAAAATCTAGATCAAATATGTATATAATTTATGCTTATCATTTTTCCAAGTACTTGCCGTATTTACATATTATATAACGTGCAGAAAACTAGGGAGACTAAAATAAATTAATCATTCGAGCAAAAGTTTTATACAATTTCAGTAAATTCTTGGTGGTTTAGATACAACCAGCAAAGTTTAATACATAACAGTGATAATGTAGGCTGGCATGTAATCTCACTTCATATTTCTCAGAATGGACGCATCTAGCTACATATTTGTAATTAAAAATTTAAATTAGATAGCTAGCAGAATTGTCTTCTCTATTTTAACATCAGAGAAAAAAAAATGATAGTTATATGTTTTTTTCAGTGTTCTAAATAGCGCGCTATAACGCCGCTATAACATTTTTGAACCCCAAACGCTACACTGTGACATCAAAAGCGCTATTTGCGCTACGACTGCTATAGCGGTCCGCTATTTGCGCTATACAATATGGGTTTTTTTTAAGCAATTTATATGGGTTTTAAATAAAGATAAAAAAAATCTCAAACCAAAATTGAATTTGTTGCTACTTGCTACGGATAAATCAATTTGAAATTAGGAATAGAAATAGAAATTTGAATAGAAAAAAAGTCCAAATTGAAATTAAAATTTGAATAGAAAAAAAAAATATTATGTCATGAATCATGATGCTTAAGATATTTTTAATAGGAAAAATCAATAGTTTATGATATTACTATGGATATTTTGAACCGCAATTTGGACTTTGTACGGGTTCAATATGAATATTATAATTTCTTAATTACTTTGGTGTTATTTATTATTCTATGAGACTTTAGATAATGTTGATATTTAGTACAAATATTGAATATACAAAATGTAAAAAAAAAAACGCTATTCGCTATAGCTTTTTTTTTCGCCTTCCGCTACGACGCTATAAACGCTATTTAGAACCTTGGTTTTTTTAGAGATCTAAATAATGTCTAACACGGAAGCAAATTTGTAAACATTGTTTAGAAATATAAGTAGGGGTCCTAAGTCCTAACTTAAGAATTTATTTCCTAGACAGATTTGCCCGTCTTTCTAACAGTTCTCAATTCTGATACCCCTTTTGATACCAGCAGCTAAACAAATCTGCTACTAGAATAGGTGGCCAGTACCAAATGCATTTAGTTCAGAATTCAGGTAAGAAAGGCAAGTAACTGAAAATCTGGTATGGTTACATATATAGTATGATAAAGTGACTGAATGCTTATATAATGTGAAAGGTATAATTTAGCAAATATAATCCTAAAATAATTTGAAAATCTTTGAAATGGCAGACTTAAAAAAAAAAAAAAAAAAACATACGACATATGAACCCCCCATACTTTTGAAAAAAACATGTAGACATTCTTTTAAATTAGTAAAGTTTATGTAAAGCAAATATATATATATCTCAAAATCAATTGAAATAGTACCATTATGGTGATGCTTGCTTAGCATACTTATTCACTACCGTGAATTTAAATGCCCATTTCTGTATCTTTTATCTATTTCGATTACTTTTCCTTTTACTTCTTAATTTCCAGAAATAAAAGAAACTACAGAAAACTGTTGATCTTTCAAATTATAAAAAAATGTTAAATTTAACGAAGAAATTTGATGTATGGCTTCATTTTATTTTGAAAAAAAATGTTTTCTGATAAGTGATCGGACAACCAGAAAATAGGAGATATTTAATGTTCGAGATGTGAAACTTGGGACAGATAAGCTAAAAAATCAACACGTGATACGAGGGTACTACTTTATCTTGAGATCAATCAACGACTCGATCGCACAATACACTAAAATGCAGTCTTATCTCAAACTTAATTTATTTAGATGATTTATTCACTAAATTTAAATTATTTATTTGATTTTAGTTATATCATTTTAGCAAAGCTAGGGTGTGATGTGCTCATCAAGATGGTTTGGTGAGCACAACTCCAAAAGTCTATCGGATTAGCTTCAAACGACAAATCCAAGCTGTTGAAATCTATCTACTTCATGAATGATATATGTATATAAAATTTTTTAGAAGTTTCGAATTCATTTAGTAAAAAGTCGAGCGGTAAAAAAATGAACTTTTTACAAGGTATTTTATAAGTTATATTATGTATTCATTTTTTTTCATTTTCATCATTTTTTTTACTAGTTGATCTTATACTAAATGAATTCAGAACTTCAAAAAAATTTCATGTACATGCATCACTCATTAAGTAGATGAATTTCAACGGTTTGGATTCGTCGTTTGATGCCAATCCGATAGACTTTTAGAGTTGTGCTCACCAAACCAATTTAGTAAGCACATCACAGCTTAGCTTTGCTCATATAATTTTATAATAAAGCCCACAGTATTATTATGTAAGGAAGTTACAGGTCCTTCGTGGGCCTTCATTGGACTCAAATGATCTTCCGCTCGGGTTGTTATTAACATGCATGGATGATATTGGGCCGTCTCAATATAATCAGATATTCGAATGGGCAGAAATTGGTACCAAGTCATGGGCCGTTTTGCTTAAAATGTTGGGTTCAATATACGCACCTCTGGACAAATTATATATTAGACAACATATACTTTTCAACATATAATTGATTTTTCGTTCATTTTTCAACATTCTAAAGTATGCGTTTTAACATACACTTTATTGTTGTTTTTTAAGTTCGTTTGTTCTGTATAAGGTTTAGAGAACAAATTAATGGTTAAATTTGCGAGGCTGATTTCGTGAATATATATATAATAAACAAACATATATTTGTATCGGACTTGATTATTTGCTAGTTAATCATTTTTTGTTTATATTTTGCTGTATGATTTATTGTTATTTAGACATTGTTAGTCATATAAATGAAAACTTTCAAATTTGGAACTTGTATTTATATATGCAGTTGTTGTCTATCAGTCATTATAGTGACAAGTTTAGAATTTATAATAAATTGGTGAGACCAAAAATTTGTGATTCGAATATAAATTTAAAATAATTCGTTTCTGATACACAAATAACATATCAAAATATTAGTAATTTCTTAAAAAATAAAAATAAACTAAAAAGTTCTTGAAGTATAAAAGTAATAAATATCATAATATTTCAAATTTAATATAAATATTATATAAAAATTATTGTTATTGACAAATGCACAAATTAACTTGGTAAAATAACTATAACGATAAACAAAAAGAATGCACTTCAAAACATTCAATGGCCAACTTGATAAAAGTAAAAAGTTAAAAAAAAGAATGGGAAAAATGTGGAGGCATGAGTCGATGGTTTTCACCATGCATATAAATCATAAAGAAAAGGAGCTATAGCTCGCTAATGTCTAGACACTCTGTAGTTATTATGAATTCATATATTCTGCAGTAATGCACCGTTTGAGTTAAGATATGAACTGTCTGATTTAAATCCATACTAATATTAAATGGCCATGTACATTATAGGTGTGGATCGGATTGACTCGATATTAATTATATTATATGACCGAAAAATTAACTCAAACGGTGCGTTAATGCAGAGAATATGGATTCATTTATCACTCACTTCTTATTTTTGGACACTTTATCCGATGAAACAGAAAGAAAAAAAGTCAAATTAATTTCCATATAGTAACAAGGCACAAATAATGATCACTTTGTTACGATAAATTACTTCCAATAAAAATTGGTTTTACAATTTTATCAAAGATAAGAATAATTCCACCAGAGCTTGTATATAAAAATTAAAAATTACAGACAAGATCATTCTAATCGAAAGCCGTAAACAAGATTAATCACAAGCCAAGACAGACTTTACATGTGTTTCATGCGTGTGTCGAATTCGCTACCATGCATGAGCCGCGAATAAACCGTGCGAATTAAGCGCATGATGAAAAGGCTGTGCACCGCGCTAAAACCAGCCTTTTGTCCATTCCTATTGAACATTATACACCGCGCAAAGACCGCAGCAGGGTCCCAGCGCTACCCGATCCGGGATGGAAATCGTAGGCTCTACGGTACCGTAAAAATGAATAATTTATAATTAGTGCATCCTAACCATTCGTTTAACTTTGCACGCATCTCAAAGCACAAATATTACTGCCCTGCGCTATCTCCGAATAGGCACCGACTGAGAATAATCTGGACCTTTTTACTGTACCAGGTTGGATATGGATTTATTTGGATGTGGATCGTATCCGACCTGCATTAGTTTCCGTTGTACCCCAAATTTTTGCATTAATTGTGGTTTTTTTTTTGTTAAATCTTTAGTTTTGGTCAAAAGTTTAATTTTAGATAAAGTTGATTATGGTTAAATTTAATTCATACGGAAAATTCAGAATCAAAATAGAAAAATATATATTTGATTTTCATTCAATATGGAATTAGCTTTATGTTCAAATTATAATTTTAGTATTTGGATATAATTTTAGGGTCCGACTAATTGTACCCAAAGAGTCGTACCCAGTTTTTACCCAAAAAAACTGTCATTTGACTTGCGCGAATACTGTAAAATACTATAATCAATACTATAACTTTAACAACAAATCATGCATAATACCTAATTCAAAATTCTAACAATCCAGTTTTACCCAAGTTAGTTAAAAACTATTAACAACTAGAAAAGTAAATGTACTTCCAACTATACTTTCAGCTTCTAGAAGATTTAACACAAACCACTTCCAAAACTTGTACGGTTGTACTTCAAGATTCTAGAAGATTTAAAAAACACACTTCTAAAACTTGTTATTTACAAATTACACTTAAAATTATGCAAAATTAATTTTTTTGCACCAAAATTAAAAAAAAAATTCGAAATTAAAATTTTTAATTTTTTTTAATTTTTTTTTTAATTCATCATTTTTTCTTCCATTATTAATATTTATACATGGATATATATCATGTAAAATAAGATTTCAATACTGTAAAATTAGCAGATGTAAACTATAAATCTAACAGATGTTAACTACAAGATTTCAATACTGTAAATTTGACACATGAAACTATAAAAACATCATCTACAAACTATAAAATGTCACCAGTCACAAAAAAGTCATATACTATATCATTTCACCACAACATAAACTGTACCATTTCACCACAAAAAGTTCATTAAAATCAACTGTACCATTTAACCATTTCATTTCATCATTTCACCATCAACTGTACCATTTACCATTTCACTATTCACAAATATTTTCAACTGTATCTAACCAATATAAAACAAACACAAACAAAAGGCTGTTCAATCAATGCAATATTTGGATGGTTACTTCATACACCGCTGATGAGAATTATTGGGATGCATGAGGAGCTTCATTGCTAGAACGACACGTCCTACAAAAAAAAAAGAATTGTAAGGGATTTAGATTTATGCACATCAGTAGAGAGAAAAATGATAGGGCACATAGGTTACTCACAAGTCCTAATCCTATAAAATAACTCATACATCTTATAAAACTAAGGCATGAATCCTGCAAAATAACTCATAAATCTTATAAAACTTAGGTATGGATCTTGTAAAATAACTCATACATCTTATAAAACTATTATATGAATCATGTAAAAAACCTCATATATCCTACAAATATGTAAAATGTTGCATAGATAATTTTTAAAGAAAACACTTACAAGTCCTAATCCTGTAAAATAACTCATACATCTTATAAAACTATCGCATTAATCCTGTAAAATAGCTCATATATCCTACAAAATTGGTAAGTATATTATGTATGAGTTTAATACATTTCAACACCTAATTGGCATAATCATGAAACACTAGTTGAAAAATACTGTAAAATGATGAAAAATAATGTAGGTTTCATGAAATGGAAGCCTATGGGTATTTGAAAGTAAAATATATACATCATAAAATTACCTGTGTAAAGTTCATAGGCATCTCAGTGATCAGATTGTACACAAAGCGCAGCACAAACATAGCACAGTTCATTGATTTGGGTGCCTGCTTTGGGCAGTCCTCATGAATAATGTCACTTTTGTGGGGCAGTGGAAACAGTGCGACACTTGTTTGTCAAATGTCCTTTTGTTCGGACTATCTGGTTCTGGATGGGGAAATTCCAAGGGGTTTACATGTCTTGGTCCAACTTTGATGATATATTAACCTTTGTTCATACTTTAAATTCTAAACAAAAAATAGCTGCTCTTGTAGTGATTAGTGTCATTTGCTGGTCCGTGTGGAAACATCGAAATGATATTTGCTTTGAGGGAATTGCCCCCAAATCTAATAGATCCCTCATCTTCCTTATACTTTCTTTACTTCATTATTGGTCAGGAAATATAAAGGATGCTGTGGTGCAGGAGCGGCGGTCTTGGGCCCCTGAAGAGGTTGAGGACATTCCGCTCCGTGTTGCGAGTGTGTGCTGTTTGATGAGGACATTCCTAATGCTGAGGCTGCTTAGTTGTCATCTTACTGTATTTTGCTGTTTTATATATCAAGTTGTGTTTTGTAATAATCTATAGTTTGCAACTTGTTATAATGTTCTTCTGCCCTTTACTGTGTTTTAGTTTCGGGGTCATATGGGTCGGATATGCTGAGGTTTGCAAGTTTTTGCGGGATGTTTTTTGCTTTTGCTGGATGTGTAATTAAACTCCTTTTGCTAATGCAAATGGGCAATTTTGCCTTTTAAAAAAAAATAATAATAATGAAATGGGCTTTTGCCTCTTTTAAAAAAAATTATAATAAAGCCCACAGTATTATTATGTAAGGAAGTTACAAGTCCTTAATGGGCCTTAATTGGACTCAAATGATCTTCCGCTAGGGCTGTTATTAATTGGGCCGTCTTAATATAATCAGATATTCGAATGGGCAGAAATTGGTACCAAGTTTTTAACATATAATTGATTGTTCGTTCATTTTTCAACATTTTAAAGTATACGTTTTAACATACACTTGAACTTGATTGTTGTTTTTAAGTTCGTTTGTTCTCTATAAGGATAGAGAACAAATTAACGGTTAAATTTGCGAGGCTGATTTCGTGAATATATATAATAAACAAACATATATTTGTATCGGACTTGATTATTTGCTAGTTAATCATTTGTTGTTTATATTTTGCTGTATGATTTATCCTCATAATATCTTGTTATTTAGATATTGTTAGTAAAACTTTCAAATTTGGAACTTGTATTTATATGTGCAGTTGTTGTCTATCAGTAATTATAGTAACAAGTTTAGAATTTATAATAAATTGGCGAGATCAAAAATTCGTGATTCGGATATAAATTTAAAATAATTCGTTTCTGATACACAAATAACATATCAAAATATTAGTAATTTCTTAAAAAAAAAAAAAAAAAAACTAAAAAGTTCTTGAAGTATAAAAGTAATAAATATCATAATATTTCAAATTTAATATAAATATTATATAAAAATTATTGTTATTGACAAATGCACAAACTTGGTAAAACAACTATAACGATAAACAAAAAGAATGCACTTCAAAACATTCAATGGCCAACTTGATCAAAGTAAAAAGTTATAAAAAAGAATGGGAAAAATGGAGGCATGAGTCGATGGTTTTCACCATGCATATAAATTATAAAGAAAAGGAGCTATAGCTCGCTAATGTCTAGACACACTTAATTTTTTACGAATTCGTATTTTCTGCAGTAATGCACCGTTTGAGTTAAGATATGAACTGTCTGATTTAAATCCATACTAATATTAAATGGCCATGTACATTATAGGTGTGGATCGGATTGACTCGATATCCTATACTATATATTTAATCCTTGATAGGGGTGCTACAGTGTAATGAACAGTGAGACTTCCAATTAGGTCCCACTGTCAGATCTAATACTTACTCTCTCCAGTCGGGTCCCACTGTCAGATTCAATTGCTACAGTACTGCTACAGTGAAAACTACAGAAGGATGACATGTGGGTCCCAAACAACAGGACATTTTTATTCTTTCTTTCAGATTTTTTTCAAAATCTCTCGCCACTTCCAGCATCTTCCAGGAAGAACCAGTTTCTTCTTTTTCTCCGCTCTCTTTCTTCCTCTCTCTCCAAGTCTCCACTCTTTTTTTTTTTTAAACCTGGCAGTGGCTGCCCAAGTCTTCGCTCTTGCTTCTCCATTGTCGCTCTCTCTCTCTCGGTCTTCCTTTTCGAGGCGATTGAAGTAACAATTTTATCTTTCCTTTCTCTATATAGCCAAATGTACCTAAGGATTTTGACACTTTTTTCCTCTCTCTCGCTGCCGCGCTTCCTCTGAAAACTTCTCCACTCTCTGCTAAGCAAGTTCGCGAATTCCAGAGAGTTCACCGCCCTCCGCTGACCATAAAGGCTTCCGCTCTAGGTGCTCTCTTTCCTCCCTGTTGTCTCCCACCTCTCCGCCAGTCCCATCCCCCGCCGCTTACGAGCTCGCCTTCACTCACCTCCTCCACAGCCGGTACTCTCTCTCTCTCTAATTTTTTGAGCCATTTTTTCTATACACTGATTTCGATTGATTTTCGTTTAATGGAGGCTTTTAATTGAATTAAGGTTTTACCAGATCTCAGTTTAGCTGAACAGGCTGAGATTAGCTGCTTACGCTTATAATTAGATCACTGTTTAAACAATCATGTAGTTCCTATACTCAAATTAATTAAAATGGGAGATAATACATTACACATGTATGTTCATGTGAGCTTCTTTAACCTTTTAGTGTGATATATATTATTTCAATTATGGGTTCCTGGGACTAAGCACAGTATCTCTTACTGATATTTGCTTTCTCTGTGTCGTTGTTGCTAATTGAGTCAGGTACCTTTAATTTTTTCTCCTAACAATAACAAGAAATTATGCTCCAAAGAATGAGGTGTATAAGGTACCTTTATGTGTATGATTTTAATTTCCAAACTTTTTTTTTTTGAAGAATTGGCAGAGGCTGCCAAGTGATTGATTTCCAAACTTTGTTGAGTATAAATAGTTGACTTGCATGATTGATTGCCAGAGAGATGAGTTGTAAAACTACTGGTTGATTTGCATTTCATAATTGCTTTATTGTCTGGTTTTTGTCCAACAGACATAACATATTTAATCATCAAACTCATCTTCAAATTAATGTTCTTAGCATATTTAAAATGTTCTTTTTTATTGGGTCGCCAAATGGGTCTTGGACTCTTGGCTAACATGGAATGAAACTAAGGCTTGCAATCAGTGATTAAGAGTTGAGCTTCCCTACAAGTGATGATGCTCTTTTGCCTATTGGTAGTCGATTATTTGAAGTTTGCTAAAGCTCATTTACCTCTTCATCTTTTGTTCTTTGAGATTTTTGGTCAATTATAAGAAGCAACATGCAATATGTGTCTATGAGTGCTTTGAGGAGACTTCCCCTCGATCGTGGAAATCTTACTTTTCTCCATCGTGCTGTTCAATGGTAAGTATCATTTTTTTTAAACAATCGTCTACATTTGCAGATAGTAGAGATTATTTATGTTTGTCCCTGTCCATTGATCAGCTTATTTATATAACTATCATTTAGCTAACGCTCAAGAGGCCAAGCGAATGTTATTTGATATGGATGGTGTGTTAAATTTGTATCAATTATTTGAACCAGGTGGGATGAGGCATGCATTAGCAATTATCTCTGATGTTACTTCAAGGGGTACGTACTATGTTGCTATGACTATGAGTTAGTTTCCTTTACCAATTATGAATACTTATCCCCTAATGATTTTCTTCTGTTAGTTTTCAGCTTCAAGCTCTCCCATAACTTTGTGTATATTTTAGTTTTATCTGACTAAGCAACTGCTCCACGCTGTTTTTGCTTTTGTGCAGTATTTCAGGTTTGCATGTTATACTTCTTTACATAATTCTTTAGTGTTCATTTTGAACGAGCAATTCGTAACGCAAATTGATTAGTGGCTAAGGAAAAATTAATCACAGCTTTTTTATATATCACTTTTGAATTGTTAGTTTCCAATATAATATGAGTTTCAAAAAATACTGACAGTTGGCAATGGTGTCCAGTGCCTTCATTGAAAGTAGCTACGTTGCTTAATCTAAATTTTTAAAAGTATTGGTCTCTTATGTGATTTGTTCACCATTTAAGTTGCTATAAAGCTCACACTAGAAGGAACAAGTCAGGTAGCTATAAAGCTCCCACTTGGCTTTTTGTGATAGTGTCTATTGTTTTTGTTGTCTATCAATTAGATCATTTGAGCTCTTTGGTTATGGAAATGGTAAATGATAAAATAATTATAGAGTGCTTATTGTTTGTTGTCCATTTGACTGCATTAGAATTTAGAAAAATTAGCAGTATAGCTTTGGAATTGAGGATGTCTAAGAGTAGAGAAGGGTCATCTGGTACGGTGTACCAGCCGGTACCAATTCAATTTTATCTTCAATCATCGGGTATGGGGTACTGGTAAAGCAAAGTGCATACCAATAACGGTACACAATCAGTATTGCATACGATACGTTTGATCTTTGCTATGAGATTGGATTTTACCACTATTAAAATGCATCTTCTAATATTTTTTTGGGAAGAACAATAACAGGTATTATTGATTGTCTAGGAACATAGCTGCAAGAGTTTTGATTGTTCAAAAGTTCGTAACTTATGTACAGTTTTTGTTTCACATGTAAATTAATACTTACCTGATATGTACATTTTTTTTTGTTCTGTAGTTCATGCATGTTGTAAATTAATGCTTGAATGTTATACTTTTTTTTTTGTATTATCCTTTCATATGTAAACTAGCATTTGCATGATATATGTTTTTTTGTTTCTGTTATATCACTGACAACTCAGTATAATACATCTTAATTATCAATGCCGAAGCAAAGCGAGGCATTTTACTAGTTAATTATATTATATGACCGAAAAATTAACTCAAACGGTGCGTTAATGCAGAGAATATGGATTCATTTATCACTCACTTCTTATTTTTGGACACTTTATCCGATGAAACAGAAAGAAAAAAAGTCAAATTAATTTCCATATAGTAACAAGGCACAAATAATGATCACTTTGTTACGATAAATTACTTACAAAAATTGGTTTTACAATTTTATCAAAGATAAGAATAATTCCACCAGAGCTTGTATATAAAAATTAAAAATTACAGACAAGATCATTCTAATCGAAAGCCGTAAACAAGATTAATCACAAGCCAAGACAGACTTTACATGTGTTTCATGCGTGTGTCGAATTCGCTACCATGCATGAGCCGCGAATAAACCGTGCGAATTAAGCGCATGATGAAAAGGCTGTGCACCGCGCTAAAACCAGCCTTTTGTCCATTCCTATTGAACCTTATACACCGCGCAAAGACCGCAGCAGGGTCCCAGCGCTACCCGATCCGGGATGGAAATCGTAGGCTCTACAGTACCGTAAAAATGAATAATTTATAATTAGTGCATCCGAACCATTCTTTTAACTTTGCACGCATCTCAAAGCACAAATATTACTGCCCTGCGCTATCTCCGAATAGGCACCGACTGAGAATAATCTGGACCTTTTTACTGTACCAGGTTGGATATGGATTTATTTGGATGTGGATCGTATCCGACCCGATACAGCTGTCGGCCTGCATTAGTTTCCGTTGTACCCCAAATTTTTGCATTAATTGTGGTTTTTTTTGTTAAATCTTTAGTTTTGGTCAAAAGTTTAATTTTAGATAAAGTTGATTATGGTTAAATTTAATTCATACGGAAAATTCAGAATCAAAATAGAAAATATATATTTGATTTTCATGATTTAGCTTTATGTTCAAATTATAATTTTAGTATTTGGATATAATTTTAAGTTCGAGTAAAATATATTAAGTTTATATAATGAGTATAATTATTCAATCGGTTCAAAAGAATGTCAATATTTCTTAAGCTTACATATGCACCTTAAAGTAATAAGTGCGGTCATGATTATTTTATTTTAGAAATAAATAATTTAATCGGCATTAGGAAAGGCTGATTATTTAACATGTTACTTTGTCGAATATTTTTTAATTTGTTTTTGTAGACTTTAAAAATGTAAATCTTGTAGAGTGATATTTTAGCCAACGATGAGGAACATCAAACCGGTAACGAAATTAGTAAGTTGACTTGTCAAGAAGAAGAGAGATCAACAGTCATACTATTTTTTCGTTTCTTTTTTCTTATATAATTGTATTTGATGCCCTTATTATTAATGATCAAGATTAACAAACAAAACACACAAATTGGAGATGTTATCTTGAATACACTAAGCAAAGTTCAAGAGTGAAATCTTACAGAAATACCCACGAACTTTTTTCTTTTTAACTTTTTTTCAAAATTTGTCATTTATGAAAATTTATCAACATCTATATTGTTTTGTGCACTTTACTTTCTATTTTTGTTTGTTCTCTAAAGGCTATAAGCCCTTGTATCATTATATGAGTGTTACGATCAATCAATGAAATACTTTTTTCTTAAAATTCCATTTCAAATTGTATCTCAAATTCAAATACTTTCCTAGGCCACTAATTACTCTCTGTTTTATTTTTTGACCAGCTATCATCTTAGAGACAGAAACCTCTGTGCCATGCATGGAGCTAATAACCAGAGTGCTGATCCTATTTAGGTTTCAATTTATGGAGGGCTCTGCTTCATACTCTGATTTTCTGTAGAGCCCACGTTGCAGTGACTCTTTACAGAGTCTGTTTGGAAAGAGGATTCAGAATCACATCTACAATAGTCGTAAACTACATTTCATCAAATATTCCAATAATTCTGGTGAGCACAACCATGAATTAATCAATTTCACTTAATTAAACACTCCACCTCTCCAGTCAATACAAGAACAAACGTGTCGTTATCTGTGTGTCAAATTTCCCACTAAATTAGGGTCGCTATCTTAGCCCCTTATTTTCCACACGAGCAGGTAACCGCCCCATATTCTCCCTCATGCATCATGCTAAAATAATTGGTAGCAAAAGTTTGTAATTTTATATTTTTCTATAAAATTTAATTAATATACAAAAAAAAATCATTCCAAAACATTCTTTTATGAAACTCCCGACATTTTTATTAATACCCTAAAAAAACAAAAAAATATCAAATGTACCCTCAATTTGAAAAAAAATTTAAAATTGCCCTAACCGCCCCATGATGGGGCGGTTCACCATATCATCCAAACCGCCCTATGGTTGGGCGGTTCTGTTGGCCGAGAAAACCGCCCCCCTATGGGGCGGTCCACTATACATACTATAAAAATGTCAGCGCACTGCGCACTCTCTCCCTCACACTTCATTTTCGCTCTCGCCCCGCCTCTCGCTCTTTACTGTGCTCCGAAGGTATTTTTTTTTATATTATTATTTTTATTATTATTTAGTTAATGTGTATTACTGTAGGTTACTGTAGATACTGTAGGTTACTGTAGATTACTGTAGGTTACTGCTGGTTACTGTAGGTTACTGCTGGTTACTGTAGATTACTGTAGATACTGTAGATTACTGTTGATTACTGTAGATTACTGTAGATTACTGTTGGTTACTGTAGATACTGTTGATTACTGTAGATTACTGTTGGTTACTGTAGATACTGTAGATTACTGTTGATTACTGTAGATTACTGTAGATACTGCTGATTACTGTAGATTACTGTAGATTACTGCAGATTACTGTTCATTATTATCGTTCATTATTACTGTTTATTATTTATTATTATTTTTGTAATTTTTTTTATTTTAATATAATTTTAATTGTTGTTGTTTACTAATAATTTAATTGTGTATTGTTATTTTGTAAGTGATAAAAAAATTGTTTATTAATGTAGCTATCAAAATGTTGGTTACACTGCATATGGGCGGGAAGTTCGTGGTGGGTGTGGAGGGAGCATATTACACGAAAGATCCAACCCACGGCTTTGAGGTTAACGAAAACACCTCATTTATGGAACTTAAGCAAAAGGTATTCGAAAGGATTGGTGTAAACAACAACCGGTATGACATAGATTTAGTTACTCGGGTTGACACAGGGAGGGATAGACCTTACTATGTAAAGTATCCAATAACAGATGAGGATGGTTGGAGATGTGTTTATAATACTTTTCAATCTGCGGGTACCCCGATAATGGAGTTATATTCCAGAAAGGTCCTGCGTCGGTCCGGGGTTGGACCTTCTACGGACAATACAGGTCATGATAGCCCGGTGCAGCAGCACTCGGGTTTTGAACACTCGGGTTATGACAACTCGGGTTTTGACAACTCGGGTGACCGAAACTTCGGTCATGCACCACCCGTTCATACTGATTACACCGCTGATTACACCGCTGATTACACCACTGATTACACCACTGATTATACCACCGACCTGCCACCACCACCACCGCCTCCTATTCAACCCGTAATCCAAGCCAGATTTCCTTCTGTACCACCGTCCGTACCTATAATTGTACCTGTTATTGTTCCCCGTAGAGATGCTATGCTGGAGGCTGAAGGGGTTGATGCCATACCGGAACATGAAATTAACTCGGGTGATAGTTGGGACGGGGATTGGGATTCTGATGCATTATCAGACGGTGATGGAGATTATGCACCCAGCCATGACAGATTTCCTATTAGAGGTCGGACAGACAGACATCCGGTAGCCACATTCAACGATAATACTGCTTTTGAAGAAGCAGACATAAGTTATTTTGGGAAGCGTGTCGTTTACAGCACAGAACTTGCTCCGAATCAAGTTTATACCAACATAGAGGAACTTGTGAAGAAAGTCCAAGAAACTCATATTCACGGCAACTGGGAGTGCACAATACAAAAGAGAGATCGAAAAAGGTTAGTTGTTGTTTGCAAAGACTCACCGCGATGCGAGTTCCGACTGTATGCAACCCCTGTGGGTAAGGGGGACGCATGGATCATTAAGAAATGTGAACCACCTCATACATGCAAGTCTGCGTCGTCAAGGACAGACCATGCACAACTTACGGCATCAATTATTGCCGATGTAATTGAGAGGGATGTTAAGGACAACCCGTCGATCAGCCTTAAGGAGGTCGGTAGAGCGGTGAGACACGCTTACGACCATGTAACCCCAAAGTACAACAGGTTGTGGAGAGGGCGTGAACTTGCGATTTGCAGATTGTTCGGTAGTTGGAAGGGTTCATACAACTTGCTTGCACCACTGCTCCAGGCCATATCAAGTACAAATCCCGGCACAAAGTTTGAATGTTGGAATGTCCCCGATCCTGAGAAGCACGGCGCGATGCAGTTCAAGGCCATAGCATGGGCGTTTGGTCCGTGCATTCAAGCTGTGCCATATATTAGACCTGTTATCAGTATAGATGCATGCTTCTTGTCTGGCCGTTACGAGGGGAGGCTGTTGATAGCATGTGCATATGATGCCGAAAACCAGTTGTTGCCTTTGGCATTTGCAATTGTCGAGAAGGAGGACGGTGAAAATTGGGGTTTTTTCATGAGTTTTTTGCGAAGAGAGGTGGTTGGAAACAGGTTCTTCTGCGTCATATCAGACCAGCACAAAGGAATCAAGTATGTCTTTGATCGAACAGATTTCGGGTGGTCGACAGCTCACGGCGAATGTGTGCACAGGCTGTGTATGCAGCACGTTGCAGAGAACCTTCACAAACATGTCGGACACGACCAATGGGTTACAGATACATTTAAAATTGGATGCAGAAGGAAGAAGCCGAGGAGGCTGGAAGAGATGTTCAAAGAGTTTGCCAAGGTATGTATATTTTAGATGAAATTTTAATAAACTATTTACTTATAGTTTTCTAATCTGAAAATTTATTTCTGTGTAGTACTGTCCGAAGGCAAATTCGTACTTACTCAAGGTGGGGAAAAATAATCCGAGAGATCTGCAAGAAGGACCCGCATATGAGAAAATATTTCAAGCAAAAGATGGAGGTTGGAGATGGGGAATAATGACGACAAATGGGTCCGAGTCCTTGAATGCTGTTTTCAAGCAGAGCCGGATGTTGCCCGTGGCAGCCATTGTGGAGGACACTTTCTACAAGCTAAATGCATGGTTCGTTGACCGGCGTGTTAAAGCACGAGAATTACTCGACAGGAACCAGGCATTTTCAACAAGGGTGGAGGGCAAACTACGTAAACATAGGGAGAAGGGTTCAGTTATGACCGTTGTCCCGTATGGGGATCGCACCTTGGAATTCGAAGTGCACTCTCCGAATGAGTATGTTCCAACCAGCCGTAGAGCAGATGGGACTATGGAGTTTATTAAAAGACCATACAAGTATGTTGTCATTATCGGAGTGGACAATACTGTAACATGTACATGCCAAGGAATCCAACTAGCTCACCTACCTTGTTCTCATGTTATGGCGGTGTGCCGAGTGAGAAACTTCCGTGAGGATGATTTTGTCGCCGACATGTACCGTACCGATTACCTTGCGAGTACTTGGGGTGCATCCTTCCATCCTTATCCCAACCAGCATGCCTGGCCAGCCTACGTTGGGGATGAACTCAACCCACCCAAGAAGATCAGGTTAGGGAGAATACTTTGTATATGCACTGACCATCTTTTTAATATAGTTATTTAACTTCTTTTTATATCAGAAAAGGGAGAAGGCCCCACAAGTGTGCTGTAATGACAATGGATCAGATGCAGGGTAGGCGAATGGGACATCAGGCTCGCCGTTCAACTTGTGACAGGCAGCGAGCAGGTACATTTCATCTTGTATTTTATAATTCATTTTATATTTTTCGATTTCAATAACATATCATTTTTGGTGAACTGGAATGCAGATGCCATCAACGAAGCCAACGAAAGAGAAAATGCTAGAGTTGTTGCTGAGGCCACCGGTAGCGGTAGTAGTCATGCAGAGGCATCCGGTAGCGGTAGTAGTGTCGCACAACAGACTGGAAGCAGATCCAGAACTCGTCGATTTCTAAATTTGTTCGGTCGTCGTCGATGAGTTTGTTAACTGATTTAATTCGTAGTTTGTAACTATTTTATATGCTTCAGTTTTGTTATTTTCATAACGCAATTAAATATGCACAGATTGACAACATAAAACATAAATAAACAATAACTAGATGGAATAAATACTTCAAGGAATACAATATACAACATAAATCATTAATAATTAGTCCAAACAACAATAAAAATATCTACATCTTAAAAATATATACATCTTAAATCATTAAAAATATATATATCAACGCTAATTTTCTTATAAAAATATATACCTTATTTACAAACAACAATACCTCTTAAAAATATATAAAATTTGAAAAAAAAAAAAAAATATATCTAAACAATATATACATCTTAAAATATATATACATCAATATAATGTCCTTATAAAAATATATAAAATCTGAAAAAAAAAAAAAAAATACTGAACCGCCCTATCTCTGGGCGGTTTTCTGGAGGAGGTGGACCGCCCAGAAATAGGGCGGTTTTCTGCCATCAGTGGACCGCCCCATTATGGGGCGGTTAGGGCATTTTTAAAATTTTTTAAAAACTGAGGGTATTTTTATTATTATTATTTTTTTTTAGGGTATTAATAAAAATCTCGGATGAAACTCTATATCTTCCTAAAAGTTTGGAAAAAAAAAAATACTGAAATTATAGTTATAATGCCCGTCGGATTTGAAACTCAAAAGTTAAATGACAGTAACGTCCGTTGGATCAAAAATATCCTGACAATAATGGAGATCTCCATTTTCTGAACTTGTGTAAAGTGTGAAGAGCAGCATGTGAAGGCAAGCAACACGCGTTTTGCCTCTGCAGTTTCTTTTTCTCTGCTAACGCGTCACCGCTGGTTAATTAATTTTTGACAACACCACTACTACGAAAAATAACCGATTTAATTCCTTCGTTGATTTGTTCTCTCTCACTGATATGTTCCATCATCAGCATATGGAAATTTCGTTGAAATTTCGTGTTACTTGCATCGCTCCTCCTTTTCCTTCCAGTTTCCTCTATCCTTCCCTTTTCTCTATTAATTATATGAGCACAGAAAGAATCCATAAGAACTTAAAATAATTAAGGTGCCACAAGCAAGGTGCTAAATCAGGGTGCCAAATTCATGTTCCATTTCGTCCATATTACTCAATTGTGCTTCTAAAACTTCAACAACGACTACAGAAAGTGAAGGTTAGTTTTGTGTAATATATAATATATAAACCTGGTGAACTTGTAGTTTAATCTTGTTTCATGGTAATGAATCAGGCTTCATGTCTTTGTATCAAAAAAAAGAAAAAGAAAAAAATAAGACCTGGTGAACCTTCTCTTAAATTAGATCCGATGTCTACTTATTACCTCTTTTGATTTCCATTAAGCCAAATCCAAACGTAGGGTCAAATATTGGTGGGGGTAGACGAACTTCTCACACTTCACCAAATTAATTACAATTCAGTTTAGCTTACTGATCATTCTAAGCAGATAATTAATTTGTGAATATTAATCCAAAATGTGTATAATTTGGGACATTAATTATATCTACCGAGTTAAGAACTACACATAGCAACAAGTTAATATTTAATAGTACCTACTACATAAATAAATCTTGTAGTAACCAAAATTATAAATAAAAAGGTAATCATCTTTGTACAATAAAAGAGTAGTTTGGTAACTGGTATTGAAGGTAATACCGATCGAGTACTATTTACTAATCTACAAATAATAGGAATTGTAATTTTTTGACAAAAAAGACTTTTCCACCCTTGCTTTGTAGTGTAGAAAGACACTTTTAACTTTGACTGGTTGTTGACAGATATAATTTACCTCACTAAGAAACGGAGGTGAAGTGCAGTATGGGAGGCACAACAAGCATGTTTTATTCTGGAGCTGTCGAAGCAGCAGCTGGAACCATAGTAAGTGGTGCTGTCTCCTCAATCACGAGTGGATACGAGATGGAGGAGGGACTTGATGTTACCTTGTATAGCCTGCAGCATGAGGTGAGCAAAATCAAATCTGTAATCAATGCAGCAAGAGGACGAAGGATCACCGACCAACAATTACTCAAGTGGTTGGCACAAATAATAAATGCAGCATACCTTGGGGAGTACTATTATCGTACCTTCAAAAACCTGAGTACACTTCCTCCAATGCTAACTGGTAATGAAGGTACAAGCAATTTGCTTATTAATTGCCGTACCAGTCGTGCAGCCAAACGCCAGCGGACGATCAAAACGTTGCTTTTTGGCAATGATGTGCACAGGGAAATCCATTATGTACTGAAAATGTTGAAAAGAATTGATATGTGTGTGTTCTTGCAATTGGTGAATGCCCTACCTGAAAGGCCTATGAAAAGGTATCTCTACATGGACCCCACCTGGTTAGTAGGTCGGGGAAAGGAAAGAGAGCAAGTTATGAAATTCTTGTTTGAACCTAGCATGGCTGGTGAAAATAATGTGGATATTCTTCCAATATATGGTTCATGGGGAGTAGGAAAGACCACTCTTGCCCTTCACTGTTTCTATGATCCAAAGGTGCAAAATCATTTTTCCTTGAAAATTTATATTCATCAGCCACTTATTGAATATGATGGTTATTCTGAGATTTTTACACAAATTCTAAAGGGATGTAACAGTACTCAAATAACCAATTATGATGAGAATACATTGCTAGTGATGCTTAAACAGAACCTCAGCTCAGAGAGGCTTTTGCTCGTGATGGACGATGTTTGGCATGTGGATTCTGAGGTTTGGAGTGCCCTGTTAAGTTGCCTAACATGTGGGAAACAAGGAAGCAAAATCATTTTAATAAGCAATGTAATTCGTTATAATAAGTTTAAGGAGATTGTAAAACCAGGGAATGTGCAGCCGATCATACTTGACGGCTTTTCCGAGGAGGAATATATGTTGTTTTTCAGGGAGCATGCTTTTGGTAGTGCTGACCCAGAGGATTTTCCTGAGTTAGGAAAAATGGGAGGGGAGATAGCAAGGAAGATGAATGGATCAATATGGGGAGCAAAAATCATAGGCGAGCTTCTGAGAGATAATTTGAATGCTGCATTCTGGTCCATCTTCTTGGGAGACGGCTTTCTAAGCTCACAATTTCTGAAGAGTAAAGACCTTTGGCCAGTAATCCAGACTATTTGCCAGCTTCTGCCCAAGCGCCTACAGCTGGTGGGTTTAACATGGGGAGAAGAATCACAACTAATTCGTGAATACAATGCACTTAAAGGTTATAGAGAACTAATGGTTCTTTGTCCTAAATATTGTACTCCTGTTATTACTGAAGAAGGCAATTATCGGGTGAAGTTTTTGGTGGTCAAACATTCCAATCCACATGAAAGTAGTGTTGTCATTGCAGAATGCAAACCTATTGGTGACGACCAGTAATTGAAAAAACAATAGGGATTGCTCATATTGTTCCTTTGGAAAAAACGATCGTGTTTCTATTTTTTAATTTGTAAATGGTCGTACAAGGAAAAGGGTGCCAAAAACTGATGAGTTTTTAGATTTTCCAAGTACTTGCCGTATGTACATATTATATAACGTGCAGAAAACTAGGGAGACTAAATTAAATTAATCATTCGAGCAATTTTTTTTATACAATTTCAGTAAATTCTTGGTGCTTTAGATACAAAACCAGCAAAGTTTAATACATAACAGCTAGTGATAATGTAGGATGGCACGTAATCTCACTTCATATTTCTCAGAATGCACTCATCTAGCTACATATTTGTAATTAAAAATTTAAAATTAGATAGCTAGCAGAATTTTCTTCTCTATTTTAACATCAGAGAAAATAAAATGATAGTTATATGTTTTTTTAGAGGTCTAAATAATGTCCAACACGGAAGCAAATTTGTAATCATTGTTTAGAAATATAAGTAGGGGTCCTAACTTAAGAATTTATTTCCTAGACAGATTTGCCCGTCTTTCTAACAGTTCTCAATTCTGGTACCTCTTTTGATACCAACAGACAAATCTGCTACCAGAAATAGGTGGCCAGTACCAAATGCATTTAGTTCAGAATTCAGGTAAGAAAGGCAAGTTACTGAAAAATCTGATACAATGGTTACATATGATGAAGTGACTGAATGCTTATATAATGCGAAAGGTATAATTTAGCAAATATAATCCTAAAATAATTTGAAAATCTTTGAAATGGCTGACTTAAAAAAAGAAGAAAAAAAGCATATGACATATGAACCCCCCATGCTTTTGAAAAAAACATGTAGACATGCTTTTAAATTAGTAAAGTTTATGTAAAGCAAATATATCTCAAAATCAATTGAAATAGTACCATTATGGTGATGCTTGCTTAGCATACTTATTCACTACCGTGAATTTAAATGCCCATTTCTGTATCTTTTATCTATTTCGATTACTTTTCCTTTTACTTCTTAATTTCCAGAAATAAAAGAAACTACAGAAAACTGTTGATCTTTCAAATTATAAAAAAAATGTTAAATTTAACGAAGAAATTTGATGTATGGCTTCATTTTATTTTGAGAAAAAATGCCTTCTGATAAGTGATCGGACATCCGGAAAATAGGAGATATTTAATGTTCGAGATGTGAATATTGGGATAGATAAGCTAAAAAATCAACACGTGATATGAGGGTACTACTTTATCTTGAGATCAATCAACGACTCGATAGCACAATACACTAAAAAGCAGTCTTGTCTCAAACTTAATTTATTTAGATGATTTATTCACTAACTTTAAATTATTTATTTGATTTTAGTTATATCATTTTCGCAAAGTTAGGGTGTGATGTGCTTATCAAGATAGTTTGGTGAGCATAACACTAAAAGTCTATCGAATTGGTTTCAAACGACGAATCCAAACTATTGAAATTCATTTACTTCATGAGTGATGTATGTACATAAATTTTTTTAGAAGTTTCGAATTCATTTAGTACAAATTCAAGCAGTAAAAAAATTAAACATTTTACTAAATGAATTCGAAACTTAAAAAAATTTCATGTACATGCATGTAGATGAAATTTCAACAGTTTGGATTCGTCGTTTGAAACTAATTTGATAAACTTTTAGAGTTGTGCTCACCAAACCCGCTTGGTAAGCACATCACACCCTAGCTTTGCTCATATAATTTTATAATAAAGCCTACAGTATTATTATGTAAGAAAGTTACAGGTCCTTCGTGGGCCTTCATTGGACCCAAATGATCTTACGCTCGGGCTGTTATTAACTTGCATGGATGATATTGGGCCGTCTTAATATAATCAGATATTCGAATGGGCAGAAATTGGTACCAAGTCATGGGCCGTTTTGTTTAAAATATTGGGTTCAATATACGCACCTCTGGACAAATTAAATATTAGATAACATATACTTTTCAACATATAATTGATTGTTCGTTCATTTTTCAACGTTCTAAAGTATACGTTTTAACATACACTTTATTGTTGTTTTTTAAGTTCGTTTGTTCTGTATAAGGTTTAGAGAACAAATTAATGGTTAAATTTGCGAGGCTGATTTCGTGAATATATATAATAAACAAACATATATTTGTATCGGACTTGATTATTTGCTAGTTAATCATTTTTTGTTTATATTTTGCTGTATGATTTATTGTTATTAAAATGCTCCCATGCTAGTATTGTTCAATCTATATTAAAATGATCCCAGGATGTTTAAATTTAGATGTTCAATCTATATTAAAATGTGCTTGGAGGCCAAATTTTACATTTTTTTAAAATTTTTTTACTATTTATTAAGATGGTTTGAAAATCGCTGTTTTTCAATGGTGCAGAATTTTAATAAAAATAGCGGTTTTCAAATCATCTTAATAAATAGTAATAAAATTCAAAAAAATGTAAAATTTGGTCTCCAAGCACATTTTAATATATATTGAACATCTAACGGTTTGAAAATGTCGTTTGAAGTCAATCCGATAGGTTTTTGAGTTAAGCTCACAAAGAGCTTGGTGAGCTTAAGAGTACCTTAGTTCTACTCATGAAAATTTATCAACATCTATATTGTTTTGTGCACTTTACTTTCTATTTTTGTTTGTTCTCTAAAGGCTATAAGCCCTTGTATCATTATATGAGTGTTACGATCAATCAATGAAATACTTTTTTTCTTAAAATTCCATTTCAAATTGTATCTCGAATTCAAATACTTTCCTAGGCCACTAATTACTCTCTGTTTTATTTTTTGACCAGCTATCATCTTAGAGACAGAAACCTCTGTGCCATGCATGGAGCTAATAACCAGAGTGCTGATCCTATTTAGGTTTCAATTTATGGAGGGCTCTGCTTCATACTCTGATTTTCTGTAGAGCCCACGTTGCAGTGACTCTTTACAGAGTCTGTTTGGAAAGAGGATTCAGAGTCACATCTACAATAGTCGTAAACTACATTTCATCAAATATTCCAATAATTCTGGTGAACACAACCATGAATTAATCAATTTCACTTAATTAAACACTCACCTCTCCAGTCAATACAAGAACAAACGTGTCGTTATCTTTGTGTCAAATTTCCCACTAAATTAGGGTCGCTATCTTAGCCCCTTATTTTCCGCACGAGCAGGTAAACCGCCCCTTATTTTCCCTCATGCATCATGCTAAAATAATTGGTAGCAAAAGTTTGTACTTTTATATTTTTCTATAAAATTTAATTAATATACAAAAACAAATCATTCCAAAACATTCTTTTAGGAAACTCTATATCTTCAGTCGTAATATAAGATTAAAAGGAGGATATTGCCAAAAGAATCCAAAGTGTTTTAACCTACCTCGAAACATCAGAAACACATCCCACACATACCTTAAACGCTTTCACATACACTGATTCTTTTTTAGACTATTTATCAATAGGTGGGGATGCCACTATCTTTAGACTTCAAGTTTAGATTAGATCAAGCCTTGTTCTCACTTAAAATAGGAAGTAAATATCGAGGCCAGCACCTAAAAGTTGTCGATAATAAGACACTGATGACAATGCAATATACAACAATTATCTCTCTGTTATCAGCAATTGGAAAATTAGATGTGCTAATGATAGCGAAAGGGCACTCAGAGGACAACACGCTTCTTGGAAGATTTGACCGGACATTTAGTCTGAGAGGCAGGCAATTATGAATTCGGATCTAGTGAGGTAACCCAACTTTTGAGTTGTGGATTGGGACTGTCCGATTTGAATTCGTGAAAATCTATTCATGAAGTGAGTGCACACATCTCGACAACGAATTCGAATCCCGAGACAATCCTGAGCAACGAATTAAAATCAGACGGTCCCAATCCAAAACTCAAAGATTGGATTACTTTAGGGGATCCGGACCCGGCAGTTATGACGTCCCTTCTTATAAATATGCTTCTTGGCTGTATGAGATATCTCAACACATAATCAACAGGAAAAAGAAAGAAAAAGAAACCCAAAAATAAATATTTCGGCCCAGTGTTGCCTTCTGCGGGCCCTTGGATATTGTATTATTGTTGACATTTCGTGATACCTAACATATCTTTCATCATCATCTCCTCCCATTTTCCTCCCACCTTCCCTCTTCTCCATTAATTATATGAGCAAAGAATGGGACGGATACGAAAATAATAAAGTTGCGTAGCCTATATATAGCCATAATCAAGGTGATAAATCCATGCTTGTTTTCACCACATTACTCAATTGTACTTCTGAAATTTCAACTACAGAAGAAAATTAAAGGTTAGTTTTCTGTAATATTTAATGGACATGTGTGCTTGTTCTTAAATTGGCTCTGCAGTTTACTAAGTTCAAAACTAAATTCCGATGTTCAACTTGTCACCTCTTTTGATTTCCATTCAGTCAAACCAAATAAGTAGTCTCAATTTCCATTCATATATAGAGTATGGCTAATTTGCTTCCGGAAGCACTTCGACCGAAGTGCTTACGGGGTCAAATTTTAGTATTTGATGTTCAAATCACAAATCCAAAGTGTTAGATGTTCAATCTATATTAAAATGTACTTGGAGACCAAATTTTATATTTTTTGAAACTTTTTTACTATTTATTAAGCTGGTTTGAAAACCGCTGTTTTTATTAAATTTCTGCAGCATTGAAAAATAGCGGTTTTCAAATCAGTTTAATAAATAGTAAAATAATTTCAAAAAATGTAAAATTTGGTCTCCAAGCAAATTTGAATAAGATTGAACATCTAAAGCTTTGGATTTGTGATTTGAACATCATATATTAAAATTTGACCCCGTAAGCACTTCGGTCGAAGTGCTTCCGGAAGCAAATTAGCCATACTCTATATATATAGAGAGAGAGAGAGAGAGAGATTGGCTAAGCTCAAAACGTTTTTTCCATGGCCATGGAACAAACGAGTCGGTTCTCCTCATATATATATATATATATATTTTGTGCAATAAATTCAACAAATTGTTGAGAAAAACATGCAAATTAAAGGTTGGCATTAATTATTGATAATAGAAAATACTTTTTCAAGGATATTGTGATGTAGAAAGGAACTTTAATTTTGACTGGTTGTGTGAATTTATAATGTACCACACTAAGAGAAGCAGTTATAATTTACTTGAAACAGTTACTAAAGGAGGTGAAAGTGTGAAACTGCAGTTTGCAGTATGGGGGGCACAACAAGCATGTTTTATTCTGGAGCCGTGGAAGCAGCAGCTGGAACAATAGTAAGTGGTGTTGTCTCCTCAATCACAAGCGGACACGAGATGCAAGAGGGACTCAGTGTGACTCTATATAGCCTGCAACAAGAGGTGATCAAAATCTGTTATATATCTAGGATTTTGGAAGAGAGAACAGCCAGCAACGAAGGAGAATTTGGGGCAATTTTCTGTATTCTCTTTACTACAAAGATTTGAGTACAAAAGTATTAAAAGGTAACTTTACAAATATAACCCTATGAAAATAGAAAATAACAGATGGTGAGAAAAGAGACATATATAACAATCTCCACCTTGGATCGAAATCTCACCTAAAAGAGAAAACAAATAAATAACAAAAACTATCAACCAACAGAAATTAAATTTGAACAATGGTTGAACTTCATGGTCGGTATAGGCTTGGTGAGCATATCGGCTGGATTGTCGGCAGTGCCAATCTTCTTTATCTCTACTATACCCTTCGAGATAACATGCCGAACAAAATGATACTTGACATCAATGTGCTTGCTTCTTTCGTGATACACATGATTCTTCGCCAAATGTATGGCACTTTGACTATCACAAAAGATGGTAGTAGAACCACCATGTGCTGAAATTTCTTCAAGCAAGCCCTTAAGCCATATTGCCTCCTTAACGCTTTCAGTAACCGCCATGTACTCAGCTTCTGTGGTTGATAAGGCAATGGTAGATTGCAAATTAGCCTTCCAACTAATTGCACATCCACCTAAAGTGAACACATAACCGGTCAAAGACCGTCTCTTGTCAAGATCTCCCATAAAATCTGAATCTACATAACCTGTTAGCCTTTCATCGTTTCTTCCAAATTCTAAACGTGCATTTGCGGTACCTTTCAAATAGCGGAGTATCCACTTGACCGCCTCCTAATGCATCCTACCGGGACATGACAAATAACGACTCACCACACTAACAGCATGTGCTATATCGGGTCTAGTGCACACCATCAAATACATGATGCTTCCAACGGCACTAGAATATGGGACTCTTGACATGTCTTCCTTCTCCTTCTCGGTTTGCGGACTTAGTTGCCTTGACAACTTGAATTTTGTCGAAAGAGGAGTAGATACGGGTTTTACATCCTTCATGTTGAAACGATGCAACACCTTCTCAATGAAATTCCATTGTGAAAGATACAATTTTCCATTTAATCTATTCCTTGTGATCTCCATGCCGAGAATCCTCTTGGCAGCCCCGAGATCCTTCATCTCAAATTCCGAGCTTAATTGTTCTTTCACCTTCTTAATCTCCTCCTTATTCGAGGCTGCAACTAACATGTCATCTACATAGAGAAGTAGATACATGAAGCTCTTGTCCGGCAACCTCTTGAAGTAGACACAACTATCAAATTCGGATCTACAAAATCCGATGCTCAACATGAAAGAATCAAACCTTTTGTACCACTGCCTTGGTGACTGCTTTAGGCCATACAAATATTTCTTTAACAGACACACGTGATTCTCTTTACCCGCAACTGTGTAACCTTCTGGTTGTTGCATGTAAATTGTCTCCTCGATGTCACCATGTAAGAAAGCAGTTTTCACATCTAACTGCTCTAACTCCAAATTTCCCATAGCAACCAAAGAAAGCAACACTCGAATAGAGGTGTGCTTTACCACGGGTGAGAAGACCTCATTAAAATCAACGCCTTCAACTTGACTATAGCCTTTAGCCACCAATCTTTCTTTGTATCTAACCCCGGCAGTGTCATCCTTTTTCTTGAACACCCATTTGCAACCCACAATTCTCTTTCTTTTAGGTGCCTCAACTAGTGTCCAAGTTTGATTCTTTAGAAGAGAGTTAATCTCCTCTTCCATAGCGGCTGTCCAATTTGCCGCATCACAAGAAGACATCGCTTCCTTGTAATTTGAGGGATCACAACACTCTACATTTTCGGCCATAGCCAAACAATATGCAAAGTCTGAATAACCGTACCTCGTAGGTGGTTTGATTTCCCTCCTTGCACGATCTCTTGCTAAAGCATAGGGTTGCTCCTCTTGGTTCTCCTCATCAGACTCATCTGATTCACCAACAAAGTGAGGAACATCAACATGCACTGAATGAGGTTGAGTCACACTAACCTGTGAGTTTGGAGTCTCCAACTCCACCTCCTTTGTAGCTCTCTCGACCTCCTTAACCGGCTCGGGCATTTGCTCCTTTGCCCGCAACATAGCCGACTCATCGAATTTCACATCTCTTGAGATAAGGAACTTACCCTTTGAATCTGGACACCATAAACGGTATCCCTTAACACCTGAAGCATACCCGAGAAAGATACACTTCTTGGCCCTTGGCTCGAGCTTCCCCTCACTAACATGTGCATAGGCCGGGCATCCAAATACCCGCAACCCCGAGTAATCTGCCGGTTTACCCGACCACATCTCCTCGGGAGTTTTACACTCAATCGCAGTATTTGGTGAGCGATTCACCAACCAGCAAGCAGTGTTAATGGCTTCCGCCCAAAACTCCTTACCCAAACCTGCATTGGAAAGCATACACCGAGCCTTCTCGAGTAGGGTTCTATTCATGCGCTCGGCCACTCCATTTTGTTGTGGAGTAGCAACAACTGTACGATGCCGAGCTATTCCTTCATCCTTGCAAAAGCTGTTAAACTCCTCATTGCAAAATTCTAAACCATTATCGGTTCTCAACTTCTTGATTTTCTTTCCGGTTTTGTTCTCAACAAGTGTCTTCCATTGCTTGAATGTGACAAACACTTGACTTTTTTCCTTCAAGAAAAACACCCAAACCTTTCTCGAAAAATCATCAATAAATAAGAGCATGTAACGAGAACCGTTACCTTTTGAGGGAACACGAGAAGGACCCCACAAATCTGAGTGAATGTAATCCAAAATACCTTTTGTGTTGTGGATGGCTGTGCTGAAACTGAGCCTCTTTTGCTTGCCGAAGACGCAGTCCTCACAAAACTCCACCTTGCCGGTACTCTGGCCACATAGAAGGCCTCTCTTGCTCAACACTGCCATGCCACGCTCGCTCATATGTCCCAACCTCATGTGCCACAGCTTGGTAATGTCAGAATCTGAGGTAAAGCCAGCAACGGCAGCCGAGCCTGTGATCATGGTACCCTCCAAGAAATAGAGAGTGCCCACCTTCTTTGCCCTCATCATGGTGAGAGCCCCTTTTGACACTTTAAGGACTCCACCTTCACTCTGAAACTTGCAACCAACATCCTCAAGAGAGCCCAAAGAGATCAAGTTCTTCGTCAAATCCGGGATATGTCTCACACCCGTCAAAGTACGGGTAATCCCGTCATGCATCTTGATCTTCACGGTACCAACACCTGCAACCTTGCACAGATGATCATTACCCAAAAGGACTCCACCTTCATTGGTCACCTCATATGTGGTAAACCACTCTCGATTTGGGGTCATGTGCTGAGAAGCACCCGTATCCATCACCCAATTCTTATCGAATTTTTCTTTACCGTCCCCAACAAATAACAAATCACCAACTTCTGAGTCAGCTACATTTGCCTCTCCTGAACTGGTACATTTCTGTGCCTTCTGTTTATTCTTGAGTTTGTAACAGTCGGCAACAATAATGTGTCCCTTTTTCTTGCAATAGTTACATGAGAGGTTCTTATGTGCAGATTTGGAACGGCTTCTTCCTTGGTGATGTTTTCGCTCATTGTTTCTCCCTCTCTCAACATACAAACCAACCTCCTGGTTACTTCTCTCAGATGTGGTCAAGTTATTTTCAATGTCGGACTTGACCAACAAATTGCTCTTCACATCCTCAAGGGTGAGTGAAACCCTACTATGAAGCATGGTCTCCTTAAATCCCTGATATGACTTGGGCAGCGAGCATAGCAAAACAATGGCCTTATCTTCATCCTCCACCTTTATACCAATCCTCTCCATGTCATTGAGAAGAGCGGTATACTCAGAAACATGAGCCTTAACGGAGGTATTTTCTGTCATTCGCAAAGAGTGAAACCTTTGTTTTAATCTCAACCGGTTCGTAACCGATTTCTTCATAAAAATTTCCTCTAACTTCTTCCAAGCATCAGCTGCATTTGTTTATGAGAGAATTTCTTGAAGTGTTGAATCACTCAAACACAATTGAATAGTTGAGAGAGCCCTATCATTCATTGTCTCCCACTCCTTGTCCTTTGCACCTCCTAAATCCTTAGGCCGACCCGTTATGGCAGCCTTAACACCCAAATTGGACAAAATTGCTTTCATCCGTACTTGCCACAGCGCAAAGCTACTTGTGCCATCGAATTTCTCAATATCAAATTTGGTAGATATGGATGAACTTGAACTCATGGTAACAATTGTTTAATCACCAAGAGTAATTACCAGATTCGACAGTTTGATGCACACAAAATCAGAGAAATCTGAAAATTTTACCAGAAAATTTCCGGTGCTGTGACCCGACAAATTTGGGTCTGGCTCTTGCGCGGTTCAGGAGAAGCAAAATAGATGGAGCAAAATTTTTGGTTTTGGTGCTGTGTAGAAACTCCAAACCAAAGTAAAAAGCGGCACACCCAATTGAATTAAAAATTCCAAAAACCTTGGTCTTGGTCCACTGACGCGGCTCACAAAGACAAAGTCAAATCTCCTGGAGATCTAAATCGCGGCTCACAGGAGCTTGTATCGCAGTTCACCAGCAGAAACGACAAAGGAGATCGCAATTTATAGCAGAATGGGTCTGATCGGACCGGAGAAGAAAACCTCGACAACGGAAATCCAAATCAGAAAACCCTAGCAGCAGCGGAACAACGATCCTAACCCTGAACCACCGATCGAAACTAACGACGGCGAAAATGGCTCTGATACCACTTGTTATATATCTAGGATTTTGGAAGAGAGAACAGCCAGCAACGAAGAAGAATTTGGAGCAATTTTCTGTATTCTCTTACTACAAAGATTTGAGTACAAAAGTATTAAAAGGTAACTTTACAAATATAACCCTATGAAAATAGGAAATAACAGATGGTGAGAAAAGAGACATATATAACAAAATCCAATCTGCCATTGATGCAGCAAGAGGGCGACGGATTACCAGCCAAAAGTTGCTCCAGTGGTTGGCACAATTAATAAATGCAGCATACCTTGGGGAGTACTATTATCGTACCTTTAAAAACCAGAGTTCACTTCCTCCAATGATAGCTGGTACTGAAGGTACAAGCAATTTTCTTAGTGACGCCACCAATCGTGCAGTCAAACGCCAGCGGACGATAAGAACCCTGCTTTTTGTTAATGACGAGCACAGGGTACTCCATGATGTACTGAAAATGTTGAAAAGTATTGATATATGTGCGTTCTTACTCATGGTGAATGCCCAACCTGAAAGGCCTATGAAAAGGTACCTCTACATGGACCACACCTGGTTAATAGGTCCAGCTAAGGAAAGAGAGCAAGTTATGAAATTCTTGTTTGAACCAAGCTTGGCTGGTGAAAATAATGTGGATATTCTTCCAATAGTTGGTTCATGGGGAGTAGGAAAGACCACTCTTGGCCTCCACTGTTTCTATGATCCAAAGGTGCAAAATCATTTTTCCTTGAAAATTTATATTCCTTGGCCACTTATTGGACATTGTGTTTATCCTCCGATTTTTACCCAAATTCTAAAGGGATGCAACAGTACTCAAATAACCAATTATGATGAGAATACATTGCTAGTGATGCTTAAAGAGAACCTCAGCTCAGAGAGGCTTTTGCTTGTGATCGACGAAGTTTCGTATGTGGATTCTAAGGTTTGGAGTGCCCTGTTAAGTTGCCTAAGATGTGGAAAACAAGGAAGCAAGATCATTTTCATTAGTGGTTTAATTTCCTATAATAAGTTTAAGGAGATTGTAAACCCAGGGAATGCGCAGCCAATCATACTTGACGGCTTTTCCAAGGAGGAATATATGTTGTTTTTCAGGGAGCATGCTTTTGGTAGTGCTGACCCAGAGGATTTTCCTGAGTTAGGAAAAATGGGAGGGGAGATAGCAAGGAAGATGAATGGATCAATATGGGGAGCAAAAATCATAGGGGAGTTTCTAAGAGATAATTTGAATGCTCCATTCTGGTCCATCTTCTTGCGAGATGGGATTTTAAGCTCAGAATATCGGATGAGAAAAGACCTTTGGCCAGTAATCAAGACTATTTGCCAGCTTCTGCCCAAGCGCCTACAGCTGGTGAGTTTCTTGACAACATGTAGAGAAGAATCACAACTAATTCGTGAATACAATGCACTTAAAAGTTACAGAGAACTAATGGTTCTTTGTCCTAAATATTGTACTCCTGTTATTACTGAAGGAGGCAACTATCGGGTGGAGTTTTTGGTGGTCAAACATTCCAATCCACATGAAAGTACTGTTGTCATTGCAGAATGCGAACCTATTGGTGACGACCAGTAATTGAAGAAACAATAGGGACTGCTCATATTGTTCCTTTGGAAAAAACGATCGTGTTTCTATTTTTGAATTTGTAAATGGTCATACAAGGAAAAGGGTGCCAAAAACTGATGAGTTTTTAGCTTTTCCAAGTACTTGCCGTATTTACATATTATATAACGTGCAGAAAACTAGGGAGACTAAAATAAATTAATCATTCGAGCAAAATTTTTATACAATTTCAGTAAATTCTTGGTGGTTTAGATACAAAACCAGCAAAGTTTAATACATAACAGTGATAATGTAGGCTGGCACGTAATCTCACTTCATATTTCTCAGAATGGACGCATCTAGCTACATATTTGTAATAAAAAATTTAAATTAGATAGCTAGCAGAATTTTCTTCTCTATTTTCACATCAGAGAAAAAAAAATTATAGTTATATGTTTTTTTCAGTGTTCTAAATAGCGCGCTATAACGCCGCTATAACGTTTTTGGACCCCAAACGCTACGCTGTGACATCAAAATGTGCTATTTGCGCTACGGCCGCTATGCGGTCCGCTATTTGCGCTATTTGCGCTATACAATATGGATTTTTCTTTTTAAGCAATTTATATGGGTTTTAAATAAAGATAAAAAAAATCTCAAACCAAAATTGAATTTGTTGCTACTTGCTACAGATAAATTAATTTGAAATTAGGAATATAAATTGAAATTTGAATAGAAAAAAAGTCCAAACCGAATTAAAATTTGAATAAAAAAAAATAGATTATGTCATGAATCATGATGCTTAAGATATTTTTAATAGGAAAAATCAATAGTTTATGATATTACTATGGATATTTTGAACCGCAATTTGGACTTTGTACGGGTTCAATATGAATATTATAATTTCTTAATTACTTTGGTGTTATTTATTGTTCTATGAGACTTTAAATAATGTTGATATTTAGTACAAATATTGAATATACGAAATGTAAAAAAAAAAATGCTATTTGGAATAGCTTCCGCTATAGCGACGCTATTCGCCATAGCTTTTTTTTTAGCCTTCCCGATACGACGCTATAAACGCTATTTAGAACCTTGGTTTTTTTAGAGGTCTAAATAATGTCTAACGCGGAAGCAAATTTGTAAACATTGTTTAGAAATATAAGTAGGGGTCCTAAGTCCTAACTTGAGAATTTATTTCCTAGACAGATTTGCCCGTCTTTCTAACAGTTCTCAATTCTGATACCCCTTTTGATACCAGCAGCAAAACAAATCTGCTACCAGAATAGGTGGCCAGTACCAAATGCATTTAGTTCAGAATTCAGGTAAGAAAGGCAAGTGACTGAAAATCTGATACAATGGTTACATATATAGTATGATGAAGTGACTGAATGCTTATATAATGTGAAAGGTATAATTTAGCAAATATAATCCTAAAATAATTTGAAAATCTTTGAAATGGCTGACTTAAAAAAGAAAAAGAAAAAAAGCATATGACATATGAACCCCCCATGCTTTTGAAAAAAAAAACATGTAGACATGCTTTTAAATTAGTAAAGTTTATGTAAAGCAAATATATCTCAAAATCAATTGAAATAGTACCATTATGGTGATGCTTGCTTAGCATACTTATTCACTACCGTGAATTTAAATGCCCATTTCTGTATCTTTTATCTATTTCGATTACTTTTTCTTTTACTTCTTAATTTCCAGAAATAAAAGAAACTACAGAAAACTGTTGATCTTTCAAATAATAAAAAAATGTTAAATTTAACGAAGAAATTTGATGTATGGCTTCATTTTATTTTTAAAAAAAATGCCTTGTGATAAGTGATCGGACATCCGAAAATAGGAGATATTTAATGTTCGAGATGTGAACCTTGGGACAGATAAGCTAAAAAATCAACACGTGATACGAGGGTACTACTTTATCTTGAGATCAATCAACGACTCGATCGCACAATACACTAAAATGCAGTCTTATCTCAAACTTAATTTATTTAGATAATTTATTCACTAAATTTAAATTATTTATTTGATTTTAGTTATATCATTTTAGCAAAGCTAGGGTGTGATGTGCTCATCAAGATGGTTTGGTGAGCACAACTCCAAAAGTCTACCGGATTAGCTTCAAACGATGAATCCAAGCTGTTGAAATCCATCTACTTCATGAGTGATGTATGTATATGAAATTTTTTAGAAGTTTCGAATTCATTTAGTACAAAGTCAAGCGGTAAAAAAAATGAACCTTTTACAAGTTATTATCTAAGTTGTTTTATGTATTCATTTTTTTTCATTTTTCATCATTTTTTTTTACTACTTGATGTTATACTAAATGAATTCAGAACTTTAAAAAAATTTGATGTACATGCATCACTCATTAAGTAGATGAATTTCAACGATTTAGATTCATCGTTTGATGCCAATCCGATAGACTTTTAGAGTTGTGCTCACCAAACCAATTTAGTAAGCACATCATAGCTTAGCTTTGCTCATATAATTTTATAATAAAGCCCACAGTATTATTATGTAAGGAAGTTACAGGTCCTTCGTGGGCCTTCATTGGACTCAAATGATCTTCCACTCGGGCTGTTATTAACTTGGATGATATTGGGCCGTCTTAATATAATCAGATATTCCAATGGGCAGAAATTGGTACCAAGTCATGGGCCGTTTTGCTTAAAATGTTGGGTTCAATATACGCACCTCTGGACAAATTAAATATTAGAGAACATATACTTTTCAACATATAATTGATTTTTCGTTCATTTTTCAACATTCTAAAGTATACGTTTTAACATACACTTTATTGTTGTTTTTTAAGTTCGTTTGTTCTGTATAAGGTTTAGAGAACAAATTAATGGTTAAATTTTGCGAGGCTGATTTCGTGAATATATATAATAAACAAACATATATTTGTATCGGACTTGATTATTTGCTAGTTAATCATTTTTTGTTTATATTTTTCTGTATGATTTATCCTCATAATATCTTGTTATTTAGATATTGTTAGTCATATAAATGAAAACTTTCAAATTTGGAACTTGTATTTATATATACAGTTGTTGTCTATCAGTAATTATAGTAACAAGTTTAGAATTTATAATAAATTGGCGAGACCAAAAATTCGTGATTCGGATATAAATTTAAAATAATTCGTTTCTGATACACAAATAACATATCAAAATATTAGTAATTTCTTAAAAAATAAAACTAAAAAGTTCTTGAAGTATAAAAGTAATAAATATCATAATATTTCAAATGTAATATAAATATTATATAAAAATTATTGTTATTGACAAATGCACAAACTTGGTAAAACAACTATAACGTTATACAAAAAGAATGCACTTCAAAACATTCAATGGCCAACTTGATCAAAGTAAAAAGTTATAAAAAAGAATGGGAAAAATGGAGGCATGAGTCGATGGTTTTCACCATGCATATAAATTATAAAGAAAAGGAGCTATAGCTCGCTAATGTCTAGACACACTTAATTTTTTACGAATTCGTATTTTCTGCAGTAACGCACCGTTTGAGTTAAGATATGAACCGTCTGATTGAAATCCATACTAATATTAAATGGCCCCATACATTATAGGTGTGTATCGGATTGACTCGATATTAGATTATATGACTCAAAAAATTAACTCAAATGGTCCGTTAATGCAGAGAATATGGATTCATTTAATTATTACTCACTTCTTATTTTGGACACTTTATCCGATGAAGCAGAAAGAAGCAAAGTCAAATTAATTTCCATATAGTAACAGGGCACAAATAATGATCACTTTGTTACGATAAATTACTTCCAAAAATTGGTTTTACAATTTTATCAAAGATAAGAATAATTCCACCAGAGCTTGTATATAAAAATTAAAAATAACAGACAAGATCATTCTAATCAAAAGCCGTAAACATCACAAGCCAAGGCAGACTTTACATAGTGTTTCATGCGTGTGTCGAATTCGCTACCATGAGCCGCGAATAAACCGTGCGAATTAAGCGCATGATGAAAAGGCTGTGCACCGCGCTAACTCCAGCCTTTTGTCCATTCCTATTGAACCTTATACACCGCGCAAAGACCGCAGCAGGGTCCCAGCGCTACCCGATCCGGATGGAATTCGGATGCTCTACGGTACCGTAAAAATGAATAATTTATAATTAGTGCATCCGAACCAATTCTTTTAACTTTGCACGCATCTCGAAGCACAAATATTACTGCCCCTGCGCTATCTCCGCGCAAAGACCGCAGCAGCTGTCAGCCTGCATTAGTTTCCGTTGTACCCCAAATTTTTGCATTAATTGTGGTTCTTTTTGTTAAATCTTTAGTTTTGGTCAAAAGTATAGTTTAATTTTAGATAAAGTTGATTATGGTTAAATTTAATTCATACGGAAAATTCAGAATCAAAAGAGAAAAATATATATTTGATTTTCATGATTTAGCTTTATGTTCAAATTATAATTTTAGTATTTGGATATAATTTTAAGTTCGAGTAAAATATATTAAGTTTATATAATGAGTATAATTATTCAATCGGTTCAAAAGAATGTCAATATTTCTTAAGCTTACATATGCACCTTAAAGTAATAAGTGTGGTGATGATTATTTTATTTTAAAAATAAATAATTTAATCGGCATTAGGAAAGACTGATTATTTAACATGTTACTTTGTCGAATATTTTTTAATTTGTTTTTGTAGACTTTAAAAATGTAAATCTTGTAGAGTGATATTTTAGCCAACGATGAGGAACATGAAACCGGTAACGAAATTAGTAAGTTGACGTGTCAAGAAGAAGAGAGATCAACAGTCATACTATTTTTTTGTCTCTTTTTTCTTATATAATTGTATTGGATAGTCTTATTATTAATGATCAAGATTAACAAACAAAACACAAAACACACAAATTGGAGATGTTATCTTGAATACACTAAGCAAAGTTCAAGAGTGAAATCTTACAGAAATACCCACGAACTTTTTTCTTTTTAACTTTTTTCAAAATTTGTCATTGATGAAAATTTATCAACATCTATATTGTTTTGTGCACTTTCTATTTTTGTTTATTCTCTAAAGGCTATAAACCCTTGTATCATTATATGAGTGTTACGATCAATCAATGAAATACTTTTTTCTTAAAATTCCATTTCAAATTGTATCTCAAATTCAAATACTTTCCTAGGCCACTAATTACTCTCTGTTTTATTTTTTGACCAGCTATCATCTTAGAGACAGAAACCTCTGTGCCATGCATGGAGCTATAACCAGAGTGCTGATCCTATTTAGGTTTCAATTTGTGGAGGGCTCTGCTTCATACTCTGATTTTCTGTAGAGCCCACGTTACAGTGACTCTTTACAGAGTCTGTTCGGAAAGAGGATTCAGAATCACATCTACAATAGTCGTAAACTACATTTCATCAAATATTCCAATAATTCTGGTGAGCACAACCATGAATTAATCAATTTCACTTAATTAAACACTCCACCTCTCCAGTCAATACAAGAACAAACGTGTCGTTATCTGTGTGTCAAATTTCCCACTAAATTAGGGTCGCTATCTTAGCCCCTTATTTTCCACACGACCAGGTAACCGCCCCTTAGGCTGTGCTCCACAAATGGGCCGTGTAATGGAAAGGAAAGGGAAGGGAAGGAACGTGTATCCTTCCTTTACACCCCAATTTGGGGGTGAACAAAATCAGAAAATTTTTAAAGGGAGTTCACCCTCTCTTCCTCTCATTCCCCTTCACTCTTCCTAAAAAATTTCACTTATGGAGCAAGTAAACCCCTTTGGTCAGGTTCGGTCATCCCACCATTTCCTTCCCCTCCCCCTCCTTGCCTTCGTTGTACCCCTTCTGGAGCACACCCTTATTCTCCCTCATGCATCATGCTAAAATAAATGGTAGCAAAAGTTTGTAAATTTATATTTTTCTATAAAATTTAATTAATATACAAAAACAAATCATTCCAAAAAATTCTTTTAGGAAATTCTATATATTCAGTCGTAATATAAGATTAAAAGGAGGATATTGCTAAAAGAATCCAAAGTGTTTTAACCTACCTCGAAACATCAGAAACACATCCCACACGTACCTTAAACGCTTTCACATACACTGATTGTTTTTTAGACTATTTATCAATAGGTGGGGATCAGGAGCGGATTCAGAATTTTCGTGGGGGGGGCAAAAAAATATCAAATCGGATTTAAATCTATTAACCAATTGAGTACTCGATGAAAAAAAATATTTTAAATTATACTTTCCAATACTTTGACTTGTAATTTCTAATGCTTTAACTTATAATTCTAATTACCAATCAAAATTCAACAAATTTATTTCAATTTTAACTTTAAATTTAATCCGAATTACAAATCAAACATTTAGAAAGAGGCAAAAAAAATTTCAGAAGAGACAAAGTCGGTCGAAACCGATAAATCTCCACTAAAACTCAAAATCAGAAGGACAGCTGCAGCTGCCCCCTGAAACATTGTGGGTCCGCCCTTGGTGGGTATGCCACTATCTTTAGACTTCAAGTTTAGATTAGATCAAGCCTTGTTCTCACTTAAAATAGGAAGTAAATATCGAGGCAAGCGCCTAAAAGTTGTCGATAATAAGACACTGATGACAATGTAATATCCAACAATTATCTCTCTGTCATCAGCAATTGGAAAATTAGATGTGCTAATGATAGCGAAAGGGCACTCAGAGGACAATATGCTTCTTGGAAGATTTGACCGGACATTTAGTCTAGGAGGCAGGCAGTTATCACTTCCCTTCTTATAAATATGCTTCTGGGCTGTATGAGATATCTCAACACATAATCAACAGAAAAAGAAACCCAAAAATAAATATTTCGGCCCAGTGTTGCCTTCTGCGGGCCCTTGGATATTGTATTATTGTTGACATTTCGTGTTACCTAACATATCTTTCATCATCATCTCCTCCCATTTTCCTCCCACCTTCCCTTTTCTCCATTAATTATATGAGCAAAGAATGGGACGGATACGAAAATAATAAAGTTGCGTAGCCTATATATAGCCATAATCAAGGTGATAAATCCATGCTTGTTTTCACCATATTACTCAAACTTCTGAAATTTCAACTACAGAAGAAAATTAAAGGTGAGTTTTCTGTAATATTTAATGGACATGTGTGCTTGTTCTTAAATTGGCTCTGCAGTTTACTAAGTTTAAACTAATTGGTAGCAAAAGTTTGTAATTTTATATTTTTCTATAAAATTTAATTAATATACAAAAACAAATCATTCCAAAACATTCTTTTATAAAACTCTATATCTTCCTAAAAGTTTGGAAAAAAAAAATACTGAAATTATAGTTATAATGTCCGTCGGATTTGAAACTCAAAAGTTAAATGACGGTAACGTCCGTTGGATCAAAAATATACTGACAATAATGGAGATCTCCATTGTCTGAACTTGAGTAAACTGTGAAGGTGAGCAACACGCGTTTTGCCTCTGCAGTTTCCTTTTCTCTGCTAACGCGTCACCGCTGGTTAATTAATTTTTGACAACACCACTACTACGAAAAATAACCGATTTAATTCCTTCGTTGACTTGTTCTCTCTCACTGATATGTTCCATCATCAGCATATGGAAATTTCGTTGAAATTTCGTGTTACTTGCATCGCTCCTCCTTTTCCTTCCAGTTTCCTCTACCCTTCCCTTTTCTCTATTAATTATATGAGCACAGAAAGAATCCATAAGAACTTAAAATAATTAAGGTGCCACAAGCAAGGTGCTAAATCAGGGTGCCAAATTCATGTTCCATTTCGTCCATATTACTCAATTGTGCTTCTAAAACTTCAACAACGACTACAGAAAGTGAAGGTTAGTTTTCTCTAATATATAATATATAGACCTGGTGGACTTGTAGTTTAATCTTGTTTCATGGTAATGAATCAGGCTTCATGTCTTTGTATCAACAAAAAAGAAAAAATAAGACCTGGTGAACCTTCTCTTAAATTAGATCCGATGTCTACTTATTACCTCTTTTGATTTCCATTAAGCCAAATCCAAACGTAGGGTCAAATATTGGTGGGGGTAGACGAACTTCTCACACTTCACCAAATTAATTACAATTCAGTTTAGCTTACTGATCATTCTAAGCAGATAATTAATTTGTGAATATTAATCCAAAATGTGTATAATTTGGGACATTATTTCTACCGAGTTAAGAACTACATATAGCAACAAGTTAATATTTAATAGTACCTACTACATAAAAAAATCTTGTAGTAACCAAAATTATAAAATAAAAAGGTAATCATCTTTGAACAATAAAAGAGTAGTTTGGTAAAATTTTACTAAATTCTTTCCAATAATTGGTCGTGCATTAAAGTCAACAAATTGTTGAAAAAACATGTAATTTTAAAGGTTGGTAATACCGATCGAGTACTATTTACTAATCTACAAATAATAGGAATTGTAATTTTATGACAAAAAAGGCTTTTCCACCCTTGCTTTGTAGTGTAGAAAGACACTTTTAACTTTGACTGGTTGTTGACAGATATAATTTACCTCACTAAGAAACGGAGGTGAAGTGCAGTATGGGAGGCACAACAAGCATGTTTTATTCTGGAGCTGTCGAAGCAGCAGCTGGAACCATAGTAAGTGGTGCTGTCTCCTCAATCACGAGTGGATACGAGATGGAGGAGGGACTTGATGTTACCTTGTATAGCCTGCAGCATGAGGTGAGCAAAATCAAATCTGCAATCAATGCATCAAGAGGACGAAGGATCACCGACCAACAATTACTCAAGTGGTTGGCACAAATAATAAATGCAGCATACCTTGGGGAGTACTATTATCGTACCTTCAAAAACCCGAGTACACTTCCTCCAATACTAGCTGGTATTGAAGGTACAAGCAATTTGCTTATTAATTGCGGTACCAGTCGTGCAACCAAACGCCAGCGGACGATCAAAATGTTGCTTTTTGGCAATGATGTGCACAGGGAACTCCAAGATGTACTGAAAATGTTGAAAAGTATTGATATGTGTGTGTTCTTGCAAATGGTGAATGCCCTACCTGAAAGGCCTATGAAAAGGTATCTCTACATGGACCCCACCTGGTTAGTAGGTCGGGGAAAGGAAAGAGAGCAAGTTATGAAATTCTTGTTTGAACCAAGCTTGGCTGGTGAAAATAATGTGAATATTCTTCCAATAGTTGGTTCAGAGGGAGCAGGAAAGACCACCCTTGGCCTTCACTGTTTCTATGATCCAAAGGTGCAAAATCATTTTTCCTTGAAAATTTATATTCGTTCGCTATTTATTGAATATAATGGTTATCCTCCGATTTTTACCCAAATTCTAAAGGGATGTAACAGTACTCAAATAACCAATTATGATGAGAATACATTGCTAGCGATGCTTAAACAGAACCTCAGCTCAGAGAGGCTTTTGCTCGTGATGGACGATGTTTGGCATGTGGATTCTAAGGTTTGGAGTGCCCTGTTAAGTTGCCTAACATGTGGGAAACAAGGAAGCAAAATCATTTTAATAAGCAATGTAATTCGTTATAATAAGTTTAAGGAGATTGTAAAACCAGGGAATGTGCAGCGGATCATAGTTTACGGCTTTTCCGAGGAGGAATATATGTTGTTTTTCAGGGAGCATGCTTTTGGTAGTGCTGACCCAGAGGATTTTCCTGAGTTAGGAAAAATGGGAGGGGAGATAGCAAGGAAGATGAATGGATCAATATGGGGAGCAAAAATCATAGGCGAGCTTCTGAGAGATAATTTGAATGCTCCATTCTGGTCCATCTTCTTGGGAGACGGCTTTCTAAGCTCACAATTTCTGACGAGTAAAGACCTTTGGCCAGTGATCGAGACTATTTGCCAGCTTCTGCCCAAGCGCCTACAGCTGGTGGGTTTAACATGGGGAGAAGAATCACAACTAATTCGTGAATACAATGCACTTAAAAGTTATAGAGAACTAATGGTTCTTTGTCCTAAATATTGTACTCCTGTTATTACTGAAGAAGGCAATTATCGGGTGAAGTTTTTGGTGGTCAAACATTCCAATCCACATGAAAGTACTGTTGTCATTGCAGAATGCAAACCTATTGGTGACGACCAGTAATTGAAAAAACAATAGGGACTGCTCATATTGTTTCTTTGGAAAAAACGATCGTGTTTCTATTTCTGAATATGTAAATAGAAAACTGATGAGTTTTTAGTTTTTTCAAGTACTTGCCGTATGTACATATTATATAACGTGCAGAAAACTAGGGAGACTAAAATAAATTAATCATTCGAGCAAAATTTTTATACAATTTCAGTAAATTCTTGGTGGTTTAGATACAAAACCAGCAAAGTTTAATACATAACAGTGATAATGTAGGCTGGCACGTAATCTCACTTCATATTTCTCAAAATGGATACATCTAGCTACATATTTGTAATTAAAAATTAAAAATTAGATAGCTAGCAGAATTTTATTTTCTATTTTAACATCAGAGAAAAAAAAAATGATAGTTATATGTTTTTTAAGAGGTCTAAATAATGTCTAACACGGAAGCAAATTTGTAATCATTGTTTAGAAATATAAGTAGGGGTCCTTACTTGAGAATTTTTTTCCTAGACAGATTTGCTCGTCTTTCTAACAGTTCTCAATTGTGATACTCCTTTTGATACCAGCAGCAAAACAAATCTGCTACCATAATAGGTGGCCAGTACCAAATGCATTTAGTTCAGAATTCAGGTAAGAAAGGCAAGTTACTGAAAATCTGGTACAATGGTTACATATATAGTATGATGAAGTGACTGAATGCTTATATAATGTGAAAGGTATAATGTAGCAAATATAATCCTAAAATAATTTGAAAATCTTTCAAATGGCTGACTTAAAAATATATATATATATATATATAACATATGAACCCCCCATGCTTTTGAAAAAAAAAACATGTAGACATGCTTTTAAATTAGTAAAGTTTATGTATAGCAAATATATCTCAAAATCAATTGAAATAGTACCATTATGGTGATGCTTGCTTAGCATACTTATTCACTACCGTGAATTTAAATGCCCATTTCTGTCTCTTTTATCTATTTCAATAACTTTTCCTTTTACTTCTTAATTTCCAGAAATAAAAGAAACTACAGAAAACTGTTAATCTTTCAAATTATAAAAAAATGTTAAATTTAACGAAGAAATTTGATGTATGGCTTCATTTTATTTTGAAAAAAAATGCTTCCTGATAAGTGACCGGACATCCAGAAATAGGAGATATTTAATGTTCGAGATGTGAAACTTGGGACAGATAAGCTAAAAAATCAACACGTGATACGAGGGTACTATTTTATCTTGAGATCAATCAACGACTTGATCGCACAATACACTAAAATGCAGTCTTAATCTCAAACTTAATTTCTTTAGATGATTTATTCACTAAATTTAAATTATTTATTTGATTTTAGTTATATCATTTTAGCAAAGCTAGGGTGTGATGTGCTCATCAAGATGGTTTAGTGAGCACAACTCAAAAAGTCTATCGGATTAGCTTCAAACGATGAATCCAAGCTGTTGAAATCCATCTACTTCATGAGTGATGTATGTATATGAAATTTTTTAGAAGTTTCGAATTCATTTAGTACAAAGTCAAGCGGTAAAAAAAAATGAACATTTTACAAGTTATTATATAAGTTGTTTTATATATTCATTTTTCATCATTTTTTTTACTGCTTGACCTTATACTAAATGAATTCGAAACTTTTAAAAACTTTCATGTACATACTCACTCATGAAGTAGATAAATTTTAACGGTTTGGATTCATCACTTAAAGCCAACTCGGTAGACTTTTAGAGTTGTGCTTACCAATCGGATTTGGTAAGGACACACACCCTAGCTTTGCTTATATAATTTTATAATAAAGCCCACAGTATTATTATGTAAGGAAGTTACAGGTCCTTCGTGGGCCTTCATTGGACTCAAATGATCTTCCGCTCGGGCTGTTATTAACTTGGATGATATTAGGCCGTCTTAATATAATCAGATATTCGAATGGGCAGAAATTGGTACCAAGTCATGGGCCGTTTTGTTTAAAATGTTGGATTCAATATACGCACCTCTGGACAAATTATATATTAGACAACATATACTTTTCAACATATAATTGATTTTTCGTTCATTTTTCAACATTTTAAAGTATACGTTTTAACATACACTTGAACTTGATTGTTGTTTTTTAAGTTCGTTTGTTCTCTATAAGGATAGAGAACAAATTAACGGTTAAATTTGCGAGGCTGATTTCGTGAATATATATAATAAACAAACATATATTTGTATCGGAATTGATTATTTGCTAGTTAATCATTTTTTTGTTTATATTTTGCTGTATGAGTTATCCTCATAATATCTTGTTATTTAGATATTGTTAGTCATATAAATGAAAACTTTCAAATTTGGGACTTGTATTTATATATGCAGTTGTTGTCTATCAGTAATTATAGTAACAAGTTTAGAATTTATAATAAATTGACGAGACAAAAAATTTGTGGTTCGGATATAAATTTAAAATAATTTGTTTCTGATACACAAATAACATATCAAATATTAGTAGTTTCTTAAAAAATAAAAATAAACTAAAAAGTTCTTGAAGTATAAAAGTAATAAATATCATAATATTTCAAATTTAATATAAATATTATATAAAAATTATTGTTATTGACAAATGCACAAACTTGGTAAAACAACTATAACGATAAACAAAAAGAATGCACTTCAAAACATTCAATGGCCAACTTGATAAAAGTAAAAAGTTATAAAAAAAATGGGAAAAATGGAGGCATGAGTCGATGGTTTTCACCATGCATATAAATTATAAAGAAAAGGAGCTATAGCTCGCTAATGTCTAGACACTCTGTATTTATTACGAATTCGTATATTCTGCAGTAACGCACCATTTGAGTTAAGATATGAACCGTCTGATTTAAATCCATACTAATATTAAATGGCCCCGTACATTATAGGTGTGTATCGGATTGACTCGATATTAGATTATAGAGGCAATTTCATATATCCCCCTCAAAAACTTCAATATTACGTATTTCCCCCTCTAAAATTTGAAATTACATATTTCCCCTTCTAAACTTTCCAAACTCACAAATTTACCCATTTAATCAATAAAATATATTTAATATATTCAAAAATACTTAAATAATATTATTTCGGATTCTAAATTTTTTCAGACCATTATACCCCTTCCTCCTTCCAATCTCGTTCTTTTTCTTCAATTCATGTGCATCTCACACCGTCCCCACCTATGGATCGGAGCAATGCGGCGAGCTCCAGCTGCGTCAGGCTGCCGCACCATCCATGTCGAATCGGCGAAAGATGTCACGCAGCTGCTTCAATCCATAGGTGGGGACGGTGTGAGACGCTCATGAATTGAAGAGAGAACGAGATTGGAAGGAAGAAGGGGTATAATGGTCTGAAAAAAATTTAGAATCCAAAAATAATATTATTTAAGTATTTTTAAATATACTAAATATATTTTATTGATTAAATGGGTAAATTTGTGAGTTTGGAAAGTTTAGAAGGGGAAATATGTAATTTCAAATTTTAGAGGGGGAAATACGTAATATTGAAGTTTTTGAGGGGGATATATGAAATTCCCCCTAGATTATATGACCCAAAAAATTAACTCAAACGGTCCGTTAATGCAGAGAATATGGATTCATTTAATTATTACTCGCTTCTTATTTTGGACACTGTATCCGATGAAGCAGAAAGAAGAAAAGTCAAATTAATTTCCATATAGTAACAAGGCACAAATAATGATCACTTTGTTACGATCAATTACTTCCAAAAATTGGTTTTACAATTTTATCAAAGATAAGAATAATTCCACCAGAGCTTGTATATAAAAATTAAAAATTACAGACAAGATCATTCTAATCAAAAGCCGTAAACAAGATTAATCACAAGCCAAGACAGACTTAACATGTGTTTCATGCGTGTGTCGAATTCGCTACCATGAGCCGCGAATAAACCGTGCGAATTAAGCGCATGATGAAAGACTGTGCACCGCGCTAACACCAGCCTTTTGTCCAATCCTATTGAACCTTATACACCGCAAAGACCGCAGCAGGGTCCCAGGTCCCAACGCCACCCGATCCGGATGGAATTCCGCTCCTCTACGGTACCGTAAAAAAGAATCATTTATAATTAGTGCATCTGAACCGTTTTTTTAACTTTGCACGCATCTCAAAGCACAAATATTACTGCCCCTGCGCTATCTCCGAATAGACACCGACTGGGAGTAATCTGGACCGTTTTTTTAGTAATCGTAAAAAATTCCTTTTTACGGTACCAAGTAGGATATGGATTTATTTGGATGTGGGTCGTATCCGACCCGATACAGCTGTCGGCCTGCATTAGTTTCCGTTGTACCCCAAATTTTTGCATTAATTGTGGTTTTTTTTGTTAAATCTTTAGTTTTGGTCAAAAGTATAGTTTAATTTTAGATAAGGCTGATTATGAGTTCAGAATCAAAATAGAAAAATATATATTTGATTTTCATTCAGTTAAGATGGATTTAGCTTTTTGTTCAAATTATAATTTTAGTATTTGGGTATAATTTTTAGTTCAAATAAAATATATTAAGTTTATATAGTGAGTATAATTATTCAATCGGTTCAAAAGAATGTCAATATATCTTAAGCTTACATATGCACCTTAAAGTAACAAGTGTGGTGATGATTATTTTATTTTAAAAATAAATAATTTAATCGGCATTAGGAAAGGCTGATTATTTAACATGTTACTTTGTCGAATATTTTTTAATTTGTTTTTGTAGACTTTAAAAATGTAAATCTTGTAGAGTGATATTTTAGCCAACGATGAGGAACATGAAACCGGTAACGAAATTAGTAAGTTGACGTGTCAAGAAGAAGAGAGATCATACAGTCATACTATTTTTTCGTCTTTTTTTTCTTATATAATTGTATTTGATGGCCTTATTATTAATGATCAAGATTAACAAACAAAACACACAAATTGGAGATGTTATCTTGAATACACTAAGCAAAGTTCAAGAGTGAAATCTTACAGAAATACCCACGAACTTTTTTCTTTTTAACTTTTTTTCAAAATTTGTCATTTATGAAAATTTATCAACATCTATATTGTTTTGTGCACTTTACTTTCTATTTTTGTTTGTTCTCTAAAGGCTATAAGCCCTTGTATCATTATATGAGTGTTACGATCAATCAATGAAATACTTTTTTCTTAAAATTCCATTTCAAATTGTATCTCAAATTCAAATACTTTCCTAGGCCACTAATTACTCTCTGTTTTATTTTTTGACCAGCTATCATCTTAGAGACAGAAACCCCGACATTTTTATTAATACCCTCAGTCCAATAAAAATTATTAAAATTACTCACGGTCCCAAATCTTTATTAAAAATACCCATACCGACCAATTATTGGCCGGTACCGATTAAAATCCCAAACCGGCCAATTATTGGCCGGTACCGATTAAAATCCCAAACCGGCCAATTATTGGCCGGCCCCGTGCTATAATACGATTTCACCCTATATTAACCCCAGTTGGCTTCTCTCTCCAACCACAACTGAAGAGGCAGAGGCAGCAGCGCAGAACAGGTAAATTTTTTTTTTTTAATTATTTTAATTATTTTTTTTAAAATGTTTGTAATTAATTGTAATTAAGGTTAATTAATTTAATTAAAATTAATGTTAATTAATTTTAAATAGTTTAAATTATTTTAGATTAAGTTCAATTAATTTGAATTAATTTTAGTTAGTTTTAATTTTTTTTAATTTAATTAAATTAATTGTAGTTGAGTTTAGTTAAGTGTAATTAATTTTACTTATTTTGAAGTAATTTTAGTTTAGTTTAATTAAGTTTTATTAGTTTAAGTTAGTTTAAATATTTATTTAATTAAATTTAAGTTAATTTTAGTTAAGTTAAGTTAAGTTTAATTAATTTTATATTTTTTTAATTAATGTTAGTTCAGTTTAATTAGTTTAATTAATTGTCATTAATTTTAATTAATTAATTTTAATTAATTTCAATTAATTTCAATTAATTTATTTAATTAATTTAATTAATTTTAATTAATTTAATTAATTTTAATTAATTTCAATTAATTAATTTCAATTAATTAATTTCAATTAATTAATTTCAATTAATTAATTTCAATTAATTTCAATTAATTTCAATTAATTAATTTCAATTAATTTCAATTAATTAATTTCAATTAATTTCAATTAATTAATTTCAATTAATTTCAATTAATTAATTTCAATTAATTTCAATTAATTAATTTCAATTAATTTCAATTAATTAATTTCAATTAATTTCAATTAATTAATTTCAATTAATTTCAATTAATTAATTTCAATTAATTTTAATTTCAATTAATTTTAATTTCAATTAATTTTAATTTTCATTAATTTTAATTAATTAATTAATTAATTTTAATTAATTGTAATTAATTAATTATAATTAATTGTAATTAATTAATTTTAATTAATTGTAATTAATTAATTTTAATTAATTGTAATTAATTAATTTTAATTAATTGTAATTAATTAATTTTAATTAATTGTAATTAATTAATTTTAATTAATTGTAATTAATTGTAATTAATTAATTTTAATTAATTTTAATTAATTGTAATTAATTAATTTTAATTAATTGTAATTAATTAATTTTAATTAATTGTAATTAATTAATTTTAATTAATTGTAATTAATTAATTTTAATTAATTGTAATTAATTAATTTGAATTAATTGTAATTAATTAATTTTAATTTATTAATTTTAGTTAATTAATTTTACTTACTTGTAATTATTTAATTTTACTTAATTTTAATAAATTTTAATAAATTAATTTAAATTTAATTCATTTTAGGTAATTAATTAAAAAAATTTAATTTTAATTCAATGTAATTAATTACTTTTAATTAATTTTAATTAATTGTAGTTAATTTTATTATTTAATTTAATTAATGAAAATTAATTAAAATTATTTTTAATTAATAACAATTAATTGAAAATTTAATTAACTAAAATTAGTTAAAACTAATTGAACTTAATTTAAACTAATTTTCTTTATTATTCAGTCACTGTGTAAATTAGTAACCTGACAAATGATTATCACTTTCAAAATGTAGTTTGATCACAATGCCATTGATTTCTATACACTGTGGTGGTAAGCTTGAACATAATGCAGACGGACCTTATTACAACAGAGAACCAATTGCTTCGGTTATGGTTGACGATAATATATCTCTGTTGGACTTGAAAGTCACAATTTTCGATTACACCCCTTATAATCCAGAAAGATGCAACCTTGAATTGGGGACCCGAGTTTGTAATGGAAAAACCGGGAAATATTCACTTGCGAGAATAACAGATGAAAATACCTGGAGAGGGTTGTGTGGGTATTTTAAGGCCAACGGAGATTTTGTAATAGAGATCTATGTTAGAAGAGTTCCGAGAGAGGCAGGGGTTGGTAGTTCTAGTCAATGCTCAGTTGCAATGGAGACTCCCGTCGTGCCCCCAACAGAACGAGAAAGCAACTATCTACCTATTTACCCAGGAACGAACTATCCCCCTACTTACCCAGAAACGAACTATCCCCCTACTTACCATGAAACCATCTATCCGCCTACTCACCAAGAAACATACTATCCGACTACTAACCCAGAAAACTACTATCTAACTCCGCCGCAATCACGACCTCAAAAACGTCTAAAAATAGTTAAAATAGGCTTAATTACGCTAAAAAGGGATAAAGTACAATTAATAACGCTAAAAACGTCTAAAATAGACTCAATAACGGTAAAAACCACTAAAATATGCTTAATAATGGTAAAAATATTTAAAATAGGCTTAATTACACTAAAAGGGATAAAGTATAATTAATAACGCTAAAAACGTTTAAAAAATACTCAATAACGGAAAAAACCGCTAAAATATGCTTCATAACGGTAAAAATAGTTAAAATAGGCTTAATTACGCTAAAAATTGATAAAGTACAATTAATAACTCTAAAAACGTTTAAAATAGACTCAATAACGGTAAAAACGGCTAAAATATGTTTCATAACGGTAAAAAATGTTAAAATAGGCTTAATTACGCTAAAAAGGGATAAAATATAATTAATAACGCTAAAAACGTTTAAAAAATAATCAATAACGGTAAAAACCGCTAAAATAGGCTCAACTACGCTAAAAACGGCTAAAATATGCTTTACAACGGTCACAACATCTAAAATAAGATTAATTACGCTTAAAACGGAAATAATAGGCTTACTTACGGTAAAAACTGATCAAATAGGCTTACTTACGGTAAAATCTGATCAAATAGTCTTCACGACGGTACAATATGCCAAAATGTGTTTGATTTTGGTACAATAGGCTTAATTACGTAAAACTATAATTACGTACGCTAAAATATCCTAAATGTACCAACATAGGCTTAATTTACCTAATTATGCTAAATTTTCATATATCGGGCTTAATTTTTTTTAATCATGTTAAAACATTCTAAATTTCGTAAAAATATAGTCAACAATGCTAATTATACTTAATTAAAAATATATTGACCTAAATCATAAACCGTATACCCTAAATTTGACTAATTACTCTAATTACTATCTAATTTCAACTATTTATACTAATTATACAAATTCGGGTAATTACTAACAATTTCTAACATTTTACAACTATTTTACTCTAAAAAATAAATTACAACAAAGAATAGGGACTTACTTGCAAATCTGGGAGGAGAAGGAGAAATCCGGGAGAAACTGCTCAATCGAGGAGAGAGAGTGTGAAATTTGACGAAATGATTTGTGAGAGAGAAGAGGGAGTGTGCATGCCAATATATAGAATCGGATTAATCTTGGAACCGGCCAATTATTGGCCGGTTGGAACTTTAAATCGGATTCGGCCAATTATTGGCCGGTTGGGCTTTTTAATCGGATCCGGCCAATAATTGGCCGGTATGGATATTTTTAATAAAGATTTGAACCGGTGGTTATTTTTAATAATTTTTATTGTACTGAGGGTATTAATAAAAATGTCGGGACAGAAACCTCTGTGCCATGCATGGAGCTAATAACCAGAGTACTGATCCTATTTAGGTTTCAATTTATGGAGGGCTCTGCTTCATACTCTGATTTTCTGTAGAGCCCACGTTGCAGTGACTCTTTACAGAGTCTGTTTGGAAAGAGGATTCAGAGTCACATCTACAATAGTCGTAAACTACATTTCATCAAATATTCCAATAATTCTGGTGAACACAACCATGAATTAATCAATTTCACTTAATTAAACACTCACCTCTCCAGTCAATACAAGAACAAACGTGTCGTTATCTTTGTGTCAAATTTCCCACTAAATTAGGGTCGCTATCTTAGCCCCTTATTTTCCACACGAGCAGGTAACCGCCCCTTATTCTTCCTCATGCATCGTGCTAAAATAATTGGTAGCAAAAGTTTGTAATTTTATATTTTTCTATAAAATTTAATTAATATATGAAAACAAATCATTCCAACACATTCTTTTAGGAAACTCTATATCTTCAGTCGTAATATAAGATTAAAAGGAGGATATTGCTAAAAGAAACCAAAGTGTTTTTTTTTTTTTTTTTTGCAATGCAACATGCCCGTAGGCTTTTCATTTCAACAAAACTTTCAAGTTACAATATTTCGCATATTACAACAGATATCATAGTTACTACAATGCCTTCTCAGAACTTCAATCAGATATTAAATGTTAGAAAGGAGTATCCAGTAAACTCCTCACACAACCTACTACCTACTTTAGCTAAATAGTCAGCCACACAATTTTGGCTTCTAGGAATATGCCTACACACATAATCATATTCTTTTAGTAACCTCCAAACCTCATTTATCTCCCTATACGCTCTCCAGTCAGCATCAATTGGTGGGTGTAGCTCCGTACAAACTTTAGCAAGGTCTTGATTATCTGTATAGAAAATACACGACGACCAATTAAGGCTCTTGACAAAGTGTATTGCCTCTCTTAAAAGCCACTGCTTCAGCTTGCATCGGAGAACATACAACACAGGGAGCGGCTCGATAACCCTTCAACAATTCCCCTTCCTCCACGACAAACCCCAACCCTCCTATCCATGGAGATTTCCAAGATCCGTCCACTCTGCTAAAATAATTGGTAGCAAAAGTTTGTAATTTTATATTTTTCTATAAAATTTAATATATATACAAAAACAAATCATTCCAAAACATTCTTTTAGGAAACTCTATATGTTCAGTCGTAATATAAGATTAAAAGGAGGATATTGCTAAAAGAAACCAAAGTGTTTTAACCTACCTCGAAATATCATAAACACATCCCACACATACCTTAAACGCTTTCACATACACTGATTGTTTTTTAGACTATTTATCAATAGGTGGGGATCAGGAGCGGATTCAGGATTTTCATCAGAGGGGCCAAAAAATATCAAATCAGGTTTAAATATCTAATTGGATGTAAATACATTAACTAATTGAGTACTCGATAAAAAATAATATTTTAACTTCTACTTTTCAATATTTTGACTTGTAATTTATGATGCTCTAACTTATAATTCTAATTACCAATCAAAATTCAACAAATTTATTTCAATTTTAACCTTAAATTTAACCCGAATTCCAAATCAAACGTCTAGAGAGAGGCAAAAAAAATTTCAGAAGAGACAAAGTCGGTCGAGACCGATAAATCTCCACTAAAACTCAAAATCCAGGAGAACAGCTGCAGCTGCCGCCTGAAACATTTGCGGGTCCGCCCTTGGTGGGTATGCCACTATCTTTAGACTTCAAGTTTAGATTAGATCAGGCCTTGTTCTCACTTAAAATAGGAAGTAAATATCGAGGCAAGCGCCTAAAAGTTGTCGATAATAAGACACTGATGACAATGCAATATCCAACAATTCTCTCTGTCATCAGCAATTGGAAAATTAGATGTGCTAATGATAGCGAAAGGGCACTCAGAGGACAATATGCTTCTTGGAAGATTTGACCGGACATTTAGTCTGGGAGGCAGGCAGTTATCACGTCCCTTCTTATAAATATGCTTCTTGGCTGTATGAGATATCTCAACACATAATCAACAGGAAAAAGAAAGAAAAAGAAACCCAAAAATAAATATTTCGGCCCAGTGTTGCCTTCTGCGGGCCCTTGGATATTGTATTATTGTTGACATTTCGTGATACCTAACATATCTTTCATCATCATCTCCTCCCATTTTCCTCCCACCTTCCCTCTTCTCCATTAATTATATGAGCAAAGAATGGGACGGATACGAAAATAATAAAGTTGCGTAGCCTATATATAGCCATAATCAAGGTTATAAATCCTTGCTTGTTTCACCAAATTACTCAATTGTACTTCTGAAATTTCAACTACAGAAGAAAATTAAAGGTGAGTTTTCTGTAATATTTAATGGACATGTGTGCTTGTTCTTAAATTGGCTCTGCAGTTTACTAAGTTTAAACTAATTGGTAGCAAAAATTTGTAATTTTATATTTTTCTATAAAATTTAATTAATATACAAAAACAAATCATTCCAACACATTCTTTTATGAAACTCTATATCTTCCTAAAAGTTTGGAAAAAATATATACTGAAATTATAGTTATAATGTCCGTCGGATTTGAAACTCAAAAGTTAAATGACGGTAACGTCCGTTGGATCAAAAATATCCTGACAATAATGGAGATCTCCATTGTCTGAACTTGAGTAAAGTGTGAAGAGCAGCATGTGAAGGCAAGCAACACGCGGTTTGCCTCTGCAGTTTCTTTTTCTCTGCTAACGCGTCACCGCTGGTTAATTAATTTTTTATCAACACCACTACTACGAAAAATAACCGATTTAATTCCTTCGTTGACTTGTTCTCTCTCACTGATATGTTCCATCACCAGCATATGGAAATTTCGTTGAAATTTCGTGTTACTTGCATCGCTCCTCCTTTTCCTTCCCTTTTCTCTATTAATTATAAGAACTTGAAATAATTAAGGTGCCACAAGCAAGGTGCTAAATCAGGGTGCCAAATTCATGTTCCATTTCGTCCATATTACTCAATTGTGCTTCTAAAACTTCAACAACGACTACAGAAAGTGAAGGTTAGTTTTGTGTAATATATAATATATAAACCTGGTGAACTTGTAGTTTAATCTTGTTTCATGGTAATGAATCAGGCTTCATGTCTTTGTATCAACAAAAAAGAAAAAGAAAAAAATAAGACCTGGTGAACCTTCTCTTAAATTAGATCCGATGTCTACTTATTACCTCTTTTGATTTCCATTAAGCCAAATCCAAACGTAGGGTCAAATATTGGTGGGGGTAGACGAACTTCTCACACTTACCAAATTAATTACAATTCAGTTTAGCTTACTGATCATTCTAAGCAGATAATTAATTTGTGAATATTAATCCAAAATGTGTATAATTTGGGACATTATATCTACCGAGTTAAGAACATATAGCAACAAGTTAATATTTAATAGTACCTACTACATAAATAAATCTTGCAGTAACCAAAATTATAAAATAAAAAGGTAATCTTCTTTGTACAATAAAAGAGTAGTTTGGTAAATTAATTTTACTAAATTCTTTCCAATAATTGGTCGTGCATTAAAGTCAACAAATTGTTGAAACAACATGTAATTTTAAAGGTTGGTAATACCGAGCGAGTACTATTTACTAATCTACAAATAATAGGAATTGTAATTTTATGACAAAAAAGGCTTTTCCACCCTTGCTTTGTAGTGTAGAAAGACACTTTAACTTTGACTGGTTGTTGACAGATATAATTTACCTCACTAAGAAACGGAGGTGAAGTGCAGTATGGGAGGCACAGCAAGCACGTTTTATTCTGGAGCTGTCGAAGCAGCAGCTGGAGCCATAGTAAGTGGTGCTGTCTCCTCAATCACGAGTGGATACGAAATGGAGGAGGGACTTGATGTTACTTTGTATAGCCTGCAGCATGAGGTGAGCAAAATCAAATCTGCAATCAATGCAGCAAGAGGACGAAGGATCACCGACCAACAATTACTCAAGTGGTTGGCACAAATAATAAATGCATCATACCTTGGGGAGTACTATTATCGTACCTTTAAAAACCAGAGTTCACTTCCTCCGATGCTAGCTGGTATTGAAGGTACAAGCAATTTGCTTATTAATTGCGGTACCAGTCGTGCAGCCAAACGCCAGCGGACGATCAAAATGTTGCTTTTTGGCAATGATGTGCACAGGGAACTCCATGATGTACTGAAAATGTTGAAAAGTATTGATATGTGTGTGTTCTTGCAAATGGTGAATGCCCTACCTGAAAGGCCTATGAAAAGGTATCACTACATGGACCACACCTGGTTAATAGGTCAGGGTAAGGAAAGAGAGCAAGTTATGAAATTCTTGTTTGAACCAAGCTTGGCTGGTGAAAATAATGTGAATATTCTTCCAATAGTTGGTTCAAAGGGAGCAGGAAAGACCACTCTTGCCCTTCACTGTTTCTATGATCCAAAGGTGCAAAATCATTTTTCCTTGAAAATTTATATTCGTTGGCCATTTATTGACTATTATGGTTATCCTGATTTTTTTAAACAAATTCTAAAGGGATGTAACAGTACTCAAATAACCAATTATGATGAGAATACATTGCTAGTGATGCTTAAACAGAACCTCAGCTCAGAGAGGCTTTTGCTCGTGATAGACCAAGTTGTGGATGTGGATTCTAAGGTTTGGAGTGCCCTGTTAAGTTGCCTAACATGTGGGAAACAAGGAAGCAAAATCATTTTAATAAGCGATGTAATTCGTTATAAAAAGTTTAAGGAGATTGTAAAACCAGGGAATGTGCAGCGGATCATAGTTTACGGCTTTTCCGAGGAGGAATATATGTTGTTTTTCAGGGAGCATGCTTTTGGTAGTGCTGACCCAGAGGATTTTCCTGAGTTAGGAAAAATGGGAGGGGAGATAGCAAGGAAGATGAATGGATCAATATGGGGAGCAATAATCATAGGCGAGCTTCTGAGAGATAATTTGAATGCTCCATTCTGGTCCATCTTCTTGGGAGACGGCTTTCTAAGCTCACAATTTCTGACGAGTAAAGACCTTTGGCCAGTGATCAAGACTATTTGCCAGCTTCTGCCCAAGCGTCTACAGCTGGTGAGTTTCATGAGAACATGGGGAGAAGAATCACAACTAATTCGTGAATACAATGCACTTAAAAGTTATAGAGAACTAATGGTTCTTTGTCCTAAATATTGTACTCCTGTTATTACTGAAGAAGGCAATTATCGGGTGAAGTTTTTGGTGGTCAAACATTCCAATCCACATGAAAGTACTGTTGTCATTGCAGAATGCGAACCTATTGGTGACGACCAGTAATTGAAGAAACAATAGGGACTGCTCATATTGTTTCTTTGGAAAAAACGATCGTGTTTCTATTTTTGAATATGTAAATAGAAAACTGATGAGTTTTTAGTTTTTTCAAGTACTTGCTGTTGGTATAAATTTTCAGAATATTCGGATAGTTATAATTAATTAAAATAAATCAAATTGAAAAAGAGTTACCCGGATCGTGCGAAGCACTGTCCTTAAGCGTATTCCGTCTCATTGTACAAGATAGAACCGCAACCAAGATAATCCGGGTTTGTTGCTCCTTAGGCACGCCATGGAAGCAACTGACGATAACTCCGCAATATCCAGCATAGATCAGAATTTGATAATTGAGATAAAATAGGAATGGAGATATAATGGAAGGGCCTTTCTGTGGGAGTAAATCAAAGAAAAGGTTTTTATTCCTTTTCATTTATTTCTCTGATTCAAACGAACATATGAAATAGAAAGAGGAATTAGTATTAATATTGAGGGTTGTATTCAAATAAGAAAAGGATGAGTATACTACTGTTTCAAACCGACCTATATAGTTATATAGATCCAGCCAAGTGATTTGATTAATGATAATTATAATTGAAAAAAAAAACGCACCATAAAGGTGTCGTGTAACAGTAAAAGACATTAACAAAATAATAAGTGGTCATTAGAAAAATAACTCACCATTAAAGAAATATATATTCAATTTAACCTTCTAAATTTCAAATATCACAAATGGAGATTTTAAGCAAATTTATTGAAGAGAGAATTTTGAGTTTTTAGAACTCAAGTTCCAACACTTGCCGTATGTACATATTATATAACGTGCAGAAAACTAGGGAGACTAAAATAAATTAATCATTCGAGCAAAATTTTTATACAATTTCAGTAAATTCTTGGTGGTTTAGATACAAAACCAGCAAAGTTTAATACATAACAGTGATAATGTAGGCTGGCACGTAATCTCACTTCATATTTCTCAGAATGGACGCATCTAGCTACATATTTGTAATTAAAAATTTAAATTAGATAGCTAGCAGAATTTTCTTCTCTATTTTAACATCAGAGAAAAAAAAATGATAGTTATATGTTTTTTAAGAGGTCTAAATAATGTCTAACACGGAAGCAAATTTGTAATCATTGTTTAGAAATATAAGTAGGAGTCCTAACTTAAGAATTTATTTCCTTGACATATTTGCCCGTCTTTCTAACAGTTCTCAATTCTGATACCCCTTTTGATACCAGCAGCTAAACAAATCTGCTACCAGAATAGGTGGCCAGTACCAAATGCATTTAGTTCAGAATTCAGGTAAGAAGGCAAGTTACTGACAATCTGGTACAATGGTTACATATATAGTATGATGAAGTGATCGACTGAATGCTTATATAATGTGATAGGTATAATTTAGCAAATATAATCCTAAAATAATTTGAAAATCTTTCAAATGGCAGACTTCAAAAAAAAAAAAAAAAAAAACATACGACATGCTTTTGAAAAAAAACATGTAGACATGCTTTTAAATTAGTAAAGTTTATATATAGCAGATATACCTCAAAATCAATTGAAATCATTATGGTAATGCTTTCTTAGCATACTTATTCACTACCGTGAATTTAAATGCCCATTTCTGTCTCTTTTATCTATTTCGATTACTTTTCCTTTTACTTCTTAATTTCCAGAAAAAAAAGAAAGTTAAAAAATTGTTGATCTTTCAAATTATAAGAAAAATGTTAAATTTAACGAAGAAATTTGATGTATGGCTTCATTATTTTGAAAAAATATGCTTTCTAATAAGTGATCGGACAACCGGAAAATAGGAGATGTTTAATGTTCGAGATATGAATTTTGGGACAGGTAAGATAAAATATCAACATGTGATATGAGGGTACTATTTTATCTTGAGATCAATCAACGACTCGATCACACAACATACTAAAGTGCAGTCTTATCTCAAATTAGTTTATTTAATTGATTTATTCACTAAATTAAATTATTTATTTGATTTTAGTTATATATTTATAATAAAGAAAACAGATCCTAGTATCATAAGTTATCTTTTTCCAGGGAATCATACTTCAATTTAGAAGATTGCTATTTGGGAGTTAATGCCACTGACTGGTCAAACTTGCTATTCATTATTAGCACCGCCTCTTTTACTAATATTGTTGATAAACTCACTTGGAGAGTTGGAGATGGAAAGCATCAGGGCAGTTTACTACTCACTCCCTTTCTAAGCTTTTAAATCATAGGGGCATCTTATCTTCTCTACCTTTACTTTGGTGGATGCTATACCACTGGATTGCATTCCCCCAACATGGAGATGGTGATCTATCGGCCACCAAGTGGAGCTGTCAGTGCTGAATGAAGAAGTCAAACCACTATGATTATTTTGTTATTCGATATTGTGTGGCTTAGTAATAGCTACTTTAGATTACTTTGGGAACTTAGACTTTGCTTGCATGTGGACAACATGCTTTTTGCTTGGTTGCTTTGTGAAGTTTAGTATATCTTTGGAAGACAGCAACGCCAGGGGATGTTTTCTTCCCCGGTAACAAACTGATGACTGTATTATATGTTTCAGTAATGAAATGGGCTTTTGCCTCTTTTAAAAAAAAAAATTATAATAAAGCCCACAGTATTATTATGTAAGGAAGTTACAAGTCCTTAATGGGCCTTAATTGGACTCAAATGATCTTCCGCTAGGGCTGTTATTAATTGGGCCGTCTTAATATAATCAGATATTCGAATGGGCAGAAATTGATACCAAGTTTTTAACATATAATTGATTGTTCGTTCATTTTTCAACAATTTAAAGTATACGTTTTAACATACACTTGATTGTTGTTTCTTAAGTTCGTTTTTTCTTTATAAGGATTAAAGAACAAATTAATGGTTAAATTTGCGAGGCTGATTTCGTGAATATATATAATAAACAAACATATATTTGTATCGGACTTGATTATTTGCTAGTTAATCATTTTTGTTTTTATATTTTGCTGAATGAGTTATCCTCATAATATCTTGTTATTTAGATATTGTTAGTCATATAAATGAAAACTTTCAAATTTGGGACTTGTATTTATATATGCAGTTGTTGTCTATCAGTAATTATAGTAACAAGTTTAGAATTTATAATAAATTGACGAGACAAAAAATTTGTGGTTCGGATATAAATTTAAAATAATTTGTTTCTGATACACAAATAACATATCAAAATATTAGTAATTTCTTAAAGAATAAAAATAAACTTAAAAGTTCTTGAAGTATAAAAGTAATAAATATCATAATATTTCAAATTTAATATAAATATTATATAAAATTTATTGTTATTGACAAATGCACAAACTTGGTAAAATAACATTCAATGGCCAACTTGATAAAAGTAAAAAGTTATAAAAAAGAATGGGAAAAATGGAGGCATGAGTCGATGCATGGTTTTCACCATGCATATAAATTATAAAGAAAAGGAGCTATAGCTCGCTAATGTCTAGATCTAGACACTCTGTATTTATTACGAATTCGTATATTCTGCAGTAACGCACCGTTTGAGTTAAGATATGAACCGTCTGATTTAAATCCATACTAATATTAAATGGCCCCGTACATTATAGGTGTGGATCGGATTGACTCGATATTAGATTATATGCCGAAAAAATTAACTCAAACGGTGTGTTATTGCAGAGAATATGAATTCATTTATTACTCACTTCTTATTTTGGACACTTTAATTATCCCGTGAAACAGAAAGAAGAAAAGTCAAATTAATTTGCATATAGTAACAAGGCACCAATGATAACTTTGTTACGATGAATTACTTTCAATTTGCGGTTTGACAATTTTATCAAAGGAAAGAATAATTCCACCAGAGCTTGTATATAAAAATAAAAAACCACAGAGAAGATAATTTCAATCAAAAGCCGTAAACAAGATTAATCACAAGCCAAGACAGACTTTACATGTGTTTCAGGCGTGTGTCGAATTCGCTACCATGAACCGCGAATAAACCGTGCGAATTAAGCACATGATGAACACCAGTAGAGAGGGAAAAACGTGCCGTGCCGTGCCGTGCCGTGACTAACACGCCGTGACTTTGGTCACGTGCCGTGCCGTGCCGTGACCAAGTAAATTTTTCACGTGCCGTGCCGTGCCATGACAAAAATTACGAGGGGTGGTCACGGCACGCGAATGGTCACGGCACGCGAGTCACGCCGTGACTCGCGTGCCGTGACTAAGTCGTGCCGTGACTAATTCGTGCCGTGACCAAACGTGCCGTGACCAAACGCGCATTAGTCAAATTTGATCGCATTTAACGTTTTAAAAAAAATATGAAACGATTCTTTAAAATTCAAATGTTTTAATTGAAATTTAAATGTAAATATTTTAATTAAAATAAAATTATACCTTATAGGAAGGTATGTTAGTGTATTGCTTCGCTACTGCCGTGACTGGCGTGTCTTCCGTTCCGTGACTCGCGTGTCCCGTGCCGTGCCGTTCCGTGTTTCCGTGCCGTGCCGTGCCGTGCCGTGACCAAGACAATTTCCGTGTCGTGCCGTGCCGTGTCTTCTTTGCCAACAATTGGTCACGGCACGCGAATGGTCACGGCACGGGACACGCGAGTCACGGCACGTGACCGACACACGTGCCGTGCCGTTCCGTGACGGATCCGGCTCCGGCGTGCCATTTTTCCCACTCTAAACACCAGCCTTTTGTCCATTCCAATTGAATCTTATACACCGCGCAAAGACCGCAGCAGGGTCCCGGCGCCACCCGATCCGGAAGGAATTCGGATCCTCTACGGTACCGCAAAAATGAATCAATTATAATTAGTGCATTCAAACCGTTCTTTTAACTTTGCACGCATCTCAAAGCACAAATATTACTGCCCCTGCGCTATCTCCGAATAGGCACCGACTGAGAGTAATCTGGACCGTTTTTTTTAGTAATCGTAAAAAATTCCTTTTTACGGTACCAAGTAGGATATGGATTTATTTGGATGTGGGTCGTATCCGACCCGATACAGCTGTCGGCCTGCATTAGTTTCCGTTGTACCCCAAATTTTTGCATTAATTGTGGTTTTTTTTGTTAAATCTTTAGTTTTGGTCAAAAGTATAGTTTAATTTTAGATACGGCTGATTATGAGTTCAGAATCAAAATAGAAAAATATATATTTGATTTTGATTCAGTTAAGATGGATTTAGCTTTTTGTTCAAATTATAATTTTAGTATTTGGGTATAATTTTTAGTTCAAGTAAAATATATTAAGTTTATATAGTGAGTATAATTATTCAATCGGTTCAAAAGAATGTCAATATATCTTAAGCTTACATATGCACCTTAAAGTAATAAGTGTGGTGATGATATTTTATTTTAGAAATAAATAATTTAATCGGCATTAGGAAAGACTGATTATTTAACATGTTACTTTGTCGAATATTTTATAATTTGTTTTTGTAGACTTTCAAAATGTAAATCTTGTAGAGTGATATTTTAGCCAACGATGAGGAACATGAAACCGGTAACGAAATTAGTAAGTTGACGTGTCAAGAAGAAGAGAGATCATACAATCATACTATTTTTTCGTCTTTTTTTTCTTATATAATTGTATTTGATGGCGTTATTGTTAATGATCAAGATTAACCAAGGTTCTAAATAGCGTTTATAGCTTCGTAGCGGGAAGACTAAAAAAAAAGCTATAGCGAATAGCGTCGCTATAGCGGAAGCTATTCCAAATAGCGTTTTTTTTTTTTTACATTTCGTATATTCAATATTTGTACTAAATATTAACATTATCTAAAATCTCATACAACAATAAATAACACCAAAGTAATTAAGAAATTATAATATTCATATTGAACCCGTACAAAATCCAAATTACGGTTCAAAATATCCATAGTAATATCATAAACTATCGATTTTTCCTATTAAAAATATCTTAAGCATCATGATTCATGACATAATCTTTTTTTTTTCTATTCAAATTTCAATTTCGGTTTGGACTTTTTTTCTATTCAAATTTCTATTTCTATTTCCAATTTCAAATTGATTTATCTGTAGCAAGTAGCAACAAATTCAATTTCGGTTTGAGATTTTTTTTATCTTTATTTAAAACCCATATAAATTGCTTAAAAATAAAAAAAAATAAAAAACCCATATTGTATAGCGCTGTAGCGGCCGCTATAGCGGCCGTAGCGCAAATAGCGCATTTTGATGTCATAGCGTAGCGTTTGGGGTCCAAAAACGCTATAGCGCCGCTATAGTGCGCTATTTAGAACACTGAGATTAACAAACAAAACACACAAATTGGAGGTGTTATCTTGAATACACTAAGCAAAGTTCAAGAGTGAAATCTTACAAAAGTACCGACGAACTTTTTTCTTTTTAACTTTTTTCAAAATTTGTCATTTATGAAAATTTATCAACATCTATATTGTTTTGTGCACTTTCTATTTTTGTTTATTCTCTAAAGGCTATTAGCCCTTGTATCATTATATGAGTGTTACGATCAATCAATGAAATACTTTTTTCTTAAAATTTTAAATTCCATTTCAAATTGTATATCAAATTCAAATACTTTCCTAGGCCACTAATTACTGTCTGTTTTATTTTTTGACCAGCTATCATCTTAGAGACAGAAACCTCTGTGCCATGCATGGAGCTAATAACCAGAGTACTGATCCTATTTAGGTTTCAATTTATGGAGGGCTCTGCTTCATACTCTGATTTTTTGTAGAGCCCACGTTGCAGTGACTCTTTACAAAGTCTGTTTCGAAAGAGGATTCAGAATCACATCTACAATAGTCGTAAACTACAATTCATCAAATATTCCAATAATTCTGGTGAGCACAACCATGAATTAATCAATTTCACTTAATTAAACACTCCACCTCTCCAGTCAATACAAGAACAAACGTGTCGTTATCTGTGTGTTAAATTTCCCACTAAATTAGGGTCGCTATCTTAGCCCCTTATTTTCCACACGAGCAGGTAAACCGCCCCTTATTCTCCCTCATGCATCATGCTAAAATAATTGGTAGCAAAAGTTTGTAATTTTATATTTTTCTATAAAATTTAATTAATATATAAAAACAAATCATTCCAACACATTATTTTAGGAAACTCTATATCTTCAGTCGTAATATAAGATTAAAAGGAGGATATTGCTAAAAGAAACCAAAGTGTTTTTTTTTTTTTTTTGCAATGCAACATGCCCGTAGGCTTTTCATTTCAACAAAACTTTCAAGTTACAATATTTCGCATATTACAACAGATATCATAGTTACCACAATGCCTTCTCAGAACTTCAATCAGATATTAAATGTTAGAAAGGAGTATCCAGTAAACTCCTCACACAACCTACTACCTACTTTAGCTAAATAGTCAGCCACACAATTTTGGCTTCTAGGAATATGCCTACACACATAATCATATTCTTTTAGTAACCTCCAAACCTCATTTATCTCCCTATACGCTCTCCAATCAGCATCAATTGGTGGGTGTAGCTCCGTACAAACTTTAGCAAGGTCTTGATTATCTGTATAGAAAATACACGACGACCAATTAAGGCTCTTGACAAAGTGTATCGCCTCTCTTAAAAGCCACTGCTTCAGCTTGCATCGGAGAACATACAACACAGGGAGCGGCTCGATAACCCTTCAACAATTCCCCTTCCTCCACGACAAACCCCAACCCTCCTATCCATGGAGATTTCCAAGATCCGTCCACTCTGCTAAAATAATTGGTAGCAAAAGTTTGTAATTTTATATTTTTCTATAAAATTTAATTAATATACAAAAACAAATCATTCCAAAACATTCTTTTAGGAAACTCTATATCTTCAGTCGTAATATAAGATTAAAAGGAGGATATTGCTAAAAGAAACCAAAGTGTTTTAACCTACCTCGAAATATCAGAAACACATCCCACACATACCTTAAACGCTTTCACATACACTGATTGTTTTTTAGACTATTTATCAATAGGTGGGGATCAGGAGCGGATTCAGGATTTTCATCAGAGGGGCCAAAAAATATCAAATCAGGTTTAAATACCTAATCGGATTTAAATACATTAACCAATTGAGTGCTCGATAAAAAATAATTTTTTAACTTCTACTTTTCAATATTTTGACTTGTAATTTATGATGCTCTAACTTATAATTCTAATTACCAATCAAAATTCAACAAATTTATTTCAATTTTAACCTTAAATTTAACCCGAATTACAAATCAAACGTCTAGAGAGAGGCAAAAAAAATTTCAGAAGAGACAAAGTCGGTCGAGACCGATAAATCTCCACTAAAACTCAAAATCCAGAAGAACAGCTGCAGCTGCCCCCTGAAACATTGTGGGTCCGCCCTTGGTGGGTATGCCACTATCTTTAGACTTCAAGTTTAGATTAGATCAAGCCTTGTTCTCACTTAAAATAGGAAGTAAATATCGAGGCAAGCGCCTAAAAGTTGTCGATAATAAGACACTGATGACAATGCAATATCCAACAATTATCTCTCTGTCATCAGCAATTGGAAAATTAGATGTGCTAATGATAGCGAAAGGGCACTCAGAGGACAATATGCTTCTTGGAAGATTTGACCGGACATTTAGTCTAGGAGGCAGGCAGTTATCACTTCCCTTCTTATAAATATGCTTCTGGGCTGTATGAGATATCTCAACACATAATCAACAGAAAAAGAAACCCAAAAATAAATATTTCGGGTTTAGGGTTTAGGGCCCAGTGTTGCCTTCTGCGGGCCCCTGGCCATCATCAGCATATGGATTACCACATTTGAAATTCAAATCTCCAATTTGCAACCTGGATATTGTATTATTGTTGACATTTCGTGTTACCTAACATATCTTTCATCATCATCTCCTCGCATTTTCCTCCCACCTTCCCTTTTCTCCATTAATTATATGAGCAAAGAATGGGACGGATACGAAAATAATAAAGTTGCGTAGCCTATATATAGCCATAATCAAGGTGATAAATCCATGCTTGTTTTCACCATATTACTCAATTGTACTTCTGAAATTTCAACTACAGAAGAAAATTAAAGGTGAGTTTTCTGTAATATTTAATGGACATGTGTGCTTGTTCTTAAATTGGCTCTGCAGTTGACTAAGTTTAAACTAATTGGTAGCAAAAGTTTGTAATTTTATATTTTTCTATAAAATTTTATTAATATACAAAAACAAATCATTCCAAAACATTCTTTTATGAAACTCTATATCTTCCTAAAAGTTTGGAAAAAAAATATGAGTGAGGCTATGGTGCTATGCATAGCACCAATGACTAGTGTACTACGGCTCAATATGGTACTTTTTAAAATCCTAACGGTCGATCCGACCGTTCAATGTGATATCCATATGAATATGTACTTGCAAACTAAATTGTATATTTTTTTGAATTTTTTTACTATTTTTTTAGATAGGTAGAAAAATCAGTGTTTTTTGAAAATTCTGGACCATCAAAATTCTACCTATCTGAAAAAATAGTAAAAAAATTCGAAAAAATATAAAATTGAGTTTGCAAGTACATATTCATATGTTTATCACATTGAACGGTCGGATCGACCGTTAGGATTTTAAAAAGTACCATATTGAGCCGTAGTACACTAGCCATCCGTGCTATGCATAGCACCATAGCCTCACTCAAAAAATATACTGAAATTATAGTTATAATGTCCGTCGGATTTGAAACTCAAAAGTTAAATGACGGTAACGTCCGTTGGATCAAAAATATCCTGACAATAATGTGTGAAGAGCAGCATGTGAAGGCAAGCAACACGCGTTTTGCCTCTGCAGTTTCTTTTTCTCTGCTAACGCGTCACCGCTGGTTAATTAATTTTTGACAACACCACTACTACGAAAAATAACCGATTTAATTCCTTCGTTGATTTGTTCTCTCTCACTGATATGTTCCATCACCAGCATATGGAAATTTCGTTGAAATTTCGTGTTACTTGCATCGCTCCTCCTTTCCTTCCAGTTTCCTCTATCCTTCCCTTTTCTCTATTAATTATATGAGGACAGAAAGAATCCATAAGAACTTGAAATAATTAAGGTGCCACAAGCAAGGTGCTAAATCAGGGTGCCAAATTCATGTTCCATTCGTCCATATTACTCAATTGTGCTTCTAAAACTTCAACAACGACTACAGAAAGTGAAGGTTAGTTTTCTGTAATATATAATATATATACCTGGTGAACTTGTAGTTTAATCTTGTTTCATGGTAATGAATCAGGCTTCATGTCTTTGTATCAAAAAAGAAAAACAAAAAAATAAGACCTGGTGAACCTTCTCTTAAATTAGATCCGATGTCTACTTATTACCTCTTCTGATTTCCTTTAAGCCAAATCCAAACGTAGGGTCAAATATTGGTGGGGGTAGACGAACTTCTCACACTTCACCAAATTAATTACAATTCAGTTTAGCTTACTGATCATTCTAAGCAGATAATTAATTTGTGAATATTAATCCAAAATGTGTATAATTTGGGACATTATTTCTACCGAGTTAAGAACTACATATAGCAACAAGTTAATATTTAATAGTACCTACTACATAAATAAATCTTGTAGTAACCCAAAATTATAAAATAAAAAGGTAATCATCTTTGTACAATAAAAGAGTAGTTTGGTAAATTAATTTTACTAAATTCTTTCCAATAATTGGTCGTGCATTAAAGTCAACAAATTGTTGAAACAACATGTAATTTTAAAGGTTGGTAATACCGATCGAGTACTATTTACTAATCTACAAATAATAGGAATTGTAATTTTATGACAAAAAAGGCTTTTCCACCCTTGCTTTGAAGTGCAGTATGGGAGGCACAACAAGCATGTTTTATTCTGGAGCTGTCGAAGCAGCAGCTGGAACCATAGTAAGTGGTGCTGTCTCCTCAATCACGAGCGGATACGAGATGAAGGAGGGACTTGATGTTACCTTGTATAGCCTGCAGCATGAGGTGAGCAAAATCAAATCTGCAATCAATGCAGCAAGAGGACGAAGGATCACCGACCAACAATTACTCAAGTGGTTGGCACAAATAATAAATGCATCATACCTTGGGGAGTACTATTATCGTACCTTCAAAAACCCGAGTACACTTCCTCCAATGCTAGCTGGTATTGAAGGTACAAGCAATTTGCTTATTAATTGCCGTACCAGTCGTGCAGCCAAACGCCAGCGGACGATCAAAACGTTGCTTTTTGGCAATGATGTGCACAGGGAACTCCATGATGTACTGAAAATGTTGAAAAGTATTGATATGTGTGTGTTCTTGCAAATGGTGAATGCCCTACCTGAAAGGCCTATGAAAAGGTATCTCTACATGGACCCCACCTGGTTAATAGGTCGGGGAAAGGAAAGAGAGCAAGTTATGAAATTCTTGTTTGAACCAAGCTTGGCTGGTGAAAATAATGTGAATATTCTTCCAATAGTTGGTTCAAAGGGAGTAGGAAAGACCACTCTTGGCCTTCACTGTTTTTATGATCCAAAGGTGCAAAATCATTTTTCCTTGAAAATTTATATTCATCAGCCACTTATTGAATATGATGGTTATTCTGAGATTTTTACACAAATTCTAAAGGGATGTAACAGTACTCAAATAACCAATTATGATGAGAATACATTGCTAGTGATGCTTAAACAGAACCTCAGCTCAGAGAGGCTTTTGCTCGTGATGGACAAAGTTTGGAGTGTGGATTCTAAGGTTTGGAGTGCCCTGTTAAGTTGCCTAACATGTGGGAAACAAGGAAGCAAAATCATTTTAATAAGCAATGTAATTCGTTATAATAAGATTAAGGAGATTGTAAAACCAGGGAATGTGCAGCCGATCATACTTGACGGCTTTTCCCAGGAGGAATATATGTTGTTTTTCAGGGAGCATGCTTTTGGTAGTGCTGACCCAGAGGATTTTCCTGAGTTAGGAAAAATGGGAGGGGAGATAGCAAGGAAGATGAATGGATCAATATGGGGAGCAAAAATCATAGGGGAGCTTCTGAGAGATAATTTGAATGCTCCATTCTGGTCCATCTTCTTGGGAGACGGCTTTCTAAGCTCAGAATTTCTGAAGAGTAACGACCTTTGGGCAGCAATGGAGACTATTTGCCAGCTCCTGCCCAAGCGCCTACAGCTGGTGGGTTTCTGGATAATATGGGGAGAAGAATCAAAACTAATTCGTGAATACAATGCACTTAAAAGTTATAGAGAACTAATGGTTCTTTGTCCTAAATATTGTACTCCTGTTATTACTGAAGAAGGCAATTATCGGGTGAAGTTTTTGGTGGTCAAACATTCCAATCTACGTGAAAGTACTGTTGTCATTGCAGACTGCGAACCTATTGGTGACGACCAGTAATTGAAAAAACAATAGGGACTGCTCATATTGTTTCTTTGGAAAAAACGATTGTGTTTCTATTTTTGAATTTGTAAATGGTCATACAAGGAAAGGGTGCCAAAAACTTATGAGTTTTTAGTTTTTTCAAGTACTTGCCGTATGTACATATTATATAATGTGCAGAAAACTTGGGAGACTAAAATAAATTAATCATTCGAGCAAAATTTTTATACAACTAGGTGCTTCATGTTGCGGCTACGCCGCAACCGTTATTTTTATATCAATGTTTTGTATAAATGGATGTCAGCTTGTTGCAGCTGTAGTTGTTTTATTTGAGAAGTTTTAGGTATGTTTCAGCTGTTTTCAAGGTAAGTGCACAAATACGTACATTAGAAGGAATTGAAAACACTGCAGCAAGTGGATGTTAATTCATGACTTATACCACAGAAAGCGAACAACATGCATTCAAAGTTCGACATATTAAGATTTACATTACTTACAAATTGCATGTAAATAAAATTTCATTGGACCAGAGGTATAAGAACTCGTGTTGCTATTAAACAGGTCGAGTTGCTATTAAAGCTATTGTGGTCAGTATTGTCCATACAACCAACATGTTGTGAGTAGTACAAATAAGAAATACATCACTGGAAATTAACCTAATTTGTCATATTGTCAAGACGCAAGGCCATTTTTCCTACAATTGATAGTAAAAGAAATGACAAAAAAAAAATTGAATCAGTTTAGTAAAGCAAAAATCTACAGCTGAAGTTTTACAACATATTAATTTCCATGATAGTTTTAAAAAAGATAGGTCGTGTTGAAAAATCAACAATAAACACCCAAGAGGTTATTAAGTAGCAAAATTTATGTGTAATGACAAATCTCAGTCCAAGTAAATTTTTATTTTTCTGATCCAAAAATCAACTGGATAAAAATAACAAAATTTAAGTATGTAACCTCTAAAACCACAATCATGTCATTGTTATAATTATTTTGGCTCCAAATATCAAGGTTGTAAGAATCTACCCAAAGAAATAGAGAAAAATAAAATAAAAATAATCATTTGTTCCAAAAGAAGGCATTGATTTGTATTGTAAATAATGGTACTAACCAGTTAGATCTGACTAAATATGTAAGCGATGATCAGCTCGCCTCACCATTTTTTTGGAATATATAAAGAGAAAACAGAGATTGCAACTTTATATGGGAACTGTCAGCTTTGAAATTAGATTGAACAGTTCAGATGTTGCCCCCTTGTGTTAGGTACCTGAAAAGATGTCAAGTCAGGGCTGATGTGGGTTAATTAAAGTTTGAAGTGGTGCAAATTGCTAATCTGATTGTCAATTGAGCCTAAATTACGATATATGTAGGCATAAGGCATAATTTATAAATCAGTTTAGTTGGATGCATAGTTTGGTTTACTGATATTTTTGTGATATGAAACAGCGGAATAAAGATGATGAAAATAACAGAAATTCTTATTATTAGAAGATGTTGTACAGTGAGCTATTTATAAGAAAAGAAGAAAATATAGCTGTTGGAATGAAATAAACGGTAACTTGCCATATTAAGAAATAAAGGTTGAGTAACTTTATAACCAAATTTAGTTGCTCCCTTTATTTTCTTATTTAGCCTATGATGAATAAAAACCCGTTAAGGGTTCTGAGGCTAATCTGTCCCTAATACTACTATTTATTTTCTACACTCCCCCTCAAGTTAGGCGTGTAGATATCTCGTAACCCTAACTTGCTTATATTTGCTTCAAACGGTTTTGGATCTAAACCTTTTGTAAAGACATCCGCTAATTGATCTCCACTTCTTACAAACGGAGTCTCAATTTCTTTTGCTTGAATCTTTTCTCTAATAAAATGACAATCGACCTCAATGTGTTTAGTTCTCTCATGAAATACGGGATTGGATGCTATATGGCGCGCCGATTGGTTGTCGCAAAACATTTTCATTGGCAATTGAATTTTTATTCCACAATCCGAGAGTAGTTGCTTTATCCATGTTAATTCACTCGCGGTGGATGCCATGGCTCGGTATTCCGCCTCGGCGCTTGACCTTGCCACGACATTTTGTTTCTTGCTTTTCCATGTGACTAAGTTTCCGCCTACAAATGTGCAAAAGCCGGTCGTCGATTTTCTATCGAAGCTTCCGGCCCAATCTGCATCGGAATAGCCACACACATTGTTAGAATTATTATTTTTCATACAAATTCCTTTTCCGGGAGTTCCTTTTAAATACCTTAAAATTTTATTTATTGCTTCTAAGTGTGGTGTTCTAGGAGCATGCATGAATTTGCTAATTTGACTTACCGAAAAAGAGATATCCGGCCGTGTTACCGTTAGATAGATTAATTTTCCTACAAGTCTTTGGAATTGATTTATATCTTCTAATGGTACACCATCCTCACCATTTAATTTATTTTTTCCGTCAATTGGTGTTGAGGCCGGTTTACAACCTAATTTTCCGGTTTCTTCTAATAGGTCTAAGGTGTATTTTCTTTGAGAAATAAAAAGGCCTTGATTTGAATATGCAATTTCTATTCCTAAAAAATATTTTAAGTAGCCTAAATCCTTAATATCAAATTTTTCTTTTAATTGAATTTTTATATTTTTTATATGTTCTTGATTATTTCCGGTAATAATAATGTCATCTACATATACTAGAATAATGGTGGTATTTTTTCCTTCAATTTTGGTAAACAATGAATGATCGGCATTGCTAATTTTAAAATTACAAGATATTAGATGAGAGCTTAATTTTTCATACCATGCCCTTGGAGATTGCTTCAATCTATAAATTGACTTCTTCAATTTACAAGCTATATTACAATTTTGGTTTTTTTCATAACCGGGTGGTAATGACATATATACTTCTTCTTCAAGTGTTCCTTGAAGAAATGCATTTTTTACGTCCATTTGGTACAATTTCCAATTTTGGTTAGCCGCAATAGAAAATAATATTCTTACGGTATTCATTTTTGCAACCGGGGCAAATGTTTCATAATAGTCTATACCGTAGGTTTGAGTGTATCCTTTGGCAACTAGACGTGCCTTATACCGTTCTATGGTGCCATCACTATTGTACTTAATTTTGTACACCCATTTACAACCTACTAGTTTTTTATTTTTTGGTAATTGAATTATTTCCCAAGTGCCATTTTTTTCAAGAGCACTTAATTCTTCTTTCATGGCTTTGTTCCACTTGGAACTTTTCATGGCCTCTTCATAATTGTTTGGTTCTTGTTCTTTCTCAATTTCGGTCAAGAAAGTTCTATGATTGGAAGAGACATTGTTATATGAAATAAAATCTTGTATAGGATATTGTACCTTGTAGGTGATGAAATCCCTAAACCGTGTTGAGGGTTGAGTTGTTCGAATCGACCTTCTCAATGGTGTTTCTTCTATGTCATTATGTTCTTCGTTTGAGGTATTTTCTTCTAATTCTTCCTCATTCTCAATTTCACTTTCAATTTCAAGTGGTGTTGCAATAACATTTTCTATTGTAACCGGTGGTAATATAATTTCCTTGGAGGGTTCTCTCAAAAAATTCTCATAATTAATTCCTTTGTAATATGGCTCTTTTTCTAAAAATGTTACATCCCTAGAAATATACAATTTTTTATTTTTAGGGTCATAACATTTATATCCCTTTTTTTGTGATGAATAACCCAAAAAAATAGCCTTAATTGAGGTATAATCCAACTTGTCTTGTTTATTATTTTTGTGTACATAACATGTACAACCGAAAATTTTTAAATGCTCAATGTTGAGTTTTCTTTGGTAAAGAATTTCTAAAGGGCTTTTGAAGTCTAAATTGACACTTGGCAACCTATTTATTAAGTATGTAGCGGTAAGAACGGCATCCGACCAATAAAATTTCGGAACACTATTTTGAAATAAAAGTACTCGAGTCATTTCGAGTAGATGTCTATTTTTCCTTTCGGATACACCGTTTTGTTGAGGTGTATAGACACATGTTGTTTGATGTAAAATTCCTTTTTCCTTAAAAAAGTTTGAGAAATTTTGGTTTACAAATTCCGTTCCATTATCGGATCTAAATATTTTGACTTTAGCTTTGTATTGATTTTCTATAAAATTGTAAAAATCTAGAAATTGTGAAAATACTTCACTTTTATCTTTTAATAAATATAACCAAGTTGTTCTAGAAAAATCATCTATAAAAATGACAAAATATTTGTATCCATTAAAAGATATAATTGGGGCGGGTCCCCATACATCCGAGTGAATCAAATCAAATGGTTTCTCGCTTTTACAACTTGATAATTTAAATGGTAACCTAGTATGTTTTCCTAGCTTACAAATTTCACAACTACTATTATCTAATTTTGAAAAATTAAAGAGATTTTTTAAAATCTTGTCGGAAGGATGCCCAATTCTTCTATGCCATAGTGTACTCAATTCTTCATTTTTGGTAGTGTTGAAATTGAATTTTTCTTCATTCAAAAAATAAAGCCCATTTTCTAGAAATCATTCACCAATCATAATCTTGGTTATCCGATCCTGAAAAATCACATTGTTTGATAAAAATATGAGTTCACAATTTAACTCATTTGTGATTTTGCTAATGGATAATAGATTTGATGAACAATCTTTTAAATACAAGACATTTTGAATTATTTTTGAGAATATAGTTATTGAGCCCTCTCCAAGGATTTCCATTTTATCACCGTTTGCAACCGTAACGAATTTTTTGGTTTTATAATCCTTAAAATTTGTCAATAAATTTCTATTCCCTGTCATATGATCTGTTGCTCCTGAATCCAATATCCATTTAAAATTATTTGAAACAGATAAGTTTGTAACACAGATCATACCAGAGATCTTTTGTTTTTCTTCTTTCTGGTTGAGCAGCACCGTAAGTTGCTGGAGCAGATGCCGCATGGGATCCTGAGAGGAGGATGAGGCGCCTCTTTCATTTAAGGGATCGGACGGTCCAGATTCAACCCGCCCTTCTGCTAAAAAGCCCGATCCCTTCCTTTCTCCTTCGCCTCTGTCTCGTTCCCAGGCGGCTTTCTCCCCCTTTCGATCGCCGGCTCCCGGTTTCTTGTGCCACTTGGGTCGGAGGTTTGGGTGGAGAAACCAGCACTGGTCCCTGCGATGCCCTTCTCTTTTGCAGTGCTCGCATTTGGTTCCGGCTTGGTCCCCTCTCGCCTCCGACCGAAAGTTAGGGTTAGGCCTCGCCATTGCTGTGAAGGCTTTGGTCTCGGTATTTTCAGTGGGTTGAGATGCCATCACTGCCCTTCTTGTTTCTTCTCTATCTATCATAGCCGCCACCTCATCTGAGGAAGGTAGCTCGGCTAATAACAGAATCTGTGACCGCACAGCCTCGTAGCTGGAATCAAGGCTTGCTAGAAATTGAAAAATGGCATCTTGTTCTTCTCGTTTTTGGATTTCAGTGAGATCAGTGGTGGGAGGCCGATAAACCCTAAGTTCATCCCTTTTCTTTTGGAGGTAACCATACAATTCCATTGATGATTGACCTTGTTGTTGTTTGGCTTGTTGATAGTCTCTTTGAATTTGGTAAATGTGAGAGTAATTTTTCCGATGGCCATATAATTGCTCGGCTCTCTCCCAAATTTCTAAAGCACTATCTTTGTAAGAGAGTAAATTGGATACCTTTGGCTCCATGGTTGCAAGAAGCCAGGTAATGACAGTATGATCGCTTGTTTGCCATTTGGCTAATTCCTTTTTTTGTGCCTCGGTTGGTGGTTCTGATAGTTTTGGAATTGGATGCTCTTTGTTGATGTGATTGCTTTTTTCTCGGCCGCTTAAGGCAAATCTGACTTGCCTTGCCCATACATGGTAGTTCTTACCATTGAGTATTACCCCTGTGAGTTTTTCGTGATTTTGTGCCATCTCGGTTTTTTCTGGCTTTTTCTGGTAAGAACAGTTTACTGGTAGAGATTGAGGTTTTTCTTTGCAGTTGCTGGTGCTGCTGTTTTGTTTGTTGGCACTTCTGGTGTGCTTGAATTACTGGTTCTTGCAGTTGCTGGTACTGCTGCTGATTTTCTTGTTTTGAGTCAGGAATTCATTCCCGCTCTGATACCATGATATTTTTGTGATATGAAACAGCGGAATAAAGATGATGAAAATAACAGAAATTCTTATTATTAGAAGATGTTGTACAGTGAGCTATTTATAAGAAAAGAAGAAAATATAGCTGTTGGAATGAAATAAACGGTAACTTGCCATATTAAGAAATAAAGGTTGAGTAACTTTATAACCAAATTTAGTTGCTCCCTTTATTTTCTTATTTAGCCTATGATGAATAAAAACCCGTTAAGGGTTCTGAGGCTAATCTGTCCCTAATACTACTATTTATTTTCTACATTTACATTGCATATTTTAGGCTAGGACAATATGGTATTAGTCAGACCAATACCATAAATGACGAACTTGTGGGAGATACTGTGCCAGTTGTCTTTTCCAATTTTCTGAAGCCCAAGAAGGAATAACCTGAAGACTAAATACTTAAAATAAATTTGTCCTGTAGGTCCTGGGTTTGAATCAGCCTCCTTGCAAAAATGGAAGGAGAAGGCTGCCTAGAAATTCCCTTCCCCAGCTCTACAACGTGTGGGAGCTTTCGGCAATAAGTACGTCCTTTTTTTTAATTAACCAAGATGGATATTGAGTTCAGTATATTTTTTGTATAAGATTCTAGAGGTAGATATAAGGTTGTTTCAGGCTTAAGCACATGAGTGGACTTGTTGCTAGAGTACATTTAAGCATTGTACAATGGAGTTATTGGCATAGTTTATGTGGTATGTCACTTCATTTGAAAATTGATGCTATATTGTGCCAATTAAATCTGAAAACATACAACAATTTTAGGGTTTAGGGTGTATACTGATTGGGCTTAAATGGAAAAGAAAAGCCAAACACAAACTGCATGACAACAACAGTAACTGAATATGCAGAACACAAATTTAGTGTCCGCATCTAATTAAATCATCATCATTTGTACTGTAAGTCTGTAATTTAATTTAAAGTGATTAAGGATGTCAAAAGTGTAACTTACAATTGAACAAAGCCAAATCCGCGGATTAAAACATACCCTGCATTTGGAAAGAATCTCAATTAGCAAATAATTCTATTTGCAGTTTGAATTGATGGATGCAGCTACATTAGAACTAATTGTTCAAACACTCGCTACCAAAAGTTAAAAAAATGAGTGACAAGTAGGTGGAACTTAATCACATAAAGTAATAAGCCTAAAAGAAATACCCCAGATTATTTGTTTGCAATTGTATTAAACATGGACGGTACAAAATACATAGTGTCGACGTTGGTTGTAATGTTTTAATCAACCTTTGATAAGACAATCGGGGCAATTAAATTAAAATAGGAAAGAAAAAAAATGCTTCAACCTTTCTGTATAACAATAAAAGAATGCTCCACATGCCCTACCTCATTGGAAACCTCTTCCAGCTGAAATCCCAGATATTAGGAAGAACATAATAATGTAGAAACAGAAAGAGAAAGAGAAGGGGAAAAAAATAATGAAAAAAACAAAATAAAATGACAATAATAAATTTAAAAGGAGGAAAATTTTGAGAATCTGTGTTAGATTTGCTAATCTGATTCTATGAATTAAATAGGAATGAGGAGAGTACCTCAAGACACGCATAGTGGTTTTGCTCAAGCAAATTATATTTCTAAAGTACGTGCATGTCCATTAAAGTAACAACTCACCTATAAGAACCAAGTGTAAAATTTACTCATATGATGACATACTTAAAGCCAACTTGATATGACGGGTGCAACAGTCTAATATCAAGCATCAGGTACTTCACAACATAAAATTCAGTAGAGGAACAACTCATCTATAAGAACAAACCTCAATTTTCCAGTGGAACTTTACTCCTTGCACCTTCATACAAATCTGTTTCCTTCGAACATTTTACAAAAACAAATATATAAAAAGAAGAAAATTACAAACAGGAAAACATTGCAAAATATAAATATGCATAAGAATTAAGCATAAGATTTTTTTACCTTAAATAATGTATACCACGATGTATGTTAGAATTGTACAATTGATAGAATTCATCTAAGGCTTCTATTTCACAGAATTACATTGGGAATTTTTTTTTTACTCAAAACAAAACAAATTCAACTTGACCATTGTGAATTCAAATGAACGAATTGAACTGAAAAGTACCTGATTGGTATGGTAAAGGGGCGAAATGGGGATTGTTCGAGGACTGGAGCCACTTGAAGAAGCAGAACACGTGGAGGGGGCTGGATAGCGCCTAGGCGTGGAGCACGCATAAGGCCATGTCGGAGGAGAGAGAGGAAAGGTGGATGCGGCTGAGCGTGCGCAATGTGGCCTTATTCGTTAGGAGGATGCGTTCCCCAATCGCAACACAGATGACACTATTCCGTTGGTAATTCCTGCGCTAGAGCGTCCTACGTTTGCACCGTGGTCATCTAATTAAAAAATGAGTGCAATTTGTACTGATAAACCAATAATTCATCCAGTACAATATAATATAGTTTATAACGTATAAAATAAAAAATGAGGAAATAAAACAGGGGTTCAATGAGGAAATTTGTACTGATAAACCAATAATTCATCCAGTAATTTACATATTGCTGGTATCAGTTCAATAACTAACACCCAGTTCTGTAATCTAACCTCAATTTTCCTCAATCAACTCAGTACTCATCTCAGTCCAATTAAGTCTTTCTTTTTTGTTAAGAAACGAAAAACCCCAAATGAGGCTTGTTTATCAGATTTAGCCTCAGTTGAAAATATTAAGAATATAGGCAACACAAAGACATAAAAGGGGCTAAAATTAGTCAACTCATATGATACCGTTGTCAGCAAATCCAGGGTACGGATCCGAATATGTACTGACAGACCTAGTTGATCCCTAATCATCCCTGATTCCTAATTTTCCTAGATCCAAATTGGAAATAGTTAACTAACTAAAGCCCCAGGTAATAAAAACTAAGATGATACCTGTCACAGCTTGGTAGCCATCGGGGTAATACATAGGCACTGAGGAAAAGAACAGTACGACAGAGAAGGCCCCATGCCAGGCGACAGCGCCGGCTGGGGGAATCCGATCACTGGTTGCGGGTACCCCGCCGCACCTCCGTCGAAAATCCCGTACTGTGGCGGGGGAGGGTACAAGCCACGGTGTTGCGAATCAGGCCCAGTCACACCTCTGCTCTTCGCCTCCTCTTCGCTCATCGTGGATCTCGTTTGACTTCTCTCCGATTTCTTCTTTCGTTGAATGGCGAGGGAGGGTACAGGTAAGCATCAGGTATTAAATGGGAAAAGTACAGTCGATAAGTCCAAGGGAAGAAATACCGACCAAAAGGGAAGACGAGAAGGCGCGGAGCACGGGAGAAGGAACACGTAGCGGGGGAGCGACTATGTGGCAATCGCAGAAGAGAAGAGAGCGAGCGGCGAGAGGCGAATTTTGCTCTGATTTTGGGCAAAATCGCGTGAGACGTGGAGGTGATGGTCGGTGGGTTGGAGATGACGAATAGAAGCGTCACTGTAAACTAATGTAATCCGTGGAAACCAAATCAGACGGAGGAAAGATAAGGTGGCACTGTTCATCGCTGACGTCACACTTCATCCAAAATTAAGGATTTATAATTTCAATAAATTCTTGGTGGTTTAGATTAGAGATACAAAACCAGCAAAGTTTAATACAGAACAGTGATAATGTAGGCTGGCACGTAATCTCACTTCATATTTCTCAGAATGGACGCATCTAGCTACATATTTGTAATTAAAAATTTAAATTAGATAGCTAGCAGAATTTTCTTCTCTATTTTAACATCAGAGAAAAAAAAATGATAGTTATATGTTTTTTAAGAGGTTTAAATAATGTCTAACACGGAAGCAAATTTGTAAACATTGTGTAGAAATATAAGTAGGGGTCCTAAGTCCTAACTTAAGAATTTATTTCCTAGACAGATTTGCCCGTCTTTCTAACAGTTCTCAATTCTGATACCCCTTTTGATACCAGCAGCTAAACAAATCTGCTACCAGAATAGGTGGCCAGTACCAAATGCATTTAGTTCAGAATTCAGGTAAGAAAGACAAGTTACTGACAATCTGATACAATGGTTACAAATATAGTATGATGAAGTGACAGAATGCTTATATAATGTGAAAGGTATAATTTAGCAAACATAATCCTAAAATAATTTGAAAATCTTTGAAAAATGGCTGACTTAAAAAAAAAAAAAAAAAAAAAACATATACTTTTGAAAAAAAAGATGTAGACATGCTTTTAAATTAGTAAAGTTTATGTATAGTAAATATATCTCAAAATCAATTGAAATAGTACCATTATGGTGATGCTTGTTTAGCATGGATCATAATCTGCTGTTATTCTCAGCATAATAACAGACCCTGCTATCCCTTTTCTCTCTATCTCTCCCTTCAAAGAGGAGGAGAGAGAAAGAGAGAAGAGAGAAAGAGGAGAGAGATAGACGGGATAACAGGGGATAGCAGGGAATTTGGATAACAACAGATTTCATTCCGCTTAGCATACTTATTCACTACCGTGAATTTAAATGCCCATTTCTGTCTGTTTTATTTATTTCGGTAATTTTTCCTTTTATTTCTTAATTTCCAGAAATAAAAGAAACTACAGAAAACTGTTGATCTTTCAAATTATAAAAAAATGTTAAATTTAACGAAGAAATTTGATGTATGGCTTCATTTTATTTTGAAAAAAAATGCTTTCCGATAAGTGATCGGACATCCGGAAAATAGGAGATATTTAATGTTCGAGATGTGAACCTTGAGACAGATAAGTTAAAAAATCAACACGTGATATGAGGGTACTATAATACAGTAAAATACAGTCTTATCTCAAACTTAAAATACAGTATAACACGTGATAACTCAATCGCACAATACACTAAAATACAGTCTTATCTCAAACTTAATTTATTTAGATCATTTATTCACTAAATTTAAATTATTTATTTGATTTTAGTTATACCATTTTAGCAAAGCTAGGGTGTGATGTGTTCATCAAGATGGTTTGGTGAATATAACTCCAAAAGTCTATCGGATTGGCTTCAAATGACGAATTCAAACTGTTGAAATCCATCTATGATGTATGTATATGAAATTTTTTAGAAGTTTTGAATTTATTTAGTACAAAGTCAAGCAGTAAAAAAAAATGAAATTTTTACAAGTTATTTTATGTATTCATTTGTCATCATTTTTTTGACTACTTGATCTTAGACTAAATGAATTCGGAACTTTTAAAAAAATTGATATGCATGCTTCACTCATGAAGTAGATGAATTTCAACAGTTTGAATTCGTCATTTGAAACCAATCCGATAGACTTTTAGAGCTGTGCTCACCAAACACGTTTGGTAAGCACATCAGACTCTAGCTGTGCTTGTATAATTTTATAAAAAAAACCCACAGTATTATTATGTAAGGATGTTACAGGTCCTTCGTGGGCCTTCATTGGACTCAAATGATCTTCCGCTCGGGCTGTTATTAACTTGGATGATATTAGGCCGTCTTAATATAATCAGATATTCGAATGGGCTGAAATTGGTACCTAAGTCATGGGCCGTTTTGCTTAAAATGTTGGGTTCAATATACGCACCTCTGGACAAATTAAATATTAGAGAACATATACTTTTCAACATATAATTGATTGTTCGTTCATTTTTCAACATTCTAGAGTATACGTTTTAACATACACTTTATTGTTGTTTTTTAAGTTCGTTTGTTCTGTATAAGGATTAGAGAACAAATTAATGGTTAAATTTGAGAGGCTGATTTCGTGAATATATATAATAAACAAACATATATTTGTCTCGGACTTGATTATTTGCTAGTTAATCATTTTTTGTTTATATTTTTCTGTATGATTTATCCTCATAATATCTTGTTATTTAGACATTGTTAGTCATATAAATGAAAACTTTAAAATTTGGAACTTGTATTTATATGCAGTTGTTGTCTATCAGTAATTATAGTAACAAGTTTAGAATTTATAATAAATTGACGAGACCAAAAATTCGTAATTCGGATATAAATTTAAAATAATTTGTTTCTGATACACAAATAACATATCAAAATATTAGTAATTTCTTAAAAAATTAAAATTAACTAAAAAGTTCTTGAAGTATAAAAGTAATAAATATCATAATATTTCAAATTTAATATAAATATTATATAAAAATTATTGTTATTGACAAATGCACAAACTTGGTAAAACAACTATAACGATAAACAAAAAGAATGCACTTCAAAACATTCAATGGCCAACTTGATAAAAGTAAAAAGTTATAAAAAAGAATGGGAAAAATGGAGGCATGAGTCGATGGTTTTCACCATGCATATAAATTATAAAGAAAAGGAGCTATAGCTCGCTAATGTCTAGACACACTGTAATTTTTACGAATTCGTATATTCTGCAGTAACTCACCGTTTGAGTTAAGATATGAACCGTCTGATTTAAATCCATACTAATATTAAATGGCCCCATACATTATAGGTGTGTATCGGATTGACTCGATATTAGATTATATGACCCAAAAAATTAATTCAAATGGTCTGTTAATGCAGAGAATTTGGATTCATTTAATTATTACTCACTTCTTATTTTGGACACTTTATCCGATGAAAAAGAAAGAAGAAAAGTCAAATTAATTTCCATATAGTAACAAGGCACAAATAACGATCACTTTGTTACGATAAATTACTTCCAAAAATTGGTTTTACAATTTTGTCAAAGATAAGAATAATTCCACCAGAGCTTGTATAGAAAAATTAAAAATAACAGACAAGATCATTCTAATCAAAAGCCGTAAACATCACAAGCCAAGGCAGACTTTACATAGTGTTTCATGCGTGTGTCAAATTCGCTACCATGAGCCGCGAATAAACCGTGCGAATTAAGCGCATGATGAAAAGGCTGTGCACCGCGCTAACTCCAGCCTTTTGTCCATTCCTATTGAACCTTATACACCGCGCAAAGACCGCAGCAGGGTCCCAGCGCTACCCGATCCGGATGGAATTCGGATGCTCTACGGTACCGTAAAAATGAATCATTTATAATTAGTGCATCCGAACCATTCTTTTAACTTTGCACGCATCTCAAAGCACAAATACTACTGCCCCTGCGCTATCTCCGAATAGGCACCGACTGAGAATAATCTGGACCGTTTTTTTAGTAATCGTAAAAAATTCCTTTTTACGGTACCAAGTAGGATATGGATTTATTTGGATGTGGGTCGTATCCGACCCGATACAGCTGTCGGCCTGCATTAGTTTCCGTTGTACCCCAAATTTTTGCATTAATTGTGGTTTTTTTTTTGTTAAATCTTTAGTTTTGGTCAAAACTATAGTTTAATTTTAGATAAGGCTGATTATGAGTTCAGAATCAAAATAGAAAAATATATATTTGATTTCATTCAGTTAAGATGGATTTAGCTTTTTGTTCAAATTATAATTTTAGTATTTGGGTATAATTTTTAGTTCAAGTAAAATATATTAAGTTTATATAGTGAGTATAATTATTCAATCGGTTCAAAAGAATGTCAATATTTCTTAAGCTACATATGCACCTTAAAGTAATAAGTGTGGTGATGATTATTTTATTTTATAAATAAATAATTTAATCGGCATTAGGAAAGGCTGATTATTGAACATGTTACTTTGTCGAATTTTTTTTAATTTGTTTTTGTAGACTTTAAAAATGTAAATCTTGTAGAGTGATATTTTTGCCAACGATGAGGAACATCAAACCGGTAACGAAATTAGTAAGTTGTCATGTCAAGAAGAAGAGAGATCAACAGTCATACTATTTTTTCGTCTCTTTTTTCTTATATAATTGTATTGCATAGTCTTATTATTAATGATCAAGATTAACAAACAAAACACAAAACACACAAATTGGAGATGTTATCTTGAATACACTAAGCAAAGTTCAAGAGTGACATCTTACAAAAATACACACGAACTTTTTTCTTTTTAACTTTTTTCAAAATTTGTCATTTATGAAAATTTATCAACATCTATATTGTTTTGTGCACTTTCTATTTTTGTTTATTCTCTAAAGGCTATAAACCCTTGTATCATTATATGAGTGTTACGATCAATCAATGAAATACTTTTTTCTTAAAATTCCATTTCAAATTGTATCTCAAATTCAAATACTTTCCTAGGCCACTAATTACTCTCTGTTTTATTTTTTGACCAGCTATCATCTTAGAGACAGAAACCTCTGTGCCATGCATGGAGCTAATAACCAGAGTACTGATCCTATTTAGGTTTCAATTTATGGAGGGCTCTGCTTCATACTCTGATTTTTTGTAGAGCCCACGTTGCAGTGACAACGATCAAATAACCAGAATCACATCTACAATATTCGTAAACTACATTTCATCAAATATTCCAATAATTCTGGTGAGCACAACCATGAATTATCAATTTCACTTAATTAAACACTCCACCTCTCCAGTCAATACAAGAACAAACGTGTCCTTATCTGTGTGTCAAATTTCCCACTAAATTAGGGTCGCTATCTTAGCCCCTTATTTTCCACACGAGCAGGTAACCGCCCCATATTCTCCCTCATGCATCATGCTAAAATAATTGGTAGCAAAAGTTTGTAATTTTATATTTTTCTATAAAATTTAATTAATATACAAAAACAAATCATTCCAAAACATTCTTTTATGAAACTCTATATCTTCCTAAAAGTTTGGAAAAAAAAAATACTGAAATTATAGTTATAATGTCCGTCGGATTTGAAACTCAAAAGTTAAATGACGGTAACGTCCATTGGATCAAAAATATCCTGACAATAATGGAGATCTCCATTGTCTGAACTTGAGTAAAGTGTGAAGAGCAGCATGTGAAGGCAAGCAACACGCGTTTTGCCTCTGCAGTTTCTTTTTCTCTGCTAACGCGTCACCGCTGGTTAATTAATTTTTGACAACACCACTACTACGAAAAATAACCGATTTAATTCCTTCGTTGATTTGTTCTCTCTCACTGATATGTTCCATCATCAGCATATGGAAATTTCGTTGAAATTTCGTGTTACTTGCATCGCTCCTCCTTTTCCTTCCAGTTTCCTCTATCCTTCCCTTTTCTCTATTAATTATATGAGCACAGAAAGAATCCATAAGAACTTGAAATAATTAAGGTGCCACAAGCAAGGTGCTAAATCATGCAGGGTGCCAAATTCATGTTCCATTTCGTCCATATTACTCAATTGTGCTTCTAAAACTTCAACAACGACTACAGAAAGTGAAGGTTAATATATAATATATAAACCTGGTGAACTTGTAGTTTAATCTTGTTTAATGGTAATGAATCAGGCTTCCTGTCTTTGTATCAAAAAAAAGAAAAAGAAAAAAATAAGACCTGATGAACCTTCTCTTAAATTAGATCCGATGTCTACTTATTACCTCTTTTGATTTCCATGAAGCCAAATCCAAACGTAGGGTCAAATATTGGTGGGGGTAGACGAACTTCTCACACTTCACCAAATTAATTACAATTCAGTTTAGCTTACTGATCATTCTAAGCAGATAATTAATTTGTGAATATTAATCCAAAATGTGTATAATTTGGGACATTATTTCTACCGAGTTAAGAACTACATATAGCAACAAGTTAACATTTAATAGTACCTACTACATAAATAAATCTTGTAGTAACCCAAAATTATAAAATAAAAAGGTAATCATCTTTGTACAATAAAAGAGTAGTTTGGTAAATTAATTTTACTAAATTCTTTCCAATAATTGGTCGTGCATTAAAAGTCAACAAATTGTTGAAACAACATGTAATTTTAAAGGTTGGTAATACCGATCGAGTACTATTTACTAATCTACAAATAATAGGAATTGTAATTTGATGACAAAAAAGGCTTTTCCACCCTTGCTTTGTAGTGTAGAAAGACACTTTTAACTTTGACTGGTTGTTGACAGATATAATTTACCTCACTAAGAAACGGAGGTGAAGTGCAGTATGGGAGGCACAACAAGCATGTTTTATTCTGGAGCTGTCGAAGCAGCAGCTGGAACCATAGTAAGTGGTGCTGTCTCCTCAATCACGAGCGGATACGAGATGAAGGAGGGACTTGATGTTACCTTGTATAGCCTGCAGCATGAGGTGAGCAAAATCAAATCTGCAATCAATGCAGCAAGAGGACGAAGGATCACCGACCAACAATTACTCAAGTGGTTGGCACAAATAATAAATGCATCATACCTTGGGGAGTACTATTATCGTACCTTCAAAAACCCGAGTACACTTCCTCCAATGCTAGCTGGTATTGAAGGTACAAGCAATTTGCTTATTAATTGCCGTACCAGTCGTGCAGCCAAACGCCAGCGGACGATCAAAATGTTGCTTTTTGGCAATGATGTGCACAGGGAACTCCATGATGTACTGAAAATGTTGAAAAGTATTGATATGTGTGTGTTCTTGCAAATGGTGAATGCCCTACCTGAAAGGCCTATGAAAAGGTATCTCTACATAGACCCCACCTGGTTAGTAGGTCGGGGAAAGGAAAGAGAGCAAGTTATGAAATTCTTGTTTGAACCAAGCTTGGCTGGTGAAAATAATGTGAATATTCTTCCAATAGTTGGTTCAACGGGAGCAGGAAAGACAACTCTTGGCCTTCACTGTTTCTATGATCCAAATGTGCAAAATCATTTTTCCTTGAAAATTTATATTCATTGGCAATTTATTGACTATTATTGGTATCCTGATTTTTCTAAACAAATTCTAAAGGGATGTAACAGTACTCAAATAACCAATTATGATGAGAATACATTGCTAGTGATGCTTAAACAGAACCTCAGCTCAGAGAGGCTTTTGCTCGTGATGGACGATGTTTGGCATGTGAATTCTAAGGTTTGGAGTGCCCTGTTAAGTTGCCTAACATGTGGGAAACAAGGAAGCAAAATCATTTTAATAAGCAATGTAATTCATTATAATAAGTTTAAGGAGATTGTAAAACCAGGGAATGTGCAGCCGATCATACTTGACGGCTTTTCCGAGGAGGAATATATGTTGTTTTTCAGGGAGCATGCTTTTGGTAGTGCTGACCCAGAGGATTTTCCTGAGTTAGGAAAAATGGGAGGGGAGATAGCAAGGAAGATGAATGGATCAATATGGGGAGCAAAAATCATAGGGGAGCTTCTGAGAGATAATTTGAATGCTCCATTCTGGTCCATCTTCTTGGGAGACGGCTTTCTAAGCTCAGAATTTCTGAAGAGTAACGACCTTTGGGCAGCAATGGAGACTATTTGCCAGCTTCTTCCCAAGCGTCTACAGCTGGTGGGTTTCATGGAAATATGGGGAGAAGAATCACAACTAATTCGTGAATACAATGCACTTAAAAGTTATAGAGAACTAATGGTTCTTTGTCCTAAATATTGTACTGAAGGAGGCAATTATCGGGTGAAGTTTTTGGTGGTCAAACATTCCAATCCACATGAAAGTACTGTTGTCATTGCAGAATGCAAACCTATTGATGACGACCAGTAATTGAAAAAACAATAGGGCTCATATTGTTTCTTTGGAAAAAACGATCGTGTTTCTATTTTTGAATTTGTAAATGGTCATACAAGGAAAGTGTGCCAAAAACTGATGAGTTTTTAGTTTTTTCAAGTACTTGCCGTATGTACATATTATATAACGTGCAGAAAACTAGGGAGACTAAAATAAATTAATCATTCGAGCAATTTTTTTTATACAATTTCAGTAAATTCTTGGTGGTTTAGATACAAAACCAGCAAAGTTTAATACATAACAGCTAGTGATAATGTAGGCTGGCACGTAATCTCACTTCATATTTCTCAGAATGGATGCATCTAGCTACATATTTGTAATTAAAAATTTAAAATTAGATAGCTAGCAGAATTTTCTTCTCTATTTTAACATCAGAGAAAAAAAAATGATAGTTATATGTTTTTTTAGAGGTCTAAATAATGTCTAACACGGAAGCAAATTTGTAATCATTGTTTAGAAATATAAGTAGGGGTCCTAACTTAAGAATTTATTTCCTAGACAGATTTGCCCGTCTTTCTAACAGTTCTCAATTCTGATACCCCTTTTGACACCAGCAGCAAAACAAATCTGCTACCAGAATAGGTGGCCAGTACCAAATGCATTTAGTTCAGAATTCAGGTAAGAAGGCAAGTTACTGACAATCTGGTACAATGGTTACATATATAGTATGATGAAGTGATCGACTGAATGCTTATATAATGTGAAAGGTATAATTTAGCAAATAAAATCCTAAAATAATTTGAAAATCTTTGAAATGGCTGACTTTAAAAAAAAAAAAAGATATGACATATGAACCTTCCATGCCATGGAAAAAAAGATATAGACATGCTTTTAAATTAGTAAAGTTTATGTTCTATAGTTGTTGATGCACGCGTGTTGATACTTCCGTCTCCAATTTACATTATACATACAAATATACCTCAAAATCAATTGAAATAGTCCCTTTTACCTATTTTGATTACTTTTCCTTTTACCTCTTAATTTCCAGAAATAAAAGAAAACACAAAAACTGTTGATCTTTCAAATTATAAAAAAAAAATGTTAAATTTAACGAAGAAATTTGATGTATGACTTCATTTTATTTTGAAAAAAATGTTTTCTGATAAGTGATCGGGCAACCGGAAAATAGGAGATATTTAATGTTCGAGATGTGAACCTTGACACAGATAAGCTAAAAAATCAACACGTGATATGAGGGTACTATTTTATCTTGAGATCAATCAACGACTCGATCGCACAATACACTAAAATACAGTCTTATCTCAAACTTAATTTATTTAGATCATTTATTCACTAAATTTAAATTATTTATTTGATTTTAGTTATATCATTTTAGCAAATTAAGCTAGAGTGTGATGTGGTCATCAAGAGGTTTTGGTGAGCACAACTCCAAAAGTCTATCAGATTGGCTTCAAACGACGAATCCAAGCCGTTGAAATCGATCTACTTCATGAGTGATGTATGTATATGAAATTTTTTAGAAGTTTTGAATTCATTTAGTACAAAGTCAAGCGGTAAAAAAATTGAACCTTTACAAGTTATTTTTTGTATTCATTTTTCATCATTTTTTTTACTACTTGACCTTATATTAAATGAATTCGGAACTTTTTCAAAATTTCATGTACATGCATCACTCATGAAGTAGATGAATTTCAACAGTTTGGATTCGTCGTTTAATGCCAATCCGATAGATTTTTAGAGTTGTGCTCACCAAACCCGTTTGGTAAGCACATCACACTCAGCTTTGCTCATGTAATTTTATAAAAAAAAAAAACCCACAGTATTATTATGTAAGGAAGTTACAGGTCCTTCGTGGGCCTTCATTGGACTCAAATGATCTTCCGCTCGGGCTGTTATTAACTTGGATGATATTAGGCCGTCTTAATATAATCAGATATTCGAATGAGCAGAAATTGGTGCCAAGTCATGGGCCTTTTTGCTTAAAATGTTGGGTTCAATATACGCCCGAGATTTTTATTTTTACCCAAAAACAAAATTACTTTAATATAATTAATCAAGTTTCTGAAAAAATTATATTTGTACATTATTTACGGTTTGAATTAAGAATTCAAACCGTAAATATTCTGTACGGTTTGATTTTTTTTTTTAGAGAAAAATAGCTAAAATGCTGAAATGAAATATAACACAAAAAAATCGAATTGTTTTTTTAAATATTTGTTAGAAAATACGCTACGAATAGGGCCGATTTTGTGCTAAAATACGGTAAATTACAATAATTATGCTAAAATATGGTAAATTTACTAAAATGCTGAAATTACAATAATTATGTAGAATTATGCTAAAATACGGTAAATTACGCTAAATTACGTATGAATAGGGCCGATTTTGTAGCATCTTTCATAAATCATAAAAAATAGTAAAAAAATTCCAAAAAATAATAAAAATTGGTATTCTACAAGTTCATTAGATAACTAATTTACTGAGCTACGTAGATTGGAGAATAGAAATGAAAATCTTAATCGGAAACTTCAACTGAAGTTTTGAGGCTCTTTCCTTTGTTTTTTGGCGATTCTGAATTTGGAAATTAGTAAAGCGAGTTCGGACGCATGCGCATTTTCACAAGCTTTCCGAAAAGTGGTCATTTGCTGAAATCGGACACTCGAGCGCCGTTTTATGGCCGTTTAAAGTTTCGTCGTCGTTTTTCGCCTTTTCAGTGAAAATATCATCCCAATTCATATGTAATTTAGCGTAATTTACCGTATTTTAGCATAATTCTACATAATTATTGTAATTTCAGCATTTTAGTAAATTTACCGTATTTTAGCACAAAATCGGCCCTATTCGTAGCCTATTTTCTAACAAATATTTTAAAAAACAATTCGATTTTTTTGTGTTATATTTCATTTCAGCATTTTAGCTATTTTTCTCTAAAAAAAAAAAAAAAAAATCAAACCGTAAATATTCTGTACAGTTTGAATTCTTAATTCAAACTGTAAATAATATTTACGGTTTGGGTACAAATATAATTTTTTCAGAAACTTGATTAATTATATTAAATTAATTTTGTTTTTGGGTAAAAATAAAAATCTCGGAATATACGCACCTCTGGACAAATTAAATATTAGAGAACATATACTTTTCAACATATAATTGATTGTTCGTTCAATTTTCAACATTCTAAAGTATACGTTTTAACATACACTTTTGTTGTTTTTTAAGTTCGTTTGTTCTGTATAAGGATTAAAGCACAAATTAATGGTTAAATTTGCGAGGCTGATTTCGTGAATATATATAATAAACAAACATATATTTGTATCGGACTTGATTATTTGCTAGTTAATCATTTTTTGTTTATATTTTTCTGTATGATTTATCCTCATAATATCTTGTTATTTAGATATTGTTAGTCATATAAATGAAAACTTTCAAATTTGTAACTTGTATTTATATATGCAGTTGTTGTCTATCATTAATTATAGTAACAAGTTTAGAATTTATAATAAATTGGCGAGACCAAAAATTCGTGATCGGATAAAATTTAAAATAATTCGTTTCTGATACACAAATAACATATCAAAATATTAGTAATTTCTTAAAAAAAAAAAAAAAAAAACTAAAAAGTTCTTGAAGTATAAAAGTAATAAATATGCTATCCTTACTGAATCCATCATAAAATAAATCCAGCTGAAAAAACGTGGCATTCAGTAAGGAAATATGCTATCCTTGCTGAATCCATCAAGTAGAGAAAAAAGAATGCACTTCAAAACAATCAATGGCCAACTTGATAAAAGTAAAAAGTTATAAAAAAAGAATGGGAAGAATGGAGGCATGAGTCGATGGTTTTCACCATGCATATAAATTATAAAGAAAAGGAGCTATAGCTCGCTAATGTCTAGACACACTTAATTTTTTACGAATTCGTATATTCTGCGGTAACGCATCGTTTGAGTTAAGATATGAACCGTCTGATTGAAATCCATACTAATATTAAATGGCCCCATACATTATAGGTGTGTATCGGATTGACTCGATATTAGATTATATGACCCAAAATATTAACTCAAACGGTCCGTTAATGCAGAGAATATGGATTCATTTAATTATTACTCACTTCTTATTTTGAACACTTTATCCGATGAAGCAGAAAGAAGAAAAGTCAAATTAATTTCCATATAGTAACAAGGCACAAATAATGATCACTTTGTTACGATAAATTACTTCCAAAAATTGGTTTTACAGTTTTATCAAAGATAAGAATAATTCCACCAGAGATTGTATATAAAAATTAAAAACTACAGACAAGATCATTCTAATCGAAAGCCGTAAACAAGATTAATCACAAGCCAAGATAGACTTTACATGTGTTTCATGCGTGTGTCGAATTCGCTACCATGAGCCGCGAATAAACAGTGCGAATTAAGCGCATCATGAAAAGGCTGTGCACCGCGCTAACACCAGCCTTTTGTCCATTCCTATTGAATCTTATACACCGCGCAAAGACCGCAGGGTCCCAGCGCTACCCGATCCGGATGGAATTCGGATCCTCCCCGGTACCATTCTTTTTTTGAGACGGAAATGAGGGTCTAGCCCTCCTTTGATTAAAGGAACAAGATTACAAGAGTTTTGTTTCTTGTCAGGAAAAAAGAAAATAATTCGGCTCAAACAGTTGAGCTTAATAAGTAAAGAAAGAAATATAAAATGCAATAATCTAAATAAAGAAAGTAAAGCCAAAACTGAAAGAAGAACAGTAAACAAAACAGTGAAGGATGATTCATCTTTTCCCTCCTTTTCTTTATTTTTTTTTTTTTTTTTTTTGATGGTTGACGGCCAGCCGTCAACGAATATATATTAAGAAAAAAAAATTGTTACAAAGCCCTAGTTCTCTAATGTTACAAGAATAAAAGAAAACTAACTAGCGGCGATTGCCTTTTCTTTATCTTTATGTGCGCGTCATTTGGGTTATTCTCGTCGCTGTTAATTGTGCCGCCTTGTGTTCTTCTTGTATTTCTTCTGTTAATTCCTGGGGCTGTTTTTCCTTTCCTCTGAATATAAGGCTGCATCTCTCACGCCATATCACAAATCTCACTATGATCATTATCTCTTTTGTTTTTGCGCTATGCTTGTGGTTTGTGAATGCATCTGTCCGTACCGGTAATCCTCGTACCTGTCCCATTGCAGTGGCCACCTGTTGGTATATTGTGAGAGTAACCTGGCATGAACTGAATAAGTGTTTAGATGTCTCAGCATGTTGTTTACACATATCACATCGATTTACCAAGTGCTAACCTCACCACGCAAATACAATCATCCTAGGTGGCACCTTAAGTTTCCATAATCGCTGCAGTGTCGATTTGATTACGGCCCGTTTTTTATATTCCAGTAAGCTGATTTTACTGTAAATATTCCATTTTTGTCCCACTTCCATTCAACCTTATGGGGTTCGGATGTAATTATTATCGGGTTTGTTTGGAGATCCGTTTGCAATGTCTCCAGTTGTTCGCATGCTTGCTGAGACAGAACTGGCTTGAATAACTGGTGAATTTCTGTTATTTGTGAAACTTCTGCCAAGGTGGCCCTTTCATTTTCTGTATATGTATACAGTGTTGCAAACTGGTATCTCAGAATGCCCCTTCCCCAGTCCTGTTGCCAAAATGCAATCTAGTTTCTGTTTCCCGGTTCATAAGAAACCGAGATTTGGAAGAAGGCTGATGCATCTCTGAGTGTGTGGGAGAAGAAATAAGAGACCGGTATGAGGAATTGTGCATTACTTGTTGCCCGGAATATTGATTTCCATAGTGTTTCTGTCGGTGAGGCCCATTGCCAGCACCACTTTAGGAGCATTGCCTGATTAAACACGTGGAGATCTTTGATACCTAATCATCCTAGTTTTTTTTTGGCGTACACACCAACTCCCAATTTGCTAAGTTCATTTTTTTTGGTTCTGTGTTTCCCCGTGCCATAAGAAGTGTCTTCTTATCTTCTCAATTTGGTTGATTGTCCATTGGGTAGTTTGAAACAGGACATGTAATAGTCGGGAGGGATGACAGAACCGAGTTTAACCGGGTCAATCTTCCTGCAATTGAGAGGTATCTAGCTGACCACCCCGCTAGTCTCTTGTTGAACTTCTCAATTAATGGCAAGAATGCAGACTTATTTAACCTTCTGTTTGCTAGTGGTAAGCCCAAATGGGTGAATGGGAATTGTCCTAATTTACATCCCATGGCCATAGTCAATTGTTGTCCAAGCTGTTGTGTTTCTTTGGATATAAGTAGTTATGATTTTTGGAAATTCACTGCTAGCCCCGATATATTTTGAAATGCAGTGAATGCAATCTTGAGCATCCGTATGTGTCTCAAGTCCGGTTCGTGAAGCACAATGCATCATCTTCATATAAAAGACAAGGTTTCATACCCGGGAAAGGCAATTGAATTGCTCCCATGTCTATCTTTGGCTGAAGTCTGATAGCAAGAAATTTTTAGAATATTCTTTGAATTCCGTGTACTAAGCTTATCGAGCGGTAATCTTGAGGACTCAAGGCATTGTTTTTCTTTGGTATTAACACCACATACGATGTGTTGAGCGGTTTTAATGTCAGATCATTACTTGTCACATTGCAAATGACTCTTAGTATGTCCGGGGTCAATATCAAGACATATTTTTTGTAAAATTTGAAGCCGTCTGGAAGTAATCTGGACCGTTATTATAGTAATTGTAAAAAATTCGTTTTTACGGTACCAGGGAGGTGGCTATTTTGAGCCTTAGTTTGGTTGCTTTCAATATTTCTTAAGCTTACATATATGCACCTTAAAGTAATAAGTGCGTCATGATTATTTTATTTTAGAAATAAATAATTTAATCGGCATTAGGAAAGGCTGATTATTTAACATGTTACTTTGTCGAATATTTTTTAATTTGTTTTTGTAGACTTTAAAATTGTAAATCTTGTAGAGTGATATTTTATCCAATGACGATCGAGGAACATGAAACCAGTACCGAAATTAGAAGTTGACATGTCAAGAAGAAGAGAGATCATACAGTCATACTATTTATTCGTCCTTTTTTTGTTATATAATTGTGTGTCTTAATAAGATTACAATATAGCCGTTGCTATTCATATCTGTATCAATATGTACCAGCTGTGTTGCCTAAATTACTATAGCAGCTGTATTGCCTAAATTATAGAGTTAACTTTGTACAGTTATGGATTTGTCCGATATTGTGCAGCTAAATTGCTATTCATATCTCTATTTCTCTTTTATTCTCTTCCTAAATTACACAAAATGAGTAAATTAAACTCATGGTATAATTGGATTCCTTTGGAATCTAACAAAATTTTATAGAAATTTACGGATCCGGACTAACTTTATTGTTTTTAATATGTAAAATGATATTATTTTATTTTATTTTTTTATTATATAAGACTACTATTTTTTTTTTTTAATTAAGTCAATTGTTTTTTATTCAAAACATGATTAATTAATGGGTTTGAACCCGATAAGCTATTTGCATCCGATCCTGCCCCTCCCTGGCAGAAATCCTGCGTCCGCCTCTGGGTCTTATTATTAATGATGAAGATTAACAAACAAAACACACAAATTGTAGATGTTATCTTGAATACACTATGCAAAGTTCAAAAGTGTAATCTTACAAAATATCCACTAACTTTTTTTTTTCCTTTTTCCAAAATTTATCATTTATGAAATTTTTTCAACATCTATATTGTTTTGTGCACTTTACTTTCTATTTTTATTTTTTTCCTCTAAAGGCTTTTAGCCCCTGTATCATTATAAGAGTGTTACGATCAATCAATGATATATTTTTTTCTTCAAATTCCATTGCAAATTGTATCTCAAATTCTAATACTTTTCTAGGCCACTAATTACTTGCTGTTTTATTTTTTGACCAGCTATCATCTTAGAGACAGAAACCTCTGTGCCATGCATGTAGCTAATAACCAGAGTGCTGTTCCTATTTAGGTTCAATTTATGAAGGGCTCTGCTTCATACTCTGAATTTTTGTAGGGCCTGCAGTGACTCTCTACAGAGTCTGTTTCGAAATAAATTGATACAGAGGATTCAGAATCTCATCAATCTACAATAGTCGTAAACTACATTTCATCAAATATTCCAATAATTCTGGTGAGCACAACCATAAATTAATACAATTCACTTTGAACACTCCACCTCTCCAGTTAATACAAGAACAAATGTGTCGTTATCTGTGTGTCAATTTTCCCACTCAATTAGGGTGATCGCTATCTTAGCCCCTTATTTTCAAACACGAGCAGGTAACCGCCCCTTATTCTCCCTCATGATAAAATAATGGTAGCTAGCAAAAGTTTGTGATATTATATTTTTCTATAAAGTTTAATTAATGTACAAACAAATAATACATAATCATTATTTTAGGAAACTCTTCATTAGTAAAAATAACTAGTATCGTGCCCGTGCGTTACAACGGAATATATGATAAGATAACAAAAATAAATTCTCATACAAAATGACAAATTTTCATAAAAAAACAAAATTAGAAATATATTATACATTTATCACAGTAATATGTATAGAAATAAAGAAGTAGATAAATAAGGCAATGAACAAAAAATTGATTTGCATTGTGATCCGCCATATAGAAAATTTCAACCGGAGAGGGAGAAATAAGGAAACAAAAAAAATAAGGAAACGCAGAATTATATCTCTAATTTTTAGAGTCTGTTTAATTTTAATTGTAACGCATCGTGTGGCGGTATGTGTAGTGAGTATGTTTGTAGCTAAATTTAAATTTCTACACATAAAACAGATGCATTTAATCAAAAGAAAATAGATTATGTGATTGGAGAGCTGAGATTAAATCTAAAAATTAATCTTTCAATCGTAGTTGTTGGCGGATCGGACACCCAACGTGCTTAATAGTGGAATGGAGATATGAAAACGGGACATATTGCTGAAAGCAAAATGTTTTAACCTATTTCGAAACATCAGAAACACATCACGCACATACCTTAAACGCTTTCACATACACTGTGATTGTTTTTTAGACTGTTTATTAGGTGGGCCTTGTTTATAAAAGAAATCCTTGTAATTTGTCACTTAAGTTATTAAATTATTTTTGTACTAAATAAATTTTAGATGCTAATACGTTGGAAACATATCCAATCCTTTGTTTGATGATATTTAATTTATTTGTTGTGAGAGATATATATAGATAGAGAGAGAGAGAGACAGAAGTCATACCTGCTCTTTTCTATCATAAAAATTACCCTGTATCACTTGCTTTACCCTCCCTCCCATTTATTTTTACTTTGTCGCCTCTCCGAAACTCCACCTAGAAGGCTAGGAGGGGAAAAAAAGTAGAAAGTTATAGGTGTTGTCATTTATTTATTAGATGGAAGGGGTCGTTACCAAACTGAAAAGTGCAAGGGGCAGTTTCAATCAATTAATAGTTCAAGGTTCGGTATGAATCATAGTAAACAGTACTGATCGAATTGACCGACTCATTGCTCTCTCTCTCTTAAAAATTTATTAAGAAATGATAAAAAGTTTGAAAGAAAGATGGAAGTTTGAAAATATGCCCACGAATTATTCTGGTAGACATTACAAAAGGATGCTGTCTTGGACTGAGAAGAGGGACAAGACTGAGGAAATTTAGGTAGGGGAATATTTTCTCTAATTCTTATATAACTAGAATAGTGAAATTTGAGAATAGTAAATGAGAATAGAGAAAAAATATTATTTTTTAAATTAGTGTAAAAATGGTATTATTTATATTAGTAATAATATTATATGGATTGTACATTTGGAATAATAAATAGTTGTAACCGAGAAAAAATAGTATTATCAAGGTGCTAATTAAGAGAAAAAATAGACAAGTGGAGTCTCAAACGAATTGTTACGATATGGAGATAGTAGAAGTTGTGTCAATTTTGTCATTTCGGATCAATGTTAGCGGAAATTCGAGAATGAAATATTTTTTTTCTCTCTTCACATTTCCGAATATTAGTTATTCTAACATTTACAAGACATAAAGAACCGCAACAATTCTATCTATTCTGAATAGCAAAAAAATATTATTAATTTAAATGTACATTACTATTCCGACTAACTCTTATTCTCAAATAGCCTCTATTCTTAATACATCCAAACATACCCATAAATTCTTGGTCAAATGAGTTAATCTCAATTCTTATAAAATTGTCTACCTCCACCAATTCTGCCCAGTGTCGCCCTCTGTGGGCCCTTGGCAATCATCAGCTCTCCTATTTGTCAACTGGATAATGTATTCTGTTTGATATTTTGTGTCACTTACCATACTCCTTACCTTACTATAACATTTCTTCGACCATATCTTCTCCCATTCATACCCTCCTTCCCATTTTTCTATAATTTATATAGGAACAGCAGCGGAATTCATAGAGGAAAGTCTGTGCAATAAATTTAGGAAACCTAATTAACTGAATATTTGGTAACGGGACAGAAACTGTGCATGTGCTTGTGTAGAATATTTGGTAAGATAGGTAAGATTAGGTGACCAACCTCCAAGTTTTATATAGGTTGTGGAGCAAAACTTGTGTTGTGCTCATTTATGTATTTGTGCATGGATACTGGTTAAACTATAAGGGATGAAATTATTAGAGGAAAAGTCTACAAATAGCCCTTAAACTATGCAGTTCGATTAAAAAAGGCCCTTAAAATATATATTAATTGATGCCATCAGCCCCCTGTACTTCTCATTTTGGTTAAATTAACTTCTTCCATCCGATAAATAACACGTTTAACTTTCTCTTTGACTCCCACCACTCAAATGAAGAACATAGACATTCCACTCCTAAGAAACAAAGTTTTTTTTTTATTTAAAAAAAAAAACAGAGTAAAGTTGTATGGAAATTAACAAACAGAGTAAACTTATTGGTGTTGTGATATATTAGATGGAAGGGGTTAAATAAACAGCTGTTAATAGCTCGTTTTTTGTTCTTTTTGAAAATTTGTTGAAAAGAAGGACGGATAAACAAAAAAAAACATGGGGCTAAAATGGGAATTTTTTTATTGGTAGAAATTAATGAAAAAGAAGAGAGGGAAATAGAAAGAGTACATGAGTTGTAATATTGGTAGAAAGACCGGTAAAATTCTTACCGGTCTAAAAGTTTTTTTTTCTTTTATTTTTCTAGTAAAATATAATTTGTTTTATAAAAATAGATAGAGTATCTTAAAATTTAAAATTTATATATAATAGAAACATTATATTTATTTTTTGAAAAACTTTTCATATTTTACTAAAAATCTAGTATAAGAATTCTCTCCATCTATACATCAGATTTTAAAAAAAAAAAAAAACTAAGTTTGGACCGGTATAATTCCTATCGGTCCAAACTTTTTGATTTTTTATACCGGTAAGAATTTTACCGATCTTTCTACCAATATTATAACTCATGTACTCTTTATATTTCCCTCTCTTCTTTTTCATTAATTTCTACCAATAAAAAAATTTCGCTAAAATGCACCTAGTACCAGGCCCTGCATGAATTCTGTAAACCTGACGCTGACATGTTAGACCTCATAAAAATTAATGGAAAAAAAAGAAGGAAAGGCAGACTTATACAGAGTATAAAATAGAAGTTTTATATAATAAAAAACCGCATACCAATTCTCCCAGATTTGAGCAGCTTCCAAATAACCTTGAAGAAAATATTCTTCTATTCCAAATCAACAGAAATCATTTTTTTTTTCTTGTTCCAACATGCGTATGTTTCGAAAAATTATCTTTTTTTTTCCTTGGTAAAGCAATTTTCATGATGATTAAAAAAAAAAACAAAGCATTTTACAAAAATGCAGCTCTTAGTAATTGAGGAATTTAGTTAAGAACATTATATATTTTTTCTCTATGCTTTACAAATATGCTTCTTTGTCTGATGATCAGTTATCGGAATACTCAATCAAACCCAAAAAAATAAATAATTCTGAAAATGTTGCACTTAGCAGGACCATTCGCTATCATCAGCACATGGATTTTAAAATTGAACTGTCCTTCTGGCCAAGTATTGTATTCTTGTTGACATTTCATGTCAGTTGACATATGTTCAATCAGCATCTTGGTGATCCCATTTTCGTGTCAGTTGACATATGGCAATATCGATAAGAACTTAAATAATTAATTAATAAGGTACCTAACCTATATATAGCCACATTGAAGGCGCCAAATCCATGTTTCATTTCACCATATTACTCAATTGTTCTTCTGAAATTCCAACTACAGAAGTGAAGGTGAGAGTTGTGTGTAAATTCGCCATATGGTGTGCTTTTGTTAAATTGGCTCCGCAGTTTAGTAAGTTCAAAACACAACTCCAATGTCCTACTTATAACAAGAATCATAGACTTTTCGCAAGGATAAAAAGTGATTTTTCACGACGGAGTACCGTCATAAACGTGCTTTTTCTATTTGCGACGGTACTTTTCGCGAGGGAGTACTGTCATCATTGCGCTTTTATCCTCGCGAAAAGTCTATGATTCTTGTTAGAACCTCTTTTGATTTCCATTAAGCCAAACAATAAATTAATCTCAATTGGTGGGTCCGTCAAACTTCTCACACTTTACAAATTACAGTAGTATTTGGCTTACTGATAATGCTAAGCAGATTAATTTGTGAATACCACTCCAAAATGTGAATTATTTGGGACAGTTCTTCCAAGTTAAGAAGAGATATAACAACAAGTTTATAGTATCACTACTTAAAACACTCTTGTAGTTCATGAACCAAAATGACCAAGAAAAAAAATACTCTTTCAACAAAAGAAGTGTTTGGTCAAATCAATTTCCTGAATTCTTTCCAAGGGTTGTCTGTGCAATAAATTCAACAAATTGTTGAGAAAAAACGTGCAAATTAAAGGTTGGTAATATGTAATTTGATGATTGAAAAGACTTCTGCACCCTTGCTTCGTAATGTAGATGCTAGATAGGCACTTTAACATTGACTGGTTGTTCAAATTTATAATCTATATTACACTAAGAGAAGTAATCATAATTTCCTTGCTGCAGTTACAAATTAAAGGGGACGAACTGCAGTATGTCAGGCACATTGAGCAAGTTTTATTTTGGAGCTGTGGAAGGAGCAGCTGGAGACATAGTAAGCCGTGCTATCTCCTCAATCACGGGCAGATTTGAGATGCAGGAGGAACTCGATGTGACCCTGTTTTGCCTGCAACATGAGGTGAGCAAAATTAAATCTGCCATCAATGCAGCAAGGGCGCGACGGATTACCAACCAAATGTTGCTCGAGTGGTTGTCACAAATAATAGATGCAGCATACCTTGGGGAGTACTATTATCGTACCTTCAAAAACCAGAGTTCACATCATCCAATGTTAGCTAGTACTCAAGGAACAAGCAATTTCCTTATTGACCCCACAAGTCGTGCAACCAAACGCCGGCGGACGATCATAACAGGGATTATCAAAACCTTGCTTTTTGGTAATAATGAGCACAAAGAACTCTATAATGTACTGAAAAAGTTGAAAAGCATTGATATACACTATTTCATAAATATGGTCAATACCCATCCTGAAAGGCCTATGAAAAGGTACCTCTACATGGATCACACTCGGTTAATAGATCGAGGTAAGAAAAGAGAACAAGTTATGAAATTCTTGTTTGAACCTAGCATGGCTGGTGAAAATAATGTGGATATTCTTCCAATGGCTGGTTCACATGGAGTAGGAAAGACCACTCTTGCCCTTCACTGTTTCTATGATCCAAAGGTCCAAAAACATTTTTCCTTGAAAATTTACATTCCTTTATCAATTATTAGTTATCCTAATAATGGTTGTCCTCCTAAGATTTTTGAATATATTCTAAAGCAATGTAAGAGTACTCCAATAACCAATAATGATGAGAATACCCTGCTAGCAATGCTTAAGCAGAACCTCAGCTCAGAGAGAATTCTGCTTGTGATAAATGATATTTGGCTTGTAAATTCTGGGGTTATGGATTCTACGGTTTGGAATGCCGTGTTGGGCTGCGTAAGATGTGGAAAACAAGGAAGCAAGATCATTTTCATTAGTGATATAATTTTCTATAATAAGATTAAGGAGATTGTAAAACCAGGGAAAGTGCAGCCGATCATATTTGACGGCTTTTCCGAGGAGCAATATATGTTGTTTTTCAGGGAGCATGCTTTTGGCAGTGCTGACCCAGAGGACCATCCTGAGTTGGCAAAAATGGGAGGGGAGATAGCAAAGAAGATGAATGGATCAATCTGGGGAGCAAAAATCATAGGTGAGCTTCTGAGAGATAATTTGAATGCTCCATTCTGGTCCATCTTCTTGCAAGATGGCTTTCTAAGCTCACAATTTCTGCACAGAACAGACCTTTTTCCAGTGATCGACACTATTTCCCAGCTGCTGCCCATGCGCCTACGGCTAACGGGTTGGACAGTGATAAGGGGAGAAGAATCACAGGTACTTGGTCAATGCAATGAAGTTAAAAGTTATAGAGAACTAATGGTTCTTGGTCCTAAATTTTGTACTCCTGCTATTACTGATGGAGGCAATAACGGGGTGGAGTTTTTGGTGGTCAAACATTCCAATCCACATCAAAGTACTGTTGTCATTGCAGAATGCAAACCTATTGGTGACGACCAAGTAATTGAAAACACAAGAGGTACCTACTACAGTGAAAAATAAAAGAGAGAGAGAGAGAGAGGGACTGCTCTTTGTTGAGTGCTTTATTCACTTGCATGTATGATGTATAACTCTGTTACTTACCAATAAATCTTCGGGCCTAGGCAGCCACTGCCAGGTTTTTAAAAAAAAGAGAGAGAGAGAGAGAGAGAGAGAGAGAGAGGGACTGCTCGTAGTGTTTCTTTGGAAAAAACGACCGTGTTTCTATTTTTCAATTTGTAAATGGTCATACAAAGAAAAGGGTGGCAAAAACTATTAGTGTTTAGATTTTCCAAGTACTTTCCGTATTTTCATTATATGACGTGCAGAAAACTAGAGAGAATAAAATAATTTAATCATTCGAGCAAAATTTTTATACAATTTCAATAAATCCTTGGTGGTTTAGATACAAAACCAACAAAGTTTAATACAGAACAGTGATAATGTAAGCAGGCACGAGTTTGGAATCTCACTTCATATTTCTCAGAATGGATGCATATTTTACTAACATATACAATTGCAGCAAGATGCATCCATTATGAGAAATATGAAGTTAGTAATTAATGATTTACAAAGTTAATGGAGTATCTAGCTGCTTATTTGCAATAAAGATTTAAAATTAGATGGCAAGCAGAATTTTATTTTCTATTTTAAACTCAGAGAAAAAAAAAATGAAAATAATAATTGAAAGTATATGTTTTTTAGACGTCTACATAATGTCTAACAGTGAAGCAAATTTGTAATCATTGTTTAGTGTGCTAGTGAAAACAAAAATAATACACATTAATTATATGCATATAGTAAGTAGGTACCATTATAATTTCGTTACAATTAATTACTTTCACTTGTGGTTTGATAATTTTTATCAAAGAAAAGGATGATTCGATCTGCAAGAGCTTGTATATAAAAGTTGAAAACCACAGACAAGATAATTCCAAATTTTCTTTCGTCATGAATTGGTCCGCAATGGCTCTCCAGCAGTGCCGTTGTCCCGTTATTTGGAATTCATGCACACATGCTTGATCAATAATTAAGGGTAACTCTACAAACACAATAAGAATCTATTTTTTTGCACATGTTTTTATCTCATGCACATCAGGTGTTCGATATGAAGTCTGAGGGAACTTCAAAAATTGAACCTTATTTGATTTGATTTATGTAACAGGCGTAATATCTCCATTTGTAGGCCTCAATGCAACAGTAAAGTAAACAAAAAACATGTCAGATGAAACAGAGGCTACATTATCCATCTACGATAAACCCATCTCAGAACAACAATCCTCCTCCAGCACGACTGATGAGTCACCTGACGAGATGACTTGACACCTCTCACTAGATGCCTCTGTTGTGCCATACATTGGCCAACACTTTTTGACCCATGAAGCAGCTTATGAGTTCTACAACCAGTTTATTGAGGTGTGAGTTCTCACTTCTAAGTTTGTTGTCATAGTACTGGAGGAAAGGACGGGGTTGGAAACGCTCTGATGAGGCGGTATATTGTGTTCACCGTGCTGGCAACACCCCTTCTAAGCAACCAATTGAGTTGATATATATGATTTTCAAACCTGTTATGGTATCACCAGTACTGTACCGGCAGTGGTGCTACAAGTTGCTTTGACCGTTGACTGACAAGACGGTCATTGCTACTCAACTAGTAGTATGTCAGTATGCCTTGTGAGAAACAAAACGAATTCCACTAGGGGTTCTGTGCTGTTAGCAAAATGCCACTGTACCACTACCAGAGACAAAGGATTTTAGCTAGGGAGTCAGTTGTTTGGACGAGACAATTCTAAGCCATCGTGTGCCCTATTGCTAATAATTGAGAATCATAGATGATTTTTGCATTTTAACCCTCCATAAATATGAAACTCTTTATGAAACGGTTTCAGTATCTTTGCCCGTCTTTCTAACAGTTCTCAATTCTGATACCCCTTTTGATACCAGCAGCAAAACAAATCTGCTACCATAATAGGTGGCCAGTACCAAATGCATTTAGTTCAGAATTCAGGTAAGAAAGGCAAGTGACTGAAAATCTGATACAATGGTTACATATATAGTATGATGAAGTGACTGAATGCTTATATAATGTGAAAGGTATAATTTAGCAAATATAATCCTAAAATAATTTGAAAATCTTTCAAATGGCTGACTTCAAAAAAAAAAAACATATGACATATGAACCCCCATGTTTTTGAAAAAAAAAACATATAGACATGCTTTTAAATTAGTAAAGTTTATATATAGCAAATATACCTCAAAATCAATTGAAATCATTATGGTAATGCTTGCTTAGCATACTTATTCACTACCGTGAATTTAAATGCCCATTTCTGTCTCTTTTATCTATTTCGATTACTTTTCCTTTTACTTCTTAATTTCCAGAAAGAAAAAAAAGAAAGTTAAAAAACTGTTGATCTTTCAAATTATAAAAAAATGTTAAATTTAACGAAGAAATTTGATGTATGGCTTCATTATTTTGAAAAAATATGCTTTCTAATAAGTGATCGGACAACCGGAAAATAGGAGATATTTAATGTTCGGAATGTGAATTTTGGGACAGGTAAGCTAAAAAATCAACACGTGATATGAGGGTACTATTTTATCTTGAGATCAATCAACGACTCGATCGCACAACACACTAAAGTACAGTCTTGTCTTAAAATTAGTTTATTTAATAATGAAATGGGCTTTTGTCTCTTTTAAAAAAAAAATTATAATAAAGCCCACAGTATTATTATGTAAGGAAGTTACAAGTCCTTAATGGGCCTTAATTGGACTCAAATGATCTTCCGCTAGGGCTGTTATTAATTGGGCCGTCTTAATATAATCAGATATTCGAATGGGCAGAAATTGATACCAAGTTTTTAACATATAATTGATTGTTCGTTCATTTTTCAACAATTTAAAGTATACGTTTTAACATACACTTGATTGTTGTTTCTTAAGTTCGTTTTTTCTTTATAAGGATTAAAGAACAAATTAATGGTTAAATTTGCGAGGCTGATTTGGTGAATATATATAATAAACAAACATATATTTGTATCGGACTTGATTATTTGCTAGTTAATCATTTTTGTTTTTATATTTTGCTGAATGAGTTGTCCTCCTCATATCTTGTTATTTAGATATTGTTAGTCATATAAATGAAAACTTTCAAATTTGGGACTTGTATTTATATATTCAGTTGTTGTCTATCAGTAATTATAGTAACAAGTTTATAATTTATAATAAATTGACGAGACAAAAAATTTGTGGTTCGGATATAAATTTAAAATAATTTGTTTCTAATACATAAATAACATATCAAATATTAGTAATTTCTTAAAAAATAAAAATAAACTTAAAAGTTCTTGAAGTATAAAAGTAATAAATATCATAATATTTCAAATTTAATATAAATATTATATAAAAATTATTGTTATTGACAAATGCACAAACTTGGTAAAATAACATTCAATGGCCAACTTGATAAAAGTAAAAAGTTATAAAAAAGAATGGGAAAAATGGAGGCATGAGTCGATGCATGGTTTTCACCATGCATATAAATTATAAAGAAAAGGAGCTATAGCTCGCTAATGTCTAGACACTCTGTATTTATTACGAATTCGTATATTCTGCAGTAACGCACCGTTTGAGTTAAGATATGAACCGTCTGATTTAAATCCGTAATATTAAATGGCCCCGTACATTATAGGTGTGGATCGGATTGACTCGATATTAGATTATATGACCGAAAAAATTAACTCAAACAGCGTTAATGCAGAGAATATGAATTCATTTATTACTCACTTCTTATTTTGGACACTTTAATTATCCGAAAGAAGAAAAATCAAATTAATTTGCATATAGTAACAAGGCACAAATGATCACTTTGTTACGATAAATTACTTCCAATTTGCGGTTTTACAATTTTATCAAAGATAAGAATAATTCCACCAGAGCTTGTATATAAAAATAAAAAACCACAGAGAAGATAATTTCAATCAAAAGCCGTAAACAAGATTAATCACAAGCCAAGACAGACTTTACATGTGTTTCAGGCGTGTGTCGAATTCGCTACCATGAACCGCGAATAAACCGTGCGAATTAAGCACATGATGAACACCAGTAGAGAGGGAAAAACGTGCCGTGCCGTGCCGTGCCGTGACTAACACGCCGTGACTTTGGTCACGTGCCGTGCCGTGCCGTGACCAAGTAAATTTTTCACGTGCCGTGCCGTGCCATGACAAAAATTACGAGGGGTGGTCACGGCACGCGAATGGTCACGGCACGCGAGTCACGCCGTGACTCGCGTGCCGTGACTAAGTCGTGCCGTGACTAATTCGTGCCGTGACCAAACGTGCCGTGACCAAACGCGCATTAGTCAAATTTGATCGCATTTAACGTTTTAAAAAAAAATATGAAACGATTCTTTAAAATTCAAATGTTTTAATTGAAATTTAAATGTAAATATTTTAATTAAAATAAAATTATACCTTATAGGAAGGTATGTTAGTGTATTGCTTCGCTACTGCCGTGACTGGCGTGTCTTCCGTTCCGTGACTCGCGTGTCCCGTGCCGTGCCGTTCCGTGTTTCCGTGCCGTTCCGTGTTTCCGTGCTGTGCCGTGCCGTGCCGTGACCAAGACAATTTCCGTGCCGTGCCGTGCCGTGTCTTCTTTGCCAACAATTGGTCACGGCACGGGACACGCGAGTCACGGCACGTGACCGACACACGTGCCGTGCCGTTACCGTGCCGTTCCGTGACGGATCCGGCTCCGCCGTGCCATTTTTCCCACTCTACGACACCAGCCTTTTGTCCATTCCAATTGAATCTTATACACCGCGCAAAGACCGCAGCAGGGTCCCGGCGCCACCCGATCCGGAAGGAATTCGGATCCTCTACGGTACCGCAAAAATGAATCAATTATAATTAGTGCATTCAAACCGTTCTTTTAACTTTGCACGCATCTCAAAGCACAAATATTACTGCCCCTGCGCTATCTCCGAATAGGCACCGACTGAGAGTAATCTGGACCGTTTTTTTAGTAATCGTAAAAAATTCCTTTTTACGGTACCAAGTAGGATATGGATTTATTTGGATGTGGGTCGTATCCGACCCGATACAGCTGTCGGCCTGCATTAGTTTCCGTTGTACCCCAAATTTTTGCATTAATTGTGGTTTTTTTTTGTTAAATCTTTAGTTTTGGTCAAAAGTATAGTTTAATTTTAGATAAGGCTGATTATGAGTTCAGAATCAAAATAGAAAAATATATATTTGATTTTGATTCAGTTAAGATGGATTTAGCTTTTTGTTCAAATTATAATTTTAGTATTTGGGTATAATTTTTAGTTCAAGTAAAATATATTAAGTTTATATAGTGAGTATAATTATTCAATCGGTTCAAAAGAATGTCAATATATCTTAAGCTTACATATGCACCTTAAAGTAATAAGTGTGGTGATGATATTTTATTTTAGAAATAAATAATTTAATCGGCATTAGGAAAGACTGATTATTTAACATGTTACTTTGTCGAATATTTTTTAATTTGTTTTTGTAGACTTTCAAAATGTAAATGTTGTAGAGTGATATTTTAGCCAACGATGAGGAACATGAAACCGGTAACGAAATTAGTAAGTTGACGTATCAAGAAGAAGAGAGATCATACAGTCATACTATTTTTTCGTCTTTTTTTTCTTATATAATTGTATTTGATGGCGTTATTGTTAATGATCAAGATTAACCAAGGTTCTAAATAGCGTTTATAGCTTCGTAGCGGGAAGACTAGAAAAAAAGCTATAGCGAATAGCGTCGCTATAGCGGAAGCTATTCCAAATAGCGTTTTTTTTTTTTTACATTTCGTATATTCAATATTTGTACTAAATATTAACATTATCTAAAATCTCATACAACAATAAATAACACCAAAGTAATTAAGAAATTATAATATTCATATTGAACCCGTACAAAATCCAAATTACGGTTCAAAATATCCATAGTAATATCATAAACTATCGATTTTTCCTATTAAAAATATCTTAAGCATCATGATTCATGACATAATCTTTTTTTTTTCTATTCAAATTTCAATTTCGGTTTGGACTTTTTTTCTATTCAAATTTCTATTTCTATTTCCAATTTCAAATTGATTTATCTGTAGCAAGTAGCAACAAATTCAATTTCAGTTTGAGATTGTTTTTATCTTTATTTAAAACCCATATAAATTGCTTAAAAATAAAAAAAATAAAAAACTCATATTGTATAGCGCTATAGCGGCCGTAGCGCAAATAGCGCATTTTGATGTCATAGCGTAGCGTTTGGGGTCCAAAAATGCTATAGCGCCGCTATAGTGCGCTATTTAGAACACTGAGATTAACAAACAAAACACACAAATTGGAGGTGTTATCTTGAATACACTAAGCAAAGTTCAAGAGTGAAATCTTACAAAAGTACCGACGAACTTTTTTCTTTTTAACTTTTTTTCAAAATTTGTCATTTATGAAAATTTATCAACATCTATATTGTTTTGTGCACTTTATATTTTTGTTTATTCTCTAAAGGCTATAAGCCCTTGTATTATTATATGAGTGTTACGATCAATCAATGAAATACTTTTTTCTTAAAATTCCATTTCAAATTGTATCTCAAATTCAAATACTTTCCTAGGCCACTAATTACTCTCTATTTTATTTTTTGACCAGCTATCATCTTAGAGACAGAAACCTCTGTGCCATGCATGGAGCTAATAACCAGAGTGCTGATCCTATTTAAGGTTTCAATTTATGGAGGACTCTGCTTCATACTCTGATTTTCTGTAGAGCCCACGTTGCAGTGACTCTTTACAGAGTCTGTTTGGAAAGAGGATTCAGAATCACATCTACAATAGTCGTAAACTACATTTCATCAAATATTCCAATAATTCTGGTGAGCACAACCATGAACTAATCAATTTCACTTATTTAAACACTCCACCTCTCCAGTCAATACAAGAACAAACGTGTCGTTATCTTTGTGTCAAATTTCCCACTAAATTAGGGTCGCTATCTTAGCCCCTTATTTTCCACACGAGCAGGTAACCGCCCCTTATTCTCCCTCATGCATCATGCTTGTTCTTAAATTGGCTCTGCAGTTTACTAAGTTTAAACTAATTGGTAGCAAAAGTTTGTAATTTTATATTTTTCTATAAAATTTAATTAATATACAAAAACAAATCATTCCAAAACATTCTTTTATGAAATTCTATATCTTCCTAAAAGTTTGGAAAAAAAATATACTGAAATTATAGTTATAATGTCCGTCGGATTTGAAACTCAAAAGTTAAATGACGGTAACGTCCGTTGGATCAAAAATATACTGACAATAATGGAGATCTCCATTGTCTGAACTTGAGTAAAGTGTGAAGAGCAGCATGTGAAGGCAAGCAACACGAGTTTTGCCTCTGCAGTTTCTTTTTCTCTGCTAACGCGTCACCGCTGGTTAATTAATTTTTGACAACACCACTACTACGAAAAATAACCGATTTAATTCCTTCGTTGATTTGTTCTCTCTCACTGATATGTTCCATCACAGCATATGGAAATTTCGTTGAAATTTCGTGTTACTTGCATCGCTCCTCCTTTTCCTTCCAGTTTCCTCTTACCTTCCCTTTTCTCTATTAATTATATGAGGACAGAAAGAATCCATAAGAACTTAAAATAATTAAGGTGCCACAAGCAAGGTGCTAAATCAGGGTGCCAAATTCATGTTCCATTTCGTCCATATTACTCAATTGTGCTTCTAAAACTTCAATAACGACTACAGAAAGTGAAGGTTAGTTTTGTGTAATATATAATATATAAACCTGGTGAACTTGTAGTTTAATCTTGTTTCATGGTAATGAATCAGGCTTCATGTCTTTGTATCAAAAAAAAGAAAAAGAAAAAAATAAGACCTGGTGAACCTTCTCTTAAATTAGATCCGATGTCTACTTATTACCTCTTTTGATTTCCATTAAGCCAAATCCAAACGTAGGGTCAAATATTGGTGGGGGTAGACGAACTTCTCACACTTCACCAAATTAATTACAATTCAGTTTAGCTTACTGATCATTCTAAGCAGATAATTAATTTGTGAATATTAATCCAAAATGTGTATAATTTGGGACATTATTTCTACCGAGTTAAGAACTACATATAGCAACAAGTTAATATTTAATAGTACCTACTACATAAATAAATCTTGTAGTAACCAAAATTATAAAATAAAAAGGTAATCATCTTTGTACAATAAAAGAGTAGTTTGGTAAATTAATTTTACTAAATTCTTTCCAATAATTGGTCGTGCATTAAAGTCAACAAATTGTTGAAAAAACATGTAATTTTAAAGGTTGGTAATACCGATCGAGTACTATTTACTAATCTACAAATAATAGGAATTGTAATTTTATGACAAAAAAGGCTTTTCCACCCTTGCTTTGTAGTGTAGAAAGACACTTTTAACTTTGACTGGTTGTTGACAGATATAATTTACCTCACTAAGAAACGGAGGTGAAGTGCAGTATGGGAGGCACAACAAGCATGTTTTATTCTGGAGCTGTCGAAGCAGCAGCTGGAACCATAGTAAGTGGTGCTGTCTCCTCAATCACGAGCGGATACGAGATGAAGGAGGGACTTGATGTTACCCTGTATGGCCTGCAGCATGAGGTGAGCAAAATCAAATCTGCAATCAATGCAGCAAGAGGACGAAGGATCACCGACCAACAATTACTCAAGTGGTTGGCACAAATAATAAATGCAGCATACCTTTGGGGAGTACTATTATCGTACCTTCAAAAATCCGAGTACACTTCCTCCAATGCTAGCTGGTATTGAAGGTACAAGCAATTTGCTTATTAATTGCCGTACCAGTCGTGCAGCCGAACGCCAGCAGACGATCAAAACGTTGCTTTTTGGCAATGATGTGCACAGGGAACTCCATGATGTACGTACTGAAAATGTTGAAAAGTATTGATATGTGTGTGTTCTTGCAAATGGTGAATGCCCTACCTGAAAGGCCTATGAAAAGGTATCTCTACATGGACCCCACCTGGTTAGTAGGTCGGGGAAAGGAAAGAGAGCAAGTTATGAAATTCTTGTTTGAACCAAGCTTGGCAGGTGAAAATAATGTGAATATTCTTCCAATAGTTGGTTCAGAGGGAGCAGGAAAGACCACTCTTGCCCTTCACTGTTTCTATGATCCAAAGGTGCAAAATCATTTTTCCTTGAAAATTTATATTTGTAGGCCATTTATTGAATATGATGGTTATCCTATGATTTGTACACAAATTCTAAAGGGATGTAACAGTACTCAAATAACCAATTATGATGAGAATACATTGCTAGTGATGCTTAAAACAGAACCTCAGCTCAGAGAGGCTTTTGCTTGTGATGGGCGTAGTTGGGGATGTGGATTCTAAGGTTTGGAGTGCCCTGTTAAGTTGCCTAACATGTGGGAAACAAGGAAGCAAAATCATTTTAATAAGCAATGTATTTCATTATAATGAGTTTAAGGAGATTGTAAAACCAGGGAATGTGCAGCCGATCATACTTGACGGCTTTTCCGAGGAGGAATATATGTTGTTTTTCAGGGAGCATGCTTTTGGTAGTGCTGACCCAGAGGATTTTCCTGAGTTAGGAAAAATGGGAGGGGAGATAGCAAGGAAGATGAATGGATCAATATGGGGAGCAAAAATCATAGGCGAGCTTCTGAGAGATAATTTGAATGTTCCATTCTGGTCCATCTTCTTGGGAGACGGCTTTCTAAGCTCACAATTTCTGAAGAGTAAAGACCTTTGGCCAGTAATCCAGACTATTTGCCAGCTTCTGCCCAAGCGTCTACAGCCGGTGAGTTTATTTACAACATGGGGAGAAGAATCACAACTAATTCGTAAATACAATGCACTTAAAAGTTATAGAGAACTCATGGTTCTTTGTCCTAAATATTGTACTCCTGTTATTACTGAAGGAGGCAATTATCGGATGAAGTTTTTGGTGGTCAAACATTCCAATCTACGTGAAAGTACTGTTGTCATTGCAGACTGCGAACCTATTGGTGACGACCAGTAATTGAAAAAACAATAGGGACTGCTCATATTGTTTCTTTGGAAAAAACGATCGTGTTTCTATTTTTGAATTTGTAAATGGTCATACAAGGAAAAGGGTGCCAAAAACTGATGAGTTTTTAGCTTTTCCAAGTACTTGCCGTATGTACATATTATAAAACGTGCAGAAAACTAGGGAGACTAAAATAAATTAATCATTCGAGCAAAATTTTTATACAATTTCAGTAAATTCTTGGTGGTTTACTGGTTTAGATACAAAACCAGCAAAGTTTAATACATAACAGTGATAATGTAGGCTGACGTAATCTCACTTCATATTTCTCAGAGTGGATGCATCTAGCTACATATTTGTAATTAAAAATTAAAAATTAGATAGCTAGCAGAATTTTCTTGTCTATTTTAACATCAGAGAAAAAAAAAATGATTGTTATATTTTTATTTAGAGGTCTAAATAATGTCTAACACGGAAGCACAATTTGTAATCATTGTTTAGAAATATAAGTAGAGGGAAGAATTTATTTTCTAGACAGATTTTCCCGTCTTTCTAACAGTCTCAATTCTGATACCCCTTTTGATACCAGCAGCAAAACAAATCTGCTACCAGAATAGGTGGCCAGTACCAAATGCATTTAGTTCAGAATTCAGGTAAGAAAGGCAAGTTACTGAAAATCTGGTACAATGGTTACATATATAGTATGATGAAGTGACTGAATGCTTATATAATGTGAAAGGTATAATTTAGCAAATATAATCCTAAAATAATTTGAAAATCTTTCAAATGGCAGACTTAAAAAAAAAAAAAAAAAAATATAACATATGAACCCCCCATGCTTTTGAAAAAAAACATGTAGACATGCTTTTAAATTAGTAAAGTTTATGTATAGCAAATATATCTCAAAATCAATTGAAATAGTACCATTATGGTGATGCTTGCTTAGCATACTTATTCACTACCGTGAATTTAAATGCCCATTTCTGTCTCTTTTATCTATTTCAATAACTTTTCCTTTTACTTCTTAATTTCCAGAAATAAAAGAAACTACAGAAAACTGTTAATCTTTCAAATTATAAAAAAATGTTAAATTTAACGAAGAAATTTGATGTATGGCTTCATTTTATTTTGAAAAAAAATGCTTCCTGATAAGTGACCGGACATCCAGAAATAGGAGATATTTAATGTTCGAGATGTGAAACTTGGGACAGATAAGCTAAAAAATCAACACGTGATACGAGGGTACTACTTTATCTTGAGATCAATCAACGACTCGATCGCACAATACACTAAAATGCAGTCTTATCTCAAACTTAATTTATTTAGATGATTTATTCACTAAATTTAAATTATTTATTTGATTTTAGTTATATCATTTTAGCAAAGCTAGGGTGTGATGTGCTCATCAAGATGGTTTGGTGAGCATAACTCCAAAAGTCTATCGGATTGACTTCAAACGGCGAATCCAAATTGTTGAAATCCATCTACTTCATGAGTGATGTATGTACATGAAATTTTTTAGAAGTTTCGAATTTATTTAGTACAAAGTCAAGCGGTAAAAAAAATGAACATTTTACAAGTTATTTTATGTATTCTTTTTTCATCATTTTTTTTTACTGCTTGACTTTCTACTAAATGAATTCGAAACTTTTAAAAAAATTCATGTACATGCATCACTCATGAAGTAGATGAATTTCAACATTTTGAGTTTGTCGTTTGAAGGCAATCTGATAGACTTTTAGAGTTGTGCTCACCAAACCCGCTTGGTGAGCACATCACACCATAGCTTTGCTCATATAATTTTATAATAAAGCCCGCAGTATTATTATGTAAGAAATTTGATGTATGGCTTCATTATTTTGAAAAAAAAAAAGAGGGTTCAAATGTCTTCATTTTTTGTATCTCCATCATGCCTCTATTTTTTAAAACTTTAATAACTAAAAATTTAAAACTTAAAAAATTCAAAATAAAACCATTGGATATGAACTACATCATTTTATATATGCATGTATAAAAAATTATGGCATTCAACTTTGTTTTGGTTTTCATCTTGAGCTTGTAAAAATGTATACTAATGTGGGTAATCTCTAGACGTTGATTTTTCAACTTATTGATTCACATAAAAGTAAAATTGAAACGTGATAATTTTTTATGAGCACATAGAGAAAATAACATAGATCTTATCTAACGGTTTTATTTTAACATTTAAGTTTAAATTTTGAGTTATTAAAAAAATTTAAAATAGAAGCATGATAAAGGCAAAAAAAATGGAGGTATTTGAACCCTTGTCTTTGAAAAAATATGCTTTCTAATAAGTGATCGGATAACCGGAAAATAGGAGATATTTAATGTTCGGGATGTCAAAAAATCAACACGTGATATGAGGGTACTATTTTATCTTGAGATCAATCAACGACTCGATCGCACAACACACTAAAGTACAGTCTTATCTCAATCTTAGTTTATTTAATTGATTTATTCACTAAATTAAATTATTTATTTGATTTTAGTTATATAATTTTATAAAAAGCCCACAGTATTATTATGTAAGGAAGTTACAAGTCCTTCATGGGCCTTAATTGGACTCAAATGATCTTCCGCTCGGGCTGTTATTAATTGGGCCGTCTTAATATAATCAGATATTCGAATGGGCAGAAATTGGTACCAAGTTTTTAACATATAATTGATTGTTCGTTCATTTTTCAACAATTTAAAGTATACGTTTTAACATACACTTGATTGTTGTTTCTTAAGTTCGTTTTTTCTTTATAAGGATTAAAGAACAAATTAATGGTTAAATTTGCGAGGCTGATTTGGTGAATATATATAATAAACAAACATATATTTGTATCGGACTTGATTATTTGCTAGTTAATCATTTTTTGTTTATATTTTGCTGTATGATTTATCCTCATAATATCTTGTTATTTAGATATTGTTAGTCATATAAATGAAAACTTTCAAATTTGGAACTTGTATTTATATATGCAGTTGTTGTCTATCAGTAATTATAGTAACAAGTTTAGAATTTATAATAAATTGGCGAGACCAAAAATTCGTGATTCGGATATAAATTTAAAATAATTCGTTTCTGATACACAAATAACATATCAAAATATTAGTAATTTCTTAAAAAAAATAAAAATAAACTAAAAATTTCTTGAAGTATAAAAGTAATAAATATCATAATATTTCAAATTTAATATAAATATTATATAAAAATTATTGTTATTGACAAATGCACAAACTTGGTAAAACAACTATAACGATAAACAAAAAGAATGCACTTCAAAACATTCAATGGCCAACTTGATAAAAGTAAAAAGTTATAAAAAAGAATGGGAAAAATGGAGGCATGAGTCGATGGTTTTCACCATGCATATAAATTATAAAGAAAAGGAGCTATAGCTCGCTAATGTCTAGACACACTTAATTTTTTACGAATTCGTATTTTCTGCGGTAACGCACCGTTTGAGTTAAGATATGAACCGTCTGATTGAAATCCATACTAATATTAAATGGCCCCATACATTATAGGTGTGTATCGGATTGACTCGATATTAGATTATATGACTCAAAAAATTAACTCAAACGGTGCGTTAATGCAAAGAATATGGATTCATTATTATTCACTTCTTATTTTGGACACTTTATCCGATGAAACAGAAAGAAGAAAAGTCAAATTAATTTGCATATAGTAACAAGGCACAAATAATGATCACTTTGTTACGATAAATTACTTCCAAAAATTGGTTTTACAATTTTATCAAAGATAAGAATAATTCCACCAGAGCTTGTATATAAAAATTAAAAATAACAGACAAGATCATTCTAATCAAAAGCCGTAAACATCACAAGCCAAGGCAGACTTTACATAGTGTTTCATGCGTGTGTCGAATTCGCTACCATGAGCCGCGAATAAACCGTGCGAATTAAGCGCATGATGAAAAGGCTGTGCACCGCGCTAACTCCAGCCTTTTGTCCATTCCTATTGAACCTTATACACCGCGCAAAGACCGCAGCAGGGTCCCAGCGCTACCCGATCCGGATGGAATTCGGATGCTCTACGGTACCGTAAAAATGAATCATTTATAATTAGTGCATCCGAACCATTCTTTTAACTTTGCACGCATCTCAAAGCAAAAATATTACTGCCCCTGCGCTATCTCCGAATAGGCACCGACTGAGAATAATCTGGACCTTTTTACTGTACCAGGTTGGATATGGATTTATTTGGATGTGGATCGTATCCGACACGATACAGCTGTCAGCCTGCATTAGTTTCCGTTGTACCCCAAATTTTTGCATTAATTGTGGTTCTTTTTGTTAAATCTTTAGTTTTGGTCAAAAGTATAGTTTAATTTTAGATAAAGTTGATTATGGTTAAATTTAATTCATACGGAAAATTCAGAATCAAAAGAGAAAAATATATATTTGATTTTCATTCAGTTAAGATGGATTTAGCTTTATGTTCAAATTATAATTTTAGTATTTGGATATAATTTTAAGTTCGAGTAAAATATATTAAGTTTATATAATGAGTATAATTATTCAATCGGTTCAAAAGAATGTCAATATTTCTTAAGCTTACATATGCACCTTAAAGTAACAAGTGTGGTGATGATTATTTTATTTTAAAAATAAATAATTTAATCGGCATTAGGAAAGGCTGATTACTTAACATGTTACTTTGTCGAATATTTTTTAATTTGTTTTTGTAGACTTTAAAAATGTAAATCTTGTAGAGTGATATTTTAGCCAACGATGAGGAACATGAAACCGGTAACGAAATTAGTAAGTTGACGTGTCAAGAAGAAGAGAGATCAACAGTCATACTATTTTTTCGTCTCTTTTTTCTTATATAATTGTATTTGATGGTCTTATTATTAATGATCAAGATTAACAAACAAAACACACAAATTGGAGATGTTATCTTGAATACACTAAGCAAAGTTCAAGAGTGAAATCTTACAGAAATACCCACGAACTTTTTTCTTTTTAACTTTTTTTTCAAAATTTGTCATTTATGAAAATTTATCAACATCTATATTGTTTTGTGCACTTTACTTTCTATTTTTGTTTGTTCTCTAAAGGCTATAAGCCCTTGTATCATTATATGAGTGTTACGACAATCAATGAAATACTTTTTTCTTAAAATTCCATTTGAAATTGTATCTCAAATTCAAATACTTTCCTAGGCCACTAATTACTCTGTTTTATTTTTTGACCAGCTATCATCTTAGAGACAGAAACCTCTGTGCCATGCATGGAGCTAATAACCAGAGTGCTGATCCTATTTAGGTTTCAATTTATGGAGGGCTCTGCTTCATACTCTGATTTTCTGTAGAGCCCACGTTGCAGTGACTCTTTACAGAGTCTGTTTGGAAAGAGGATTCAGAATCACATCTACAATAGTCGTAAACTACATTTCATCAAATATTCCAATAATTCTGGTGAGCACAACCATGAATTAATCAATTTCACTTAATTAAACACTCCACCTCTCCAGTCAATACAAGAACAAACGTGTCCTTATCTGTGTGTCAAATTTCCCACTAAATTAGGGTCGCTATCTTAGCCCCTTATTTTCCACACGAGCAGGTAACCGCCCCTTATTCTCCCTCATGCATCATGCTAAAATAATTGGTAGCAAAAGTTTGTAATTTTATATTTTTCTATAAAATTTAATTAATATACAAAAACAAATCATTCCAAAACATTCTTTTATGAAATTCTATATCTTCCTAAAAGTTTGGAAAAAAAATATACTGAAATTATAGTTATAATGTCCGTCGGATTTGAAACTCAAAAGTTAAATGACGGTAACGTCCGTTGGATCAAAAATATCCTGACAATAATGGAGATTTTCATTGTCTGAACTTGAGTAAAGTGTGAAGGCAAGCAACACGCGTTTTGCCTCTGCAGTTTCTTTTTCTCTGCTAACGCGTCACCGCTGGTTAATTAATTTTTGACAACACCACTACTACGAAAAATAACCGATTTAATTCCTTCGTTGATTTGTTCTCTCTCACTGATATGTTCCATCATCAGCATATGGAAATTTCGTTGAAATTTCGTGTTACTTGCATCGCTCCTCCTTTTCCTTCCAGTTTCCTCTATCCTTCCCTTTTCTCTATTAATTATATGAGCACAGAAAGAATCCATAAGAACTTAAAATAATTAAGGTGCCACAAGCAAGGTGCTAAATCAGGGTGCCAAATTCATGTTCCATTTCGTCCATATTACTCAATTGTGCTTCTAAAACTTCCACAACGACTACAGAAAGTGAAGGTTAGTTTTCTGTAATATATAATATATAGACCTGGTGGACTTGTAGTTTAATCTTGTTTCATGGTAATGAATCAGGCTTCATGTCTTTGTATCAACAAAAAAGAAAAAATAAGACCTGGTGAACCTTCTCTTAAATTAGATCCGATGTCTACTTATTACCTCTTTTGATTTCCATTATGCCAAATCCAAACGTAGGGTCAATTAATTAAGTGAATATTGGTGGGGGTAGACCAACTTCTCACACTTCACCAAATTAATTACAATTCAGTTTAGCTTACTGATCATTCTAAGCAGATAATTAATTTGTGAATATTAATCCAAAATGTGTATAATTTGGGACATTATATCTACCGAGTTAAGAACTACACATAGCAACAAGTTAATATTTAATAGTACCTACTACATAAATAAATCTTGTAGTAACCAAAATTATAAATAAAAAGGTAATCATCTTTGTACAATAAAAGAGTAGTTTGGTAACTGGTATTGAAGGTAATACCGATCGAGTACTATTTACTAATCTACAAATAATAGGAATTGTAATTTTTTGACAAAAAAGACTTTTCCACCCTTGCTTTGTAGTGTAGAAAGACACTTTTAACTTTGACTGGTTGTTGACAGATATAATTTACCTCACTAAGAAACGGAGGTGAAGTGCAGTATGGGAGGCACAACAAGCATGTTTTATTCTGGAGCTGTCGAAGCAGCAGCTGGAACCATAGTAAGTGGTGCTGTCTCCTCAATCACGAGTGGATACGAGATGGAGGAGGGACTTGATGTTACCTTGTATAGCCTGCAGCATGAGGTGAGCAAAATCAAATCTGTAATCAATGCAGCAAGAGGACGAAGGATCACCGACCAACAATTACTCAAGTGGTTGGCACAAATAATAAATGCAGCATACCTTGGGGAGTACTATTATCGTACCTTCAAAAACCTGAGTACACTTCCTCCAATGCTAGCTGGTATTGAAGGTACAAGCAATTTGCCCATTAATTGCCGTACCAGTCGTGCAGCCAAACGCCAGCGGACGATCAAAACGTTGCTTTTTGGCAATGATGTGCACAGGGAAATCCATTATGTACTGAAAATGTTGAAAAGAATTGATATGTGTGTGTTCTTGCAAATGGTGAATGCCCTACCTGAAAGGCCTATGAAAAGGTATCTCTACATGGACCCCACCTGGTTAATAGGTCGGGGAAAGGAAAGAGAGCAAGTTATGAAATTCTTGTTTGAACCTAGCATGGCTGGTGAAAATAATGTGGATATTCTTCCAATATATGGTACATGGGGAGTAGGAAAGACCACTCTTGCCCTTCACTGTTTCTATGATCCAAAGGTGCAAAATCATTTTTCCTTGAAAATTTATATTCATCAGCCACTTATTGAATATGATGGTTATCCTGAGATTTTTACACAAATTCTAAAGGGATGTAACAGTACTCAAATAACCAATTATGATGAGAATACATTGCTAGTGATGCTTAAACAGAACCTCAGCTCAGAGAGGCTTTTGCTCGTGATGGACGATGTTTGGCATGTGGATTCTGAGGTTTGGAGTGCCCTGTTAAGTTGCCTAACATGTGGGAAACAAGGAAGCAAAATCATTTTAATAAGCAATGTAATTCGTTATAATAAGTTTAAGGAGATTGTAAAACCAGGGAATGTGCAGCCGATCATACTTGACGGCTTTTCCGAGGAGGAATATATGTTGTTTTTCAGGGAGCATGCTTTTGGTAGTGCTGACCCAGAGGATTTTCCTGAGTTAGGAAAAATGGGAGGGGAGATAGCAAGGAAGATGAATGGATCAATATGGGGAGCAAAAATCATAGGCGAGCTTCTGAGAGATAATTTGAATGCTGCATTCTGGTCCATCTTCTTGGGAGACGGCTTTCTAAGCTCACAATTTCTGAAGAGTAAAGACCTTTGGCCAGTAATCCAGACTATTTGCCAGCTTCTGCCCAAGCGTCTACAGCTGGTGGGTTTAACATGGGGAGAAGAATCACAACTAATTTGTGAATACAATGCACTTAAAAGTTATAGAGAACTAATGGTTCTTTGTCCTAAATATTGTACTCCTGTTATTACTGAAGAAGGTTATCGGGTGAAGTTTTTGGTGGTCAAACATTCCAATCCACATGAAAGTACTGTTGTCATTGCAGACTGCGTACCTATTGGTGACGACCAGTAATTGAAAAAACAATAGGGACTGCTCATATTGTTTCTTTGGAAAAAACGATCGTGTTTCTATTTTTTAATTTGTAAATGGTCATACAAGGAAAAGGGTGCCAAAAACTGATGAGTTTTTAGTTTTTCCAAGTACTTGCCGTATATACATATTATATAACGTGCAGAAAACTAGGGAGACTAAATTAAATTAATCATTCGAGCAATTTTTTTTATACAATTTCAGTAAATTCTTGGTGCTTTAGATACAAAACCAGCAAAGTTTAATACATAACAGCTAGTGATAATGTAGGATGGCACGTAATCTCACTTCATATTTCTCAGAATGCACTCATCTAGCTACATATTTGTAATTAAAAATTTAAAATTAGATAGCTAGCAGAATTTTCTTCTCTATTTTAACATCAGAGAAAGAAAATGATAGTTATATATTTTTTTTTAGAGGTATAAATAATGTCTATAACATGGAAGCAAATTTGTAATCATTGTTTAGAAATATAAGTAGGGTCCTAACTTAAGAATTTATTTCCTAGACAGATTTGCCCGTCTTTCTAACAGTTCTCAATTCTGGTACCTCTTTTGATACCAACAGACAAATCTGCTACCAGAAATAGGTGGCCAGTACCAAATGCATTTAGTTCAGAATTCAGGTAAGAAAGGCAAGTTACTGAAAATCTAGTACAATGATGAAGTGACTGAATGCTTATATAATGTGAAAGGTATAATTTAGCAAATATAATCCTAAAATAATTTGAAAATCTTTGAAATGGCAGACTTAAAAAAAAAAAAAACATACGACATATGAACATGTAGACATGCTTTTAAATTAGTAAAGTTTATGTATAGCAAATATATCTCAAAATCAATTGAAATGGTACCATTATGGTGATGCTTGCTTAGCATACTTATTCACTACCGTGAATTTAAATGCCCATTTCTGTATCTTTTATCTATTTCGATTACTTTTCCTTTTACTTCTTAATTTCCAGAAATAAAAGAAACTACAGAAAACTGTTGATCTTTCAAATTATAAAAAAATGTTAAATTTAACGAAGAAATTTGATGTATGGCTTCATTTTATTTTGAGAAAAAATGCCTTCTGATAAGTGATCGGACATCCGGAAAATAGGAGATATTTAATGTTCGAGATGTGAATATTGGGATAGATAAGCTAAAAAATCAACACGTGATATGAGGGTACTACTTTATCTTGAGATCAATCAACGACTCGATAGCACAATACACTAAAAAGCAGTCTTGTCTCAAACTTAATTTATTTAGATGATTTATTCACTAACTTTAAATTATTTATTTGATTTTAGTTATATCATTTTCGCAAAATTAGGGTGTGATGTGCTTATCAAGATAGTTTGGTGAGCATAACACTGAAAGTCTATCGAATTGATTTCAAACGATGAATCCAAACTATTGAAATTCATTTACTTCATGAGTGATGTATATACATAAAAAATTTTAGAAGTTTCGAATTCATTTAGTACAAATTCAAGCAGTAAAAAAATTAAACATTTTACTAAATGAATTCGAAACTTAAAAAAATTTCATGTACATGCATGTAGATGAAATTTCAACAGTTTGGATTCGTCGTTTGAAACTAATTTGATAAACTTTTAGAGTTGTGCTCACCAAACCCGCTTGGTAAGCACATCACACCCTAGCTTTGCTCATATAATTTTATAATAAAGCCTACAGTATTATTATGTAAGAAAGTTACAGGTCCTTCGTGGGCCTTCATTGGACCCAAATGATCTTACGCTCGGGCTGTTATTAACTTGCATGGATGATATTGGGCCGTCTTAATATAATCAGATATTCGAATGGGCAGAAATTGGTACCAAGTCATGGGCCGTTTTGTTTAAAATGTTGGGTTCAATATACGCACCTCTGGACAAATTAAATATTAGATAACATATACTTTTCAACATATAATTGATTGTTCGTTCATTTTTCAACATTCTAAAGTATACGTTTTAACATACACTTTATTGTTGTTTTTTAAGTTCGTTTGTTCTGTATAAGGTTTAGAGAACAAATTAATGGTTAAATTTTAATGGTGCAGAATTTTAATATCTACAAATAATAGGAATTGTAATTTTATGACAAAAAAGGCTTTTCCACCCTTGCTTTGTAGTGTAGAAAGACACTTTAACTTTGACTGGTTGTTGACAGCTATAATTTACCTCACTAAGAAAAGGAGGTGAAGTGCAGTATGGGAGGCACAACAAGCATGTTTTATTCTGGAACTGTCGAAGCAGCAGCTGGAACCATAGTAAGTGGTGCGGTCTCCTCAATCACGAGTGGATACGAGATGGAGGAGGGACTTGATGTTACCTTGTATAGCCTGCAGCATGAGGTGAGCAAAATCAAATCTGCAATCAATGCAGCAAGAGGACGAAGGATCACCGACCAACAATTACTCAAGTGGTTGGCACAAATAATAAATGCAGCATACCTTGGGGAGTACTATTATCGTACCTTCAAAAACCTGAGTACACTTCCTCCAATGCTAACTGGTATTGAAGGTACAAGCAATTTGCTTATTAATTGCCATACCAGTCGTGCAGCCAAACGCCAGCGGACGATCAAAACGTTGCTTTTTGGCAATGATGTGCACAGGGAAATCCATGATGTACTGAAAATGTTGAAAAGTGTTGATATGTGTGTGTTCTTGCAAATGGTGAATGCCCTACCTGAAAGGCCTATGAAAAGGTATCTCTACATGGACCCCACCTGGTTAGTAGGTCGGGGAAAGGAAAGAGAGCAAGTTATGAAATTCTTGTTTGAACCAAGCTTGGCTGGTGAAAATAATGTGAATATTCTTCCAATAGTTGGTTCAGAGGGAGCAGGAAAGACCACTCTTGCCCTTCACTGTTTCTATGATCCAAAGGTGCAAAATCATTTTTCCTTGAAAATTTATATTCGTTGGCCATTTATTGAATATGATGGTTATCCTATGATTTTTACACAAATTCTAAAGGGATGTAACAGTACTCAAATAACCAATTATGATGAGAATACATTGCTAGTGATGCTTAAACAGAACCTCAGCTCAGAGAGGCTTTTGCTCGTGATGGACAATGTTCGGCATGTGGATTCTGAGGTTTGGAGTGCCCTGTTAAGTTGCCTAACATGTGGGAAACAAGGAAGCAAAATCATTTTAATAAGCAATGTAATTCGTTATAATAAGTTTAAGGAGATTGTAAAACCAGGGAATGTGCAGCCGATCATACTTGACGGCTTTTCCGAGGAGGAATATATGTTGTTTTTCAGGGAGCATGCTTTTGGTAGTGCTGACCCAGAGGATTTTCCTGAGTTAGGAAAAATGGGAGGGGAGATAGCAAGGAAGATGAATGGATCAATATGGGGAGCAAAAATCATAGGCGAGCTTCTGAGAGATAATTTGAATGCTCCATTCTGGTCCATCTTCTTGGGAGATGGCTTTCTAAGCTCACAATTTCTGAAGAGTAAACACCTTTGGCCAGTAATCAAGACTATTTGCCAGCTTCTGCCCAAGCGCCTACAGCTGGTGAGTTTCATGGAAATATGGGGAGAAGAATCACAACTAATTCGTGAATACAATGCACTTAAAAGTTATAGAGAACTAATGGTTCTTTGTCCTAAATATTGTACTCCTGTTATTACTGAAGAAGGCAATTATCGGGTGAAGTTTTTGGTGGTCAAACATTCCAATCCACATGAAAGTACTGTTGTCATTGCAGACTGCGAACCTATTGGTGACGACCAGTAATTGAAAAAACAATAGGGACTGCTCATATTGTTTCTTTGGAAAAAACGATCGTGTTTCTATTTTTGAATTTGTAAATGGTCATACAAGGAAAAGGGTGCCAAAAACTGATGAGTTTTTAGCTTTTCCAAGTACTTGCCGTATGTACATATTATATAACGTGCAGAAAACTAGGGAGACTAAAATAAATTAATCATTCGAGCAATTTTTTTTATACAATTTCAGTAAATCCTTGGTGGTTTAGATACAAAACCAGCAAAGTTTAATACATAACAGTGATAATGTAGGCTGGCACGTAATCTCACTTCATATTTCTCAGAATGGATGCATCTAGCTACATATTTGTAATTAAAAATTTAAAATTAGATAGCTAGCAGAATTTTCTTCTCTATTTTAACATCAGAGAAAAAAAAATGATAGTTATATGTTTTTTTAGAGGTCTAAATAATGTCTAACACGGAAGCAAATTTGTAATCATTGTTTAGAAATATAAGTAGAGGTCCTAACTTAAGAATTTATTTCCTAGACAGATTTGCCCGTCTTTCTAACAGTTCTCAATTCTGATACCCCTTTTGATACCAGCAGCAAAACAAATCTGCTACCAGAATAGGTGGCCAGTACCAAATGCATTTAGTTCAGAATTCAGGTAAGAAAGGCAACTGAAAATCTGGTACAATGGTTACATATATAGTATGATGAAGTGACTGAATGCTTATATAATGTGAAAGGTATAATTTAGCAAATATAATCCTAAAATAATTTGAAAATCTTTCAAATGGCAGACTTAAAAAAAAAAAAAAAACATATGACATGCTTTTGAAAAAAAACATATAGACATGCTTTTAAATTAGTAAAGTTTATATATAGCAAATATACCTCAAAATCAATTGAAATCATTATGGTAATGCTTGCTTAGCATACTTATTCACTACCGTGAATTTAAATGCCCATTTCTGTCTCTTTTATCTATTTCGATTACTTTTCCTTTTACTTCTTAATTTCCAGAAATAAAAGAAACTACAGAAAACTGTTGATCTTTCAAATTATAAAAAAAATGTTAAATTTAACGAAGAAATTTGATGTATGGCTTCATTTTATTTTGAAAAAAAATTGCTTTCTGATAAGTGATCGGACATCCGAAAAATAGGAGATATTTAATGTTCGAGATGTGAACCTTGGGACAGATAAGCTAATAAATCAACACGTGATATGAGGGTACTATTTTATCTTGAGATCAATCAACGACTCGATCGCACAACACACTAAAGTACAGTCTTATCTCAAACTTAATTTATTTAATTGATTTATTCACTAAATTAAATTATTTATTTGATTTTAGTTATGTAATTTTATAATAAAGAAAACAGATCCTAGTATCAGAAGTTATCTGGAAACCAGGGAAACATACTTCAATTTAGAAGATTGCTATTTGGGAGTTAATGCCACTGACTGGTCAAACTTAATAATTTTTGGAAGTTATCTTTATGTTGGGGGCAAGATTAAAAAGATAACTTCCAAAAAGATAACTTTCAAATGGGCAAGATTATTCCAATTAAAAAAAATATAATAACTTCCAATTAATAACAGCCCACAGTATTCGAATGATCATAATATTTCAAATTTAATGTAAATATTATTTAAAAAATATTGTTATAGTCAAATGCACAAACTTGGTAAAACAACTATAACGATAAACAAAAAGAATGCACTTCAAAACATTCAATGGCTAACTTGATAAAAGTAAGGTTATAAAAAGAAGAGGAGGGTTCAAATGCCTCTATTTTTTATGCCTCCATTGTGTCTCTATTTTTAAAACTTTAAAAACTCAAAATATGAAACCATTCAATTATTGCTTTAATAACTTTAAACACTTTAATAACTCAAAAAGTAAGGTTATGAAAGTGGAAACCATTCAATGGTTTTTAAAAGAATTCAATTATCGCTTGATACTATTTTGCGTGCCTTGTACATTCTATATAATTGAGGAACTTTTTTTTACTGAAGTGAGGACAAAATAGTCATATTTACATAAAATAGATTTTTTTTTTTATTAATTCATGCATGTAGGCTGTAAAATAGATATTAAAACAACAAATTACATGATAACTTTCCTTTCCTCCGTGAAAATAAATCTGCTGTGATTCTCGGGAATCGCAGGACCCTGTGATTCCAAATCTCAGCTGTTGATTTTTTTCGCGATGCGTGTATGAAAATTTACTTTTTCAAAGTGTTTTCGAGATCCGCGCACAGAAAAATTTGAACTGTCGATTCGGAATTTTAGAATCCTGCGATCCCACCCAGGATCGCAGCAGATTCGGACTCCTCCGTACCCTTTCATGGAGCAATTCCTTTCCTCCGTACTCTAGAGGAGGCAATTCGTATTCTTATTAAAAATATGTTATATAATACTTGATTAATGTTATAGTAGAAAAGATTTGATAGTTAATTATCTCCACAAATTAATTGATGACAATTAATTGATGATAGTGAAGACAAATAATATATTATCAAGTAAGGTTATCGTTTGCTCTCATTTTTTACTCATCATGAAGAAATCAAATAAAAATTAATCACATTTATAGAAAGTGATCAAAATAATAACTTCAATCTCCATTGCAACGTATGGATACTTGACTAGTATGATAAAATATACATTTGTTGTTTAGCATTTACCCCTTCGCAATATGTTCACAAATATATTAAATCAAACAAGCATTTTCTTTTCTTTTTAAAACAAGTCACCTCAAGTTGAAGAATGCATGAAGAGATATATAAATATTTGCGGTATAATTCAAAATAAAAATATTTGCGGTCTAATTCAAAATAAAAATAACAAGTATTGTAATAATTGTGAAACATATTTACGCTCACAGTATTTTTATTTTTACAAATTGATATTTTTATTTTTACAGTCTGAATAGTTGATCTAAACCGTTCAACGTAATTTTTATATAAACATATACTTGCAAACTAAAATTTATATTTTCTAATTTTTTTACTATATTTTAAAAAGATAGAAAATCACTATCATACCGACTATTTCATGTATCTAAAATGATAGTAAAAAAATTCTAAAATAATATAAAATTGATCTACAAGTATATTTTTATACGGAGATCGTGTTCATCAATTTATTTGTTTGAACTTTAAAAATATAAATATTAATCTATCATACCGACAAATTATGTAAAATACACAGTAACATAGTATCATTCGTTTCATTCATCCTAAAGTATGCATTTAAATTTTTTTTGGAAGGGCAAACTTATGAAACCGACTATTTCAAATGATGCCACAGTGCTTTCATGATCTTGGGAGGGAGGCGAAATATGTGTTTCCCTACATGTGGCGGGTGGACTTATTAAGAGCCTCAATAAGCCACAAGAAATAATTTAAAGAATTCGTAAAAGACGGTGTGCATCATCTAAATTCTGATCCACTCAAAATCAGACGGATCATACACCTTCTAACTATGCATGGTTCAGATCTCCTAGACCTAGATCAATCTGGCCTGTAGAATTAGACGTTTCTAAATTCTAAAGGGACCCCAAAAAAGAAAGAGAAAAGAAAAATGAATTCTCTGCGACCGCAGTAAAAGCTGTAAGCATGGAACCATCGGATTCGAACGTTGAAGTTCGCCGTTTCTAAATTATTAATGAAGAAAAGCCAGCCTGTAATCCTTGTGCTAATGTGCTTCGCTGTCCTCCTTTATCATGTGTACCAATCCTCTCCAGTTATACCAAAACATTGGAGACCAAGACAATCATCCGGCATAAAAAATTAAGAGTGAGGCTATGGTGCTATGCATAGCACGGATGGCTAGTGTACTACGGCTCAATATGGTACTTTTTAAAATCCTAACGGTCGATCCGAACCGTTCAATGTGATATCCATATGAATATGTACTTGCAAACTAAATTTTATATTTTTTCGAATTTTTTTACTATTTTTTTAGATAGATAGAAAAATCAGTGTTTTCTGAAAATTCTGAACCATCAAAATTCTACCTATCTAAAAAAATAGTAAAAAATTCAAAAAAATATAAAATTTAGTTTGCAAGTACATATTCATATGGTTATCACATTGAACAGTTCGGATCGACCGTTAGAATTTTAAAAAGTACCATATTGAGCCGTAGTACACTAGTCATCCGTGCTATGCATAGCACCGTAGCCTCACTCAAAAATTAAACTCAACGCGTCAATTATTTCCGTCAATTGGAGCGGATCCGTAATTAGTCCTCTACTCATTTAAACAGCGCAGCGAATTCAAAATGTTAGTCAACTGAACGTTTCCATTTATTTAACTTTTGATTTTCTTATTGTTAATCATCGCAGCCATCGCTCAAAAGCAAAAAACTAGCCGTTGCATTTGGCATCTCTCGGCTCCCAATGGTCCCCACGACTCCGCTCTCAGCCAATCAGGCCCCACCTCCAACGGTAGTATTTCCCTTCCCCGTCTCTTTTAAACCCCACCTCCGCTCTCCTCTCTCATTCCACTTCAATTGCTCTCTTTCTCTCTGTGACACTCTGATCTCCCCTCGCATCTCAGTATCTCATCTCCTAATTTCTCGAACTAGATTTAGTTCTTTCACTGTCACTAATGGGTGGTCTCTCCATAGTCACTTCCCCGACCGATGAGATGTCGCCACCTCACCTGAGGGCCCACCGTGCCTTTCTCCTCTCGAACTACCTCTTACTCGGTGCAGCCTCTGGTTGTGGCTTCCTCACTCTCTCTCTTCGCCTTATTCCCTCCATCTATGGCTTTCTCCTAATAATCCTCCATGCTTTGACCATTGGCATCTCTGTTTCCTCCTGCTCCACCATCACCTCCAAAAATCCCTCAGGCCGGTGGTACGGGGCCCACATGGTGGTCACCGTTGTTGCTGCCATATTGCAAGGTTCAGTTGCAATTCTTGCCTTTTCACAAACCGACGACTTTCTAACTAACGGGTTGAAGTCGTACGTGAGGCAGGATGATGGAATTGTGATTTTGAGAATGATCGGGGGGTTAGGCGTAAGTATTTTCTGCCTGGAATGGATAATTTTGGCACTGGCATTTGTTTTGAGGTACTATGCCTATGTCGACAATGGAGGCGATTCTAGAAGGACTGCCAAGGTGGCGCAAGAGGAGGAAAATGTTGGAGGAAATTGGCCTTGGATGGTGAAAGTTTGAATGATCCAGTGAAAAATTGGTTGAATTTGGGGATTTTCTGCGCGGCGAATTCGTTTATTCGTGCTTATATTAAGATTTTAATATTGGTTTGTTTCATATTATATGTTTCTAGAAATTGAAGGGGGATGTGAATTCTGTGGTTATTTGTTATTTTGTGATTGTACAAGTTTCTCTTGTATCAACGATATCGAGTTATGAATTAAGATATTTCTTTTAAATCTGTGTGAATTATTTATTCTTGTTTGGATTTAGATTGGGAATTTATTATCGTTTTTTTATCTGATTTATATCTTATTTATAAAGTTACTGGTGTAGTATGTTGATTATAACATTTTGGACTGGAACATGTGAAGGTACAATATATCAAGTTTAAATTGCACTTCCTTGACAAACAATCAGAGCATAGTCTCAGGCTCTCAGCTATTGATCACTATTTTCTCTCAATTTTTTGAAATTTTTCTCTGCATCTTGATCTCTTCTCTTTGATTTAACCTTGAAGGATGCATTTAAATAAAGTTTTACTGTTTTTTCTCAACAGATTTGTAAATAAACATAAAGTTCTTTTTTTTTTAAATGATGTTTTTACTACCTCAAGGCAGATCTAGAAATCAAGATTAGAAATAGTGTTTATACACCCTGTGCCTTGATCTTAGAAATCAAGATTAGAAATGAGAGTATTAATAGATTTTAAAAGGAAAATATGCTAAATCAAATGTCTTTATCCTAATCTGTCATAAATACAGTGCATACATGTAAATAAGTATTATAATCATGCATGATGAGTTTTATACTTTTATGAAGTCTCTTTCATAGCCTTTGCACTTTTCTAAATAAAACAGAAAAAAACTATACTATTTTCAATAATAAACATAAAAAGTATAATAAATGAAGAGGAGGGTTCAAATGCACCATGATTTTATGCTCCAATATGCTCCACATCCTTTATCTCCGTTTTCAAAGTCCAAACAGACGATCCGAACCGCTCAACATGATCTTCATAATAAAATATGCTTGGAGAATAAATTTTATATTTTTTAGAATTTTTTTACTATTTTTTTACATAGGTACAAAATCACTGTTTTAAGGAGATTCTGGACCATCCCACAAAAGTGATATTGTACCTATGTAAAAGATAAAATTTGTTCTCCAAGAATATTTTATTACGAAGATCATGTTGAGTGGTTCGGATCGACTGTTCGGACTTTGAAAACGGAGATAAATGATGTAGAGCATATTGGAGCACAAAATCATGATGCATTTGAACCCTCCTCATAAATGAAATATCTGAGACCAAAGTGTGATTGCTATATATTTGCTATATGATAAGCTGAACTCTTTGCATTTTTTTGTAAATTAAACCTTCAAATCTTTGTTCTGTTAGGGGTGCAATTTCAATTTAGGTTAAAGAGCCAAATACCAAATTCCTAAATTAACTAGCAATTGCAATTCCTAAACTCAAAACTCCGCGCAAGAAAAAGAATTAAAATACACAGCGGAAGCATTAGTTACTTACTTGGATCCATGCTTTGCAATCTCACTTGCAAACTTCACTTGATACGAGTTGACTTGAGATGGTGCTTGATTGGTAGGCTCTCGAGTCCTTCCAAGCAAGCCCTGGTGCCTTTCTTCTCTCTCGAGTCACGAACGGAGCTCAAGAGTATTATTCTCTAATGGAGGGAGAATAAGGTGGCTATGCACAACACATGTGCCCTAAAAATTTTCTTACCCGGATTGCTTGGAGACCCAGCGCCTTTTATACTAGTGAAAATGTATCTTTGAGAGATCTTATAATTCATGTCAAAAATTATACATAATATATGACATATTTTCTCAAAGATATTCGTTTGTGCATTTTTGGTAACCAATCAAATATGCATAACATATTTTCTTTTTCTATTCAATTATACAAATCAATTATATTTGGCTGACAAACAAATCGTATAATTGATTGATATAATCAAGGTTCTAAATAGCGTTTATAGCGTCGTAGCGGGAAGGCTAAAAAAAAAGCTATAGCGAATAGCGTCGCTATAGCGGAAGCTATTCCAAATAGCGTTTTTTTTTTTTACATTTCGTATATTCAATATTTGTACTAAATATCAACATTATCTAAGGTCTCACAGAACAATAAATAACTCCAAAGTAATTAAGAAATTATAATATTCATATTGAACCCGTACAAAGTCCAAATTGCGGTTCAAAATATCCATAGTAATATCATAAACTATCGATTTTTTCTATTAAAAATATCTTAAATATCATGATTCATGACATAATATATATTTTTTTCTATTCAAATTTTAATTCCGGTTTGGACTTTTTTTCTATTCAAATTTCAATTTCTATTCCCAATTTCAAATTGATTTATTTGTAGCAAGTAGCAACAAATTCAATTTCGGTTTGAGATTTTTTTTATCTTAATTTAAAACCCATATAAATTGCTTAAAAATAAAAAATAAAAAAAACTCATATTGTATAGCGCAAATAGCGCTGTAGCGGACCGCTATAGCGTTGTAGCGGCCGCTATAGCGGCCGTAGCGCAAATAGCGCATTTTGATGTCGTAGCGTAGCGTTTGGGGTCCAAAAACGCTATAGCGGCGCTATAGCGCGCTATTAGAACACTGGATATAATTGATCAAATATGCATATTATAATTAATTTACATAAATGTTATATATTCTTACATAACATGCATAACATTTCGTATAATTAATTAATTATAATATGCATATTATAATTAAACCAGGTGTCGTAACCAACTGTCATAATATGCATAACATTTTTGGCCCATTTTGTTTGGTATCTTGATCCAATCAATTGATTAGGCCCAAACAATAATTCTTACATTTATCACTAGTATTAGTTGAATTAATTATAATTGGTCCATCAACAATTATAATTAATTTACATTATGTTCTATATGCATTCGTGCCCCAAAACTTAGCGAAATTACGTACTATGTCATTATTTCAGTCAATCACATTTAGGCATATCTTATATTATTCCTCATAATATTATTGACAGTATGTGATATATTAATCATATAACACGTAGTCCAAACTTAATTAATTGGAATTGACGTCTCAATTCCAACATGTTCTTCTTTATGTGAAATCCTAACCAAACCCTAATCTTTGTTCTTCAAATCTGATTCAATTCCTAAAATTTGCTGAGGATTTTTTGGAAGACAGGCTTCAGCCATTCTTCAAATCTGATCCAATTCCTGAAACTGTAAGCATCTTAAACTATGCATCCTCAATTTTCTGTTTGGAGTTCCTGATGTCTCTAATTTCTGCCACATTTTCAATTTTTGGTACAAATGGTACAGAACGATGGCGATGTGAAAATAGTGGTTGGTAGTATGAAAATAGTGGTTGGTAGTATGGATAGCGCACATCGGCTGTAGTATGGATGTATATTTCTATTTTCAAAGTCTAAATAGTTGATCTGAACCGCTCAACTTGATCTCCATATGAAAATGTACTTGGAGGCCAAATTGTACATTTTTTTTAGATTTTTTAGATTATTTTATTAAATAGGTAGAAAATCACTACTTTTGAATGGTCCACAATCTTTAAATCAAGTTATTATATATCTAATTATTATTTTAAATGTAAAATTAGGCCTTCAAGTACATTATCATATGGAGATAACGTTGAGCGGTTCATATCAATTGCTTGAACTTCAAAATAAAGATATAGATCTATAGGAGTAGAACTAAGGTGTGATGTACTCACCAAACTCTTTGGCTTATTGAATCCAAACCGTTAAAACCGATGTACTTCACAAGTGATGTGCGTACATGCAAAATTTTGAATGTTTCAGATTTATTTAGTACAAAGTCAAGCGATCAAAATTGATGAAAAATTAATGCATTAAAATAACTTCTAAAACTTTATTTTGGATCATTCATGTTTCATCAATTTTGACCACTTGACTTTAGACTAAATGAATTCAAAAAATTCAAAATTTTGCATGTACGCACATCACTCGTGAAGTATATCGATTTCAACGGTTTGGATTCATTTCGTTTGAAGTGAATCCGATAGATTATAGAGTTATGATCACCAAAGAGTTTGGTGAGCACATCACACCCTAGTTCTACTCGATCTATAGTCGACCAATGTGCAATGAGATAGGAGTAGGTCTGATGGGCATCGGACCTACATTTAGGTTCAATTAGCTCTAGGACCGTACGATTAGCATCAAGATCTATGCGCACGGAAATTGATACAGAATTGTACGGATTTTGATGCAGATCACACGAATCTTGATGCAGATCGAATGGTCATCACACCCATCGAACCAAGGTAGGTCCGATGGGCATCGGACCTACTCTGATTCCATGTGCAATATGCATAGTACCATAACCTTACTCTCTAGCTTAATTACACCAAAGAGAAACATATCATTGATAGGAAAAAGTGGTATAATATTAAGGGTCTGATCGGAACCCATTTTTTCTCTTTAAAACGAGAAATGGAATTGATGAATTTTCAAATCCCACGATCGGAACGCACACAGCGATGGAAGTTCATTTCATTCGACGCGATTTGGATGGAATATTTGGCTCAAAGGAAATCTCACGAAAATTGATGGGATTCGGCGAGAGTTCACGTTCCCAAATTGCCCTTCGATCTCTCCTCTTCCAATCAGACCTGCTCTTCCTCTTCCGATCAGACCCTAGCACTAATCAGCTCTGCCGTATGCTGTTCCCGCTCACTCCTCAGACAGAGATGGAAACTTTATTAATTGTCGTTATATATAATAGTATGTGATTATATTATCTGACTTTAGTTTATTGGATTCAAGATTGAGAAAAGGGTAATCGATTGAAGCCGAAGTGATTAAGAGATACTTTTGATAAAAAAATGTTTTTTTTTTTTTGAAGAGTTGGCAGAGGCTGCCAACTTAAATCTTTATTGAATGATAAAAAAATGTTAATGAAGCGAATCAGCACAAAATGGATTTAAACCCAATTTACTGTTTTCACCACATCACTCCTCTCTTTCACTGGTACCAACTAAAATGCACCGTTCCAGTGCTATTTTACCTCTATTAAATTATGGGTGCTACACTTACCAACTGGTAGCAGTGCAAAAAAACTGATTCTGGTAAATCTGTTTGGAAATTTCAAGAGTTTGATTGTCAAGTGATATGTGCCAAAAGTTCCTTTCATATCAAAAGAAGTCGTATCCTTATTTAAAAGTTTCTTTCGTGTGCTATAAGCATCAGTCAATTGTTCTAACAATTATTATAGAAGTGGTACACTATTTATAATATGCACTTGAGCACTTCATAGCATTAAGTTAGAAGGAACATATTTAGTTTGAGAAACTTAGTTTTGGTATTGTGTCAAGTAGCTCATAATAATTTATAGAGTTAGTAACTGTTGTTGAGAACAAAATTAAGTTCATCATGTCTGACTGCGGTCTACAATGGCTTAATTGTCAATGGTTGTTGACAGGCTTTGCTCTCCTGATACATTTTAAATTTAGTAAGAGAACTGAACTAACTTGTTTGACAAAATACTTGATGCTGAAAATTATTTGACAGAATACATGGGAATTTCTCGGTAAAGAAGGCCTACAATCAATTGCAAAATTCCGAGCTCAATGGAAGAGGTAACCAATCTAAATTGTGGGGGTATGTTTGGAGATATAGGGAAATCCAGCCAAGGGTAAGGATGTTTCTTGGGAAATTTCTTAATTTGACACTGCCTTTGGCTCGGATCCTGTCTGACAGGTTGATAATGGGAAACCCTGAGTGTTCTTCGTGTGAGGATGAACATGAGGATGCTATGCACATGCTCTTCAAGTGTCATTTTGCTAGAATGTGTTGGTTCACTTCTCCAGTACCCCTCAAATCTGACTGTCTGACAGAAAACCCCCAGCACACATTCTTGCGCATGGCTGAACCTCCTTCGCGAATGTGGCTTGGTCAATCCGGAGGTGTCGGCAGAGGCGAAACTAGAAAATTTGAATAGGGGGAGCTAATCTATAAAATGCATAATATGTGAAAAATGTTACAAAATTGTGATTAATGAAAATTGAACTCATGACCTTACAAATGCCAAATAAAACTCTTACCACTGTACTACAAGCACACATTTGTCATTTTATAAGGGGGGCTAGACTATATAAAATCTTAAAAAAATAAAAATTAAATTAAATTTTAATGTACATAATTAAAAAAATTAAATCATTGGGGTGGCTTAGCACTCTCTGACATACATGTAGATCCGTCCCTAGGTGTCGGAACGACCTTGTGTAGCTGGCAAGCAACAGGCATCTTCTGATTAGAGGAACACAGGGGCTGGTATAAATCGGGTAGACCCGTTAGTGCATGAAGATTTGGGTCCAAATTCATATGTATGTTACGTGTAGAAGCATAAAATTAGTTAGAAACCTATCCGTTTCAATTCAAAGCATAGTCTCAGCTATTGATAGTAGCCACATTTTATCCAATTCTATTTCTCTTTCGGAACGCATCTCTCTGTCTTTTCCATCTTGTTTCACCTCTTCAATCTCCTCCCTGCCAATTATTTTTCCTCTTCATGGAAGAACTCCGTCATTAAATTCCAGCGCCAGATAAAGTAGGGCTGAGATTTGGCGTCAGCACCACCAAGGACCTACTTTAGGTTCGATGGGTTTCAAGACAGTCTGATCTGTTTTAAGATCCATGGACTCCTCTTTAAATGCAGATCGTACAGTCTTGGAGTCCATTGAACTCAAAAGTACATTCGATGCCTATCAGATCTACGCTCCGCTCTACACGTTCTCAACCAAAGTTTTTCATCTTTCATACCACACTCATTCTCACTCGTACTCTTTTCTCAATTGTCATAGTCTTTCGTACTTGTTCCAAGTCAATAGTATTTTGGAATCAACGAGGACATTGCTCTCAATTTGTTTGATGAAAAAAATGTTTTTTGTAATGTTACTTGCGTACGTTGCCTCCTCTTCGGACAAAACTGCAATGATTCTTTTAGTAGCTGATATCTCCATTCCATTATTAAGCACGTTGAGTGTCCGATTCGCCAACGGCTACGATTGAAAGATGAAATTTCGAATTTAATCTCAGCCCTCCAATCACATAATCTGTCTTCTTTTGATTAAATACATATGTTTTATGTGTATAAGTTTAAATTTAGTTAAAAACATACTCACCACAAGTACTACCACACGATACGTTACAAGTAATACCAAGAATTGAGCAAATGGAATTAGCATTAAATATTTATTACCATATCTCTCTCCAACTTTAGTTGGTGCATAAAAAGATTAATTTCCAATTTAGACAGATAGCATATCTCATTTCTGAATTTTCTACGTCCTATTCATTTTTGGAAGAGAACAAAAAATACATATTATTAATTTATTCTCTAGCAGCTTTCCACATTTAATTTAATTGAATTATAACGCAAAAATTGTGTATGCACTGCACATGCAAAGAATGTTGTTATATTAAAACAGTTAGTTATTGTTCTTTCTTTTATTATTATTTATTATTTGTCTCTTTATGTTAAATCTTATAATATGTCCCGTTGCAACGCACGGCTACGATACTAGTAATTATTTACGTGCCTTCTTTGGTAATAATTTAAAAACGGATTTTTCTCTCACTTTTTTTATTAGTTGTAATTCTTAATTACTAAATATGAGAGAAAAGGGCAAAATAGACATTTATGGAGAAAGTTTTAATTTGTGCTCTTAGAATAGCACTCCCCTAATTTAATTAATTGACTCATTCACTAAATTTATATTTATTTGCTTGATTTTTTAATAGAATTTATATTGTAAAATTCAATTAGTTACTGTAAGCCCTCGGGGTCTGGATCCCCTAAAGTAACCCAATCTTTGGGTTTTCGATTGAGAACGTCCGATCGAATTTGTCGCTCAAAATCATCTCGGGATTCGAGTTCGTCGTCGGGATGTGTGCACTCACTTCGTGGATGGATTTTTGTGGATTCAAATTGGACAGTCCCGATCTAAAATCCAAAAGTTGAATTACTTCACTGGATCCGAACTCAAGCCCTCGGGCACTGTCCTTGTTTAGGGAGTCATCTGGGGTAGGCATTCTGGACCAACCAAGTAGGGCTTACAAAAAAGTTATTCAATTTAATGAAATATATTCCAACACAGAATGTAGTAGGCAAATGTTATATTTCTTGACCATCTAATTTTTTTTTAATATATTTTTCCTTGTTCACTTTTTGTACTGGTTTGGAAAGGCTTCTAAGGCTCTAACCGCTCTCTCAAACGTATTGGTCAAAAGTAAAGTAAATAAACGCTAATAAGTATAGTATATTAACTTAAATGTTTTGAAATTATACAACGAGCGCCCGTGGCCTAATGGATAAGGCGTCTGACTTCTAATCAGGCGATTGTGGGTTCGAGTCCCACCGGGCGTGTCTCTTTTGTTAAAAAATTCTTTTATTCTAAATCGATTGAAAACTCAAAGAGTCGCAACCCCTTTTATATATTCTGGGCTAAACACGAGGCCCGCAATCTGTCCCATGAAATATATCGTAATTCTAGTGTGTATAAATGTTTTGGGTTACACGTGCAACAGAAAAGTTCCTTGTGCTAAATGGTTTTTTGATGAAAAATAAGGGTCAAGCCCCTTATGCTAAATGCATAAGAATTTTAATTTCACAATTGAATTAAATTTGTCAGATTATTAAATGCATAACGTTTGGAGAAACTTTGATTGTTTTAAAGGCTAAAAAGGCTTTAAAAATTAAGAAAGCATATCTGGAGTTTCTGGTCGTCTATTTATGTTGACAGAAAAAACCAGTGTAGTAAAATTCGGCCGTATATTTCTATTCAATGTCCGGCCGAATAGAAAATAACTATTCGGACCGAATATTAAATCCATGCTTTAAAAAAAATAAAAAATATTCAAAATCCATTAAAATAGTTCCGGACCCGAATCCAAAACCCATTAAATGAGTTCCAGACCCGCCAGATAAGTGTTCTCTTCAAGCGTCCCACTCAAAAGTTTTTTATAACCTCTCTACATGCTGCCTTATTGTATTTAAGTACTGTGAGATTAAATATTTAATAAAAAATCTGCATATATAAATCCGAATAAGAATCCGTATATTCAGCCGGATACCATATATGCGGTATGCGGCAACCTTCTGAATACCGCATGAGAACCGAATATTAATACACTGGAAAAAACAAAGGACGATCTACGAAAAGTGAAAGTTTTCAAGTATTTAATTTGCTAAATTTGATTCAGTTTTTTCTTCTGTTTATTATAATTTTCATTTTTAGTTTACCAGGGGAGCCTTTTCCAAAGTTTCTCTAATAGTAATTATCAGAAAGTCTGAACAACATTGCTGATCATATTATTACTTTTCCAGGAAAAAAAGAACAAAAATGAAGCAACCTAATTCGCTTTCGAATTGTATTTTTCATAACTTCTTGTAGATTATTCCAAAGTTTGTCAATTTAATTTATCAGTAGGGATTAGTTGTGTGGATTATAACTTTCCGTGGATGAATCAATTCAATGTTTGACATGACAAAGGAATGAAGTACTGGATTCTCTTGGCATTTGGTTAGTTAATTGATATAGGTGCATCAACGAGTACTTTTAATTACTTTAAATATGAAATCATAGTCTAGCATATATTTAATATTTCTAAACATATGAAATCATAATGTAGCAAATATTAAAGACAATAATCAGTATAACCACTGAGAAAAAGAAACAAAAAAAAAAACTGTCAGAAATTACTATGCTCAGTTCCAACACAATCAAAGAAAAAATCATATTGCAATTTCTATAATACTGCAGTAACATAAGTAAAATAAATTCATAACGAGGCCCAAAAATTGCATGTCAATACCCAAAGGGAAACTTTTGAGACTTCATATAGGCCTCCCTATCCCTGTTTACCTACCTACAATTTCACCAATCTGCAATCCACTAGACCTTATCATCTTGCTTGTCAGTTGATACAAGAGGAAGCATCTCCATGAGCCCGCGTGGGGTCCGGGGTGTTTTTGGAGTGCCCGGGTTACCGGATGCAGATTGCTGAGACAGAAGGTGCCGCACGTACCCGTAAAAGGTGCACCCCACCAGGGTTATAGCGCACCCGATTGCGTTCATTGCGGATATGGGATTGCGGAATATCATCCATGAGACCAATACAGCAACTGCCACCTGTCACAATTACATTTGTCACGTTACAAATGGTTTAATAGAGATTGCCTCAAGTGATTACTTCTACAGGAAATCTGATTATTTTTTATTCTTTTAGGAAAGCTCATAGGCACATATATTAATTGAAATATAGCAGTTGTCTTACTGATTATTGTTTACTGTTTCATGTTTCAGTATGTATGGGTACCAAGTGTTACTGTGAAGCACAATGATATTACAAAATGACAATTTTGACCTCTAATAATGTGCTGACTTCAGATGAAATCAATATTCAACTTTGGTTGTAGCAAACCCGTAACAATAGGAATAAGCATCAATTAATACAACCTTACTGCACAATTGTCAGAATATGAGCAAGGCTTTTTACCTTCAGGTTGCCGGCAACATTGAAAGTGACAGCCGTGGTAGAATGAATCACGTAAAAGATGGAGAAGTTGAGGCAGAATGCTGCAACACCTGATCCAAATATTATTATCATAGATGAAAGGATCTCTTCATGTGTGTAAAACCAGTTTATGACGCCTCCACCTTCTAGAAGAATCGCAGGTAAGGCTAGTATCATGGTTGCAAATGGGGCCATGTAGTACACTGTGTTTATACTGTCCCAAAATAATTTAATTGAAGGTCATGATACTGTTTAAAAATGTCAGAGGTAATGACATCTTCTTGAATTAACAAAAGAGTTAAAAAAATGATATTTTTTTCAGCTCTAATTTTGAGGTATCCAGACTAACCAGTTGCGAGAGCACATGGTTCATTTTCTTACTTGTGGCATGCACACATGCATATGTCTAAATGCCACTATGTATGCGTCAACGAGCAGAGAATGAACCATTTGTCCTCGGAAACTGACCAATTAGAAGACAGGACATTTTTCTTACACGTTTGATTTGTAAACTATAAACTACATATTTTTATTTTTTAATAAAAGGGTAAAATGGGAACTTCATAGATTTAATATGAGTTTTAATAGAAAATAAATTGGGTAAATTTGTGAGTTTTAGAAATTTAGAGGGATAAATATGATATTATGAATTTTAGAGGGGGGGGATACGTAATTTCAAAGTTTTTGAGTGGTATACATGAAATTCCCCCTTTTTAATTAATCTGTACGTTCGGAAATTTACTGGAATTTCAAGCTGTACTTTCAGATTCTTTTTCCATTCTAGTTTTTAACATTAATAAAGTGCACCATTTTGACTAGTATCAATGCCTTGTAGTAGAATTTTAGAGAGTAAAAGATACCTGTCAAACTTGTAGCCATGAAGAAGGGATTCAGCCAAAATGGTCTTAGTTGAAGTGGCAAGACAACCAAAGAGTGCAGCGCAAAAACCAAACACATTGAAACTGAGCTCAGTAACTGATGTCAATAGTATACCTCCCACAATTGGCACCAAGGAGGCCCAAATGCGCCACTCGAAATATTTTCTCCATACCATCCACTGCAAAATAACTGCCACGGAAGAAAAAATAAGGATATATTTGAAGTGGTGGATTATAGCAGATAATTTGAGTGTTTCATTTGCAGTTGTTCTATTTTGAGGCTCTATAGGGGGGGGTCAAACATGCAAAATTTGAGTGAATACCAAACTTTTGTTATTTTAATTATCTTTAGTTATCCTTTTGCAAAATAAATAGAGTGCATGACTAAAAGGAAACATGACAGACCTGTAGTAGCAGGTGTGAAAGATTTGATGGTTTGCATAAACGACACGGGAATATATCTCAAGCTCACATTTCCCAGAACAATATTTATGCAAAAGACAAAAGACATGGGAAATATTCTTCTCCATCTATCCTCTGGTTCGACCTCTATAAGAGGTTTCATTTTCAGCACTTTTATGGCAATATAAGCACCTATTGATGAGCATATGAAGTGCACGCATGACACCGTCAGAGGAAACTTGAAATCTAATTTCTAGAAAGTGTCAAAAAACGGGAAAATAAATATTAATAAATTGAATTAGTGCATAAACAATGGATTAAATAAATAGAAATCAACCATTGTAATACATAGTCATTAGGCTTTTCAAGTATTTGCAGCAGTTTCTGTGCTTTGCATGCATATTCTCTATTTCTCACTTGGTAGAGTACTGAGAATTTTGCATTTATCTAATTACCAACAAAATACTCTATGAATTTAAAAAATAAGAGAAATTTTGATTTTAAGTATATTGCAATTTGAACTAATAAAAGGCATATAGGAAATTCAAAAATTAAACTTGCATAATTTCAGTACAATAAACTATAACCAACTTCAGAATTACTTAAAACTGAAAATACATGGAATTTCTCTTCTAGGAGATTAATGGTTCTACACTCGAACAATTTTAAACATACAAAAAAGGACAAAAGAAATCATTAAAGCAGTCCACCTACATGTCTTTTATTTTCAAGTAATCAATGCTAAGTAACACCTTTCCTTAGACCCCTACACCAACATCTTTTACACATTTGATTTCTAAAAATTACATTTCTGTTATAAAATTGGGGAATTTCCTGTTTTGCCCCCAAGAAAATACTTATACTGTGTCACGCAATATATTGAGCAACTTCACCTATACCTATATTTCATATGAATTATTATTATTAGGATTATCAAATATCTTGAAGCCCCATCCCTGCAAAATTACTATGAAGATACCCAGACCACTACTTTCTAAAAATTTACTTCATAAATGAATATAACTCCTACTTAGCATGAATTAGAATAATTCAAGGTCATATTGAAAATGTACTAAGCATATTGATTTAAATTTTCTTCTAACTACAGATCTGACATTGTAAGCAGAAAACTGATTTACAATAGAAGCTCAAGCTTACTCTTCTATTAATTTTTGGTTAGCTTTATAGCTTGATCTCCAACTCCAAACTCACAACTCTTTATGACATTGTCTAATAAAACAAGAAAAAAAAAATAAGAAAAAAAAACAGAGAGAAAAGAGAAAATGGAAAGGTAATTACTGCTATCTGACACCTTATTCTAGTCAAACCTTTCCCACAAACACACAAACATGAGAAGATTATTCTTTTTGAAAAAAAATAAACCGTAGAACAACTAGGGAAAAAAAACAAATTCAAGTTCGGAAACTAAACCTGAAAGATCCATTTGTTCATGATGATGACTGTGACATTGAATCCCCACCACTGGATAATCGCCAAAATAGCACGAACCATGGTCCAATTCAACGTGCCAGAAGCCGCTTTACCCTCTTCCATTCTCTCGATCTCGTTCCCTCTTTAAATACGTAAACCGCAATACAACCCCACCCGAAACCCTAGTTCCAGAACCTGTTTAGAGAAGAGAGAGACTGAAACGGAGGGGCAATTAAGAGAAACAGATCTAAAGGTAAAAACCCCGATTTAATGATCGATTAAGAAACTGGAATCGAATTGAAACGCCCCCTTCTCTCTCTCCAGTTTCTCTCTATCCCCCTAGAGAGAGTCAGAGAAAGAGAAATGGTAGTAACGAGCTCTGTTTAGAGAGGGAGAGAAAAAAAGCTAAGAGCTGGGGAAGGCGTTTGCGAATACATATTAGGTAGATACCAAAAAAAAAAATACATATTAGGTAAGGTACCTAACCGTTTGAGTTTAAATCTGGTCCGTTCGCTATGTATTGGTGACTCTCGTGAAGCACAGGCCTGGAATTGGATTTGGATTGGTCCGAATTATGATCGGACGGTTACGATTCAAAGTCAAACGGTGAGGTAATCCAGAGGATAAGGACTCGGCCTTTGCTTTCCTTGTGAGGGGGGAGACGGAGAGATTTGGATTTGTGAGGGGGCCAAAGACAAAGAGGAATAACTAACTGGGATCGTTTGTGTTTGGGAGAATTTCATATATACCACTCAAAAACTGTGAAATTACGTATGTACCATCCAAATTTCTATAATTACGTATTTACCATCTAAAATTCTAATAACTCACATATTTATTCAATTAATCAAAATCTTAGATTAATTAAGTTTAATATTATAAATAATATAATTAATACTTGGATTAGTCCCTTTCCCTTCTACGCACATAATTCTTCTCTTTTTGACGCGACATTTCCTTTCTACGCTAAAATTTATCGTTCTCTCTCGCCTTCTCCTCTCCTGCTCCGCTAAAACTTTCTCCTCAAAAAGGAATGTTGGCATCAAATGGACGAAAATAAATAAAAGTTTACACATCTTACATCACACCTTAACTTGCGGATGAAAATAAATAAACCAATTGCATAATCAGCCTAAATAACATGAATTGAAAATTAAAAAGAAATCCTAAAATTAGCGAAACAGTTTCACATTCCTAGTTATGTTGCTCATGTACATGTTGGAAAATAAAAGGCAGTTGCTTGTGCTGGGGCTAAGTTAATCCTTGATTAATTAGATAACGTATTTAAGGAGAGAAAGAGAGTGTGCTAAGTTAATCCTTGATTAATTATAGTTTTAAGAATATTAAGCATAATTAATCTTAGTTTTGGGTATATTTGATATATACTAAAGTCATATTGGGTAAATAGAGTTATTAAATTTTTAGATGGTAAATACGTAATTATAGAAATTTGGATGGTAAATATGTAATTTCACAGTTTTTGAGTGGTATATATGAAATTCTCCCGTGTTTTATGTACGCAAATTATTATTTGGACACAATTGAATGAATTTATTGTCATGTCCTTGTTTGAGAGTGAAATTTCAGAAGGGGACCATCCTACAAAAGACCATGATATCTTTATAATAATGTCCTTTATTTAATAAATTTGTGGTTTTCATTTGTCTTTTTTTTGCGTTGATTGAAATGGTACAAGTGTACATGGGCTGAAAAATTTTATTTCATCAAAATTCAATTTTGATCAAATAAGAAATGACTACACAAATCGGATGCGCTGTAAAATTTGGTGCGTCCCAAAATTACTGGATTTTATTATTAGGAATTGAACACAATTTATATGCGGTACAACTTTTTACCATATATAATAGTAAACGATCTTACTCACATATTGGTCAAACTGTATTTTTACAATTTTTTTCTCTTAGATTTTTAATCAATTTCAAAAGCAGTCAAATGTGTGTTTGCAAACCATGACTAGCCACAGCGATTTTAAAATGATACTGTTCATAATTTTTTCAGACGTTTGATTATACAGATTTTACAAAATCTCATTGAAATTGAACTCAAATATTAAATATCTTTTGTAGTTATAAAATCATACTTAATAAAAATACATGATTAACAAAAATATTAATGTTCACAAATTCACAATAAATTACTTACCATTATAATAGCTGTTATAAATATATAACATGTTCGGAAAAATTCAAAAAAATGTAAAATTTGATCTGCAGCACATTTTAATATATCCATCATATTGAATGGTTTGGATCGACTGTTTGGACTTTGAAAATGAACGATGTCATTCGATGTCACCAGAAAACGGTGTAATCCGATCCCTCCTCTTCTAACAAACATATTTTAATATAATTATTGTTGTACTTGAGTTAATAAGATTATAATCCATCTCTAACTAAGACAAAATTTGAAATTTAGATCCATAAGTTGTGGGTCTGGCTGCACATGTTACATTGAACAAAACAAAGAAACTTACTCTGTACTAGAAGTAAAATATTTTTATGTGCGTTAATTTTTTTTAAGAGTCAAAGGGCACTTGTCGTCTGACTCAAAATTTTTTAAAGAATATATTTTTCTTTTTATGTTTTTTCTCAAAAATATTATAAAAATATATCTGAGATTTTTAAAATGATGCTTCACTTTAAAAAAAGTTTGAATAATATGTTTTTATAAACTTGACAAGTAAGAGAAGGAAAGAGTTGGTAAATCTATTATTATTATTTTTTAATTATTCGGATGATATACTATTATCAAAACCGGTAGGAATTTAATTTATGAACTGTATGATATTTTTTTTTATTAAAACCGGTAGGTATTTGTTATGAACTTATATGATATAGATAAATAAAAAAAATATCCGTATCAGAACATGGAATATTCTCCAATGATCCCACATATTCTAATGGCATTTATGCATGTATATGTTTCTTTGGGAAAGAGATATGAGCACAATTATTCTAATAGAGGCTTCCACTATTTGGCTTTATCTTCGTAATATATTTAAGTTCAAGGGATTTAATGAAACTTTTAATGTTGAAGTTTGGCTGTAATTTTTGACATCACTGATATCGCAATTAATGAAATTTGGAGGTCCGACTTCTATTTTTTCCTAAAAAAATATATATTATAGTTTGGCGCGCAAAGTGTCAAGTCTATCTCTATAACATAATTGAAAGTATGAAAATAAAAATAAAGAAAATCAGAATATATATATATATAGAGAGAGAGAGAGAGAGAGGCTAAGCTACAAACGTTTGCACCAAGGCTTTGGTGCAAACGAATGGTTTTTGGATTTTCAAAGTTCAAACGGTCGATCCGAACCGTTCAAGTTGTTCTCCATATTGAAATCTACTTGGAGACCAAATTTTACATTTTTTGGAATTTTTTTTCTATTTATTAAGCCACTTTGAAAATTGCTAATCGCATGGTCCAGAATTTGATTGCACTGTTTTTACTGTTCACCCGTATCAGCAACTTTCAAAGTGGCTTAATAAATAGCAAAAAAATTCCAAAAAATGTAAAATTTGGTCTCCAAGCACATTTTAATATGGATTAAATATCTAACGGTTTGGATCGACCATTTGAATTTTAAAAGTCGGAGAACCAAATCGTTTGCACCAAGGGCTTGGTGCAAACGTTTTGAGCTTAGCCACTCTCTCTCTCTCTCTCTCTATATATATAGGCATTTGCTTCGGTGGACATAAGGGCCTATTTGTAAAATGAACATATTTTCATTTTCAAAGTTCAAACAATCGATCCGACCGTTCAACATTATCTCCATATTAAAATGTACTTGGAGGTCAAATTTTACATTTTTTTGAATTTTTTTACTATTTATTAAGATGGTTACAAAATCGTTGTTTTTCAATGGTCTGAAAACAACGATTTTGTAACCATCTTAATAATTAGTAAAAAATTCAAAAAAATGTAAAATTTGACCTCCAAGTACATTTTAATATGGAGATAATGTTGAACGGTCGAATCGACTGTTTGAACTTTGAAAATGAAAATATGTTCATTTTACAAATAGGTCCTTATGTCCACCGAAGCATCCCTCTATATATATAGAGAGAGAGATGGACTTAGCTAAGCCATAGAGTAAAACGCTTTGTACTCCACACCATATTTTCATTTTGAAAATATCCAAACTACCGATCCGAACCGTTCAAGTTGTTATCCATATTGAAATGTGCTTGGAGACCAAATTTTACATTTTTTGGAATTTTTTTACTATTTATTAAGCCACTTTGAAAATCGCTGATCCGGATGAACAGTAGCAAAACAGTAAAAAATTCTGGATCAATAGATCAGCGATTTTCAAAGTGGCTTAATAAATAGTAAAATAATTTCAAAAAATGTAAAATTTGGTCTCCAAGCACATTTCAATATAGAGATCATGTTGAGCGGTTCGGATCGGTAGTTTGGATTTTCAAAATGAAAATAATGAGGCGTGGAGCACCAAGTCGTTTTACTCCATGGCTTAGCTAAGCCCAGCTCTCTCTATATATATAGATTGACTAATATCAAAACGTTTGTTCCGGAGCTGTGGTGCAACCAATTAGTTTTTTGATTTTTAAAGTCCAAATAGTCAATCCAAACTGTTAGATGTGATATCTATATTAAAATATTTTTGGAGACCAAATTTCACATTTTTATGATTTTTTACTATTTATTAAGTCAGTTTTAAAATCGCTGATTTTAATAAACAGTGAAAAACTTCTGGAAATAACAATTTTAAAACTAGCTTAATAAATAGTAAAAAAAATTTAAAAAGTGTAAAATTTGGTCTCTAAGTACATTTTAATATAGATTGAATATTAAACGTTTTGGATCGACTATTTGGACTTGGAAAATATAAAAAACCAAAGCATTTGTTCCACGGCTCTCAAACAAACATTTTGATATTAGTCATATATTTAATAAATAGTAAAAAAATTCAAAAAAATGTAAAATTTGATCTCCAAACACATTTTAATATATAAATCATGTATACTACGATAATATTTTTTTGCTCCGCATTCTTAGCGTAGTCAGAAAAAAAAATCATTGCATGTAATCTTTTTTTCTCTTGCATTCTTAGCAACGGAGTCAGAAACAATTCTATAAAATGAAAGCTATGTTTTTTTATTATTACAAAATGAAAGCTATGTGATTATCTACTGATGCACCATATTTTTAAATCTTTGTATTAATTATGCAACTATGTACTCTTTCTACTGATGCACCGCCTATTTTTGTCGGGAGCTTATTCATATTTATTTATGTGATTATAGGGATGGATACAAACTTTCAAATTATGAGAATTAAGAAATTATTTTTGCAACAACAAAAAATATGAGGGTCAATTTACAGTATGTATAGTATTTTTGTATTTTTGTAAAATGTAAAGCAAAATTATGGAATTTTAAAAATGAATTGTGGGGGTCAATTGATCTACTTTCATTTACAGTCTGATTATCGATATCAGTATTAATTGATAACTTTGGTAATTACATAATTTATTGATAATTTTTATAATTACAATTTAATATACTAATATGCTTGTAAACCCTAACATAAGTGGCATTCTATTTTTTGGGCAGAGTACCTATCAATCATGGCTCTATTGAGTTTGAAAATGTCTGAAGTGTCATTGAAAAAAAAAATTGAATTAGGGAATAAAGGTCCTTTCAATACATTATATATTTATATACCAATAAGTACTAAAAAAGGACATGAAATTATATTCATAGTCGGAGTCAGAAGGCTCTATCTCCTGTGAATGGACTCTGCTAAAGAAGGATTCTACTTTTCCGATCTCAACTATTCAAATTCGTTGAAATTTGTGCATGAAAAAGTTTTTTTTATCGAGATACGCGAATAAAAAATTTTAAATGATTGGAATCGGAAAAGCAAGACTCTGTTTTTCTCTAAAAAAAGCAGCAGAGTCGGATCCCTATCTCCTGCCAATGCCATTAATTTGTAGCACTGCTGCTTGGACTTCTTCCAAAGAGAACTCAGCTATCAGTCTAAATTGCAAGATGTGGTTGTGTATAATGGTGGTATCATTATCATAGGTGACTATTATTGTATCCACATGATGTTGGAGGGAGACATTTGTCTACTTCTGTTCTGAATTTTTTTTAAATATACATTTTATCATTTTTTTTGTAGAAAAATATAGAATATGTGTATTTAAAATAATGAAGGCAATGATAATAAAAAATATTATTAATAATAACATAATACTAATAATCGTATTATTATGACTTATATTATTATTATTATTATTATTATTATTATTATTATTATGACTTATGAGTAAAACTAGTGTGCACTATGCTCTCCAAGAAGGCTTGGTGAGCATAACTCAAAAATCTATCGGATTAGTTTCAAACGACAAATTCAAACCGTTGAAACCGATCTAATCCACGAGTGATGTGTATACATGTAAAATTTCCGAATTCATTTAGTACAAAGTCAAGCAGTAAAAAAAAATGAGGGTTTATGAGTTATTTTAATGCATTCATTTTTCATCATTTTTTTTACCACTTGATTTTGTACTAAATGAATTTGAAAATTTGAAAATTTTGCATGTACACATATCACTCGTGGAGTAGATTGGTTTCAACGGTTTGGATTCGTTGTTTGAAGCCAATCCGATAAATTTTGAAGTTATGCTCACCAAACATTCTTGGTGAGCATAGTGCACGCTAGCTTTACTATTATTATTATTATTATTATTATTATTATTATTATTATTATTATTATTATTATTATTATTATTATTATCATCATCATCATCATCATCATCATCATCGTTGTCGTCATCATCATTATCATCATCATCATTATTATCATCATCATCATTATTTATGATTATTTTTTAGGAGTTATTATTATTATTGTTGTTGTTGATATAATAATAATAATAATAATAATAATAATAATAATAATAATAATAATAATAATAATAATAATAATAATAATAATAATAATAATAATGATAATGATGGAAATTGAAAAATGAATAGAGACAAATTACAATGATATATAATTAAAATATATAATGATGATGACGATAAAGTAGTTATTATTATTTTTATCATTATTGTAGTAGTTGTTGTCAGTAGTAACAATAGAAATTATTATTACAATAATAATTGTTTTTATTATAATATATGACATGGAGATGGAATACTGTTTTCGCCACAGAAAGTTGGGAAAACGTGAGAAAGAAAAGTCAAGATCACAAGAGGGAGACAAAATTTAAGTTTCTAGAAAAATTTATCAATTAAACAAATGAAAAGAAGTAGTTTTCTTCATTCCTAAGTACATCTTATTTTCTAAGATATAAAAAAAGTCCAAGTAGACCAATTCTGAATGTTCTCCAAGGAATCCAAAATATTATAATGACATTTATGTATGTATATATTGATTCTTTGGAAAGAGATACAGACAATTTATTTGTCACATTGGGCTCTTAATTAACCCAACATTGTGCAACTTGCCATAAATTTATAAACAACATACAAGTGACTAATAGAGGCATCCACTATATGTTTAGATTTATTTTTATGAGGCATTCACTATATATTTGGATTTTGAGGGAGTGTTAAACTTTATTATATCTTTCATGTTTCATCATGCTTTGTATTTTTTATTTTTGTTTTCAAAATCTAAACAATTGATCCGAACTGATTAATATGATTTCTATATTAAAATATGTTTGAAGACTAAATTTTTGTACCTATCTAAAATAATAATTTTTTTCTCCAAAAATGTAAATTTTGGTCTATATACAAATTTTATTATGGAGATCATCCTGAACAGTTCAGGTTGATTTTTTGTACTTTGAGAACGAAAATAAAGATAATGTGACATACGATGAAGCATGAAAGACATTATGCATTTTAACCCATTGAACCCTCTATTTTCATAATATATTTGAATTTACCTAATGAAATGAGATTTAAAATAATGGATTTGGCAATGTGTCAAATCTCATTCCGTTGCACACACCGTGACACCAAGTCCCCATCCTTATATGTCTATTTTATAGTAAGATACTAAACTGCTAAGAGCCAAGAAGAGCGACAACTGACATGTGTCCCATGAAAAACCTTAACATTTTTATCAATAAAAGTAAGATATTGACAACTAACATGCGTCCCATGATCCCATTTCTTAATTAGACACCAACACGTCAGACTCTCTCTTTTAGTTAATGTTTTAATGAAAGGGGTCATATCATTAATATCTGATATAAATCATTTAGTCAATTTTGTACATGCATTAATCAATTAAATTAGACGTAGTTATCGTCATCATATCAAATTTTAAAAAAAAATAATCTCGGTACCTTAAGATATCTACCGGCTGAATTAATAAATTGTTTTGCTTTATTAACATGACGAGTTCAAAATCTCTATTATAACCACTGTTACAAGTTACTACGAACATGCCATGAAGAATATTTAATTTTTTGAAGACTTAGTTTGAGTTTAGGTAGAACACACTTCACCAGTTCACCCTAAACTACTAAAAAATATATATATATTAGAACACACTCTATTATAATCTCTGTACCAAGATCTGCTTTTACTTTGTCGAGGATACAAGATTTCAATCATTTGTTCAGGAGAACGTGTGATAACGCTTCAACGGCGCAGAAAGACATTGCCGACAATGTGTCAATCGTCCCCGACACATCAATCGTTTGCGACGCTTCAAATCTGCTGTTATTACAGAACATGTTATTCCGATCCCGTTGACCTTTGCCGAAAATTGTGTTTGGATCACAACCAACCGTTTGATTGAAATTCAAATCAATCTGATTCAAGATGAAATGTACAGAATATTTTTTATAGTCGTACGGAATTTGATTAAACGGTTCGGATCTAAACAGAATATATATGTTACCTTAGGTGATACGAATTCCAACCTTCAACGGCAAAAAGAAACAATGTGTCAAGTGTCAACTGTCCCTGACGCATCAATCGTTACCGACGCTTCAAATTGATGCACTTTTGTATTTGACTTTCTTGTACAAATTTTATTTGAAGTGACAGAGTTATAAAAAGTTCAAAATAGGTGCTATATAACTTTCAGGTTTCTTTTGTCCAAAATCGAAACGACTCGTGATGAAATTATCGTGCAAAGAATGTGCCATATTTGAAGATTTATATCATTAATTAGTTAAGTATAAATTATTTGTGTTATTGTTAAAATAAATAGAATTAATATTTTGATGTTTCACAACATTGTGAGTATTTAAGAATGTATTAAGTGTATTTTGAGAACATAAAAAATTAGTTGAAAGTAATATTATGTTTAGGTGATGGTTGCGAGAAGGATGGTAAAATAAGGCTATACGAGAAGTCAAAATCAAATTGTAATCGAGCTCTTGAATGTATTATGAATTTTATTTTTTGTAGTTGAGTTTGTCACTTTTTGTCCTATGTTGAGTTATTTTCTCTAAAAGCGATTGCTAGTTGAATTCATTTGTGTCCTTGAGCATCTTCAATGTGTGCTTTAATTTACTACTAGAAACTATATACTAATGTTTATTATTATTAATTGTTTTTTTTAAATATTATATGCATCCTTCAATTTGGACTATTTTTCGATTTGTGCGTATCATTCTTACGCAGAGGTCATGCTAATTTTCTCTGTATCGTTCCAATTTTGTTAGTCTTTTTTGTAATATGTCATTTCTATATTGGTTCTGAGTAGCTTGTTAATTCGATAGGTGTATGGTAGGTCTTATACTGATGAGTGTATGGTAGGTCTTATACTGATGAGTGTTTGCGGTACTTGCTTGGTACCTGTTTAGTTTGTTAAAAACTTGTGTGACTGGTACCAGAGAGGTGGTATCAATAGATATTGTAAGCTTTATTTGGTTTTCATTATAATGAAAATCGGTGGAATTTTTTCCACTTCTTTCAAAAAAAAATATATACAGCTTTCAATTTCTCACTCCCTAAACAACCTCATTTGTTTTTTTGGTCAATTTTTGAAAAAAAAAATGAATAATAAACCATGCATTGATGCAATAACTAAATGTGCATGGATATAATGTATTTTTAGGATTTGAAAAACGAGTATGGATATAATTGTTTTTTTAGAACAAAAAAAAAACAATTACGTATTAATTGAAATATCGAGTGCATCAATAACGTAAGCATTAGCGTATCATGCATTCTAAAATGCATTAAAAATTAATAAAGATGTTTAGAAAGTGAGTTAATAAGGATGGTTATCAAATCTGGTGTTTTTTATAAAAATTAAAATTACTTTATGTGATATCAAAGACTGTGCTAGCAGCAGCTTTACTGCTTTAGCAAGTACCTTTACCTTTTTAGTTAATTTTTTATTTTTAAAGAATCAAGAAGTCAGCGAAAAGCTAGCTTTTCGTTGAATTTTATTTAAAAATCATAATTAGAAAAAGAGAAAATTAGTTATTTGTCACTTCAAAATCTTCAAATTGTAAAAATGCTATCTCGAAATTTGAAATTGTAAAAATGCCACTCTAAACTTCATTAATTCCTAATTTTGCCATTTATATTGTATTCTTATACTATTTTTTATTAAAAATTAACTGAAAAATACTGTTTTGGTGTACATATTTCTATGCATTAATGAAGTGGACAAACATATGAACCGTGGACGTATACCAAAACAGTATTTTTCAGTTAATTTTTAATAAAAATAGTATAAGAATACAGTATAAATGACAAAATTAGAAATTAATGAAGTTTAGAGTGACATTTTTACAATTTCAAATTTCGGGATGGCATTTTTACAATTTGAAAATTTTAGAGTGGCAATAACCAATTTTCCCTTAAAAAAAATACAATGTAGAAAAATAATTTAATTGTTTTTTTTTACAAAATAATAAGTACCGAAATAGGCTATTCGGTACATCTTATTTACGTTTAAGCGGCATCTAGTAGTCTATTCGGTACCACTCAATTTTATCCTTTTATTTGGTAGATACTATAAAAAAATTTGTGCAAAAATTTGTGAAAATGGGAGGTACCGAATAGGCTATTCGGTACTGCTTAAACGTAAATTAAATGTACCGAATAACCTATTCAGTACTTATGATTTTTGTTAAAAAAAAATCAATCAAGTTGGTTTCTAAATTTACCTTTAATAATTATAATTTTAAAAAAATATATATCCTTTTCGCTTATGGTATTTACTTTGATAAACCATTTATAAAGATTCCATCAGATTAGGATCGTCGATCCTCAATTGCCCCAGTGTGTTGGGGTCCCGGTCCTTTAAAAAGTAACTCAAATTTTGAGTTTGGATTCAGACCATCCGATAAGAATATGAGACAATCCGATTCAAATCAAAATTCATGATACCCTTTTAATATTCGTGCAGATTCTAATTAAACGGTTCAGATCCAAACTTAAAATTTGAGTTACTTCAGGAAATCCGAACTTAATGTGTTGATGGCTTTTATATATTTTTTTTAATCTTGGTTTTCTTTTATCAAAATTAATTCATCGGATATTTTTTTCCCTCAAGTGCTTTTCCACACTTTCAAAGGACATCTACATCTATCACCATTTCTGTTTGGTAAAAGTCACCACATTGTTTACTTTCTTTTTGTGGAAAAAAACACAAGAATTGCAGCACTGCTTCAAACTAACACAAGTAGACCATACAAAATGACCAAACTGAAAATAAAAGACTTAAACAGTGGAGAAAAGCAAAAAACAAAAAGAAGAAAAACTAATGCAGAGACTGAGCAATCATTTTCATGTTTATGTGATTAGATTTCTTCGTCTTCAAAAGGGTCTCTCTCTGGGAACTCACCCACCTATTAATGGGGAAAAGAAATACTCATTGTCATAAAATGTATCCAATCTAGATATTTTTTATCTGAGAGAGCATTAATTGGATATAAAAAGGGGAAAAAAAAATTGAAAATGACAAAACGTGTGTGTGCATTAAGCCATTAACAAAGGAACAAGCAAACAAACAATAGTAATAAAAAGAAAAAAAGTAAGCTCAACAAATTTCACCTTGACTTTATCAGGCCTAACTATGCCACCATGTGCAGGTGGGCACTGGAAAAATCGTACACCTTTTACCCTACAAAATTAAAAATACTTATTACACCAACAGTAATAATAATTCATCTTGAAAAACAGTGTTATAAACATTACATGTCTTTACTTCTATAAGACAACGTTTTATAATAAAATTACCTTTCAAAAGATAGGGTAAAAAATAGATAGAGAAGAAGAGGACCACTGACAAAAAAAAGACATCACCCCTCCTTGTTGAAAAACAACAAACTAAAAATATGATAATTTATTATTTTCGAAATAAAACCTTATATAAGAATTGCACAGACTCCCTGCCCTTTTCACCTAATTGAAGTAAATTCTCTCTTTTCTTTTCTTCCTTTTTCCTTTTTTTTTTTTAAAGCTTGGCAGTAGCCGCCAAGTGAAGTCAACTCTCTCTACTTATTTATTTTTGGCATTTTCCATTCAAAAGTTTACGGTGGCTTAGAATCTAAGTGAAAATTGCGTTAACTAAGCTAATAAAGAGAAAGTGAAAGTCAACTCACATGCCATCATGCTTCCCTAATGGTTCATCATATTGGATTCCGACCCAAAATCCAGGTCCTAAAGCCTCTGCTTTGCCTACAAATTTTATGACTCCCCTCTTTGCACCCGGTTCCACCTCACATCTGTCTCCTACCTATTTCAAGAAAAGTTTCTTCTCAAAATGTAAGCACAGTCCTCATAAGAATATAATTTACTATGGTAAATAAGAAAAACGAAAAAAAGAAGGTCGCTGACCTTGATGTTGGCACAAAGATCCTCCATGTAGTTTTCTGGTAGCTGATGTAAATATATTAAATAATAAAATGTAAGTAATTAAACAACGAAACATAGAAAAGTATAATTATTAGTGCTGCAATTGAAGAACAATATTCTAATATTATGAAATATTCACCACCTTCTTGCAGAAATATAGCTGCTCTTTGCTGATAATAAGGTAATTTACATGAACTTGGGATTACAACAGTAATTTCAATATAACTTGTAGGTACAAAAAGCTCATTTGCTGTGTGAGAATATGAATATAAACATAAAACATATCCCAAAGTATAAACTTTATGTTGACCAAAATTATTCAAATATTTACCTTTTTACTGGAAGCAGTAGGATTCTGAGAGACCATTTTCTCCTTGAATTTCCTAACATTTGCTGTATCATTAAATGCGAGATATATCACATCCTTATAAGCCAGTTCAGAAAAAAACAGATAAGTAGGTATTGTGCGAATGTAAAAAAACAATTTTACCTAATAAGTTATGAAGAACCAATATTATGACATTAGATTGCCTGTACCCTATCAAATGGTACAGTTTTGATACAAAATTGAGTAGCTCTGGAGTTCAACCATAAAATCCCAAATACATTGCATGTGATTGGTACTGGTCTAAATATAGTGCTTCAGGACAATGAATAATATAACACAAAATTGTGGAACCAGATGACAATTTAAATATATGCATATATGCACATATATATAGAGTAGAACTAGGGTGCTCCTAAGCTCACCAAGCCCTTCGTGAGCGCAACTCTAAAACCTATCGAATTGACTTCAAACGACATTTCCAAACCGTTAGATGTTCAATCTATATTAAAATGTGCTTGGAGACCAAATTTTACATTTTTTGGAATTTTTTTACTATTTATTAAGATGGTTTGAAAATCGCTGTTTTTATTAAAATTCTGCACCATTGGAAAACAGCGATTTTCAAACCATCTTAATAAATAGTAAAAAAATTCCAAAAAATGTAAAATTTGGTCTCCAAGTACATTTTAATATAGATTGAACATCTAACGGTTTGGAAATGTTGTTTGAAGTCAATTCGATAGGTTTTAGAGTCGCGCTCACGGAAGGGCTTGGTGAGCTTAGGAGCACCCTAGTTCTACTCTATATATATATATAGAGTAGGGCTATTGTACTTCACGCTCATATTCTCATTTTGAAAATCCAAAACGTCGATCCGAACCGTTCAAGTTGTTCTCCATATTGAAATGTGCTTGGAGACCAAATTTTACATTTTTTGGAATTTTTTTACTATTTATTAAGCCACTTTGAAAATCGCTGATCCATTGTGAACAGTAAAAAACAGTAAAAATTATGGACCAATGGATCAGCGATTTTCAAACTGGCTTAATAAATAATAAAAAAATTCCAAAAAATGTAAAATTTGGTCTCCAAGCACATTTCAATATGGAGAACAACTTGAACGGTTCGGATCGACGTTTTGGATTTTCAAAATGGAAATATGAGCAGTTCGTTTTCCTTCGCGAAGAACAATAGCACAATTCTATATATATATATATATATAGAATTTTGCTATTGTGCTTCATGAAGTAAAACCAATATTTTACTTCACGCTCATACACCCATTTCCAAAATCCAAATCGTCGATCCGACCGTTCAAGTTGTTCTCCATATTGTAATGTGCTTGGAGACCAAATTTTACATTTTTTGGAATTTTTTTACTATTTATTAAGCCACTTTGAAAATCGCTGATCCATTGGTCCAGAATTTTTTACTGTTTTTTACTATTCACAATGGATCAGCGATTTTCAAAGTGGCTTATAAATAGTAAAAAAATTCCAAAAAATGTAAAATTTGGTCTCCAAGCACATTTCAATATGGAGAACAACTTGAACGGTCGGATCGACGATTTGGATTTTGGAAATGGGTGTATGAGCGTGAAGTAAAACGAAGTTTTACTTCGCGAAGTACAATAGCCCTACTCTATATATATATATATAGATGGAGTTGGCTACGGTGCTACACGTAGCATAGAGGGCCTCCGTGCTACGGCTCAATATTTGAGTTTTCAAAATCCTAACGGTCGATCCGAACCGTTCAACATTATCTCCATATGAATATGTACTTGCAAACCAAATTTACATTTTTTAGAATTTTTTTACTATTTTTTTAGATAGGTAGAAAATCACTCGATCTGAATGGTACACAATTTTCAAATCAAGTGATTTTCTACCTATCTAAAAAAATAGTAAAAAAATTCTAAAAAATGTAAAATTTGGTTTGCAAGTACATATTCATATGGAGATCATGTTGAACGGGTTCGGATCGACCGTTAGATTTTGAAAACTCAAATATTGAGCCATAGCATGGAGGCCCTCTATGCTACGCGTAGCATATTAGCCAGATTCTATACACACACACACACACACATATATATCTATTTGTAATACGAGGTAGAGAAAGAAAGTGGCAAAAGAAATATGTCAAAAGAATTTAGGGATACAAAAAAAACATACAATCTAGTTTATTATAGGCCTCATCAGATATAGTATACTTTTCTACAAGAGAGGTGTCCTCTAACCAGCCGCCAGAGGTAACTGACGATGGGTCCAGATCCACTATATGCAGCCGGTACCTTCAGATTTATTATACTTTCAGAAAAAAAATGACTAAATTTAAGTCAGAAAAACAAAAGAATGGGTAATATTTTGACATACCATTGCAAAAACTTGTAAGTTACCTCATATGCCACTAAATGATAAAATTTCACCATTTAACCCCGTTCATATATTTTTTTTTTTAAAACAATGTCCAAAACACTCCTTCCTTACAATAATGTAGGGAGATAGAGTGGAAGCAGGTTTGGAATTTTTCAAATTGCACAATGCTTCCAAATTAGTCCAATTTTGTACCTTTATAACATAACCATATATCTCAGAGAGGTCATATTTCTGTGGATTGATAGTAACGGAATGGTTCCATTATCTAAACTGTACAAAATAAGAGGTGTACAGGTGTTATTTCATAAATTTCCCGTACTCAAGTTTAATTAAGGTATTGTACTGGCCAAAAAGAAATGATTGCAGCAAATGATTGAAATAATAAAAAATAAAATGAACAGGAAAATAAAACACATGCACAACCGCCAATTGTGAGGGGAGTAAAAACCAAGAGGTCTAAAATCTTCATTTAAAAAATATATATACATATACCCATTGTTAGGGGAGTAAAAACCAAGAGGTCTTGAATCTTCATTTAAATCATCAACTTTTGAACCAGTATCATCATATAATTCTAGCCGCATGGAATCCATTGCCGTGCCACTTTTCTTCCATAGTTTATCCTTCACTACCTCCACAGTCGTCTACATCGATAAAAAATAACACAACTTTATAACCAATAGAAATATACCAGCTCACCAGTAAAAGAAAATCAAACTGTGCATGGATGCAGATATCAATATGATCGGCAAGCGCAGAAACCATATTCAAGTGCTGTTGTGGCTCTATTGTATGTGCGCTACATGAAGCAAAAACTGCTCTGTCAATACTGAATCTGATGGTGCTGATAGAACATGGATACTAATCCACTGTCTCAAATTCACGGCAAAGACCGCAGATGCAGACACGAGACAAGCCCTCTGCCTGATTAGAGCCTGATCCTAATCTCTCTCTCTCTCTATCTCTAGCTCTCTCTCGGTTTTCAGACTTGAGGCCCCGCAAATGATCGATAAGGTCAGTCAGATTTGCTGGTACTTGGCCAGAGAACTGTTATCCATTAGGTTTCAGAGCCCTTGTAGAAAGACAGAAGTGGAAAGAAAGGGAAGCACGTACGTGTAGTGCCGAGAGAGGTTGCGGGAATGCATTCAGTTGAATCAATCACACTGCCCCCGACTGAAAGGAAGGGAGTGCTAAAAGGTAAGTAAAGACCGGTCAATAGCCAAAAGCAAGGGAAGGCTGGGGGCAAGCCCGAGAGAACGGAGTGTTCAGCATAGAAAGGAAACTTTTGTTGGCATTTCCAATTTTGGATGCTGATATTGAAATAGGAACCCCCACTATTCACATAGCCCTTATGTGTTAAGCAATTGTCTTATCAATTTGACTGGTATAGTACATACTGGTAAAGCCAGAGTTAAGTTGTTTATCCATCTAAATTCCTGATCTTGTCCTGTATTACAGTAATTTCTGATCTACAATATATCACAGGTGAATTTAAATGCAATGTATAACTACGCATTTAACTGTAACTCTAAAATCCAAACTTCAAATCCAATTGAGTTTCATAGATCAAGAGAAACAAGTGAAAACGGTGAAGTGGGGTACATGGATCTAGTACCTGGAGAGAGAAGCGAATCTCAGCGGAGAATGTCTTGATGTTAGAATGAGTCACTAGTAACTGTACGGAATCGTCAGCTGGGAGATGGAGCAGCGACGCCATTTTGCGGTGCACAAAGTACGGCGTGGAACACTCAACCGTCGGTTATCGTCTCTGAAAATTGTTTCCTTGATAGATCACGTCTTTCTTCGTCACACGAGGACAACGGCGTAATTTCACTTCGGCAAAATCGTTTCTCGCTAAATATACCTCATCAAATCCCGCCGAATCAAATCATCTCTCTTTGAAACCAACCTCCGTCCCGATCAGGCGACGAGCAAGAATTCCGATTCCATTTCTCGTTTGAGCTCCAAACCCCTCGTTCTGATCAGACTGGAAATCAATTTCTTGAACGAATGGCGAATAATAAAATTTAAAATTAGGAATCTGGGCCGCGTTTTTGGGCTTTGTCCGAATAAAGTCAGTTCACTAAAGCTCAGATGACCTAAAATAACTCATTAGCGGGCCTACTATTCTTCTCGTTAGCGGGAATTTTTTTTAAAACCCATAACTAAATAATTAAATTTTCAAAACCAACTTGATTACAATTTCTTTTAAAAAACCATCACGACCAGAAATGATTTTAGTATGAAAATTTAAAAACCGGATATCATAATCGGTATTGAATTACTGGTCATACAATATCCTGATACTATGAAACCGGATATCATCTCCGGTTTGAAGAGAAAGAAACCGAGATTCATCTCCGGTTTGTAAAGTGGTCCCCACCCAGAGCCTTTCTTTGTTTCTACTAATATGATATATATATATATATATGAGTAGAACTAAGGTACTATGCATAGCACAGATTGGTCCGTGCTACGGCTCAATATTTGAGTTTTCAAAATCCTAACGGTCGATCCAAACCGTTCAACATGATCTCCATATGAATATGTACTTGCAAACCAAATTTTACATTTTCTCGAATTTTTTTACTATTTTTTTAAATAGGTAGAAAATCACTTGATCTGAAAATTCTGGACCATCCAAAAACAATGATTTTCTACCTATCTAAAAAAATAGTAAAAAAATTCGAAAAAATATAAAATTTAGTTTGCAAGTACATATTCATGTGGAAATCATGTTTAACGGTTTGGATCGACCGTTAGGACTTTGAAAACTCAAATATTGAGCTGTAGCACGGACCAATCCGTGCTATGCATAGTACCGTAGCCTCACTCATATGTATATATATATATATATAGAGAGAGAGAGAGAGAGAGAGTGGCTAATATCAAAACGTTTGCACCAAGGCCCTTGTGCAACCAAGTCGTTTTCGGATTTTCAAAGTCCAAACAGTCGATCCAAACCGTTAGATGTTCAATCTATATTAAAATCTGCTTGGAGACCAAATTTTACATTTTTTGGAATTTTTTTACTATTTATTAAGCAACTTTGAAAATTGCTGATCTGGGTGAACAGTAAAACCAGTGCAACCTAATTCTGGACCATGTGATCAGCAATTTTCAAAGTGGCTTAATAAATAGTAAAAAATTCCAAAAAATGTAAAATTTGGTCTCCAAGCAGATTTTAATAGAGATTGAACATCTAACGGTTTAGATCGACTGTTTGGACTTTGAAAATCCAAAAACGACTTGGTTGCACAAAGGCCTTGGTGCAAATGTTTTGATATTAGCCACTCACTATATATATATATATATATAGAAAGTGACTAAGGTCAAAGTGGTAGTTCCTAGCCCCCGGTGCTACCAAGTCGTTTTCGGATTTTCAAAGTCCAAACGGTCGATCCGAACCGTTCAAGTTGTTCTCCATATTGAAATCTGCTTGGAGACCAAATTTTACATTTTTTGGAATTTTTTTACTATTTATTAAGCCACTTTGAAAATTGCTGATCCGGGTGAACAGTAAAAACAGTGCAACCAAATTCTGGACCATGTGATCAGCAATTTTCAAAGTGGCTTAATAAATAGTAAAAAAATTCCAAAAAAATGTAAAATTTGGTATCCAAGCAGATTTCAATATGGAGAACAACTTGAACGGTTCGGATCGACCGTTTGAACTTTGGAAATCCGAAAACGACTTGGTAGCACCGGGACCTAGGAACTACCACTTTGACCTTAGTCGCTCTCTCTCTCTCTCTCTCTCTCTCTCTCTATATATATATATATAGAGAGAGAGAGAGAGAGAGAGAGAGAGCTGGGCTTAGCTAAGCCATGGAGTAAAACGACTTGGTGCTCCACGTCTCATTATTTCCATTTTGAAAATCCAAACTACCGATCCGAACCGCTCAAGTTGTTCTCCATATTGAAATGTGCTTGGAGACCAAATTTTACATTTTTTGGAATTTTTTTACTATTTATTAAGCCACTTTGAAAATCGCTGATCCATTGGTCCAGAATTTTTTACTGTTTTGCTACTGTTCATCCGGATCAGCAATTTTCAAAGTGGCTTAATAAATAGTAAAAAAATTCCAAAAAATGTAAAATTTGGTCTCCAAGCACATTTCAATATGGAGAACAACTTGAGCGGTTCGGATAGGTAGTTTGGATTTTCAAAATGGAAATATGGCGTGGAGTACAAAGCGTTTTACTCCATGGCCTAGCTAAGTCCATCTATATATATATATATAGAGAGAGAGAGAGTAGGGCTATTGTACTTCGCGAAGTAAAACTTCGTTTTACTTCACGCTCATACTCCCATTTCCAAAATCCAAATCGTCGATCCGAACCGTTCAAGTTGTTCTCCATATTGAAATGTGCTTGGAGACCAAATTTTACATTTTTTGGAATTTTTTTACTATTTATTAAGCCACTTTGAAAATCGCTGATCTATTGTGAACAGTAAAAAATTCTGGACCAATGGATCAGCGATTTTCAAAGTGGCTTAATAAATAGTAAAAAAATTCCAAAAAATGTAAAATTTGGTCTCCAAGCACATTTCAATATGGAGAACAACTTGAACGGTCGGATGGACGTTTTAGATTTTGAAAATGGGAATATGAGCGTGAAGTAAAATATTGGTTTTACTTCGCGAAGTACAATAGCAAAATTATATATATATATATATATATATATATATATAGAGGAGGGATCCAATTACACCTTTTTTGGTGACACATCGTGACACCGTTTTTTATATAGGTCAATTTTGCAATTTCAAAATCCAAACAGCCGATCCGAACCGTTCAACATGATCACCATATTAAAATGTGCTTGGAGATCAAATTTTACATTTTTTTGAATTTTTTTACTATTTATTAAGATGGTTACAAAATCGCTGTTTTTCAATGGTCCGAAAACAACGATTTTTGTAACCATCTTAATAAATAGCAAAAAAATTCAAAAAAATGTAAAATTTGATCTCCAAGCACATTTTAATATATCCATCATGTTGAACTGTTTAAATCGACTATTTGGACTTTTAAAATGGTAGGTGTCAAAGTGTGTCACCAAAAAAGGTGTAATTGGATCCCTCCTCATATATATATATATATATATATATATATATATATATATATATATAGAATTTTGCTATTGTGCTTCATGAAGTAAAACCAATATTTTACTTCACGCTCATACACCCATTTCCAAAATCCAAATCGTCGATCCGACCGTTCAAGTTGTTCTTCATATTGAAATGTGCTTGGAGACCAAATTTTACATTTTTTGGAATTTTTTTACTATTTATTAAGCCACTTTGAAAGTCGCTGATCCATTGGTCCAGAATTTTTTACTGTTTTTTACTATTCACAATGGATCAACGATTTTCAAAGTGGCTTAATAAATAGTAAAAAAATTCCAAAAAATGTAAAATTTGGTCTCCAAGCACATTTCAATATGGAGAACAACTTGAACGGTCGGATCGACGATTTGGATTTTGGAAATGGGTGTATGAGCGTGAAGTAAAACGAAGTTTTACTTCATGAAGCACAATAGCCCTACTCTATATATATATATATATATATATATATATAAAAATCAAAGTATTTGTTCCACAGTCTAGGAACAAACGTTTTGATATTAGCCACTCACTGTATATATATTCAGAGCCTTTGTTCGTTTCTACTGATTAATTTAAAATTATTACCATAAAATTAATGATATATATATGAATCGTTTGAACATTGTGTTGTTTACTGACTGTCCTCATTGAATAAATATTATTATGACATTATTATTAAATTTTTTTTAAATAAGATACAATCAAAAGAGCCAAAAGGCAAGAAATTGTTCAATGAGTATTGAACAAAGATAAAATAAAAATTACGTCTCTTGTACCACTTGACCAACCAACTGAAAAATAGAACAAAAATTGTCTCTAAAGATTCGATTGCATCGCTCTCTCCATAATGACATTATTATTATTATTATTATTATTATTATTATAAGATACATTTATTATGTAAATCAGGCTGTAAATATTAGATACACCGGATATTAACTTCAATTGATTATTGTGAATTAGATTTTTGAAGTGAGTAAGAACTAACAAAATCCTAGATTGATAAAACATAATTGGATTGGATATTAAATAAATAAATAAAAAACACAACCAAACGGAAGTAAGAAACCAGTCTTGCTCTCTGGTTAATGGAAAACCGGCCATCATATTCGGTTAGACAAAAAAGCAACAAAAAAAAGGAAAACTGATTATCATATTCGGTTTGGCAAACAAGCAAAAAAAAGAAAGAATAAAAAGAAACCGGCCATCATCTTTGGTATGCTTTTAAATTGGAACGGGTTGTGTTCTTTTAACCCTGTGTAGCATTCAGTACCGAGTATGATATCCGGTTTCAAATTTTCATACCGAGAATCATCTCCAGTAGTGATAGTTTTAAAAAAAAAAATTCCAATCAAATTGGTTTCAAAACTTTTGATGATTCGGTGATGGTTTTTAAAAAAAATTCCAATAGCGGCACCAGTACCACTATACTTGAATACTTAAATCCATATCACCTGAAGTAACTCAAATTTTGAGTTCAGTTGTGGACCGTCCAATCTGCTTCAGCACGGATTATTAAAGGGGGTCTGCTTTCCACCTCGGATCAGATTGGCTTAGATTCTGATTAGACAGTCCAGATATAAACTCAAAATTTGAGTTACTTAAGAGGATCCGAACTACTATATCAGAACGATCAGTTGATAAAAATCACAATCAAATAACTAAGACTCATATTTTGCTTGAGATACGAAAGAATTCAATAAAAGAGAGTAACAAATTAAAGTCCATCAATTGATCGTTTTGATACGGTACGGAGCAATAAAAGGGTATCTTTCAGGTATCCGAGAAATTTCCAGCTGAGCAATTATTTTCCGGACTTGTCTTAGATGTACAAAGGTCTTTCAAAGTCATATCATGTTAAAATAAACGGTTCGGATCTCGTTCTACCATATCAGATACCTAAGAGAAAGTGGGGAGTAGGAATGAGTCTATAGAAAAGCAATGGCCAATCAGCAATCCTTAATTTATATCGTTTTAATGATTTTCATAATTTTATGAATTATGTAAACCCAAAATATAAAATATTGTGTAATTGTTGCTTATGGATGAAAATTACTTGTTGAATCAATCAATTTGTCACAAACTTATCTCAAAATATCAGAAACTTATCCAAACAAAAATAATATTCAAGTTAGTTTATTGAAAATTAAATAAATTTGTCAGTTGATTTTTTGGATTGAGTGAATTATTAGGTCTTAGAATTGATATGTCCATAGGATTTCACATTTGAGTTTGAGATTGAGAGGTGTGTAATAGTTTGCTCATGACACTTTTTGGTTGATATTGGGAGTAAATTACTTTAAAAAATTTTAAAAATATATGTTTATATGCTTTGTGTTGGTTGTAAAGGTTATTAATTGCAAAGTTAAATAAAGAGTATCGCATGGTTATAGTTAATTTCAAGATAGTGATGAAGTGATAACTAACAAAAAGAAAAAAACGAAATAATTTGAGATTGTGCGGAATTACAACGTAAATAGCGAATTCAAATCACTATTTTTAGTCCCTTTACTTTTTTATCCTTTAGCAATAAAAAGCAAATAATCCAACATTTTTTATCCTTTGCACTTTGACCAAGATACATTTGCACAATTCTTTCAGTTCCTGGGACCCTTTTTAAAGCTTTGTATCCGCCACATTTTTGTTCTGAACCAATTTTAAAGTAACATTGCTCCATAACTTCAAACCTTGTTTTTTCTTGCATGCAATCTTCATTTATTTTCTTGAAAAGACCTCTGTGCAGAGTTAGTATATTCAGCCCAAAACTTGGATGATATCTGAACAAAAATATCTAGTTATATGATGCAAAACAAAAAATTCATGAAACTTGAAACTTATTTTACTTGGCTTCAAGTTGTAGCCGATAGTCGACTTTTGTGCCATGCATAGCAATTAGAATTTAGAAACAATTACTTCAGCTCAAATGAGGAACACATCCGTCATAAATAGAAAGTCATACCTAGGAATAAGTGCTCAAATCCTAATTTACCTAAAGTCACTAATAAATGCAAAACAGAATATCTTATTTAATCCCTCCTAAATAATTTATCTCAAGCAATCACCCACACTATGCTATGCTGGCTCCACCAAAAATTTATTTAATTCACCCAATCAACTGCTAAGAGCTCCCTTAGGTGGCCATCACTTGTAAAGCTGGCTCATCCTTCTAGAAGCTTCTAGAACATTCTCCCTGTGACCAAAAGCACTAACCCTAACGAATCCTTCACCGCCCGGTCCGAACCCACTACCTGGTGTGGTGACCACATTAGCCTTCTCCAGGATCTCGGCAAACACGTCCCATGAGCTCCGGCCAGGGAAATGGACCCACACGTAAGGTGCATTTTTACCGCCATAAACATTAAATCCAAGCTTGGTGAAAGTATCCATGATTATTTGGGTGTTTTCCTTGTAGAAGTTGATTGTGCTTTGCATTGCCTGGAAATATGCAAATGTTTGGTTAAATTACAAAACCACATGAAAGAAGAAGAGACCTTTTGCGAAATTTATATCCAGTATTTTACTGCATCTGATTACTTGAAAAGTTGTTGATAAATATCCTTCAAGAATTTGCAAATTTTGTTAAATTGAATTCATTATTGCCAAAGCAGATTATTCTGAGATACATTGACAACTTTTGCCCCTACTACGAGCTTAAAAGAAAGTTGAAGTTATGATTTTGATGCTTTAGAATTATTTGGAACACAATGGATGTTTGATTACAATAGCAAATATAACAAGTCCTTGGGTAATTATCGAATAACCAAGTAATGCACTCCATGTATTTGGCAAAAAAAAAAAATGCAGGGTCATGTAACATATCATGTCTACCCTAAAAACACCATTGTACCCCGCAAAATAGAAATAAATTACACCGTTCTCCTTTATCTCTTTTATCCACTGCTGGTGTTAAACGAATATATAAAGTAAATTTACATGCTAACCTTTAACCCCTCAGGAGAGAGACAAGCAAGGCCGCCGGCTTGAGCAATGTTGGATGCACCGTTGAAGCAAGTACTTACAATGCGGTTGAAATCCTTGGCCACTGGGAACCCATCAGAGAAGAGAAGTTCCTTTGGCACCACTGTCCAGCCAAGACGCACGCCAGTAAAACCGGCATATTTTGAGAAAGACGACGTTTCTATTGCAACCTGAGTAAAAGTAATACAATCTTGTGAACTAACAATTAACAAATTGCATTAATAAAAAGATGGCTGATGTAATAATTTAAATAAGAACAAAGAGTGAGGCTGTGGTACTATGCATATCACATAATGGTTTGTACTATGGATCAATATCTCCATTTTCGAAGTACAAACAATTGATCTGCACTGTTCAACATGATCTTCATATAAATATGTACTTGTAGATCAAATTTTACATTTTCTAGAATTTTTTTACTATTTTTTTAGATATGTAAAATATCACTTGATCTAAAAATTCTAAACCATTCAAATGTAGGGGTTTTCTACCTATCTTAAAAATAGTAAATAAATTCTAAAAAATGTAAAATTTGATCTACGGGTACATTTTCATATGGAAATGAAGTTGAACAGTTCAGATCGACTATTTGGACTTTGAAAACGAAAATATTAATCCGTAGTACGGACCAATCTGCGCTATGCATAGTACCATAGCCTCACTCTAAACAAAAAGAAGTGCAAAGCATCAAAAGGAATAATCAAATCTCACCTCCCTTGCTCCATCAATTTCATATATGGATTTCGGGCTATCATCAGAGATATACATGGCATAGGCTGAGTCATAAACTATAATTGATCCTGTTTTTTTGGCATATTGCACAAGCTGTGTAAGCTGTTCTCTTGATGCAGCCGAGCCCGTTGGATTGTTAGGTGAGCAGAAGAATATCACATCAGCATTTGAGATCGATGACAAATCAGGGAAGAAGCCGTTTTGTGGGTCACATCGCATGTATTCAATGTTTGTGTATCTTTGGTTATCATACAGGCCTGTTTGGCCCATGATAACACTTGAATCCACATAGGCCTGAAAATGAGAATGATATAAAAAGCATGCAGGTGAAAAAAATGTTGTTGTCATGCTACCAATAGCCTGAATTGTGTGTGAAGCCTCAATTGCAAACAAAATGTAAATATGCAAGATAAGAATGGAGCAAAAAATAAAGATCAACTTAACCATAATAAAGATCAACTCAACGAGCTGTATTAAAAGTAATATAATTAAGTTACCAAAAGGGTAACACAAAGAAGGAAGATAAAATCCATTCTATTCTGTACGTCTTATTCTAAATCATATTTCATTACTTCATCTTAAGCTTCAGCCATATGCACCCACAAATCAGGTAAACAAACAATGAAGTATAACATGTTTTAAGAGAAATCTTACAGGATATGATGGATCTTGCACTGCTATCTTCACACCAGACCCAAAAAGAACCTTCAAAAAAGAAAACCAAGAATAAGTAAATAAATAATATATCTTAGCTTGGCTGGGCTTGGCTTGACTTTTCTTTTCTTATTTCTAGTGAAAGAAAATTAGCATTGAAGACAAGTAAGAATAACAGGCAGTAACCTGAAGTCTAGATATGTCACATTTTGCACCATCAGAGACAAATATATCAGAGTCGTCGATTCCAAGGCCCTTATAATAGGTTGAGGCAATTGCCGATCTTAATTTCTATACAAACAACAAATCAACATTCAATGAAAGATGTACTCTCAAACTATTTTGCAAACCAATTTATGATTAAAAAAAGAAGTATATACATACCTTTTCACCTTGTTCGGCACCATATCCACTGTAACCCTCTACTGTTGACAATTCACGTGCTCTCTGCATACAACACAATAATTATATATACAAAATATGCAACTTGAAAAAAGTTTCTAGTTACAAACGATTATCACCTCAGCCATAGCGTTTGTTATAACATCAGGAATAGGCTCAGTGGTATCACCAATCCCGAGGCTAATCACTTGGGCATCAGGATATTTCGAAAGATGCGCAGTTTTTCTTCTTGCAATCTTATTCAACACAAGAAGAAAATAAGTTAGGGAATGGGAAAATTAAATACATGTGATGAGCAAGAGAACACAGGAATTCATATATGCAAACCTCAGGAAATAAGTAGCCAGCCTGGAGCTTACCCATATTTGCATTTCGAGATACTTTCGTCTTGTAAGCTTCAAAATAAGATAGAGTAGATGTATTGTACCAAGTAAATCAAAACTATTCATACAGTTATGAAAGTGTTGATCAAGGGAACTAAAATACTAAATGCTAATTTAAACCAAAAATTACAATTACAATAGCTGATTACATTAAATTTGCTTTCACTTGTCAGACCATTGCATACAAGTGAGTTGGCATGTTTTAACTTGATGCAAACCATTTTGAATATGTCGATATAAAAAAATCTCTTTATTTCTTTTACAATTGTCATATTAGTTACTACCAGAATGAAGCAGTATTTGTCTGTATGAAAATAAAAGCCTTTTCCTTACTCTGATTTGAGAAAAAAAAAAAAAGCAACCAAATGCTCTCATCTTCTACAAAATTCAAGTTTAAAATTCAAAATAAATAAATGCCTGTTTGTTCAGCTGAAGGGCTGCTGACACATTTACAAATTCCTACGCTTCGCCTTGAATGATCAGACCTCAACTTACTACAGTGAATTAAAAATTATATAAAACACTGACCTGAGTCTCATTTCTAAAAGGAAGAAATTAAAAGAATTGAACATAATACCGTGTGGTAACGCTAGCAGGGGCCAAGAATGGAGAAGAGTTCGAAGAGATGGAAATGGAGGCATTCATCGTTGGCAACATTTTTTTATTTTGTCTGAAATGTTCAGAAAATAATTTTCAATAAAAAAAATATTACCCCCAACTATATTAAGGGCAACAAAGCACAGATTTCACACTCGGAAACTTTATTTGACCTAATCTACCCCCAACTTCTATATTCCCAAATCTTTATTTAAATGAAAAGGTACAAAATATGCGAAATCATATTACCTATTTGAGAGTCAACTCTCACTAGCTCCTTTAATCTTTTGTTCAACCTCTAGCTGAAAGAAAATATTAAAAAAAAAATTGATTTAGAACTCCAGTTCAAAACAAGAAAAAGATACAATCACTAAAAATATGCGGAACAGTAGGCGGAACGGGATATTTGAGAGCATACCTACTTCAGTTACGATCCGATTTTGCCAAGACGAGAGATGAGAACGGTGGCGACGGAGAGAGACTGAGAGTAGCAATCCGGAGTCTCAGGGTTTTTAATTAACGGATCCAATTAGAGAATCACAAAATCCGGCCCAAAACGCAACCCTAAAGCTCGTTTATTTGATATGGCCTAATTTCCATTAGCAGATTCGGCCTTCGGAGGAGGGGAGAGGGAATTCGGATCCGTCACCGTCCGATTCCGCACGCATATTAAAGGATCCTGCGAATTTTAATTTGAACTGGATTGGTCGGATACTAATCGGACGGTTCAGATACAAACTAAAATTTTGAGTTATTTGATCTGGACTCGAGAAGGGGCTTCTGAGTTGGTTTTGCTAATAGCTGCTCACAAAATGCCTATACAAACTCAATTTCTTATTTCAGAATAGAAGTATAGAGATGATCAATCCTTTAAGCTTCCCGGATGTATCCAAAGATAGAATGCTAGCTGGATCCGAATTGGAAAAGGAATCAAATATCCATTCATGCGTCAATTTAAGGAAAAATCTTAGTGGTAAATTAATGCTCCTCTATCCAGCGTGGGGCCCAAAACCAGAATATGGAATATAACAAAACAGTTTTGGCTTCATGCAGCGCATTTACTATGGAATTAAAACTGCGCTGCATATTGTTCTTTCACTGCATAAAGTCAAAACTACTCTGTTAAAAAATGTATCCCTGTATATTTGTGTGGATGTGTCAAGAACAGGGTTTGGAATAGTAATGCGCACTTAAATAATATTTTTACTATTCAGAATAGTTAGATACTTAGATTAGTTATTTTTTTTCATTTTTTGTAAATGTTGAAATAGCTACTATTCGGAAGTGTGAAAAATAAAAAATGTTTCATTTTCATATTTTCGCCAATACAGTCTCAAAATGATAAAATTGACGTCACTTCTACCATTTCCACGTCGTGGTATTTCGTTTGAGACTCCACTTGCCTATCTTTTCTCATATTTAGCACATTGTTGACACTATTGTTTCTCAATTACAGCTATTCATTATTTCAAATGTACAAACATATTAAGCTCAATTCTAATCTCAAATTTCGCTATTCTGACTATTCTAGCTCTAATCCAAACATTATTAGGCTCAATTCGCAAATGTCATTATCTTAGGGGAGGTGGTTGCTTATGTATTATTGTCCAATTATCTCCATTTGGTTCATCATTTCACTCTCCATTTAGGATCTTTTGTGTACATGCATTTTTACGGTTCCGTGCCCAAAGTATGTAAATACTGAGGAACTCGCACAGTATTTTGTCCTTGGCCAACAACATTTAAAAATAAATAATAACTAAATAAAAATGTAATGAAATATGATAATTAAGATGGTTTTAGGCCTAAACACATACAAATTATATTTAAAATAACGCTTATCACCAGTGATAAGTCAGTTGTTATTTTCAAATAAAACACCTTTTTATAATTCTTTTGAGCTATTGGTTGTAATCAAATTTTAGTTCGCTTCTTCATATGAGATGAACATGAGTCCACTGCACGTTGAGTCTAGAGGTGGAAAACAGAGTGGATAATGTCTGATCCGTATTTAAAAATTAGATACGGATATTTAATATTTGAATATTCAAGCGGATACATATACATATGCAAATACAGATACAGATATGAATATAGTTTTAAATTTTAATTATTTGTATTCAAATAGTAGATATATACCATATAATTTAATATATACTATGAAAAATTTATGAAATGATAAAATATAAATCTTTTCTAATTTTTAATGCTAGTGTGATGAAATTAAAATCACTAAATTATTGGGAAAATAATAGGTAGCATAATTCCAAATGATTCATCTAGAAAAACTTTCAAGTAAGATTTTGTGAAAAATAAATAATTAATAGATTTATGCTACGGAGTATGTCATTTTTTTTTTTAAATACTTGACCCCAATTGTTAAATTAAAAAAACTAGAATGAGATGTCCCGGAATAGACACTGATAATAACAATCCAACATGATAGATGGAGATTCCACAAACAAGATTCAATAGGAAGTGATTTTCTATCTCTGTCAAAATCATTTCAGTGTCTTCTTTGTTCCTCCAGTTGGAAGCTTTTTTCGATTTCAAGTTTAAATTGTATTCACGAATCGACAAGAGTTATTAGAAGCAGGGGCGGACCCAGAGTATTTCAGGGGGCAGCTGCTCCTCCCCTGGATTTTGAGTTTTAGTCGAGATTTATCGGTTCCGACCGACTTTACTCTCCTGGAATTTTTTTTGCCCCTCTCTGGACGTTTGATTTATAATTCGGGTTAAATTTAGGGTTAAAATTGAAATAAATTTGTTGAATTTTGATTGGTAATTAGAATTATAAGTCAGAGCATCAGACATTACAAGTCAAAACATTGAAAAGTATAAGTTAAATCATTATTTTTTATCGAGGACCCAATTGGTTAATGGATTTAAACCTGATTCGATATTTTTTTGCCCCCCGATGAAAATCCAGAATCCGCCCCTGATTACAAGTATTCAAAAACTTGTGGGAAGGATTTGATTACATATATATTAGATTTATAACATAGACAATATCACCCCGGCTATCCTATACTTTCAAGTACCCATGAGAAAAATACTTTTTTATTCTATATGTATTTAGTTATTATATAAGTTGCATTCTCAAGTTCCATAAACAAAACAGAATACAGCCTCATAATTTATCCTTTTATGTTTCCATTTAGTCTAATAATGGACAATACCTTCAGTTTTATCCAATATTATAATGCACAAAAAGCAAATTATCTTATGCAATTATTTACTATAATGAAATATTCTGACTTGATATTAGGACGATATCGATATTTTTTATGATTAAATTTTTGTCTCAATGTATTCAAAAACTTAATTGCTATATTTATACAAATATTTGATCATGCAAAAAGTTGATATGTCAAACATGTGATGTGATAGTTAGTGAATACAACACAATTTTTAAAACTTAACTATAGTACTAATTGTATTGGGATCATGCATTTGAGGTGCTAATATGGTAATCAACCAAAATGTAAACCTCAACGAATCAATTTTTTTAATATCAAGAGATTTTAAGTCATAAAATGACAATATATATTTTTTTTTCTTTTTGTTCATTTTTGGTATATTATGCAGGTGTGACCATACTATGGAGTCCACATCTTGTGCATTAACTCAATTTTTAAGCTAATGCATCTCAACCATCTGATCAGGATCCAAGCCAATCTAGCTTGAGGTGAAATGCACAAGGCATCTTTAATGTTTGTGCCAACACGGATTATACCAACACAGTCCAACTTACGATTATACCATTATTTAATATTTATGCTACAACATTATTAATATGGGGAAATATTCTGGCCGAATTATATTATTCAGATGGGGTCAAAACTTTTTTTTTGAGGAAGGAATAGGGAAGAACATGCGATTCAATGCAAAACCAGTACAGTTTCTGACGACTATCGGCGTTTTGCGTATCTTTTTGGCCAAGTCAAGCAGGTCAACCACGACCTGAGGGGAGGTGTTGCGGGTGCGAACTATTTCCAAAAGCGGCATCACCTGTGCCGGGCTGTGGATGGAAAATGATGAATCATTTTACTGCAGTAAGAACCCGTAGGGATAATAGGAATATTCTTTGTTTAATTAAACAGAGAAGGTGAAATCTACGCTTAGCTTGGTTTGGAACTGACCTGATACTTGACCTGATAGTGGGTTAAAATGAGGTGGGCTACCATACTATGGGAGTAAAGCTTTTGTTTTACTTCCCGCTCATATTTTGCAGTGTTCTAAATAGCGGCGCTATAGCGCCGCTATAGCATTTTTGGACCCCAAACGCTACGCTATGACATCAAAATGCGCTATTTGCGCTACGGCCGCTATAGCGGCCACTACAGCGCTCTAGTAGTCCGCTATTTGCGCTATACAATATGAGTTTTTTTTTTTTTAAAGCAATTTATATGGGTTTTAAATAAAGATAAAAAAAAATCTCAAACCGAAATTGAATTTGTTACTACTTTGCTACAAATAAATCAATTTGAAATTGGAAATAGAAATTGAAATTTGAATAGAAAAAAAGTCCAAACCGAAATTAAAATTTGAATAGAAAAAAATAGATTATATCATGAATCATGATGCTTAAGATATTTTTAATAGGAAAAATCGATAGTTTATGATATTACTATGGATATTTTGAACCGCAATTTGGACTTTGTACGGGTTCAATATGAATATTATAATTTCTTAATTACTTTGGTGTTATTTATTATTCTATGAGACTTTAGATAATGTTGATATTTAGTACAAATATTGAATATACGAAATGTAAAAAAAAAACGCCATTTGGAATAGCTTCCGCTATAGCGACGCTATTCGCTATAGCTTTTTTTAGCCTTCCCGCTACGACGCTATAAACGCTATTTAGAACCTTGATATTTTGCGATTTTAATATCCAAACAGTTGATCCGAACTGTTAAATATGATCTTCATATTAAAATGTGTTTGGAGATCAAACTTTATACATTTTTTGGAAATTCTTTACTATTTTTTAGAATTTTTTAGAATTTTTTGAAAATTCTTTACTAACATAGGTGCGAAGTAGCAAAGGCAATAAAATCAAGTGTACAATTGATGCACGGCCAACTGTTTAATGATAAAAAGAGGTTCATATATCTTCTTAAAAGGACTAGTGATAAGCATGAACAAGATCATTACTAAAACTCAGGAATTACATATTTGTCTTCTCTTATTATTATTATTATTATTATTATGATTTAATGTATACAAGTTTAAAGAGTAAAGCTAGTGTGTGTTATTTCAACAAAAACACTGAGTGAGTACAACTTCAAAATTTATTGGATTAGTTTCAAAAGACGAATTCAAACTATTGAAACCGATCTACTTCATGAGTGATGTGTGTACATGCAAAATTTTGAAAATTTTGAATTTATTATTACAAAGTCATTACAAAGTCAAACGGTAAAAAATGATGAAAAATGAATACATTAAAATATTTAATTATAAACCTTTTTTTACCCTTTGATTTTGTACTAAATGAATTCAAAAATTTAAAATTTTTGCATGTACATACATCACTTGTGGAGTATATCGATTTCAACGGTTTGAATTCGTCATTTGAGGTCAATATAATAAATTTTGAAATTATGCTCACCAAGATACAAATGCAAATGCATATCCCACTTGACGATACAACAAACAACAAGCAAGACATGATTTTCTAACAAACACTACGCATAATGTTGGAGACGAAACTTTTTTAAGTCATATCCTCAAATTTTTTTATTTTGATCTATTTCTGTTATACAACATAATTTGTAACAACAAATTTTACAATTATTCGACATGTTGGAATCAATTATGAAAATGTTCGACCAGTATTAAAATTTATAAAACAGAAATTATTAAATTCATATGAGAAATTGATAATACAAAGAGAAAGTTGATTGTAAACTTTTAGGGCCTGTTCGGCAGATGGGAATGAGCACAGGAATGGACAAAATTTGAACTGATTTTTACTGTTCACGTGGAAAAAAAAAATTCAATCTTAGTGATTTTTTTTCCCACGTGAACAATAAAAGCAGCCGAACAGGCCCTTATAGCTCTCCGTAGTCGGTACTCTCTGGTTAATTATGCTACTTCTAGCTCTCTTTTTTATCCTTTTTTTTTATAAATAAGTTAAGTTTCACAGCAAGCTATATCTTCATAACAGCAAAGAAGATTCAATGGTTAAATTTGATCCCATTTTTAGAGAGTAAAGATATTAACAGTGATGTTTTGACTTCATGTAACCCATAAATAATATTATCAAAATATTGTTGCATATAATTTGCACGCTACATAAAGCTAAAATTATCCTATCAAATTTTTATCATCTTTTCATTTCAACACAAATTTCTCAACAAAGATCGATGCACAACATTTAAACCAATACATATGAATAGAGGCTAGATCTTTATTCCTTCCTAAAAAAATATTCGGCTCCATCTGAATACTATAATTCAGCCGGAATATTTCCCCATTAATAATAATGTTTTATGCAATATTATTTCAAGAATATTAGTATTGCATCTTTTTTCTTATTTTTGTTGAGCGCTGAATTTAATTATTGCTAGTAATTAGTTATGTTTTTATTCAAACGTCTCTGCTTTCTTGAAAATCTACATAAACACAAACTTTTATTCCTCATAGTATGGGCACACCTGCATAATATCAAAAATGAACAAAAAGAAAAAAAAATATTGTCATTTTCTGACTTAACAATTAAAATCCCTTGATATTTAAAAAGTTGATTCGTTGAGGTTTACATTTTGGATGATTACCATATTAGCACCTCAAATGCATGATCCCACTTTTAGCATGATCACAATAGAATTAGCACTGTAGTTAAGTTTTAGAAATTGTGTTGATATTCATTAATTATCACATCGCATGTATGACATATCAACTTTTGCATGATCAGAGATTTGTATATTTATAGCACTTAAGTTTTTGAATACATTGAAGACAAATTTAAATCATAAAAAACATTGATATCGTCTAGTCAGAATGTTTTATTGTAGTAAATAATTGCATAAGAAAATTTGCTTTTTGTGCATTTAGATATTGGAGGAAACTGAAGGTATTGTCCATTAGACTAAATGGAAACATAAACTATAAATTATGAGGCTGTATTTTGTTTTGTTTATGGAACTTGAGAATGCGGCTTATACAATAACAAAATACGTATAGTATAAAAAAGTATTTTACTCATGGATACTGGAAAGTATAGGAGAATTGGGGTGGTATATTATCTATATTATGAATCTGATATGTGATTAAATAATCTTTTCTTTGTCCATAAACATCCTTGCCCCAATTTTTGAACTCTTGTAATATATAAGTCTTGTTGGTGTGTCAATATTGTTAGTTTTATTTTATTATGTGGCCTATGTTATTTATTGTGCACCAATTTTATTTACAGAAATTAATAAAAAGACATGAGTAATTTTTGATGAAAAAATTCAGATTGCTATATATTAAATATACTGGTCTCAAAGGTTGCCTTAGAATATAAAAGACCTCTTCTCTAATTAATTCGGACATCTCTTTCATTTTCTGAAAATTCTATCCATAAAAATTAATTAGAGAAGTATAAGAAAAACGCCTAAAGGTCTCCATCATCACGTCTGAGGAAAATCTTTGATGATCAGTATTTACGCTTCCGCTTAACGATGTCGTCACTCCAAAACTGTAAGTTTTAAATTACGTTTGCTATTTTATTTTGGATTTAAGGATTTTGAGTTGTTTGTGTTCTAATTACAAAACACGTTTTGAATTTATTATGTCTATCAAATATAATTTAAAAAGCTCAAAAAAAGCTTCTTACTGGAGGAAAAAAGGAACTGATGGAGGTTTTGACATAAAGCACAGTTGGACATGGTTTATTGTTACTGAACAAATAATTGACTTGATTATATTGAATTGTTGTTGTACATAAACCAATATAAATAGTTTACATAATTTGGATATCTAGGAACTAAAAATAGAATATACTTATCATAACAAAATATACACCAGCATTTATGATGTGCGTTCTCTAAAATAAAGTGAAAGGGTTATCTATGTCTAAAATATTTTGTGTCCCTATATAATAATGAAATTAGAAAAGGCAAATCCGACTCGATTTTTTTTCCTCAACTATCCTAAAATATTTTATGTCCCTATATTGTTCTCTTTGTAGTTTGATGAAAGTCTGTCATCTTCTGTTAGTCAAATGATTTGGATTCTTTGGATTTCTGATTGATTTTTCTTTTACTTTTGTATCTTCTTTACAACTTTTTTTTTGTTGAAGTTTGTTTATTATTAAGACAGATATATAATAACACGAGTGATAATTGCTAAGTAAATAATCCCAATTTAATTGTTTGTCTAAGATTGTTCCAATATATAATGATAATTGCCAAGTAATCCCAAATTTATTGATCTTCAATTACTGACCTTTTGTTTCTGATTTTTCAGTTGTCCGAAAAAAAACAGCAATCCCGCACAGGCCTGAATTCAGTTGAGATAAACAACCCAGAAGTGGAAAGAAGAGAACTAGCAACTGGAGTCAGCTGCAGACAGTGCCAGACCAACCCGAAAGGCACCCGCTAAGGGATCCAAGAAGCGCTAAGGGATCCAAGAAGGGCTGCAAGCGGGGCAAAGGCGGGTTTGAGAATTGAAACTGCAAATACAGGGGTGTCAGGCAGCGTGTATGGGGCAAATGGGGTTGCCGAGATCCGTGAACCCAACAGAGGAAATCGCCTATGGCTTGGTATTTTCCCCACAACCATACAAGATAAAAATTGAAATTGAGATTAATAGAATTAAATAGAAATAATTTTTGTGAAAATTAGTGTCTTGTAATTTTATTGAGATTACTAAAATATTTTTTGTGAAAACTTGTGTCCTGTAATTTTAATAAAAATTATTTTTGTGAACATTATAAATTTTAAAAGATAAAAATGAAAAAATTCAATTCATAGGTCTTTCCTCAATATAGACTTCGGTACCTGCTGGCTCACAAGAAATTCAATTTAGCCTCACCTCAATTAATTTTGAGATTCTTCCTATTGTGAAGTGTTACTCATTTTACCCCATGTTAATTGTATATTGAGAGAAATGTCCTCGACGGTGTAGATTTAGTTTACATATATATAAAACCTCGTCCTTAAATTCGTGGTGTTTTCTTTTAAGTGATAACTTGTTCTATATATCAAGTATGGCTAATTTGCTTCCGGAAGCATTTCGGCCGAGGTGCTTACGGGGGCATATCTTGCAATTTGATGTTCAAACAACAAATTCAAACCGTTAGATATTCAATCTATATTAAAATCTACTTGGAGACCAAATTTTACATTTTTTGGAATTTTTTTACTATTTTTTAAGCTGGTTTGAAAACCGCTGTTTTCAATGCTTCAGAAATTTAATAAAAACAGCAGTTTTCAAACCAGCTTAAAAAATAGTAAAAAAATTCCAAAAAATATAAAATTTGGTCTCCAAGTAGATTTTAATATAGATTGAACATCTAACGGTTTGAATTTGTTGTTTGAACATCAAATTGCAAGATATGCCCCCGTAAGCACCTCGCCGAAATGCTGCCGGCAGCAACTTAGCCGCTCCCCTATATATCAACAATAGTGAATTATTTAAAATGAAGATTTGTGAACTTTTGAGGACCAAATTAAACAAGAGTAACTCATGTTTTAGGGAACATGGTTGTAATTTACCTTTCTTTTTTTTGAGGGTAAGGTGGCAACCAGCCATCTTACGATTTTCATTGATAAAAAAATATTTACAGGGTAAAATTATTTACAGGGTAATGTCCCCCCTCTCAACACTAAAAGAAAATTAAGTGCATGATTATTTATTCCCGACACTCGCCATACAACCCACCCTTGCTATATATGACTCAGCAGTACTGTAGCCATTGTAGCACCTCGTAGAGTGTTTCTCTTGCTAAGTTTAGAACCGTTTTTGTTTTTTGGGAGAAGATCCTTCTATTCCTCTCACGCCACAACGCCCAAAGGCTCGCTGCCCAGGCAATTTCCCAGAGAGTAGTTGGCGATGATTTTGAAGTCCATAGGTTGTAATTTACCTTTCGCTTGGTCAAGCTTTCTTGGGTAAACTATCAAAAGTGTGTAATGGAAGAAAAGGCTATATTTTATTTAAGTCCTTGAATAATCTTAAATTCTCTATTATAAACATCCCCTACGAATGAGCGAAGGAAATTTGTGCTAAGTTGTCGTTTGTATTTTGTATGAACAAATCAGATGTTTCTGTACTTTGCAGGATAAAGTGATAATATATATGTTTTTTCAAGTTTTCTGGTGAAGGAAAAATGCTCTAATTCAACATTAGAGCTACTTCATCCAGTTGCTAATTAATTAACACTAATTATTGGTTTTAATTTTCATCATGTTGTTACGTCTTGTCTTTTACACAAATTATGCTTCAAACATTTTAGAGCTGTGAGGTGATTTCATACTTAGTTTTATATGCTCATTGGCACTAATTAAATAAGCAGGACAAAGCAACAAACTCACTAGTATCTTTGATTGCTTTTCTTCTTCCTCGGTTCCTCTTCAATCTAAGCTTGTCATATCCGTTAATTCCAGCAGCAATTCCGGTTTGTTTATAGAAAATGATCAACTCAAATTCAAAATAATTTCAAGTTTCGTTTTGGTATATATTGTATATCATATTCTAAAATTTATTAGACTATATATTCAACAAACGAACCATTACAAATTGAAATAGATGAAATATCGAAATTTTCACGTTGTTTCAGACTACTTATAAAGTAATCAAATATATTGGTAGTACTGATATGAATACTCTGTTACAAATTTGTAATATGAACTTCATTTTTTTTTTTTGGATAAAAGGCTAATACGCTGCCATAAGAACTTCAGCCTATATGCTACCAAATCATGATCTATCCGATGTGCAATTAGATTCACGGCTGATCAGATCTGAAAAGTTTTCGGATCGGAGAAATTTAACAGATCTGTTAGGCGCTACAAGGGAATTCGACAAAAAAAAGGCCAGTCCCCTTACCTTCTTTAATTTTTTTGTTACCAGCGTTCACAGTTTTCTTACTTTTTTTTAAACAAGAGATCAATCTTAAACTCTTCTCTGCCTGATATCAGTTGTAAAATGTTATTCACATGTTTTTAGATTTTGACAAGATTTCATGCCAAGGCAGTTCATGCATGGGTGAAAAGATCACCCCTTGTGCTTTTGAGAAACACAGCGGCTCCCCAAGTAAAACTGGAAATGCACGGTAAAATTGAGAATTATTAAATGAATGGGTACATATTTTATCAGAAATATTATAATTTTATATCAGTCGAAGACAGGGGCGGATCTACACTATGTCCAGGGAATGCTAAGACACCCCATGATTTTGAAAATTTTAATCATGTATGTTGAAATTTAATTGATTTTTTATTTCTTTGGAGTTTTTATATAGTTTAGCCCTCCTCATAAAATGTTAGATATGTACTTGTAATCTAGTAGTTAAGACTATATTTTGTTCTTGGGAGGTCTTGAATTCAAGTTCCACTAACTACAAAATAATATTTGTGCATTTTAAGTTTCAGTCCCCTCTAACTAAATTTTCTAGTTCTGCTCCTGATCAAAGATGTGTCCTATTATTCTGATTTCTGGACAGTCTCTGATCAGGTCAGGATTTTTTTGTTTTTCCAATGTATTGCTACAATAAATTACTGTAATTGGATTTGGATGTAAAATTGTAAATTCTATCCAGAAAGACTTTTGTATATTGTACTCTATTTTGTGGTTTTATTAATGCGAAAGTTATAAATTACTGTGAATGTTGTTGATAACATACTTTCTCGTCTGTAATTATCTTTATTATTTGTTATATTTTGTACCACATTGGAGCCTCCTTATCTCCAATACTGACTATATCAAACATGTTTTAGTTGAATTAATTAGATAAACTTTTAGCTTTCTTCATTTTTCTTTTGGATGTGCTGCTATTTCAGAGGTAACGACTCCTCTCTGGCCGACGTTTTGGATTCGCCTTTCCTATTTTCATAATTATACAGGACACACAATATTTTTGGCATAGACAACTCCTTCACTTTATTTTACTGAATTATGCATATCATAAATGTTGGTGTATACTGTGTATTGTTTTGTTTTTTGTTTTTGATAAGTATATTCAAATTATGTAAGCCATTTATATTGGTTTATGTACAAAAGCATTTCAACATAATCAAATCTATTTCTTGTTAAGTAACAGTATACAATGATATGCTTTTATTCATTCCATTTACAGCCAAATAGCTAGAAAAAAAAATAATGGAGAATAATAAAAGTGTAGCATCATCAATTATTGGGTTGTTTAAAACTCAAATTTGGGTTGATTAACACTCCAATTTCCTCTGCCTCATCTGCAAAAAACTGTATGACACTTTCTATTTTGTCCATTTTTGCGTCGTGAACAAATGATGAAGTCCAGCTGCATCTCTCTGTCTAATCATGTCGGTGATTTCTTTGTTCCTTCAGCTTAAAACTTTTTTCAGCTGTAAGTTTAAATTATATTCACACATTAACAACAGTCATATATTCCAAGTGTTCAAAAATTGTGGAAAGGATCACTATGAACAGAGACAAAATTATTTAATCACATATCAGATTTATAATATAGAAAATAACATCCCGGCTCTCATATGCTTTGAAGTAGACATGAATGAAATACTTTTTTATTCCATACTTGCTTTATTAGTGAGTTAAGATGCATGCTCAAGTTCCGTAAACAAAATAAAAGACAGCATCATAATTGATCCTTTTTTATTTCCATTTTAGACTAATGGACAATACCTTAAGTTTCATCCAATATCTAAATGCACAAAGCAAATTATCTTATGCAACTAATTACTACAATGAAATATTATGACTTCTTTAATGATTTAAATTTTTCTCTTCAATGTATTCAAGAAATTAGCTGCTATAAATATACAAATCTCAAATCATGCAAAAGTTGATATGTCATATATGTGAGGTGATGATAATAAGTGAATATCAACACAATTTCTAAAACGGAACTACTGTACTAAAGCTATTGTGATCATGCAAGAAGTGGGATCATGCATTTGAGGTGCTAATATGGAATAGTAATCACCCAAAATGTGAACCTCAACGAATCAACCTTGTTAATATCAAGGGATTTTAAGTCACAAAATAATATCTTTTTTTTCTTTATTTTTGGTATTATACATGTGTGTCCATACTATGAGGGACCAAATTTTGTGTTCATGTAGATTTTTAAGAAAGCAAAGGCGTTTGAATAAGGTTAAATTGTATTTAGATGTACGGATTGTCTTTAGGTGCTAATTAAGCGGATCCAGCTCCTCCCAGGTACCGTAGACAATTACCTTCACTTTACGGTTTGAGATTAAATCTCAGCCGGTTTGGGATTCGGGCTAGCACAAGGGCAGTATTATTGGGCTTTGAGATTCGTGTCAAGTTAAAAAGAATGGTCCGGATTCACTAATTATAAAAGATTCCCTTTTCAGGTAACGGAGAGGATGTGAATTTTAATTAAGCACCCCTATGAACTAAAGATTTTAATTTTTGTTCTTTAAAAATTCTAATTTTTACAAAAATTGATACTATTAGTTCCCTTCAAATTAGAATTCATTCCCTTCAATCTCAGTTTTTTGGTTCTGCCCCTGTCAGATCATCACTCATTTTGTCTTTGCTAATTAAATCCAACGGTCTAATTGTTTACACAGCTTTGGCGATAAAATAAAACATAACTGATTAGCAACAATAATTAAATTAAGCGCTTAACAAAAAGAAAATTAAAAATATGGCATTATCGATCAATGGGATACTAATATTCTATTAAATATACCATTATTAATATGGGGGAATATTCCGGCTGAATTATATTATTCAGATGGGGTTGAATTTTTTTTTTAGGAAGGAAAAAAGAGCTAGCCTCTCTTTTTCATATGTATTGGTAAAAAAAAAAAAAATCTACATCGATATGTGTTGAGAAATTCATGTTGAAATGAAAAGATGCGTTAAGAGAGCTATAAATGTCTTTACAGTCAGCTTTATTTTTGTATTTGCAATTTCTCATATGAGTTTGATAATTTCTCTGTGTGGAAGGTTGCTGGTTTGAAACTCGAATGGATGAATTCTTTATGGATATTAAATATATAGTTGGGTGGCTTGACATCCAATATTTACTAAAAAAATAAAAAATAAAATTAAGTGTATAAATTCGGTTTTACAACAAGATAGTATAAGAAAAAAAAAAGGGAATGATTTTATTTTATGAAAAATAAGTGCATAATCCATTGTCAAATTAAAATACAAAATCTCAAAAACACAAGTTTGGTTAGAGAAACAACCTCGTCAACACCATTATATTGATGTCTCTCTCTAATAATAACAGCTAGTGTCAAAAAAAAAATTACAATCTGTCAATGCAACAAACTCATTTTATGATGTTTTTTTGCTTATAACCAGCCTCTTATCTGAATCTTACGGGTTTATTTATTTATTTGTTTATTTTTATCTCCCACATGCCGGATAATTGTAAAATTTGTTGGTACAAAATATGTTGTGATAAGAGAAATATATCAAAACAGAGAAATTTGTGGATAACATAAAAGTTTCATCTCTCTGTTTGTATTCGAGTAAAAATATCTCATTTCTATTTCTTGTCAAATTAACTAAAACAAGAAATCTGATCAACTGTTGGATATTATTATATCCAGGAGTTATCGTCAGTTACTTTTATGACGTGTCTAAGGAGGAACAACTCTGAATTATCTTGGTTGCGATTTTATTTTGTACGATGAGACGGAATATACTTAAACAGTGTCTCGTACACAATCCGGGTACTATATTTTCTACTTGATTTATTTTATTTATTAATTTATTTAACTATCTGAATTATTCTGAAAATTTATCCCAACAATTTTGCTCACTATTCGTTCTATCTTCAAGTGAGATGCATTTCCATTTGTGTCTTGTTCATTCTTTGTTACAAAATAATGTCATATCATAGAAATGAACAATAATAGAAATTTAAAACCGTTTGGCAACATTTTTTTAAGTCTACTTGAGCGTTTTTAAACTTTCTTAGTTACTTAATATTTCTGAACATCAATTTTATAGCGATGATTAAGATTATCTTCTTTAATCTCATTTTGTCCAAAATCTTAATTTTTGCTCGAGTCTTAAGACACCTCTATTCCTAGATTAAGCGTCCTTAGCTCCTATCTACATATTAAGTTTCCTTAAAGACAACCGAACATAACCTCCTTAACATGAATTAGAGTTTAATCCTACTATTGCTGCCTTATGGTTCCTTTATAATAAGAGAAGTCTTATACCCTCTCTTTTAATATTGATCTTCTGGTAGATGAAATGGAAATTCCAAATTGGAAAAGAAAAAAAGGACTGAAAAGTAAATTTAGAATAAGCAACGAAATTTCATTGATAAAAGAAAAACAAATTCCCTAATAGGCTGAAAGAGCCTATAATCAATAGTAAATTATGAAATTCTAACTACAACTTAATTTATTCTTCGAGCTTCTCTCCAGTCTATACTCTTCTCAGATGTCCATTCCTTTCCTTACTCCGTTCTCCAGTTGCGATTCAATGGTGAGATGGCAACGAAATATGAGGTGGCCCCCTCTTTCGTAACCGTCTCTGCCAAGCTGGATCCCATCCATCAGTCTCATAGTGACTCTTTTATGTTTAATTCCAGCTATTGGCCCTTCTATTTTAATTTCTCCATAATCATCTTTAGGCCCATCCAGCCTCAAACTCAGCACTGCTACCATTATTTTCGATCACCTTCACCAAGTCAAAGTTCTCAACGGCTTCGCTTAAATTGGAGTCCGAAGTTTGTGACAAGAAATTCTATGAACAATCGCAGGGGTAGTTGCTCACATATCAGATTTTGACTATGAATATTGTCAACCCAGCTATTCTATACTTTCAAGTAGACATTATTTAAATACTTTTTAATTCTATGCGTACTTTGTTATTGTATAAGCTGAAATCTCAAGTCCCGTAAACAAAATAAAACACAGTCTCATAATTGATCCATTTTTGTTTCAATTTTAGCCTAATGGACAATATCTTGAGTTTCATCCAATATCTAAATGCAAAAATTAAGCAAAAATATTTATGTAATTATTAACTACAATGAGACATTGTGACTTGATATTCGGATGATGCTCTTTTATGGTTTAAATTTTTTGTCTTCAATGTATTCAAGAACTTGTAGTTGCTAACTTGCTATAAATATACAAATATCTGATCATGCAAAAGTTGATATGTCATACATGTGAGGTGATAGTTAGTGAATATCAATGCTATCTAAAACTGAATAACAGTACTAATTGTATTTTGATCATGCATTCGAGGTGCCAATATGGTGATTAACCATAATGTAAACCTCAACGACTCAACTTTTTTTAATATCAAGGGATTTTAAGTCAGAAAATGACAATATATATATAAGAGAGAGAGAGAGAGAGAGAGATGGACTTAGCTAAGCCATGGAGTAAAACGCTTTGTACTTCAAGTCATATTTCTATTTTGAAAATCCAAACTACCAATCCGAACGCTCAAGTTGTTCTCCATATTGAAATGTGCTTGGAGACCAAATTTTACATTTTTTTGGAATTTTTTACTATTTATTAAGCCACTTTGAAAATCGCTGATCCGGATGAACAGTAGCAAAATAGTAAAAAATTCTAGACCAATGGATTAGCGATTTTCAAAGTAGCTTAATAAATAGTAAAAAAATTTCAAAAAATGTAAAATTTGGTCTCCAAGCACATTTCAATATGGAGAACAACTTGAGTGATTCGGATCGGTAGTTTGAATTTTCAAAATTGAAATAATGAGACGTGGAGCACTAAGTCGTTTTACTCCATGGCTTAGCTAAGCCCAGCTCTCTCTCTCTCTATATATATATATATAGTTCATTTTTGGTATTATGGAGGTGTGCCCATACTATATTACTAGCAATAATTAGATTCAGCACTCTTAACAAAAATAAGAATAAAAAGATGGCATTATCAATTAATGCAATACTAATATTCTTGAAATAATCTTGCATAACACAGTCCAACTTACAATTATACCATTATTTATGCTACAACATTATGAATATGGGGTAAATATATATTCCGGCTGATTATATTATTCTGATGGGGTCGAATCTTTAATTTGAGGTTAAGGAATAAAGATCTAGCCTCTATTCATATATATTGGTTTAAATATTTTGTAAGCATGTAAACAGAACAAATTCAGAGCAAATAACACTAATATCAAACTTGTATCTATCTTTTATAAAACAAATACAAATATGGATAAAGATAGTAAATGGATGTCAAAATTAAAAATAAATTCGTCTTAAACAAATATGGATACAAAACAGATAATTCACGAATACATATTCAAATACAAGTACGAAACAAATAACTATCAGATAAATGAGTCATATGAACTTTAAGATACAAATATTAATTAAAAAATTAATAAAATTAAAAAAACCAAATAAAATCTCAAAAGCTATCTTAGAAGATTTTGTAGCTTTTATTATATATTTTAATCTATTTTACTCAAACTCGATGATATTCTTTTAAAAAATCTCTTCTTCCATCTTATTTTTTTTTAAAAGAATTATGAAATGCACCCAAATTCTTCATGTCTCCGGGAAAAAAAAATGCTTATGCCACCTTTTACGGCCCAGCATTTAGCCCAAAGCCCATTTTGGAGTTGCTCCGAAGCTCACCAACCAACGCGTTGACAAAAAAGAAAAGAAAAAGAAAGCAGCGCCACTGTGCCACGCGGTTCGGAGGATCCGTATCCTCTGCATTAACTAAAAAGGGAATCTTTTGGTTAATAAATTTCAACCGTCTGATTTAAACGGAGCTAATCCGGCTCGTGCCTATAATATAGGGGTCCTTTAATATCAGTGTAGATCTAGTTCGTACGAATTTTAAAATAGATCGGATGGTCAAGATGCATTAACTCAAAAGATTCCTTTTTGAGTTAAAGCAGATGATACGAATTCCGGTTCGGAGCTAGTGTCCAACGCATTAATCTTTGCTCGCCAACAAAGGATTAAAAGCTTAACGAGCGCTAAAGAACTGATTTTTTGTTGTCTTAATGCATGAGTGAAAGCTAAGAAAGTTAAAGGAAGGGATAGAGGTGCCTTAAGGTTCAGATAAATGATTAAGATCCGGGCAAAAAGAGGTTAAAGGAAGTGTTCTTAATCCGTGCTAAGGAACCGGTGTTCGGCAGGATTAAGCGACTAAGGAAGCTAAAGGAAGCGGATTAAGTTTTAAGGAGGCTTAATCCCTTGTTGCCGAACAACCCCGTACTTTAGAGGGTGTCAATGACATCTTTTTATTCGTTTATCTGACCCGTATTGTATCTGAAAAGACGGTTAAGGATAAGATTTTTTTTCTCATTAGCTTATTGGATACGGGTAAGGGTAATGATTTTAGATAATTTTTAAAAATAAAATTATATATATATATATATTTGTATGAAAATAATACATGAGACAATAAGGTTTTGTATTTTGCTAAATTTTCAGAATACAAATTAGTTGTATTCATTATTATTATTTTCTTTTTTTTTCTTGTTTTGAAAAATATTTTATTGAAAGAACAAATTGAAATGTCAATGGCATTTTTTTATGTGTTTACCGACTCGTACCGTATTCGAAAAAAGAAGTAAGAGTAAAGTTTTTTTTCCGTTATCATAACGGATACGGGTATGATAATGTGCACGATGTACTCACCCCTACTCGTACTCTCGGTAGAGGGCGGATGTACTCACATTATAGAATTCGCATCCTCTGAGATATCTCATATTGTGCGCGAATGACTTTAAAGGAGCCAAAACATAATTGTATTGGTTGTTGATTAATTACAACAAAAATATTTTTTGAGTTGAGCTTATTTTCCCTTAATTTTATTTTTAAATCGTGCTAAACAAAGAATTACTATCTGAACTTGTTTTATCCTGAAATAACTTTGCCCCTAATAATCTCAAAATGTTTGTAAATTAAATGTCTTTAATGTATACAAGTAGAGCGTCAGAATGTTTGTAATTGAACGTCTCTAATTTATACAAGTACATCTTTGAGTTAAGTTTTCATTATTGAAATTGATATTGCCCCAAATTCCATATCATCAGAACAATCCAAAAATATGTGAAATTCTTATTAACTGGCATTCAATTTTAGCTGAAAACTTACAAAAAGAAAAAGAAAAAGGAAGAGTGAGGCTATGGTATATGCGTATTTTACGCAGTGGCCCGCGTCACAAACTTATATTAATTTTTGTTTTCAAAGTCCAAACAATTGATCTGTACTGTTTAACATGATTTTCATATGGTACATGCAGACCAAATTTTATAATTTTATAATTATTTTACTATTTTTTGAAATAGGTAGAAAATCACTTGATTTGAAAATTATGGACCATCTAAAAACAATGATTTTCTATCTATCTAAAAAATAGTAAAAAATGTAATATTTATTCTCCAAGTATATTTTCATATGAAGATCATGTTTAATAGTACATATAGTCATATAGATTGTTTGAACTTAAAAATAGCAATATAGATTTATAGTATGAGTTGATCAGAAATATCAAGGTTCTAAATAGTGCGCTATAGTGTTTTTGGACCATAAAAGCTATGACGTTATTGCCGCTATAGCGCACTATTTCGCGCTATAGCTGCGCTATGTGGGCATAGCACTGTTTTTTCAACCGTTCCGCTATGACGCGATAAATATTATTTAAACCTTTGAGTAATATGCATATTACCATAGAACTGCATTGCGTGGATTCAAGTATAGTTCATATCTTTCCTACTAAGTTCGCATTTGTAACGAAGCTTGATATGTCACGGTTGGTATTAAGGGGCACATTCTTCAAATGAGTGGTATTGCAAAAGAACACATTTTCAACTGATTTTATAATTCAAGCATAACAGATTTCCAACTAAAGACATCACCTTTCTCAAGCATTTTAGAAACAACTGAAAGAATTCAGTGGACTAATTAAAACTATACAATTATAATGGAAATCTTCCTCTACTTAGGAGGATTGATAATGACAGCAGCCACAATTGATGTGGGACAACTCCTAAAGTGAATTGAAAATAACAGAGTGAATCTTCCAATGTTTTAAATGTAGCAAGCATGAATAATTAAATATAATAGAACATATTGTAAAGATAAAAGAGTTATCATGTAAATGACAGCACCCGCAGATTAATTATTATATTGGATAGTATTTAAAATTAAAGTAACAGACTAATTCTTAGCAAGTTTAAAATTAAATTAATTAAACTCGTACCTTATATCAAGTTCCTTACATTTTTCCACAACCTTTTGAACTGTCTTTATTGTGCTAGGAGTTGAGCTCAGATTCGAACAGAAGCGTCTCTACAAATCCAACATAATGAGGCTATGGTACTATGCATAGCACGGATGCATCGGTGCTACGGCTCAATATTTGAGTTTTCAAAATCCTAACGGTCGATCCAACCGTTCAACATGATTATAAAATGAATATGTACTTGCAAACCAAAATTTACATTTTTTCGAATTTTTTTACTAATTTTTTAAATAGATAGAAAATCACTATTTTATGCTATGTACTAGTGGAAATGTTCTGGTTTGATGGTATGCAAGGCCCCTTCATTGTGCGAGGTATATTTTCTTGTTTACAAGCTATAAATAGAGGCAAGCAGCAAGAGTTGCATCTTGATTTTTAATCTTCGTCAACTTTTCTTCTAGCTGTTTGTATAATTCATTTGCTCGATCCTTAAAATAGGAAAAAGAAATCAATAATATTATATACAGAAAGAGCATAATATGTAAGCACTTTGCACTACATGTGAGGCATGACCAAGTTTTATTAAAAGCAAAATGACAAAATATTTGTATCTTGATAGTGTTTACCAGACCCAATCTGCCAGAAAAAAATATAATTCCAAAATTAGTAGAGTATATTTGGTTAGATTGAGAATAGGCTATTCTTGATATTAGGCTATTCGGAATAGCCTATTCGGTGTTTGGTTGGGTTAAAATAACTAGAATAGTGAATCCAAACTTTTTGTCTTATTAGAATAGGCTATTCCTAAGAGTTTTGAGATTTGACTATTCTAATAAGACAAACAATAGTTATTTTTAATTTAGCTATTCTAGCTATTATTGTTTTACAACTAAACATACCCTAGAGAATAACAAAAATACATAGCATATAGATGAACAACTTTCTTAAGGTTTGTTAACTCATTGTTTATATATGATAGAAAGCAGGTTGATCATTAAATTATGTTTAATAAACTCGAGATATTTTAACGGTCACTAAAAGTTTTACAAAGATGGTCCAATTGGTAAAATATCCTGCACACCAGTTTTTTTCCTAGTAAACACTAATTAATTAATCAATATAGATAATGCATTATTAATTTCTTCAGAATGATGCTGTTATTTTATTCTATTGCAGTACCCATACTGAAAATAGAGATCCCCTATCGTACTATAATATTAATATTGCTTATTGCCTCTTAAAAATCAATGGGAAATTAAAAAAAATAAAAATAAACACAATGTGAAAACCATTCATAGCTAAAGCAGAGAGAGCGAAATTTTTAAAAATTTCCCATATTAACTCTCATAATCTTAATTTCTAAGTTAGCCGTGTCCCAAATCTCACACAATACCTATCTACAATCCCTAAGCTCTATTCCACAGAAGTTCTAGTAAATCTCTCAAAACCAAGATTTTTTTTTTTAAAAGACAAAATTTGAATGACAAGATTTCTTTAATTACCTATCTGCCATGTTATTGATACGTACTTTACAAAACTTATGTTATTGATGCAAATTAGATATGTACTTCTAAGCCAATATTTAAAACAAATTAAAATTAATATGTAATTATTAATGAGACACTTGAGTAGAGTTAAAATGCATTATTGGTTTTGTGCTCCAATTATGATTCAGATTCTTATTTTCTGTTTCAAAGTCCGAATAGTTGATCAAACCGCTCAACATGATATCTATATTAATTGGAGATCAAATTTTAATTTTTTTAGAGTTTTTTTATTATTTTTCTAAATAGGTACAAAATCACATATATTTGTCAAACCGGTTTTCAAATTAATTAGTCCCACATTGCCTATTTAATAGAAATCATATCTCTATGCACCTATAAAATGAATAAACCGATTCTCAAATTTTTTAGTCCCACATTACCTATTCAATACGAACCATTTCTTTACGCATCTATAAAATAACTAAACCTAAACCTCAATATTCACAATATATCCTCATGAAGTTGGAGAGAAGTAAAGCCTCGGTTGCTATTGTCATAATTTTGCTTTAAGGTATGTCGTGTTTCGGTGTTTTTTTTTTTCATTTATAATTGTCTATTTAATGTTTTTGTTTTTTCTTATTTTATTTTTCATTTATAATTCTCTATTAATGTTTTTCTTTAACATTTTTTTATAAAAGGTTCCATTTTTTTTAATTCTTCAAGACATTTATTTCAAGTTAAGCACTCACAAATAAAAATGAAATATGAACTAAATTTACTGTTCTTTTATCTTCTCCGATGAATTCAACATTAACAATTCTATAAAGACTTTAGTTAATACTGTTGAGCTAAACTAGGAAATTTGTGGACCTATGGTTTTGTTATGGCACATGGTAAGTTGAAAAGTTTTAGTATAATTTTAAATGTTTATTTGATCAGTATGTAATATGTTTGAAGGCATTGTACCTTATCTCAAATTGATTCCATCAAAATATTTCCGTTATGCCTTCCTATTGTACCTAGTACCATCACAAATTCAGTCCATTCAAATAATTCCATTAAATCTTGCTAAATATTTCATCTCAAATCAAACCCTTTGATATGAAAAGATTTATTTTTTCCTAATCGGTTCACGTTTAATTTGCTTAATCCTAATGCACAATTTTTAAATTGTATATATTGCAGAAATAATATAACCTATAACATCTCAATTTATCTCGGAGGGACATACTGATTGGATTCTGTGCTCCAATTATGGTTGGCAGAATTTTGATAAAGGTATGTTGTTTTAACAATCTCTGTGCGGGCCTGCATTTACTAATTGTTGGTTATCCAAAGGTTAAGAGTTTGATTCCCCTCATGACTTCGCAGTTTCTGCGAAACTTTTCAAAAAAATAAATTGGAAACTCATCAAAATATTTCCGCAGTTTGAATTGAATTGCAAAATCTAATTTCTTTGTTCTCCTGATATTATGTACACAACCTTATATTTTGTATTTTTTTTTTTTTTGGATGTAGCATGTCTCATAAACAATGTATACGGAAAAACATTAATAATTTCGTTAACGATGATGATATTATTGGGGGGGGGGGGGGGTGCGAAACAAGATTTAGAATCCACAACATTAATGCATGTCTATACTATTTGTGTTATTTATATGTTTCTCAAAATTTGAAATTTAATTTCTTTGTTCTTTCGATGTTATGTACACAATTTTTAGCATTTTTTTTTCAAAGTAGCATGTGTCGCAAATAGTGTTTACGGGATAAATTCATTAACAATGACGATATTTTGGCGGGAAAAAAAACAAAATTTAGAATCTACATCATTAATGAATGTCTATAATTTGTGTTATTTATATGTTTCTCAAAATTTGCTTTTGGTCATATGATAGTTCAATTTATAGCCAAACATATAGATTTGTTATAACATATGAAGTTACCAACAAAATTTAGATTCTAGTACTGTAAATTGCAACTTTGTGTAGCATTATTTGAAAATTTTCAAATATAATACCAGTTGTGCTGGATAATTATCAGTACATAATTAAAATCCGTATGACCGTATGTATATGAGAAGTACTGGTAAATTACAAGATATTAGAAGTGCATACTCTTTTTTAAAACTAGACCAGGCTTAAGAAATTTATTATATTTTCATTCATTTTTTTGCAAAATATTTGATACTTTTAAATGATCAATGATAGTTGTATATTAGACCTGGAAGCAACTGCAGCTAACAAATACTTTCTTCCTTTTTCTGTTGCAGCCAGACAGACTCAATTTATTTCAGCATGAGTGGTTTAGGAAAAAGAAGATTATTGTAAAACTACCAAAAGGTCAGTATATATACATTAATCTTAATTGAACAAAGAATGTAATAGGAGTACTAATTAATACCATATATGTACCCTAATAAGGAAATAAAAACATAAAACTATAACTGTATAACATATAAAAATATATATATATATATAGAGCTTGTAATGTTTGTTTGGTTATATATTGGACTGTGGGACATATCATTACTTCCATTAAATACTATTAATTTTAGTTCGTTATATCACTCTAGTCAACTGATAATGTGCTTTTGGTTAACTTATAATGCAAAGAAATGCTAAGCTGGTCAACTGATAATGCATTTTTCTCTGAGATGATTCGGTTTTAGTGGCCAAATTGCACTCAAATTATGGGTTAAATTAACAGTCAAGTTATCTCTAATTGTGTCCTAAGTAATAAATTTGAGTTCTCTTTTTGTTGATAAATTTTCATGGAAATTTTCATCTTATCTTTGTGAGAACAGATGTGAGAGCACCATGTCATAGCTGGTGCTGATTTGTTGGTAGTGCCCAGTCGCTTTGAGCCTGGTGGGTTCATTCAGCTTCTTGGGATGCAGCACGGCACAGTATGTATACTTTCAATTTTGTTATTTTTTCTTCCTTTTTGTTGACCTCCTTTTACAGTTTTTTTACTTCTTTTTAAACAAGAGATCGGTCTTAAACATTTTTCTGCCTGATATTAGTTGAAAAATGTTATTAACATGATCTTCGATTTTGACAGGATTTCACGCCAGTCCAGTTCATGCATGGGTGAAAAGATCACCCCTTGCGCTTTTGAGAAACACAGTGGCTCCCTAAGTAAAAACTGGAAACGCGCTGTAAAAATTGAGAAGACTATGGAATTATTAAACGAATGGGTACATATTTCATCAAAAAAATTATATATTTTTTATTTGGTTTGTAATTTATAATTTTATATCAGTAGAAGATGTGTCCTATTATTCAGGGCTCTGGAATAAGTCTGGTCAGGTGGGGATTTGGTTAGGTTGTATAGTTATCTTTCTGTTTTTTTTATCCAATGTATTGCTGCAATAAATTATTGTAATTAGTCTTGGATGTCTAATTTGCTGCAATAGATTTAGTATTGTACTCTAATTTGTGGTTTTATTAATGAGAAAGCTATAGATTATTGTAATGTTATTGATAACATATTTAGTACCTTTTTCCATCTGTAATTAATTATCTTTATTATTTGTTTATTTTTTGGACTCCATTGGGGCCTCCTTATCACCAATATTAACTATATCAAACATGTTTTAGATGGATTAATTAGATAGAGTTTTACTTCACATTCATATTTTTAAAGTTCAGACAACTAATTTAAACCGTTCAACATGATCTTCATATTAAAATGTGTTTAGATATCAAATTTTATATTATTTTTTAAAATTTATTTACCATCTTTTAGAAAAATAGATAATTCATTAAATTTTAAAAACAAAAATATGAATGCGTAGCAAAATATAAACCTTCATAAAGTACAACGGTCCAACTCTAAAATATCAATTCAATTTGTACATGTATAAAGTGACTAGTAACTACTTACTCGAGTAATAAAACAACATAATGGCCAATGAACCATAATTACTTGAAAATTTTCATTTAATCAGTTACAGAGCCGACCTTATAAAAATAAAATAAATCAATATATAGAGCGCTACTTTTTTAAAAATAAAAAAAATTGGGACCTCACAATCAATCTTCATCCTGGGTCCGGGTGTTCTGCGTCAGGTTCTCTGACAAGTGGGTCACAAGCTTCCTTTCGTCCCTTAAAAATAGACCGTTCTGTGTTGTGGGTCCCATCTGTCATTGATTCACAACAACAAATCTACTGTAAATTGTTTTTACAGTTCGATTTGGATAGGACATTGGAGTATTGGACTACAGGAGGGAGTGAGTTCGGAATTCAGATCCTCTGTGTTACTCGAGAAAATAAAGTGAGTCTCAGCCGGTGGATTTAAATTTACACGAATCTCAAAGCACAAATAATACTGCCCCCTCCAATCACCCGAATATCCACCGGCTGAGAGCTCATTTTATTTTCTCGAGTAACACAGAAGATACTGGTTCGTGAGTTCGCCTCTCTATATTCCAATCCACCTTAAAATCCCTTGAGCAAAACCTCGCAAAACCCTGCTTACAAATAAAAACTACAAAAGAAAATGACAACAATTTCATTTCACACCACCTCTCCCAATCCAATTACTTTCCAAATTCCTACTCGAACCAGTCTCTCCTTGTGCCAATTCCCACGGATTTCCACGCAATCCGCCACGTGGCACTCTGTGGCCCCACTCCGCGCGGTTAAACAGGACGAGCAAACACGGGCGGCAGCGCCAGTGAAGAACCGGAGGAGGCCAGACAAGAGGAAGGCCGGTGGTCGGAGGAGATTTCGCGACGTGGAGGAAGATGACGATGAGGATTATGATGTTGATGACGACATGGCTGCGCCTTTGCCCAAGCCGCCAGCTGGCTTCGTGCTCGACCCTGAAGGGAAGGTTCTCATGGTTTCCAATAAAAGACTAGTTTCAATCGTAAGTACTTAATATATGAATCCTAGGGTTTATCAGACTAGATGTAATTTACTAGTACTCAGCTTTCTAGTAATAAAATGGGCCTCAGAGCATTTTTTTCAAATAACAAAAAATAAAAAGCTGGTACTCAGCTCTATAAAGTGAGAAAGATATGCTGTGTATTTCAAAATAATGCTTCTTTGTATTAAGTTGTGATTGATCTTTACATCGAATGTACATCTGTAGATATAACCAATGTATGAATCTAATTTAGAGTCTAATTGCTATCTAAACCCTGGTTACAAGTTTAGTTAAGGGAAACCAGTGCACCTTTTCTGTGTGTAATACTGTAATTCTGGTATGAATGTTGCAACACCAGTAGAAGTAACTCCAGTATAATCTTGAATGGAAACCTCCAGTAGCCACGTATTGTCTAATAAGCTCTGATAAGCTTTCCAGTGCATATATATCTAAGACTGTTACTGTTGTACCAGCACCTGACCTGATCAGTGAAGTAAATAAAGCTATTATGCATTTTATTAGGTTATAGAATGTATAATTTATTCCATATACAACTGACAATTTATTTTCAGTACTAGATCATGTGTAAATTAATTTTCTTAGAACTTGGTGTTATAGCAACCAATATTGGGTTATTATGAGAATAGCAGAGTAATTACAAAAATTAGTTTTCACTGCAGGTTGATCCAATGAATAATTGGCCGTTAGAATGTGTAATTAGGCGAGTATTTAAAAGTTCGCAAGGACATGACTGCATGGTTCTCTGCCCAGTTGATATGTGAGTAAAGATAATCCTCCTTTTGAATATGTTATATTGTTATCCACTCTCCTGGTACAACTGAGAACTTTACCTAATATTATTACGATGGGTATACTTGCAATATTGTATAGAACTACATAATTCTTTTAGTACAAACCCTTGAATAGCCTCTTTAGGTAGGTGTCTGTATTAAATGGAAATACTTAAATCACTGGAGAATATTTTTGTCATTTTTTTTAAGGGTTGATACAAAAATAATAGTAACTGATGTGCTATTAAGGGCGTTATGCATTGAATTCTGAAGATAATTTTTTTTTCTCAGGCCAGTGTTGATCTTAAGGAGTGCTAATTTCAGTGGATGGACATCAGTACTTGCTCTCTTTCTCTCTCTTAGACACACACACACACATGCACACACATAGAGAAACACAAAATGGAATTAAAAACTTAATGTATCATGCTTTATGGCAGATAAGTGATGAAGAAATAAATGCGGTGCTTCCATCAGCAGAATATGCCCTTGCTAAAATCCATATGCATCTTGTAAATAGTGGGTAATTACTGTCATGCCCCTATTCATATCAAAACATTTCTCTTTTTCTTTTTTGGTTCTTAATTTGGTTACATGTCTTTTGGGATTCTGTATTAGTTTTTGCTTGACGGCCAGGGGAGGTTTTTGCTATGGTGAGGATGCTATATTTGATTTTAATACAGGTAATAAATAAATAAAAATTGACAAGAAGTGCAAGTGTGTCTACACAACTATTTTGTTAATCTTTTCTGTAATGGTAGATGGCGGTGACGCTCTAGATGGGATGTCTTCTGAAGGTGTAGAAGTTACTTGTTTCAATCATGTAAGATCCACTTTTTATTTATCGATTCATTTTTTTGTTGACGATTTGTTTTTATTAATTATTTATCTATTAGTTACATCAAATTAATGTGGTTTTCAGGATGGGAGCCACTACATGATTTACACACCATGCGATCCTGTTATATTTGTTGCTGTTAAGGTACCTCTTAAGCTTGCATTCATTAAAATTTTACATTTTATCCCTTTCTACTTTTATCTTGTAATATCTCATATTTTGAATTAGGGAATGGTTTAATTTGTAATATATTTTTTTTCTTTTTGTTCTTTCTGGGATAGATAACTTGAAAATTGTTCTTTTAGCTATGCTTAAACTCTAAATTACTTTTTTTTTTACTTTCTATGCAGGACAATGATGGTGTGCTAAAAATTGCAGATGATGTAAGTTGCCTAATTAATATTTACATCTCCCATTTGAATACTTTTATAATCTTTGGTTTTACATGGACATATTTTTCTAATGTACTGTGCAAAAATAGGATTTATTGGATGATCCAGCTGTAGTAGGCGCAGTCACTGAAGAAACTGAATTTAATGCTATGGTGGTATGTTACCTGCTTCTAGTCTGTTTTTACTACTTTGCCTTTGATTCCTTTACATCTATACATCTAGATTATTTGTACTTGTCCAGCAGCATTTGCATGTTTAGTCACATGATCCAGGCTAATCTGGTACAAATTATGATTGTTTTACGAGTGACGCTACGGTACTATGCATAGCGCAGATTGGTCCATACTATGGATCAATATCTTTGTTTTCAAGGTCCAAACTAGGGATCTAAATACGTGCCATGCCGTGCCGTGACTTGGGTCACCTGCCGTGCCGTGATCAAGTTAGATTTTTACGTGTCGTGCCGTGCCATGACCAAATTCGAAAAGATGGTTACGGCACGTTAGTCACACCTTGACCGAGGCACGCCATGACTGGTCACGTTTGGTCACATTTAACTATTTTATTTCATAATTTAAGTAAGTTTATTCAAGATTCACCATTCGATCAAGATCTAATGGTCCTAATTACACGTGACTCGCGTGACCACGTGCCGTGACATGCTAAATTTTCAAAAGATGTTCACGTCACACAAATGGTCACGGCACGTGACCTGCACACGTGTCGTGCCATGCCATGACGGAACCGTGACGTATCCGGTCATGCCGTGACTTTTTTAGATCCCTAGTCCAAACAGTCGATCTGAATTGTTCAACATGATCTCTATATGAAACTGTACTTGCAGACTAAATTTTACATTTTTTTCGAATTTTTGTACTATTTCTTTAGATAGGTTGAAAATCACTACTTTTGAATCGTTGAGAATCTTTCGATCATGTGATTTTCTATCTTATTAAAAAATAATCTAAAAAATGTAAAATTTGATCTACATGTACATTTTCATATGGAGATTATGTTAAATGGTTCAGATCGACTGTTTGGACTTTGCAAATGAAGATATTGATCCATAGTACGCACTAATATGTGCTATGCATAGTACCATAGCCTCACTCTTGTTTTACTGTATTTAACTGCATCTGAGTTCCAGTAAAAACACCCCTCAATATTTTGTTAATTGCCAATAGAGCCAACAGAAAACAAAACCTGAAACAATGTAAGAGTGAAATCAGCATAAAATAAACATGGGGACAACTTTATGAACCATTTTATCTGACTAATTAAAATATTCTTTGCAAATATTTCTATATTATCAGTTAATGCATATGAACTTGCTAACAAATTACCATATTATCCTTTTGAACCTATTGTAGGAGGAAGAGATTGAACTACGTGAATCTGTCATGGGAGAGAGAGACTGATGCTTTCTGGTATTGTGAAATATCACAATCTAGTCCTGACAAAACTACTGACCCATAATTGCATCTAGCTGTTATATCATGAAAGCAACTAAGGTTATTTGATCAAAAGAAAACCGTATGTAGTTGTGTTTACTCTGTTGATGATGCATGTTACTAGGCACAACAAATTTTGTACACTTTTGTGTTTTACAAAATTAAGAGAGGTGTTTGTCGCATAATCGTCTGATCTGTTGAACTGAAAGGAAATAAAACACACAAGTATTAATCCCATTTAGGTTCAAATTCTGGTTAATTTTGGCTGAAATGCGCATATTTTGGTCAATTCGGTTGATAATGGCAAGTTGAGTGATATTTCAAATTCAAAAGAAGATTTAAGGGGGAGATGAGATTCAAACCAAGATGGTCACAAAAAATGACAACAACATTGATTTACATAATTTTGTGATCAGAGTTCATTTCTTTTCTGTTCTTAATTTTTTTAATGAAATTTAGTACGAGTTAAAATAAAATAAAATCTTTTGTCAAATTGATTTGTTCCAAACTTCAGTGGTCAAGCCAGAACGGATTTGACAAGTTTGGTTTGTCGGGACCAAAAGCACCTCTTTTAAAACAGTATCAACAAATTGCATTTGAAGGGTTCAGACTCTTAGAGGGGAACATTATAGATCGGAGAACAATTTTTAAAATTGATAGTTGGCAGATTTTATTTGTGACTCTTTTGAATCAAATACATATACAGTGATAATGAAGAAATAAGATCGTAGTTTTTATCTGCAAATTTAAAAGTGGCTTTACAGTTCCGATTAGCAAATTTCCAACTCCTATTTATTAAAATTTGTAGTCTTGTATTATGTCTTCATTACTTTTGATTTTTGATTTTCATATTACTAAAGATAAAGATTAATACTGTGTACCTAATCATGTGATTTTGTCTTGTCACATAATACGAAATTTTTATGGGAAACAAGTTACGTGATATGTGTTGGTTATGTGACGTAACTCGCGCAACTTGTTCATCTGTGTATTGCTTTGATGTATTTCTCTTCGATAGAAATGATACAGGTACGTCACGCAAACTGACTTGATCAATGTTTTCTTATTTAAGTCTTAATTTTTGCGATCTTTTCAATTTTTTATTTTTTTTACATTTTTTCAATAAACTAAATAACAAAAATATATGTAAATATAAATATTTTATATTTACAAATATTGTTACTATCATAAGAGAGAATAACAAAAATGCAAATTTTCCAAGAAAAATTTAGTCATTTCGTTGCAAAGATGTCCATCAAAATTAATAAAAGTCGAACTGTAATTTGATATCCAAAGATTAATAAGAGCGTGGAGACCATGATTGTCATTATTAAAAGTTCAAGGGTATAATTGCACAATAAATAATATCAGAGGGGTGTGATTATATCACTCGCACTTCTCATTTTTCATTTTATTTATTGTTTTCTTTTTTAATAAATAAATAAATAGTACCCCAAGTAGAGGAGTTCTCGCGAGAGGAAAAGCAAAAGAAATCAAGAAACTGCTTGAAGCATTACATAATTTGAGTCGGTGAATTCTTCTCAAATTTTCATTTTTTCCATGCCAAATTTGTTTAAACTGTGTCTAACCATGAAACAACGCTTTAGTGTGCAACTATGGCTTTCTGAGTTTATTTTATCTCCATCTTTTTCAAAAGAGTGCGAACAAAAAATACAGTCCTTCACACAATCTCAAAATATCCCACTGGAGTTGCAAATTTGGTGTTTTTTAGTACCTTTTGTGAAATATTTTTGGCACCAAATCTGTTTGATTAAGACGAAATATAATTAAATACACGCACTCCTCAAGAGATTTTTTTTACTGGTTAATTCAAGATTCTAAGAAATTGATGGAATTCTACTGGCAAAGTCGGTTCGTAAACTCAAGTACTTGTTGTTCAGAGTATGTTATCTGATATAAGTTCAATTTTTTCAGGTACTTCAAGAAAGAAGTTTAGTGTGTGAAGAATTTGAAATTTTAAATTAAATGGGAAATGCTGTGGGATCACTAATATCAAGTTTTACAAAAGCTATCAGTGATCTATTTCGAGCACCATTAGACTTCCTCTCTGGTAAATCCTGCAGGTAATAGGGACTATATTGAAATATATTATTACTCTTTCTTTTCTTACTGTGTGATTTTTGCATGTTGAAATTTTAAAATGGAACCAACTATGTTACTGCTATACCAGTCTGGTTCAAAATAAAAATAAAAATAATAAATAACACCTCATATCAGCATAGTTGTACAGTCCTGTTATCTACTGCTCATCTAGTGAAATTTAGTGTACCAGTCTGTTATTTTTTATGTTTAAACAGATTTGCAATATCTTAATATTTCACCGAAGTTTACTAACTTCAATTATGTACCTGATATATTTTACCAGTTCAGTATGCGGATCGACATGGGATCTGATATGCTACATTGAGAATTTCTGCGTGGCAAATTTAATTAAGCTACTTGCTGTGCTAGTTCTTCTTTACATTGGTAACTTGCATTTTAATCAGTCTCATGTCATTTATATTTCAAAGGAACTTTTGCTTAATACCCTTCAAAGGCAATCTATTCAATTAAACCAATGATTACTACATTACTGTCAATGTTGGTACCAGTACATCTCACCTGACCCACAGGCTATAGTAAACTCCATTTTTTTTTGTATGCACATGTGTTTGTTATTATTTATCTTAATATAGTTTCCTTTTTCGTTTTTTTCTTTTTCTTTTTCATTAAATAAACTATCTAAAAGCAGTCACATTCAAATTTTATCCTGATTTTTTTAAATATTCATAATGCAGTGCTATTATTCCTCTACCTACTATACAAGATCGGCATATGCAAATGCATCGGTCGAGGTTTCAGCAGGATGTTACGTGCATGTGTTTCATCGTGCTTCTATGCAAGTGAATACACATGCATGTGCCTCTGGTACAAGATAAAACGAGTTCATCTAATAAGAGAAGAACAGAGACAGATTGAAATGGAGGATTATCTTTACTCAAGTTCAACCACTGAAGACGACATAGAAGAGGTACGATATGTCCATTTTGGAAGGACCTTTTCACAAAAGTTGAGGGATGATAGGAGGCAGCTTTACATGCAGAGGTCACTGAAGCCACGGTCCCACAGGATCAGAGTCGGGATCAGCAAGCATTCAATTGTCATGGATGAGAGAGAGCCGAGGCCTAGACATAGGCATGGCAGCTCTGTGCATAATATTAGGGTTACGCATACATCAAGATTTGTGCAGAAGGCACATGGGAGGAGGATCCACCATAGGAGATGGTGAGAAGTAATACTTGTTGAGTGTGTATAAATTTATGATTTAAGATGTAGTTTTTTTTTTCCTGTACAAAAGTGGCGGTACATAAAATGGAAAAAATTTGGGTGTTCTGTGTTAAAATAGTTTGGATTTATTTAGCACTATTACATGATTTTGATTAGTGCAATTTGCTAAAAGTATAACACTGCAATATATGTAAGCTTATATTCAGGGAAAAATCTCCAAAGAGAAAAAAAAATAATAAAAATAACCAAGAGAGATCATAACCATAAGCAAACGATACACAAGTAAAATAAAACAAGCAAAACACAAAAAAAAAAAAAATCACAGCCTGTTGGATTCAAAGTGATGTGCTCCAAATCTCTCATATTTACAACCTACTTATCTCCCTCCAATTATATATCGAACTTGAAAGCAGAGATAATTATTACTTCTAATTTTTTTTCTTTCATGTGAACTTAGGAGGAACGAATGTTACGAGTACGTGAAATCCAAACTCCAAACACCAAAAATAAAAATGCGAATGAAACCACCCAGTACCGGGTTGGCCCGTACTTTGCTCTTGGTACTACCTGTCATGTGTTTATGTAAACTTTGTCAGAAAAAAGAAGTTGCTTTTCAAACCTGGAAGAGATAGTATTCCTGATAATAAACTCCAAAAGGTTATTACTTCAGTCTGGTAGATCTACATATTTGTTAGCTTAGTAAAAATGTGTTGTGGAAAAAAGAGGTGCACTTACGAATCGAAGAAAGATTACAAGGGTCAAACTGCATAATACGCCAAGAAGTAGGTGTACTCCAATAACAGCACCTGTCTGTACATGAACATATAATAGGTATTTAGGCCTAATCATAGTTGCAAAAGAAATAGTGTACCCCAAATAACTAAAATATTGGCTTGAAGTTAACATACCATACTATGTACAAATCAAATGACAAAATGAAGAACCAGTAGTTTAGTACTGCCATGCTACTGGTACAGTTCACGATCAAAATTGTAGACTTTGGTGCTAGCTTTAACCCAACAAGACAAGTTGCTCTTGTAATTACTGTATTATTTCATCCCCGCAATATTACATTTACTTTCAAGGGCAATTTGGTCATCTACCCAAATTTTCTGAAATATTTATCAAGATGCTTCAATTACCTTGATATTTCATGCCCTCCAACTTTTAAACGTTTCATAATAAAAATCTAAAACTCAAATAGAAAAAAACACTAGATATTTCCATATCACTTTATCTACTGCACTGTAACATTGTATCATTCAGTTTTATTTTGATGGGCACAAGAGCATGAAAATCTTAGTGCATACAGACCTATTGGTGCTTATTGAAGTAAAATCAGATATGCCTATCTTTTATATGATACATAGAAAAAGTAACATAGATCATATTTGAACGGTTTTATACCTTAATTCGGTTTTATACATTAATTAAGGCACGTAAAATAAGAGGTTCTTGAACTCTCCTCATTAATCAAAAGTCTCCTTAACATTATTCTTTATTACAATACAGTTATTTTGAACGATAGAGATGTTGTGAGGCCTTTTCGGCAATTTTAACTCTAAAAAGAGCAAGATAATTATAATAAGGGATGGGCTATGGTGAGCTATAGAGTAAAACAAGTTTTTACTCCACACCTCATTATTTCCATTTTGAAAATCCAAACAACCGATCCGAACCGTTCAACATGATCTCCATATTGAAATGTGCTTGGAGACCAAATTTTACATTTTTTGGAATTTTTTACTATATATTAAACCACTTTGAAAATCGCTGATCCATTGGTCCAGAATTTTTTACTGTTTTGCTACTGTTCACCCGGATCAGCGATTTTCAAAGTGGCTTAATAAATAGTAAAAAAATTCCAAAAAATGTAAAATTTGGTCTCCAAGGACATTTCAATATGGAGAACAACTTGAACGGTTCGGATCGGTTGTTTGGATTTTCAAGATGGAAATATGGCGTGAAGTACAAACTCGTTTTACTCCATAGCTCACCATAGCCCATCCCATTATAATAAACTATCTATTGCATACAATACAATGTCCTGCAAACCAAGAATAAAAGAAAAATAAAAGTTTAGAAAATTCAAAAAGGAAGAAGAGACAAACCTTAGTAACATGAGGAGCAATAAGCCATGCTAGAATAGTCAAAATGAGTCCCATGGCAACAAATGCTCCCGTCCCCTCCAGTCCCCGTCTCATATTTTCTCTCGCATCCCATCCAGGCCCGTCCCTCCAGTGCTCTCCATTATTTACATTTTCACCATTGCTGGGGCTACTCACATGCAACTCATCTTGCCCCTGAGAAACAACAACTACCGAACTAGAGTTACGCGGGTTGAACCAAGCTGAGATTTCACTGAGCCTCTGCCGCCTTATACCTGCCACCGCATCCGGGTCTACGCCTGTATTCCCATTCTCAACCCGTAAATGGGTCAACCCACCTGTGATTATACTTGTGCGTAACTCATCATAGTCTTTTAGAGAAGCCAGAACCTTTTTGAAATCTGCCATCCTAACATTTTTCGCAACCGTCCCGCATATTTCACAAATTGTAGATCCATGGCTGATGAACCATTTTAGAGCACACGCGTAGTGAGCGAGGGAGAGTTCGTTCTTGCAAGAGCAACCTAGATATGTTAAAGAATCCTCTAGGCATGTGGGGCCTGACTCAATGTCACTTTCGCTGCATACAAAGATCTCCCCATCTGGGCTCACAAGCTTGACAAAGGAGGTATCTTTAGTTGCGCATTTTTCATTCGAAATAGAGTTTGAGTTTGAATTTGGATTTAAGTTTTGAATTTCAGGTTGTTCTCGCAAAGGGGGAATGATGCCTAGAAAGGCTAAGGCTGATTCACCTCGTAAATCAGACTCAGTGCAGTGACAGACCCGGCACAGGGGCTGACCCGCATCACTATCTGTGCTGGAACTGGACAAGCGTGCGGGGCCCAGACTCTGACTATGAACTGGTGAGGATGAGCCCGTGGTACTTTTGGAGGTGATGACATCAGCATTTGGTTCTGTCTTTTCTTCTTCCTTCACTCCCATCACCAAATAGAGAATTTATTACTTCCTAAGGCATTAAAAGTGTAGTAATTTTGAAATTCGTATCATAATCTCATAAAAATATTTCTACTTCAGGTATATTCTAGAGGAATGAGACCGATATTTTACACTCAGATATGACATATTCTAAATCCAATAGAATGGAGACACAAAACTGCATCTAATTCCCTCCAAAAGTTATCAAATGTCGAAATTGGTGATTGTGAAACTGGAGTTTCAATTTTGCACAAAATTGAAGATCAATTAAGGTTATTTTGTTGATCTACGATGGAAAAAGTAACTTCTACTAGCTTTAATTGCCCCCCCCCCCCCCCCCCCCCCCCCCCCCCCCGAGTTTTAACCAAATATAAAAAATTGATGACAAATTCATCCAAGTTAATGATAAATTAGAAGAGCAATTGAGTGTTAGTACAACACAGCACAAGGTTGTCACTTTTAGCAAAATTTTCACACCAGTGCACAATTTATCCCTAAATCCAGTACAAAATTGAAATAAAAGACCACATTTACCCCAGTTACCATGCAATCGCCACAATAAAATCCAAATCAGCCATCACACTAAAATATTACTAATATAAGGCTACAGAGAAAGCCAACCATTCGTCACAGCAATCAACCACCTAAATCGAAAGATCATCAATTGGAGTTATTCAACAACTAGACAAGATCAACACGCAATTACAGTCTCGAACGCACATTCAACTCAAATTAATCCGAAAAAAGCAAACTTTTAACTAATATCAGATGAAATTACAAGATCTTTGTTTCAATTTTGATGTTTCGGTTCATCTATACGCAACTGGCTTCAATAAGAGAGAAAAAAAAACCCAATTTTAAACCAAACTTACCTTTTCGAGCTGCTTAGAGCTTAAGCCATGAGAACTCTCTCCAAATGGCGACAAATCGAGAGAGGGAGATGTCTCGAATTCTCTGGTGAAGATGACACAGTGGGATATGAAGGTAGCACTGTGCGCGAAAATGGGGAGAACAAAAAAAAAAGAGAGAGAGAGGAAATTAACTGGAGAGTATCTGTCGCATGAAACTGCTCCACAGAAAGAAAATAAAACCGTATATATTCTCCATTTCTTGATCTCAACTGCTCTCCAGTTCATTTTATTATGGAGTTGGAGAAACCCATTATGGCAGTTCCTCTAACAGCTATAAACAAATATTTAGAAAGATTTGGTTACAGGTTTTTTTAACGATGAGATTCAGTTACAATAATTGTATTTTATTTTATATTGAATGTGTGTTGTATAACAGGATTCTGGTACCGAATAATTGATGGTATAATATACATAATCATCAAAATTATAAATTCAAATTATGACAATGATGCCACATTTAGAACGCTAAATTGGTAGCCAAAACTGATTATTTGGTTGCATGATCCACATACTTATTGAAATTTTAGTTCAAATTATGAACTATGATGCTTAGGGTTGTTAAGATTTGTTATAATTTCTTGTAAATTATATTATTATTGTATATATTATATCTTACAGTAGGTATATAACTTATTTTTTAATTAATGAATGTACTATGGATACATGTACATATATTGTTAAGGACAATACATTATATGTAATTTTTTTTTTTTAAAAGAGGCAACAAGGCCCATTTCATTGCTGAAATAGATAATTACACAGAGTATGTTGAAACAGGGAAACATTATATGTAATTTTAATTAATTGATCCCCTAATTAATAACTTTGTTGTACTCCGTCCATCGGTCCATATGATGAACGTTAGCTGTTTGTGAGAAAAAAAAAAAAATTATTTTGGAAAGACACGTTATTATCCTTTTGATTAGGGTATAAAATCATGGAGAATTTATTATACAAGGATGGTTGAGGTTGCTAATGGTAATTTTAAATATCAAAATACTAACGCATTTAGGAAAACCAGTGTGATTGAACTTTTTATAAATAATAATTCACGAGACATATCCAACTATTTTATTTATCTAATACATGCATATGTATTGACATGTGAAAGAGAAAGATTATGCAAACAAAAAAAAGTTCTTTTTTTTTATGTAAGAATGCGGTCAAATCATTCAATTTTAAATATTTAGAAGAAATTTCTTATTTGATTTCAAACCTGGACCTCTGATCATATGGAAGATATTGTTATAATCACTGGATCAAAGTTTGATTCAAATATTAGAATATCTTCATTCTTATATTAAGCACATAAATATCCTGATCAGTCAACGGCTTTGATTAAAAAATAAAATTTCGAATTGAATATCAGCCCTCCAATCAAATATTTTGATTATATACATCTTTTTTATGTTTTTTTATTTGTAGAAGTCTAAATTTATTTAGACACGTACTCTTCACATGCAAATTGTATCATCTTTCTTATTGGTCATGAGTTCTTTCTATTTTTTTAATGTCATTTAAGGAATTTTTGAATTAATTGATAAATGATTTGTCATGTCTTTATTTCTTTCTATTTCTATTTTTTATATCATTTAATATGGCATTTTGTTTGAGATTTTTTTATGAAAGTATGTCAAAAAAATCAAAAAAATTATATGTCATTTAAGGAATGTTATTTATGTGTAGATGTCATTAATATGTCATTTAAGATACGTTATTTGTTATTTAGTCTAATTTTTTTATGAAAATATGTTATTTTGTATGAGTTTTTTTGTTCTCTTATAATATGTTTCCGTTGCAATGCCGGAGCACAATACTATTTTAAAATTATGGAAGGTACACTCAAATTGTAAAAGACAATTACTTAGTTTATTATAGATGTTCGCCTCCAATCACAATTAGGGACATTTATACTTTTGGTACTAATACGGTATGTATTTTTCATTCCTTCTGAAACAATAAATTAGTAATTATACTTCATACTTCTCTAAAAATATATCTTTAATTAGCATCCCTAGCTAATCTATCTGCATTGATATTATGTATGAACGAAAAAAAATTAAATTATGATCAAGAACATGATTCTTGATGTGATTCTTGTTAGTATGCTTTTTGATGCTATTGAATTTAAGTTTGAGTGAGGCTACGGTGCTATGCATAACACGGATTGGTCCGTGTTACGGCTCAATATTTGAGTTTTCAAAATCCTAATGGTCGATCCGAACCGTTCAACATGATTATAAAATGAATATGTACTTGCAAATCAAATTTTACATTTTTTTGAATTTTTTTATTATTTTTTTAGATAGGTAGAAAATCACTGTTTTTGGATGGTTCATAATTTTCAGATCAAGTGATTTTCTACCTATCTAAAAAAATAGTACAAAAAATCAAAAAAATGTAAAATTTGGTTTGCAAGTACATATTCATTTTATAATCATGTGAACGGTTCGGATCGACCGTTAAGATTTTGAAAACTCAAATATTGAGCCCAAACCGTGCTATGCATAGTACCGTAGCCTCACAAGTTTTATATTCCCGTGATTGAACTTAAGTTCCATAAACTTTTAACAGCGAATGAAAAAGGCTGGTCAATGATCAATCATATAATATAATCAGTATTATTAAGTTGAGATATATTTGATCCGGAGTCTAGACACCGAGATTTATTGCTACACTTTGAATTTAACTGGATTCCTCCAGTCATAACCACCGGAGACTATCCCAATAGAACTTGCATTCTGACACTTTCTGGTGTGTTTTTTAGTGTTACATGTGAATAGCGTGCACTTCTTTCTTCGGATAAATTTTGGTTTCGGTTTGTCCGATGATGCTTTTATATATGTTTGAAGCATAGATTAGATTAAAAATAACAAGTAGGAATGTAGGATAGTATCAAATATATATAAAGCTGAGAAAATATCCTCAGTTTCTGTTAAAAATCTGTATGAAAACTAATAGTCTGTATGAAAATGTACAGTAAAGACTAAAAACTAAAAAGTATCTCTGAAATTATATAATTTATTTAAATAAGAGATTCGGCCTGTTAAAGTGAATAGAAAATATATTTAAAAAAAATATTATAGTATCTCATTTATTTCACTGATTTATTTCGGATGTCTAAAATTCACAGATTCATTGTTTTGTTATGTTCGAAATTTGTATCCTCATATTATTTGTCTACTCTCTATATATCAATAATTGTATATTTAAACTCTATAAAGATTTATGATATCATATTATATATGGTAGTCCAAAATGATGTGAAAATATTAACATAAATATTTAATAAAAGGGAATGAAAAGGATATCAAATAATTCTTTTTTATCTTCTATTGCCTGTATATGTGTAGAAATGCGCCATTTTATGCTGTGTAAGAATGGGACTTGTTAGATTTTGAATGGCTTACGGAAATCCAGTACAGGCGGGTGGTACATCACTCGTTACGCCTATACCTCTTCATACCAAGCCACAGAGAATCTGGACAATAGAAGTCCCTTGAAAACAGGATCAAGGAATAATAAATGCCAATTCTACTAATTCAACTCCTGAAGGACAACTTACCACAAGAGATCTTATAAATCATTCGCACTAACTTGTTGTCGACTCTTTGACTTTCCAGTGTTCTCCCCACTGTCACTTGCTGTGCCTTACTTTCTCTTTCTAGCATCCGTTGAATCGATAGGGGGAAAACCTTAACAAATAAAGATTCATCGAATCATCGATTGATCTGGATTTAACACCAGTTACGAGGTTTTGATTATCACAGAGAATCCGTACTCCTCACATCTATCTTCGAAGAAGTCAAAATTTGAAAAGGGCTGACTAATCCTTCCCTTCTTGCGATTTCGAGTTGGATTTCAGGTTATTAGAGGTAAAGATCTCTTGTTTGTTTCTTGTAAGATTTACCGTTTGGTAATTCTAGTGTTTTTCTCTTGATATCTGTCGTTTACGTTACTATTGTCCTTTTCTGTTCAATAAGGCAAGAATTATGATTTGACATGGCCTCCATTCGCGTCTGATCTGATGTTTTGTGTGTTAGATCTTTTACAAACTAAAGGTCTTAGGTTCTGTTCTGGCATTTCTTTTTTCTTTGATCTTAATCAGATCGTCTACATGCTTCTGTCTTAGAAATTGCGTTCTATATGTTTTTTTTTTCCAGATTTTTCTTGATTCTTGATTTTTAATTTCTCTCGTTTACATCACTTCAATAATTTCATTATTCTCGAAGCACTCAATCTAGGCCTTATGCAGGATTATGCTCCTATATTAGGTTTAATTACACAGTTATTCGCAAAAAAATTCTATTAAACGATAATTTAGGATTTCATTATTGTATTCTGAATTAATATAGGTTTTTATTATCAAGCACACGCTAGTCTGAGATGTAAAGTATGAAAAGGAAAGAAAACAACAGGCGGATCCATTGATACTGTTTCACTTGTATTTTCTGTTTACACTTTTAAAATCAGATAATACTCAGAAGAATTGCGAGAAATGGCATCTGACAAGCGGGGCCCAAGAAATGATACCAGGAAGAGCTCTTCGTATTGCTCTGGTATCACCATTGTATTATTTGTTGCTTTCTGTTTGATCGGGGTATGGATGATGACATCAGCAACTGTGGTCCCAGTGGAGTTCTCTCTAGCAGATAGCAACAGATCAGAAAATAGAGATAATAATCTGCCAGCAGATTCGGGTCCGGATCTATCTGAGGGCAATTCTGGTAATAAACCTGAAGAATTGAAAGAGAATCCTGTGCAGAGGATAGAAGAGAAACCGAATCGGAATGAGGAGGGGAGTAACAATAAAGACCTTACTTCAGTTCCAGAAAATGGCTCTGAGAAAACAATGGAAAGAATAAATGATGAGCTGGACTCTGAAAATACCGGAAAAGATGAAAATTCCCAAAAAGTAGAAGAAAATTATTTGCTAGATGGATCTGATAGTATTACAATCAATGGTACTGAAGAGAACTTCGAAAAAATGAATGATAACCCAGAATCAGAAAATACTGAGAAGGAGAAAAAATCACAAGAAGCTGGGCAAAAAATGATAGAAAATCTGCCAGACGGGGCCCAGGCGGAGCTCTTGAATGAGACAAGTACACAAACCAGTTCATGGTTAACCCAAGATACTGAATCAAAGAATGAGAAGGAAAAGATTCAAAACTCAAATCCTAATTCTCTATCTATCCCAGATAAAAAATTTAGTCATAGCTGGAAATTATGTAATGTCACAGCTGGGGCCGATTACATACCATGTCTTGACAATGTAAAGGCGATAAAGAAGCTTCGAAGTACAAAACATTATGAGCATAGAGAGAGGCATTGTCCTGAATTGGGTCCCATTTGTCTGGTACCACTTCCAAACGGGTATAAAAGCCCAATAAAGTGGCCAATTAGCAGGGATAAGGTACATTTATCAATGTGGATGTATTTCTTTTTAATCAAAGATAGGGTGAACTTTAAGTTCACCAAAGGGGTTTGTGAGTTTAACCTCGAAAACAGTCCGATTGGCTTGAAATGACAAATTCAAATTGTTGATCTTGATCTACTTCATGAGTCATGCATTGGAGTTCGAAATTTATCATTTTTCGAGTTTGTTTGCACAAGATCAAGAGGTAAAAAAACTGTTGAAAACTGAATGCACCAAAAGGATTTTCAACCTTCATTTTTTTAACCTCTTAATCATCTACATAATGAACAGAAAATTAAAGAAAATTGGAGTGTAAATGTAGGCTCGTGAAGTAGATAGATTGTTAAAACTCATTGTTTGAATCTGAACCGAAAATTTCTGTGGTTATGCCCATGAACCACATTATTGAGCTTAAGTTCACTCTAGCTTTACTCATTTTCATTTATAATGTGCTTTTGCTGGATATAATTGTCGAGTTATTCATTTTGTTGGTTTTTTTGTGTCAGATATGGTACAATAATGTACCCCACACCCAGCTAGTACAGTATAAAGGACACCAGAACTGGATAAAGGTCTCTGGTGAATACCTCACCTTTCCTGGTGGTGGGACACAATTCAAGCATGGCGTCTCACACTACATTGAAGTCATTCAAGCAGTATATTCCTCAAATTTCTGCCCTTGCAAAATTATATTTTATAGTTTCTCTCCTTTTCTTAGTTTTTGGATCAAGAGTATTAAAAATAAGCATGACAAGAAGACTACCATCTCAAAGATCCTAAAATAAATGAATACAGGAGTCGAATTACTGGTACATAACTTTCTTCATCCATGTTTCTGTACTTACTAGCTACTGCCTTCACCTAGTTAAAATGGTTATCTGGTACCAAATTCTGTGGTAATAATATCATAACATTAAACTGATCCAAATGTAACTGGGATGTGTATGTGTTAAAGAAAACCTGTGAGAGCACTTAATTGGTTAGATTAAAAATAAATACCCAATGGATTTCATGTACAGATGTGGATGCTGAAGAAGTCTAACATAGAAAACAACAGAACATAGAACTGATAATATCACAAACAATTCTAGGCGTATTCAACGCAAGCAATATGTTATTCTTTGCTGATGAAATTTATTTTCTCTGTATAGTCACACAGTGACATTGCATGGGGAAAGAGAACGCGGGTAATTCTGGATGTGGGATGTGGAGTTGCGAGCTTTGGAGGCTACTTATTCGACAAAGATGTTCTTACAATGTCGTTTGCACCAAAGGATGAGCATGAGGCACAGGTACAGTTTGCTCTTGAAAGAGGCATACCGGCGATCTCAGCTGTAATGGGTACCAAGAGGCTTCCATTCCCTAGTGCTGTTTTTGATGCTATACACTGTGCCAGGTGCCGAGTGCCATGGCATATTGAAGGTTATCTTACTTTTTTATTTTTTTGTTCATTTCCATAACATTGGCTGCTTATGTTTTTATACTTGTACAACAAAGGTTTTTTGTGTTGTTCTAATGATGGTTCTCTGCTCCAACTTACATTGGTTTTATGCATTCCAGGTCATTTTTTACTTTTCTCTGTAGTGAATTATTCTTTCAATATTCCATTTCCTTTTGGTGCATGGGATGACTAGTTAATCTTTGAATTATGTGCAGAATGCATGGGTATCCAATATAGACATAATGTAGGGTTTTTTTTTTACTATTTTTTTGCAAAGTTGCATTTGTTTTCTGGCATTTTGGATTTTTTTTATGTTTCTCCAGTTGTTGTATACGTATTTCTCATATTTACATGAATTAATCACTCCGTTTTGAATGTTTTTGAGTCCTAAGAACTCGTATTTTCTTGCAATTAAATTGATAATCTTTTATGTAACTTTTATGTAATAATTGCTTGAGCAGGTGGTAAACTTCTGTTGGAGTTGAACAGGTTGTTACGTCCAGGTGGCTATTTTGTCTGGTCTGCTACTCCGGTTTATCAGAAGCTTCAAGAAGATGTCGCAATATGGGAATGTACTAACATTTTTTCCTTTCTCTTTTGTCATGTTTACTTCACCATTATGTCACTAAAAGTGCTCGTGATTCTTAATTACATAGGCTGTTCTTTTTAAAAGTTATAAAAAGTTCCCAAAAAATATAAAATTAGACATCACCATTATGTCACTAAAAGTGTTCGTTATTCTTAATTACATAGGGCTGTTCTTTGGAAAGAAGAAAAGGTTGCCATTGATAAAAAGCTACATATTTAACTTCTAATATATTTACTTGAGGAGGGTTCAAATGCCTCCATTTTTCATGCCTCCACCATGCCTCCACTTTTAAAAACTTTAATAACTCAAAATTTAAAACTTAAAAGTCAAAATAAAACCGTTGGATATGATCTACATCATTTTATTTATGTGCTCATAAAAAATTATCACATTTTAATTTTGTTTTTATGTGAATCAATAAGTTGAAAAATCAACGTATAGAAATTATCCACATTAGTATATTTTTTACAAGCTCTTGATGACAACCAAAACAAAATTGAAATGTCATAATTTTTTACACGTGCATAGATAAAATGATGTATATCATATCTAACGGTTTTATTTTGACTTTTAAGTTTTAAATTTTGAGTTATTAAAGTTTTTAAAAATGGAGGCATGAAAAATGGAGGCATTTGAACCCTCCTCTATTTACTTTTACATTTTTCTAATTGGGCAGCAATGTCAGCCTTGACAAAGTCAATGTGCTGGAAAATGGTGAGTAGAACCAAAGACAAGGTGAATGGAGTTGGGCTTGCCATTTTTCAGAAGCCGAGTGATAACAGTTGCTACGAGACAAGAATGGCTACGGATCCACCACTTTGTGAAGATACCGATGACCGAGATGCATCTGGGTACATGCTTCTTTTCTAAAGGACATTTAAACTTATTGAACTGTCATCTAATATACATGCTCCGGTTACTTGAATTTCTATCTGTTGATACTTTTGTGATGGCACTTACTGTCTGGCACGTCCTGGTACTGTTTATGGCTGGTTTAGTATTCTAGTTTTGTATTTAAGTTAAGAAAACAGGAAAACAGTAATATTGATTTTGTTGAAGTAATGTTTTATCTGTGCAAATGTGGAAAGCCACATCTCTTCTCATAAACATAGCTTCTTATTCTAAATTTATAACACGCAGGAATGTACCATTGCAAACATGCATGCACAAAGTGCCTGTAGACCCCACCGTGCATGGAGCACAATGGCCACAGGAGTGGCCGCAGAGGCTGGTGGAGGTGCCATATTGGCTTAAGAAGTCATCCAAAATTGGTGTCTATGGAAAACAAGCTTCAGACGATTTTCAAACAGACTATGAGCACTGGAAACGGGTTGTCTCAAAGAGTTATCTAAATGGCCTGGGAATTGATTGGTCAACTGTCCGTAATGTCATGGACATGAGAGCTGTTTATGGAGGGTAAGCAATTTACTTTATTTTTTTTTGGAAGATTTGCAGAAAAGTTCCTTTGTTTCCTAGAAATTGCAGAAAAGGACCATTAGGGATTTTGGCAATCTTTCCGCTATAAGCATGTGGTGAAGTGTGATGGAATGGCAAAACTGGTCCTAATAGATATAATAAACCCATTATCTCGATTTCTCATTGCATAATCTCAGAAGGATATAGACACATAAAAAGGTCCTGTAAATCTTTTCATAGGTTTGTAGGGAATATGGTGGCTAAAAATGAACTAAAGTTAGCAGAAACCTATTCAGATTACTTTTAACTCCAAAAAACTGATGTAGATGCCACATTCACAATTAATATTTTTCTTTATTGTCTTTCACAGATTTGCGGCGGCGCTACGGGAAATGCAAGTGTGGGTGATGAATGTGGTAACAACCGACTCGCCAGACACATTACCTATCATATATGAACGGGGTTTGTTCGGCTTATATCACGACTGGTGTGAGTCCTTCAGCACTTACCCTCGAACCTATGATCTGCTTCATGCTGACCAACTTTTCTCCCAGCTCAAATCCAGGTAAAGCTTATTCTGAATTGAACAACTAAAATTAGGGTTTTTCTGTAAATTTTGCAAAAAGGCAAAATGCAAACACTATGTGACTACTCTGACATATTAGGTATTTAATATCAAATATGAACTCAATTAACTTCATGGGCACTTTAGCCCTTTTATGTGGACATTACTAGTCATTTAGATCTATATAAATTTAATCTGCTTATATATCTCAGAAGTCTTGTTATGTCCTCAATTTTGTACAAATTTACCGAGTATTACATGAGCGGTGAGTGGTTCGTTGTACATCTGCTATTCTAATTTTCCCATTGGTTGCTTGCAAGTAAACTTAAGGTTAGTGGTAATCTGAGAATGTTGTGTATTTTGCAAATACCATGTTAGTTATTCTAATTGACAAATATGGCAAAAGCTTGCACAAGCTACCGTTACCCTTTTTATTGCAAATTATTAGCAGAGAAAGTAATTGGTGATTTGTTTCCTTCTTGTAGGTGTGGTCTGTTGCCAGTTTTTGCTGAAGTGGATCGGATCCTGCGGCCCGAGGGTAAGCTGATTGTGAGGGACAAAGCAGAGACGATTAGCGAACTGGGGGCAATGGCGAGATCCTTAAACTGGGAGGTCCGCATGACCTACACCAAGGACAATGAAGGCTTGCTTTGTGTTCAAAAAACCCTATGGCGACCCACAGAATTTGAAGCAAACATGTAATTCTTTTGGTATTGATTTTTTAGTGATCATAAAAGATATGTTAGATTTAGGTTATTAGACGAACATTTGACTTGGTTATTGATTTTATAGGTGTCATTAAAGGTTGTTAGATTCAGGTTAGATTCAATTTTTTTAACAGAATTTTATGTTGCTTTTGCTGTCTTTCTCAATTGAGAAAACATTCTTGTTGCGTTAATATTTTGAATTCATTTTGAACTATAAGAACGGAGATGTTATTTTTTCTGTCTCTGTGATTTTTATTTGGTCTCTCGATGACCAAATTTTCACCTGCCTACCCCACTTTATTTATTAAAAATACTCTAAAACGATTGGCTTATTTTTGCTTGTAATTTGGTCAATAAAAAGTTTGTGCTCTATTTATTTGATTAGGTTCTTTATGCCTGGTGCATAATTACTTGCTGAACTGTCCGAGTTTGTAGATATGAAACAGTTTTATTTCTGCATCTCATGTCACAGTAACTATATAGATTGTCGTATGCAGCTACAAAATTTCCTTGTGAGCAGAATATTTGACGATGTTCTATGATTTGCATTTACTTGACAAAATGGCATCTATATGTTTTTCTTTTTCTTTTTTGTCAAGGAAGATAGATATGTGAGAAATTCTTCTGAGGATTCTTTGTTAAGATGACTCCACATCAATTCCCACACTTCCTATGGCTAATTGTGCCTTTTTCTCCAATGTCCGAATAATTGAAGTTAAACGTACGATCGATTAAAGTAAAGATCACCTATTAAAATATCTAACAGCTCAGTTAAATATAAAACAATTATAAGATCCATACGAAAAGGAGCATGCACTTGTTCGGGTCAGTTAAATATAAAACAAATTGTTCGGGTCAGTTAAAATATCTAACAGCTCAGTTAAATATAAAACAAATTGATCGAGGTTATGATAATATGCATATTAGAGGTGTTATCGGGTCGGGTTGGGTCAGGACACTATTATATTTGGACCGTACTCTAAAAGTGTTTGGGTTCGAATTTCGATTCTTATACTTATTTATTTCAAATCAGGTCGGATCCGGATTCGGATATCTATCTACCTGTAGATATTTCGGGTCCAGTCTTTCGATTCCGGGTAGATATATACCCATAACTTGTTTATAGATTATTGGGTCCGGTTCGAATCTGGGGCGGGTCCGGATCCGGTGCGGGTACATGTCGCAAATCACAAGCATTTGAGAAACACTTTACGTTTAAATATAATTATAATTTCTTAAACATCTCATATAATATATCATGAGTAGAACTAGGGTGTGATGTGCTCACCTAGGGCTGCTAATGAGCCGAGCCGGCTCATGAGCCAATGAGTCGAGCGGCTCAATAAATTGTATTGAGTCGGGCCCTAAACTAAATAAAGCCCGAACTCGACTCGGCTCATATTTTATCACTCAAACCGAGCCGAGCCCGAGCCGAGCCGAGCCGGCTCATGAGCCAATGAGTCTCTTCTTTTTATGCTTGATGATGTAATAGGCTGAGGGTTGGAAAAAAAATATAATTTTCTTGCGGCGTGTTTTACGCTTGGCATTATGCGTGATGTATTAAAAACAACAGTCGTATTATTATTTTTGTAGATTCGTAAAATATATTTAAAAATTTGAATACATGTATTCAAAAATATTGTACAAACGTGCATATGATTCACACTTAACAAAAGCTTTTGTAAAAGGCAAAAAAAAAAAATCAATTATTTGGTTCAAACTTTTACAAAATATAAAATTTATCGTTAACATTGTATACGTATTCCTTTTGTAAGAGGCCAAGAAAAAAATTATTTGGATCTAGCTTTAAAAAAAATTTAGCGACATTTGACAACAAAGTATTGTCTAATAGTTGTTTAATTACTATTTAAGAGTGAGGTGTTAGAGAATTTTAATGTAGAGAATTTGAAATCATTTTTATCTGTTCAATCACATTATTTTAAAGTTTGATTTGAATTCGGTTCAATCGCATTATTATAAAAAGCTTGATTTGAATTCGGTTCAATCACATTATTTTAAAACTTGATTTGAATAGTTTAGGTAAGGTTATGACTTGTAATCAAGTAAATGTTTGTTTTTCTAATGCTTGGCATGAGTTGAGCTCGCGAGTTATGACATGAGTTGGGCTCGCGAGTCATGAGCCGAGTTTGAGCCGAGCCGAAGGCTCAAACTCATTAAATTGAGCCGAGCTTTGTTCTTCAAAACTGAGTCGAGCCCGAGTTGAGTCGAATTAGTTATATGACGAGCCGAGCTGAGTTTTGAGCCGAGCTTGACTCGTTAGCAGCCCTATGCTCACCAAACTCTTTGGTGAGCATAACTCCATAATCTATCGTATTCACTTCAAACGAGATGAATCCAAACCGTTAATACCGATGTACTTCACGAGTGATGTGCGTACATGCAAAATTTTGAATGTTTCGGATTTATTTAGTACAAAGTCAAGCGGTCAAAATTGATGAAAAATGAATGTATTAAAATAACTTCTAAAACTCCATTTTGGATCATTCATTTTTCATCAATTTTGACCACTTGACTTTAGACTAAATGAATTCAAAAAATTCAAAATTTTGCATATACGCACATCACTTGTGAAGTATATCGGTTTTAACGGTTTGGATTCATCTCGTTTGAAGTGAATCCGATAGATTATAGAGTTATGCTCACCAAAGAGTTTGGTGAGCACATCACACCCTAGTTCTACTCATATATCATTATAATATAAATTAAAGGGGGAATTTCATATATCCCCCTCAAAAACTTCAATATTACGTATTTCCCCTTCTAAAATTTGAAATTACATATTTCCCCTTCTAAACTTTCTAAACTCACAAATTTATCCATTTAATCAATAAAATATATTTAATATATTTAAAAATACTTAAATAATATTATTTCGGATTCTAAATTTTTTTCAAACCATTATACCCCTTCCTCCCAATCTCGTTCTTTCTCTTCAATTCATGAGTGTCTCACACCATCCCCACCTATGGATTGAAGCAGCTGCGTGACATCTTTCGCCGATTCGACATGGATGGTGCGGCAGCCTGACGCAGCTGGAGCTCGCCGCATTGCTCCGATCCATAGGTGGGGATCGTGTGAGACGCACATGAATTGAAGAGAAAGAACGAGATTGGAAGGAGGAAGGGGTATAATGGTCTGAAAAAAATTTAGAATCCGAAATAATATTATTTAAGTATTTTTAAATATATTAAATATATTTTATTGATTAAATGGGTAAATTTGTGAGTTTGGAAAGTTTAGAAGGGGAAATTTGTAATTTCAAATTTTAGAGGGGGAAATACGTAATATTGAAGTTTTTGAGGGGGATACATGAAATTGCCCCTAAATTAAAATATGCTCCAAAATATTGAAAGTGAGATAATTTTAGAAAGTAAAAATATTAGAGATGGTGATTTCATTATATGGTTCCAAAAATCCAAGAATATAATATTAATATCAATTTGTTTCAATCAGCGAAAGAGCAATAAATTTCAATAATCCGTGCAGAAAGGTAGATACATGATAGATAAAGAGATCAAGAAAGAAATTAATTAGCTTCGAAAATTTATAGGCAAAAGGTGATCATGACATTTGATTTCAATAATGTGTGCGAAAATAACAATAAATTTCATTCAAAAAATTAAAAAATACTACAAATGATTGTCTTTTCATAGTTATTAATATATGTGTTTATATTAAATAATTATAAAGAAATGGTATTATCATTTTATCGGGTATTTATACGGATATCGGGTCGGTTACGGTTATGGGTAGGATAACTAAATCAAACCCATATCCTATCCATTACCGCATCGATTCTGGTTCAAATCCATGTCAGATATTAAATTATTAATTTTATAACCGTACCCATAATTTAACTGGTTATATTTTTTAAACCATATCCTATCCAAAATTAATCGGATCCGGGTCGGTTCCGGATCGGATCCGGATAATCGGATAAAAGTAGCACCTCTAATGCATATCACATATTGATTATTGTTATGAATTTATATCTCTATTTTCAAAGTTCAAATAGTCTATCCGAATTGTTAAACATGATCTTTATACGATAATATTTTTGCAGATCAAATTTTACATTTTTTTAAAAAAATTACTATTTTTTTAGATATGTAAAAAATTATTGCCTTTGAATCATCCAGAATTTTCAAATCAAGTGGATTAATTCATATCTAAAACAATGGCAAAAAAAAATTCTTAAAAATATAAAATTTAATTTGCAAATATATTTTCATATGAACATTATTTTGAACTGTTTAGATTTGATTTTAAAAATAAAAATAGAAGTATATAGGGCGGGTTGATCCGTAATAAGGCTTTAACCATCTCATTTCATAACTCCTTTTATAAAAATATTTTCTCTAGAGAGAAAAAAAATAAGAAAAAAAAAATAAAATAATAACTCTCTCTGTAACTCCTGTTGTAACTCTTTATTTTTTTATAACTCCCGTTGTAACTCTCATCGTAACTTCCATTGTATCTCTCTATTTTCTTCATAACTCCCATTTAAAACAGAAAAAAGCAAATAAAATCGGAAAGAAAAGTAAAATAAGATAAAATAGAGAAAAGAAAATTTTTGTAATCCGTTCAATTGAAATTTCAATTCTACCTCGTGAGAATTCTAAATAGTGGATTGCAATCTGACTTGAATTCTTAAAATGTCTCATTATCAAGTAACCAAACTTCTTTATAATTTGAGTTTCGTTTTTTAATATGATTAATTGATAAGAATTGTATATGAATATTGAATTATGATGATATATTTAATGAAATAGTGGATTTAGGAATCTAAATATGATTTAATTCAGTACCAAGTTCCAACATCTATTGTTCAATTAGATCAAAATGAAAACTCAAATTATAAAGAAGTCTAGTTACAATCATTCAAAATTGACTGCGACGTAGAATAAGAATTTCAATTAGACAGATTAATCAAGTTATCAATTAGTATTTTCTCTTTTTTCAAAAAAAAATTTGTCCTCAAAATTCAAACGAATGATAACACATCAAATGGAATAGATTATACAAAGTTTAAATCGGATATATTGAAAATTAATTCATAAAAAAATATAAATAAAATGGATTATAAACATATTTGATAGGTTAAACAAAGTTCAAATCAGATATATTGGAAATTAATTCATCAAAAAATATGAAATCAAATGGGATTATAAATAAAATTCTAGTAAAATATTGATAACAAACGAAACAATGACTCATAGATAGTTTAAAAACGATTAACAACACCCTCGCATCTATCGGACGACCTGTTAACATACGTCGCCAATTGAAACAAACGGAAAATAAAATGGGATAACTACAAAGTCAGTAACTGGTTATTTACCTATAACTAGTTTATTCAGAATAACAACTGTAAAAACAGAACTGGATTAATCCACACAAATATATCAAAATTACGTATGTATATTTAACTGTCAATAGCAATTGAGCCCAGAAAATACAGTACTCAGACAGTCATAATCCCTTAACAGTGGATTCCCATATTTCCAATCCTTTAAAAACAAAATCAGAATTATAGATCCGATATTTCGTTAAATATACCTTTATTCATAAATATTGTTAAATTTGCTGGGTGTTACTAAGTGTGTACAAAATTCGATTGATCGAGAAAATCACAAAATAATATATATGTTACAAAACCTTTTTATTTAATTATTTCAAGTAATTTCCAATTTTTGTTCTTAAAAGTTTACCTATTTGGAAAAATAGAAAGATGTGCACACATTAAAAATACTCTCATTTATAATAAAAATATTTATATTATTTAAGTTCAAAACGAAAAAATATAAAAAAATAATCATGAAGATGGAAAGAAAATATATTTGAATACTGTTCCTTTTTATTATTTTGTTCGCTGGAACAAGAGAAATATTTTTACAAGTATCTCAATATGAATTTTATAGAAGATAAAGGGATTAAAGAAATCCTGTTCATTCGGTTCGATTTATACGGTTTTGAACCGAACTAATAAATTTTGGATATATAAGGTTCGGTTTTCCAGTCTATGTTGTTCGGTTTTGTTGAAGTTTGTGAACCGTTGGATTAGGTGCTGTCTGAACCGAATTTTTTATTTAATATACAACATTAAATAAAAAATAATAGAAATGCCTACAATTTTTTAGAAATTTTAAAAATACCTAAACTGTCAAGATTTATGACGGTCTACTTATTTTCTCAACTGCCAAAAAACCTAGCGGTCCTCTTCTTTTCTCAACCGCCAGGGAACCTAGCGGTTCTGGTTTTTTTTTTTTTTTTTTTGCTGGAAACAGACTTCAAGTCTCAAATTGTGATTTCATCATTAACCAAAAATGAATATTGTGGATCCTTGATGTAATATATTCCTTTTGCATCTGTCTTAAACTTTCCATTACAATGTAGTGAAATGAACATGTTTGACCAACAAACTACATTTTCATAAATGATCTCTAATCACAAAATTAAGTTACTAATTTAAATAATTAAATAAAATAAAAAGATTTAAATAAATAAAAATTACCAAAAAATCGCCTCAAATCGTTTTCTTCATCTTTCTCTTTCTTTTTTTCTCTTTTGTTAGATTTGAGTGAATTGTGAGGAGAGGAGAGAGAAACACTGCAAAAAAAAAAACAGAACTGCCAAGTTCTCTGGCGGTTGAGAGAAGAAGAGGACTGCCATGTTTCCTGACGGTTAAAAAAATAAGTGAACCATCAGGTTTTCTGACGGTTCAAGAAATATCGTAGACATTTATAATTATAATTTTACAAATCATGCTTTTATAATTTGACTCGAGCTCGCACACCAGTTACCAAAAATATTATCATCCACTTTTACCACGTGACTATGCAGGTTAAATAATAAGACGAAATGATTTAGAAGAAAAATAATTTGAATAACAATCAAGGTGGGATAATAAGAACTCTAGCCGCACAAGGAGAGAAGATCCGCCCCCTTTCTTTGATCTGTGTTTATTTTTTTTTGGAGAAATTCCATCTTTTTTTCTTTTATCTTTATTATTTTCCAATATTTCTATCTATTTGAATTTTGTGCCTGCAAAAGAGGTTGAGAAATAATGTATTTTCTTGAGTTGTTTATCACATTTTCTTCAACAAGAAATGTTCAATTTAAAATATCTTATTTGACAATTGTCTTTATTATACATATTTCTGTTAGCACATGGCCCACATATCAGATATTAAACTTTTAGCACATGGCCCACGCAAGTGAAGGAAAAATAGATCATTGTTTAAGGGTTGTGTACAAAAAACTTGTAGCAAGTTCTGTTGACCCATTATACCACTTTAAATGACTCATTACACAGAAACATATATAGTTGAAGTTATAGAAGACCTTAAACAACAGCATAAATGTTAGAGATCGATACGGAGTGCGTATCCTCTGAGATATCTCAACTTTTGCGTGACCGACGTGTCCGGTGCCTATTCGGGGATAGCGCAGGGGGCCAGTATTATTCGTGCTTTGAGATTCGTGCATAACTATTTGAACGGTTGTGATTTTTCATAAAAACACGCAAAAGTTGAGATATCTCAGAGGATATGAATTCATCGATACGACTGCTCTGTCTGCTCCGGGGTACAGTAATAGGTCTAATTCCACTTAAAATTAAACCCGTTAAGAAAGAAAAAGAACTTGCAATTAGTTTTGGTTGGGGTGCGCCAGGCCCGTGCAATAGTGCAGCGCATGGGCGACGCGTAAGAGCCCCAGTAGCAAGCTACTGTGGTAGGCCCTTCCCCACAAAAAATAAATTTAATATCGTTGTGAGCACATGGCCCACATATCAGATATTAAACTGATAAGAACAGATACTACACTTGATCTTAGCCAAAAGGCCGAGAAAGGTATGAGTTGAAATGACACCGGACGTTCTCTTTAATAAGCAGTCTGAGGAGCTTGTGCGGCTTACACTTAAATTGTGGGACTAATCATTCGCTACAGTACTGCGTCTTTTCAAAGGAAACGACCGGTTTAATAGCTAGTAATGGATCGGGCTTATCCTGATCTAACTGACTGGGCTCAAATATGGGCTTACTTTGATATATAAATTTCTAAAGTAGATTGTATACTTGTCCCATTCTTTCCGTTGTTTCTCGCTTCGCCCTCACGTACAAATGAGAACTGGAATGTACTGTCTGAACCCGGACACCATGACATCATCTCCATCTATTTTTTTTATATACTTTTTGAAGAATTTTCTTTGATATTTGAATTATTTCCATTTACATTATTTTGGATAATTTTGTTTTACGAGAACAATTCCGAACAGTATATTTGTTTGACCTTTAAATTTATAATAAACTAGACTCCAAAAACAAACTTTATTTTTTTTGAAACAAAAATTTCTTGATATCTTTATGTGCTATCTGATTAGGACTCTGGTCGGGTCTCCCCACAATTTTAAGTGCGCACGGTAGACCCTCCATTGATATTCATTTTGGGCTCACCACTATCTACCAAGCTTTAAATGGAGCTCTTCATCCCCAGTTTGAGAGATTGCACAAATCCCACAATAAAATTTCACATCAATTAACACACTTCACTTCTGCGCAGGGCGGAGCTTAAGGTAATGCTGAGATTGCTTAGCCATTTTCATGATCCTAAAACTTTTCATTATGTGTATAATATTAATTGAAATTTCGTTAAATAGTTTTTCTATTTATAAATGTTAAATATGTACCTAGTGGTTATAATTCTAGCTTTGAATTGTGAATACTTTAATTCAAATTCTAATGATCACAAATTATGCATTTGCATATTATGTATTTTACGTTTCAGCTTTTCAATCTAAATTTTCTAGTTCTGCTCATGCATCTACGTTGGTGCGCATGATGGGATATCCAAGTTGTTTGATCATCGCAATGTTAATCACCATGCTCATTGGTTCTTCACATTTTTCTTTACTTGAAGCTTATGTCCATGAAAATAGACATTTGGATGTGTGGAACATGGACGGCGAATTCCAGATGGATTCAAATGTACATCAGATGTTGCTCTAAGCTGACAAATCAGATGTAAGCTATGGTGCCATGAGGAATCCGAACAGGCTGGCATGCCCCAATCACTGTCAACAACCGGGACAGCCGTACACTGGCCGGCCGTGCTCGAAAGTTTATAGATGTAGCAATGAATAATTAATAATGTCCTAATACATCTCTATGTAGGATCTAGAAATTTTTTCTTTCTTACATTGTTTTTCCAAATTCTTGCGCGCTTAATTTCCTTGGAACTGATTATATATTTAATTTAGAAGTTTTGCAAGGCAATATGAAAGTTGTATGTCCTTTCGTAACTCCTTTTATAAAATTCTCTTATTTCTCTCAAATTTGTTCATGTAAAGAGAGAAAAAAAAAAACAAACTTATAAAAAAAACGTGGCTGGTCACATGAACCTGAAATTTTTATTAATACCATTTAAAAAAATCACAAATTTAATAAGAATTCCAAATCTACCAGGGCCGCAATGACACATGGCGGCCCCTAGAATGAGGGCCGCCATGTGTCGTTGCGGCCCCTGTACTATATATAGGGGCCGCTGGTATCCGAATTTCATTAATTCAGATTTGTAAGTTTTGATTTATAGTTTGTTAGGTGTTTTCTCAGATATTGTAACTTATTTATTTTTATCGAACATTAGATGTTTTTGTTTTATTTGGACAGACTCTGGTTATTATTTTGTTGGTTATTTATTAATTTTTTTGGTTTGTTATTTATTTATTTTGTTGATTATATCATTATTTTTTTGTATACAAATGACGTTTTAAACAAACGATATTTTACAAATAAACGACAAACTTAGGAATCTGATCCGACAAACAAACGATATTTTAAAAATAAACAACATATCCAATCAACAATATTTAAAATAAAATAACAATTAAACATAATAACTAAACTATATAAAAAATATAAACAAACAAATAATGTATGTTAAAAAAAAGGAGGGGACACAATGACGAATGGCGGCCCTAAGAATGGAGCTGCAACAATATATGGCGGCCGCCAAGAATAAAGCCACCAATTATCATTCCAACATATGTGATTAAAAAATTTCAAAAACATGGGTGGCTTAGCACCCTGGACATAGTGTAGATCCGCTCTTGAACTCGGTTAAATATAAAACAATTATAATATCCATATCAAATAGTGCATGCACTTGTGGACTTCTAGAACCAGTAGAATTACAAATTGACAAGACTTTTTCAACTCGCTAGCGAGATATTGACGAATTCACATCTCTGAGATATCTCATATTAAAATATGTGATTTTTTTGGAAAATCTAAACCGTTCAAATACGTTCTGCACGAATCTCAAAGCTCTGTTTATACTGGCCCCCGCGCTATCCCCGAGTAGGCACAGACACGCAAAATAGAAGATATCTCAGAGGATACGGACTTCTCGAGAATCAGTGACATGTGAGGCCCAGGACTGTGTCCCCACTTTTCAGTGAGAGCGGGGAGCTCCAAAGCATTTTCGATTTTCCCATCTCCTTCTCTCCCATCAGTACAATTCAGATAGATATGATGCAATGCAACACACTCTTTCTCTTCCATCAGGTACAATTCAGTCAATGAGATAGCGCTTAGCGGCAGTAAAGCTATGATGCAGCTAACGGGGGGCACTCTCCGTGCCCTAACAATCCCTTCCCTCCACCGCCGCTATTTTTCCCTCCGCCTCCTCTCTTTCGCGCATTCCACCAAACACTTCTCCTCCGTTTCCATAAACCCCACTCCTAAACCCTCTTATTCAAAATCACCAAAATCTAGTTCTCCCTCCGCACGCCCCAAGCAAAATCCTTCACCCAACTCCGGGGTTTCCTCTCAGAGGCATTCTATCGAACACCCTCCGAGCAATCTCACTAAACCCCAAACCAACGAAACGAAACCCCAAAACAGACCTAAACCGTGGCAACTTAAATCAGTTCAAACCCCCTCGGGGAGCACAATGAATGTTCATAGGGGTCACGCTGATGCAAAGAGGGAGCGGAGGGCCTCAGTGAAACAGATGCGCAAGGAGTACCGTGAGTCGCCTGCTGGCTTGCTCCAGCGAGGCCTTGACCAGTGCTCCAAGCACGGTGATACTGTGAGAGCCCTTGAGCTTTATGACAACGCTATTGCTGAGGGAATTCCTCTCGTTCTCCGCAACTATAACTGCCTCCTGTACCTCTGCTCCCTCCCCTCCATTGAATCTGCTGGTACCAGCAATGGAGAAGGAGATACTGGTTCTGGCGTCACCTTGAAAGATGCTGAAACTAAATTTAATGATCCTGAAATTAGCAAAATGGCAATTGAGAGGGGTTTTGAGATATACCAGAGGATGTGTGCGGATCCGAATGTGGAGCCAAATGAGGCGACCTTGACTTCCATGGCCAGGCTGGCAACCATAAAGGGGGACCCAAACTTGGCATTTGATCTGGTAAAACAAATGGAGAAGAAGGGGATTCCGCCTAAGTTAAGGAGCTATTGGCCGGCATTGCACGGTTTTTGTGATGCATTGGATGTAGAGATGGCCCACGAGGTGGAGACCCACATGGATACACATGGTACGTTGTTTCTGTTACTTTTGTTTTTTTTATGCCAGTACATTTTATATTGATAAGGATACATTAGTACTGCTTAAGATTGGTATTTAAGCTGGTAAACATAGTCATATTTTTGGAATTAGGTGATAACTAGAATGCCATATAAATTATGATAATATACATCTACATCCTTAACATAACAACAAGTTTGTGAACATGAAATATCAAAGAAGTACAAAAGAGATATGGTTTTCCTAAATTGTTAAATTCTCAATTTTTGCGTATATTTTGTTTACTCTCAGGTATGGTGCCAGAGGATGCTGATCTGGCAGCTCTCCTTCGTGCTAACGCCACCAAGGGGAGAGCCGACCAAGTGTACCGGCTTCTACACAAGATGCGAACCATCATCCGCCAGGTGTCAGAACCGACAGCTGAGATCATCCAATCCTGGTTTAGATCTGACGCAGCAGCTGCAGTGGGTGCTTCCAAATGGGACACTGACAAGATTAAACAAGGGGTGGCGCAAGGTGGGGGCGGCTGGCACGGGCAGGGCTGGCTCGGTACCGGCCAATGGAGGATTGAGAGAAGTTTGGTGAGTGAGAATGGGGTGTGCAAGAATTGCAGTGAGAAGTTGGTGTGTATAGACATTGAACCGTCAGAGACGGAGAATTTTGCTAGTTCATTGATGAAGTTGCCATACTTCAAGGAAAACAGAGACGAGTTTTGTCGATTTGAGGTTCAGTATATAGCTTTGATTTAGTGCTTCCTTGTGAGTGCTAACTTATATTGTAACTAATTAAGTGAGATACTCACCAGAATTGAGTTAATGTTTTTATAGGCATGGCTTCGGAAAAATGGACCATTTGACGCAGTTATCGATGCAGCTAATATCGGCCTTTGCAATCAAAAAGAGTTCAGTTTTTCCCAAGTAACATTTATCTTATTTATATTTACACATTTATTCAGCCAATTATTTTTCATGTGGTTTGGTATATTTGGGTTCTTTTACGCTCTATGGAATATAAGGGGTTTTGGCCTCAGTTATTCCACCAAACGTAGATTAATTAGGCCGGTCTAAGTAGGTGTAACTCTAAAATTAGGCCTCTAAATTTAAACCACCTCTCCAGGTGGCTTAAGAGTTAGTCCCCCTACGGGTCCACTGTCAGCGACTATCCTAATTTTTTCACCTCTATGTTCTTTAGTCGGTACTATTTTTTAATTACTTAGGCCATGACATAACTTTAGACCTCCACCAAACATGAATAGCTTAGGCTGGACTAAGTTGGAATAACTTTCTTATTTTTTTCTACTAATATCATATATATATTTCAATTGTAAGGTAAATTCGGTTATAAAACGAATAAGGGAACTGAGCCCTTCAAAAAAGATGCCACTAGTAATATTGCATGTGCGGCGAGGGTATGACGAGACAGCAAAAGAGCCCAGGAATAGAAAAATTATTGAAAGTTGGAAAAGTGCAGGGTGTCTCTATTACACTCCTCGGGGTTCAAATGATGACTGGTATATCAAATTTCTCACCTTCCTAACTTTTTCCATGAAATTTTTAGTGTTAGTTTTAATGCCAACATATTAAGTGGACCTTTATTGATGTAATGCTAACTTTTGATATAATATACCATTTCAACTTGACATATAATTTGTTTGAGATGTACCTTTTTCTCAAGAAATACTCTTTTTCACACCACTTTTCGGATTTCATAAAAAAATGTATATACATAAAATAAGCTTAAAATACATTGTTGTAATTATCATTGGTAACTCTTATCTGCTTATAGGTATTGGCTGTATGCAGCAGTTAGCAATAAATGCTTGCTGGTCACAAATGACGAGATGAGAGACCATTTATTTCAGCTTCTCGGCACTAGTTTCTTCCCTCGCTGGAAAGAGAAGCATCAGGTTCAAACAACTCCCCACCCCCACACTTTTTTATTTTCATTAAATTTTCCTTGTGTTTTCTAATTAGGGGTTGTGCAACTTTGTATAGGTTAGAATGACATTCTCGCGCAGAGGCCCAACCCTCCATATGCCCCCTTCATACTCCATTGTTATTCAGGTAAACATTTGAATTTATTTAGTTTGATTTTAAATCCAGTTTATACCCAATTAATCGGACAGCCTGTAAAAAACCCAAAAGCAAAATCTAGTTACTGTTATGGAGCCGGTACCGGCCACTACTGTCATGACCCATTTCGTGGGGGATAATTGTCATTTGAGCTTGGAGATCACATATGGCATTTTTAATGCAAACTTTCAGGAGTCAGAAAGTGGCAATTGGCACATACCCACAACTACTGGTGATGATTTAGAGACGCCTCGCCAGTGGATTTGTATAACGAGAGACAATACTAACACTGCCGTTAGTGCAACTGCTGCTCCAGTTACAAGTAATACTGACGAAATGGATGGGCCGCCCGCTCCACCAATTCGTAAGCGGAGCCAGATCGGGTTGTAACCTCGCAGCAATTTAGGCTTTTAGAGCAGCGTCTCTTTTTATTGATAGTTTGATTCGGATCTGCATTTGGATCCTTTAATTTTCATTGGGTATGGATCCAGGATCCTATCTGATAGCTATCAATGAGCAAATCAATATGTCGTATTAAACCAGTCTGCACTCTGCACTCTGCACTATAAACCAGTTATTTTATTTAGTTATTTATTTATTTTTTTTACCTTGAACTTCCCAATTGGGAAATTTGGTAATATTTATTTTTTAAAGAAGTGGCTATGCCACTGATTACCATTATCATGAAACCAAAATAGGACATACAGCTGTTTGACTGGTACCTCCTATGGTACCAGTAACATATTCCAACACAAACACATATAGGTATTAAGCAATAGCTGGTGCACTTATTATTAATAATGATGATAAATAAATAAACAAAGAAAAAAAGGCTATAATTTATATTTCTTTTTCAAATGAATGAACTCGATAAAAGCTGCAGTTTTCTAATTCATCCGAACAAAATTACATAATCAGTGGCAGTTTCAGACTTTCCGGTGTGGGGACTTACCGGTGTCTGGGACCCACTCATTAAATGTCTTCTAGCCGCTATTTTTAATCGAATTCTTCAATTGTGTCCACGTCTAGATGAAATAAGATGCTGTCAATTTTGCAATAATATGAAAATTAGACTTCTCTTTTTATATGGCAAATTTAAGTGAACGAGTGCAGCTGTGCAGAGCAACTCAAAATAAATAAACATGGGAAATGCAAAAGCTCTTTCTTGCTTCGTCTAAAACTTTTGCGATTTTCATTTATCGTTAAAGAATTGAAAATTAGAAGTCCAAAAGAATTCGTGACCAAATGGCCCAATTATTATCTCATTTACCTTTCTATTTAAAAAATGACCGATCCTATTGTTAGAATCATTACTAGGCCCAAGTCGAAGCTGCAAGAATCGATAAGAGAGAAAAAAAAAAAAAGAAAAGAAAGAAAATAAGCTAAAATGTTTTCAATATCTTCTTCCATTCCGAATTTTATTTTTATAAACCATGATCGTATTCAAATGCTTGAAAACTTTCAAAATTCCCCTAATTTCAATGTATTCAACACAAGAAACTATGCTATGAATGGATGCTACAAACAGGAGCTATTAATACAAAGCTGCATTAAATGACATCAATAACATGAGAAGTACATTACTAAAAATTACTAATCAGATCAACTAAGCGCCATGATCTGATCGATCATCCAGTGTCCCATAGTTTGTTTGTTGCTTCTTGGAATGAGGTGCTATGGGCACGTGTATTCCACACAATCAATCTTTTTTTATTTTTGATAAAAAGGCAGCATTGCCCATTTAATTACTCATGAAACTATTTAAGTTACAATCAAGTCTATATCTAATCAAAATATAGTTTTGTCACTGCTTATGGCCATCAGCAAAAATTCAATTTTATCATCAACAGTACCTATTATCCACAGGTCACAGCCAAAGCATAGCCAAGTACCAGCACAACAAAAACAGTTATAAAGATCCTACATATAAGCCACACACAATGGGGCTGAGGTTAATAAGTTTCAACAAAATAAAACTAGCTTCTTTAATTTCTCAGTTGTCATGATCTTCATCCCAATTGCCACCAATCTGCTCCACACAATCAAACTTCACCTGCATGCCCACCAAACACGCCCGACTGCACTTAGGCAACTTGTAACTCTTTGCGTGGTTCCTGCAATTAGGCAATGAAAAGTCAACTATAACTCTACTAGTTAAGAAATTGTAAGTAAAATAATTTGTAATTAGACATTTTTTACCTCATCTAAAGATATCAAATCCTTAGGCCATGCAGTGAAACTAGAGCGGACTAACCGAAGAGTTTCCACCTCGCCATTTGGTACGGGTACGGGTACAGGGGTTTCATCTTCACCCGTAACATAATCATCCACCATTACTCTCGCATGGCCGGGCGGCATAAGTCTACCGTGAATAGATGTGCCTTGTAGTGATGGATTTATCGTCCCTACGGCCACTTGAATCTTTTGACCATCCCGAACCAAATGGAGTTTGCATTTGCATTCTTCCTTTAATGACAAATATATAAACAAAGCCATGTCATGGTATTCTATTGGTTATCACATGAAATGGAGTTTGGATTACCTCAATAAAATCGAGAAAATATGGTGGTTGCACTGACGGGCAGCTACTCTGAACAGCTTTTGGGCTACTTACGAGTGGGTTCCCCTTGTTAGTCTGTTGACCCATCAACATTGTCATTTGCCTCATGAGAGCCTCATGCTGCTCTAAAAAAGGTTTCATTCTCTCCTCTACCTTTCTCTGTATTCTCTCTTGAATGCTGGCCTCAGCCTCCGAAGAAGTGTATCTCTTTCTTTTTCCGCACCCTTTATAAGTTTTTTTTATACCCACAAGAGATCCAACACCTCTCACCCTCCCAGGATGTTCTCGATTTGGTAGGGAATTTCCTAGAATATCGTCGTATCCGTCAGTGGTCATCATGCCTTGGTCGAAAGCCTTTTGTTGTTCATCCTGACATGATAAAGCCAATGACAATAGGTTATAACATATTAAATTCAAATTGAATTTAAACTTAAGACAATTTTAACCATGTACTACATATACTCACAATTGTCTTAATCATTGCTTCTGTTTCCGGGTTAGGATAGACGCTTGCCCCATCTGACATCTTGTGCCTTGCGAGTTTCCATAGGACATGCCTATGTTGAACCGACATATCAACAAGCTGGTCTTGTGACAACTCATCAGTTGACCCTTGAGATGACAAATCACTACTTGACCCCTCTTTGGAAGCAATCTCCGTCAAAGCTTCTTTAAGTCTCTTCTGGAATTTCTCACCACTGTAACCTCTGGATCCCAAAAAATGTGGGTACATGTTGTTGGATTGATTCGCCCTCCCTATTTTACTTAGTTCCTATAATTTGAACAACAAAACAATTTGCCTAAAGAAAATCAAAGGAATTCTTAATAAGCCAAGAGAGGTAAGGTAGTTACCACTAAGAAATAAAAATACCTCAAATTCATCCGACTGGTGGTACTTGACAAAAAGTTCCCAATCTTCTTGTGTAATCGCGGTATAATCTTCGAAGGGCGTCTTATCCTTCTTCATGTAATCATTATATAGCCTATTTCTAAACTTCCTAAATGCTACAGCCATTCTTTGATACACATTCTTCTTCATGTCATCGTTGTCTGGTAAATTCCAGGCCAACTACAAAATAAAGCACATCAAGTTTGAAGTTAGTTAATATCAAATTAAAGCTTGTGAAATTAGTTTCATGTTATTTACCTTGACTTCATGCCAAATTTTTTTCTTAACAAGATCTGGTACTTCAGACCATTCTTTGAAGCGTATTGAAACTTGAGCTCTCACTAAAATCCCAAGTTGCGTCGGATAACTTGTTGTTTGTTCGTTTATAATAGGCCTCCCAAGTTTATCAAATTGAACCTCCTTGTTGGACTTATTAACCACACGTATAAGTTTTGTAGGACCTCTTCCTGGTTTCTTGGCCGAAACCGGCTCACTATCACCGCCACCATTGGACATGACTGGAACTGCATTGATTTCCATGAAAGAAAATGTATGAAATTAGAAAGAAAAGCTACTGTGACAAGAAAAGCTTCTGAAAAATAAAAATTATGAAACCAAGCATTACGAAACCAAGAATTAAATTATAGGCATGACATCAAGTTACATAAACAACACATAAGAGCTAATTCTACTTGATTATGAAACCAAGAATAAACCCAAACATAAGAGCTAATTCTGTCATGCACTAGTTCTATATACTTGATTATGAAATCAAGAATAAACCCAAACATAAGAGCTAAATGCAATCATAGGCATGACATCAAGTTCCATAATTTATTAATTTAACTAGTGCAACAAATAGACTAGAATGAGCTTCAGTTGCAATCAAACCAAAACAAAAAATCACACTATTTTAGTTTGATATGCAATCATAGGCATGTCATAAGGCCGTACAGTACACTACAATTAACAAAGTTTCTCTATTTTAGATTCCATTGATTAAGAAAAATCACTATTTTAGATTACCAGAACCTGGGTGCACAGGTGATTCTGATCTTAAATCAGCATGTAAATGCAACCCTGAACTTAAGTTTATGAGTGTGTCTGAATGCAAGTGGGTTGAATCAGTAAGAGGTTGGCCAAAATCCGTAGAAAACAACTCGTTATCATGCATCGCAATATCTTGTGTTTCAAGTTGACTTCCATTATATTCACTTTGACCCGGTTGACTCTTAGCTGATGAATATGTAACTGGCTTTTGTTCCTTTTTCTTCTTCTTTAGTGCTTTATTTCTGCTGTTGCATTTATCAGGTAATTTAGCCAATCGTGAGCTGCGCCTGAGAGTAGGCTCCACTGGCTGCTTCTTTGCTCGCTTGCTTCGCTTTGAAGCAGGTACTATAACCTCTTCTTCAACCTGATGGATCAACAAGAGATCAAGATAATTAGCATGTAAAGATTGAAGTTTAAAAAAAAAGAAACAAAGATCAACCGATATACTCACCCACAGTGACAAGGCCGATTATGTGGCTAGAGTAAGAAACCTTTATAAAGAAAAATAATGCGCACCTGCTCAACGTTGACAAAAGGTGGAATTGAAGGAGCTGGCAGACTGTCCTGTCAAGGAATAAAAAGACACAATTTACAAAATGAGATAGCATGACCCTTATTGAAATAAAGAAAGATGTATTACATAAATTCTTTAGACATGCACATAAAAAAAAGTACCTGTTCTACAGTAACTGTCGGAGGTCTGCTCGTGTTGGTCTGAACACTTGGGGGGACAGGTGTAATTGCAGGAGGGGTGCTTGCATTGGCCTCAGTACTTGAGGGGACAGCTGTAATTGGAGGAGGGATGCTTCTGTTGATTTCAACGTATGAGGGGAACTACATATTCATAGAGATCAAGTAAGGTGACATAACTAAATATAGCAGGGGACTATGCTGAGCTATTTAGCTCAATATTCGATTAAACATTTGCATAAATCAAATACAGACACGAGTATGACACATACGATACATATTACAAACTCCAGGATGCCAGTCAAAGTATTTTAGCTTTAAAATTCTATAACAGTTTAGGAAAATTCATAAATAATAAATGCCAGAATTGCCATTTAGAAACAAAAGCTGGAACGAATTCCCCCTATCATAGTACCGTATAGCAACTTGGCTAGCATAGACAAAACTGGTATTATGACCTGATATTGCAAAATACTGCTATCCGAACCAGATATTGTATAATACTGCAAGAAAACCAAGGTGTAGGTACTTTTAGTATTCATTCCAGTATTGTTCTACTTGATTTTTAATTGCAGAATGTAGAACAAAAGACAAAAATCTCACAAAAATCTCCCATAAATTTCTCCTGATCTCCAATAAATCTCTCAACATAGACACTTGGTTCTTCTTTGCTCAACAAAAGACAACTTCACTCTCCCATAAATGCCTCTCAACATCAGTAATTGGTTCTTCTTTACTCAACAAAAGACAGCTTCACTCTCCCATAAATTCGTAATAGCAACACCCCACACCCCCCCCCCCCCCCCCCCCCCCCCCCCCCCGTTTTTTTTTTTTTTAACTCTACTTCCAAAAATATCACACCTGTATCTGTGGCTCGACATCCACCACTGGAGGCAACCTCACACCAGATGGTGTCAATGGCATAGCCTCAAAAGAAGCCCCTGACAGATAAGCCTTCAGCTTCTCGTGATCAACAGCCAATGCAACCCTGCATTCCGGACAATCAAACCTCGACAACCCATAAGGCATGCTCAAAATGACACCACAGCTGCCACACGGAAGCTGGATCTTTCTTGAATTGACACTACGTGTCAGAGGCAGCGCCTTGCGCTTGCGTGGCATCAGCTCAGGAGGTAAGGATTGAGCCGTGTGACAGTCCGGGCAAACAAACTCTGTTAGACCCGGCTCCACTTCTAGTATTACGCCACACCCGACGCATAGTACTTCTAGAGGCGGAGGGTATGGAACTGGCGCCACTGGTTGTTGCGAGGTGATGCTTGCCATGGTTGTTTGAGTGGAGAGCGAGGAAAAAAAAGGAGGGAGGAAAGGGTTTAGCGGCGTTTCTTTGGAGAAAGCGTCGAAGTTGGGGTTTGGTGAAATTAAATTTTGGGACAGGTTCAGATCAGTGCGGTTTTTTTACCGTGTAGAATAATATTTGCAGGTTTTTTTTTTAACGAGCAGGGTTAAAATGGTTTTGTGCTCTAATCATGCTTTATGTTTTTTTCTCCGTTTTTAAAGTTCCAATCGATCTGAACTACTCAATATGATGTAAAATATTAAAATGTGCTTAGAGACAAAATTTTATATTTTTTGAAATTTATTTACTATTTTTTTAGATAGGTACAAAATCACTGTTTTGGATGGTCCAGAATATCTTGAAAACAGTGATTTTGTACCTATCTAAAAATTTAGTAAAAAATTTCCAAAAAATATAAAATTTGGTCTCCAAGCACATTTTAATACAAAGATCATATTAAGCAGTTTGGATTGATTGTTCGAACTTTGAAAACGGAGAAAAATACGTGGAGCGTGATTGGAGCACAAAACCAGTAGTACATTTTAACCATACTCTTTTTTAATTTAACACAACTCTCAAAGCTGATCCTATATTCCTATGATTTAAGAGTAGGGTTAAAATGCACCATTGGTTTTGTGCTCCAATCATGCTCCACGTCTTTTTCTCTGTTTTTAAAGTTCGAACAATCGATTCGAACCGCTCAATATGATCTTTGTATTAAAATGTGCTTGGAGACCAAATTTTATATTTTTTGAAATTTTTTTACTAATTTTTTAGATAGATACAAAATCACTGTTTTTAGAAGATTCTGGACCATCCAAAATAGTGATTTTGTATCTATCTAAAAAAATAGTAAACAAATTTCAAAAAATATAAAATTTTGTCTCCAAGCACATTTTAATATGAAGATTATATTGAGCAGTTCGGATTGATTGTTCGAATTTTGAAAAACAGAAAAAAAAAATATATAAAGCATGATTGAAGTACAAAAGCACATTTTAATATGAAGATTATATTGAGCAGTTCGGATTGATTGTTCGAATTTTGAAAAACAGAAAAAAAAAATATATAAAGCATGATTGAAGTACAAAACCAATGATGCATTTTAACCCTCACTCGAGATTTAAATAGTCACCGACATAACTTTTAATTTTGACTAAGCTGGCGGTACCGCAGACTACACATACTTTTTTTTTCCCTCAAAAAAAAAGTTTGGTCTGATTACAAATTTACAATTGTACGGATTCCATGGGAGACAGGGAGAGTAGCAGGCGATTTCTATTCGGACTGTTACGATCAATCCTGGCCACATATCTGTATTACCTTCCCATCTGCCACTGAAACATCATGATCCGATGTGGACCGTCCACGGTCCAGAGAGCACTCAGCGCTGCCGCTTTGCTTGTTGAATCAAACGAAGCTAATTGGGCTAGAGCCCAGCGTAGTTCTTCAATCCAGTTTACAATTGGTTCAATTTATGGCCCAAAAACTTTCAAAATTTACAATTTTCTAACACCGCGACTAGATTTCTAACTCTTCTCCACTACATTATCTGTGGCAGGTACGGACCGTCACTAGTGCACCGATTCACCGGCGCCTGGCACCCACGCATTTTGTCCAGTAGCCAGTCCTTGTTCAATTCTATTGCTGTATGTCTGTATCCACGAAAAGACGACACGTCACACCGTGGATTTTGCAGTCAATGAAAATGTACAAGTCCATGAAATTCTTTTTATCCGATTTGAACCATTCAAATTTTTTCATGCACAAATCTCAACAAAAAAATTCACGCACGAAAAAGATCGACGGTTTGGATCTGAATAACAGGTTCCCGGTGCCTATTCGGGGATAGCGCAGAGGCCAGTGTTATTTGAGCTTTGAGATTCGTGCAGAACGTATTTAAACAGTTGAGATTTTCCAAAAAGTCGCGCAAAATATGAGATATCTCAGAGGATGCGTATTCGAATTTCTGTGTCAGTTTGTCTACGTTTGGTCACTTTTTCAGTTTGTCTTGACAATAAGGGCCCACTTATCTCATTATCCTTCAGTTTAATACCAGCCAATAGAGGCATGACACCTTTCCTAACTCTTCCTCTATCAAGAAATCATTACTGGCCCATGCCTTTCAAGCCACAAAAATTGAGTAGAGAAATAGGAAAAAAAGAAAGGGGTAAAAAAAAAATTCTAAAAATTTCTCAATCTCTTCTCCGTTCCACACACCTCTCTCTGACTACCTCCAGCCGCCACGTCTGCGCAAGAACCCGAGGCCATAGGTTGTCGTATGAGAGAAGAGGTGGCGCATGAGCATGCAACGAGGCCATGAGAGATGAGATTTGGATTTTAATTGAGAGAAAGAGAGAGTAATGGTGTAATGGTGTAATGGCCTGTAAGAATGCATTCAATGGCTTCTCTTTTAGTGTAGCTACTTCTTCTTCCTCCTCGTCTTCTTCTTCTTCAGTGGCTGGTAGGAGGAGAAAGGGATGCATCTCTGTTAAACCTCTCATGGCCATGAATTATGACGGGAGAGACTTCTATCAATCTCTGGTGCCTAACACATTTGTTCCTTGACTTGAATTTCATGCTATATTTTTATTTGGCATTGTCTCAAATCTTAAATTATGCAATTTCACCTGAAGAATGTCGATTTTAGGAGGAGAATTGTGGGCTGGAATAAATATATAGGTTCTACTTGCTCAAATTTAAACCAATATGTATATGATAACTACAAATAATTAAATTCTTGGACTAAAACGAAAAGAAACTTCTTAATTTGTTCCTATTGTTGTATGGATTGTCAAAAATGCAACAAAAAGAAGGCATAAATAAATTGTAGGTCTATATATTACTTGATTGTTTTTTTCATTTTTATTTCAAGCACCATAGATTAATTTTAACGATCATTACAAAATATCAGGCAGCAAGGCTGTTGGGAACCCCGACAACATTTGAAGCATCAAAGCTGAAAGTAGAATTTAATGGGGAAGAGGTCAATAAAAAACCCTTCTGTACCAGTCCTCGAGCTTACACCCTCACACACTGTGACTGGACTGCCAATTTAACACTAGCTGTGTCAAATTCTATTAGCAGTGAACAGGTACGTATCTAATTTTGGTAATTTATTCTTAAATTTATCCAAAATTTGGTGGAACATGAGTGAATGGATTCAATTCCGGTCCCACTTTTGGCCAAATCACTGTCTCCGTAAACTATAAGTTCTGCTCACAGAGTTAAAACCATATTAAATGGATCAGTCTTCTATCTGTGATGTTTTATTAACTACTCATGCCCAATTCTTTCACAAATCCATCTTGATATTAATTGAAGTTGGATCACTGCAAGACTAGTTGTACTCAGGAAGAATAGATGGCGTACTTGTACAGTGGTACCGATTTGGACCATTTCGTACCTATTCACTTCTGTCGTTGGTTTTGAGCAATTAGTGACTCCACTATTTTCACGAAACCCAAATTAAAAAAAAAAAAAAAAATCATTTTGGAATACATGACTGGTTCCGTGCTGGATTAGTACAGAAGTGGTATCTATTTTCTCTCTTTTGCCTTAGAATGTGCCGATAAGCAACAATGGTGATCAGTACATATATATAGTATGAAAAGTTTTATCGATTTCTCATCATCATTTTTTTTCACAATTCTAGTTGCAGAGTTGGAGAACAACATTGCAGAGAGATGATGTAGTGGCTGAGTGGAAGAAAATGAACGAAGAAATGTCATTGCATGTGCATTGTTATGTCAGTGGTGCAAATTTATTGCAAGATCTAGCTGCTGGTTTTAGATATTTTGTCTTCTCAAAAGAACTACCCTTGGTACGTTGCTAGGTTTTACAATTATATTCTCTAATAGTTTAAAACAGTTGTGTATCCAATTTGATGAATTTGAAAACCGATAAGTCACCCATCTAACGGTGTATATAATTAGCAATTCAATTTCCCAATATATGATTACCAATATATCCCTTCTCTTTAATATAAACCCTTTTCTGAATCCATCATACATTATGTGCTTTGTATCTAGTAGGTTTTGAAAGCTGTGATATATGGAGATGCAGCACTTTTTAAAGAACATCCCGAGTTGATGGATTCCAAGGTTTTTGTGTATTTCCATTCTAATTCAAAGAAATACAACCGGATCGAATGCTGGGGCCCACTTAAAGAGGCCACCAAGGTATGAAACAGATCCTTCTTAAAACACGAATAATTTCTTTGGGTAACTAATGGCACCAAATTTTTCCAATTTCTTTTTAATTCTGGTAAACAGCCTCCACAAAACTTTCCTTTTGGTGATCATTCTCAATTAAGCTTAGATTTGTAACAGTTAACGCAATTGTGGATTGTACTTGGTGAAGTTAACTTTTCTAAAAATGACCAAAAAGATAAAATTAAACTGTGATTGAAATTTAAGAATAATGAAAATTAGTAACTGCCACATTGTTTGTTTAAACAGAGAACACTTGATGACCGATCCGATGGCTTACAACGGGCGTTCACAGAAAAGGTTAAAAAAATAGTTATTCCTGGAACAATCCTTACTGCTGCTTTAGTTACCCTTCTCCTATGAAATTTACAAGTTTACACTGACAATATATATTGGTGTAAGTAGCATTTACTTCGGAGAAGAAATTTATACAGTCCATTCTTTGATTTAATGTAATTTATTTATAGATGGGCTTGTATTTCAATTGTTACTTTTCTGTTACAAATTGTACATGAGATTATTAAAGTACAAATTGAACAAATTTGTTCTGAAGTATATATGTGTTGTTCTTTTCTATTTTTTCTAATCTCACAGAAGTGCCAATATTATGACATAATGTAATTTGTTTATAGCTAGACTCTTCTACGTCTCAGGCTACAAAAATGCAATAACAGACTTAATAAAATTTTGTACTCTTATCATTTTATTTGAATGCATCATATTTAAATGATGAACGGCATATTTATCATTTTATTTTATTTTATTTTTTAATTTAGATAATTTTGATAATGATATATTTTGAAAATATTTAAAACTATATTATAAAAATAGACAATCCATTATGTAATCATATCAGAGGTGTGCACGTGTGTTTCTCGGCATTTGTTATACATTGTTTATCTCAAAAAAAATTTAAAAATCATAATTAAAAAAAACAAATTAGCAAACCAATATGATTACTTTGGTTTTTACAAAAACCATAAGAATTGAGATGCCAATTCGGTCCGCATCTTTTTTTTTCTGCGGGACCGAATTGGTATTTCGGTCCCCCATGATTTCGCAACTTTTCTGCAGAGCCGCCACAGAAAATCTAAATGGACAGGGGACCGAATTGTCATTTCAGTCCCAGTAGTTTTTTTTTTTTGAACCCGACAGCCCCCTGGCTCCCTTCCCGATGGGTTTCAACCTTACCAATAAATATAATAATAATTTCCCTTACCAAAGCAAATCAGAGATGGGTTTGAATTGTTCTCTGATTTGTTCTCCAATATAATAATTTCCCTGACAAATTGGATCTCGGTCCGAAATAAATTTCCCTGACAAATTGAACCGAAATAAATTACCCTGGACCGAGATGGGATCTCGGTCCCAAGGTGTTACACCAAAGGCCACAACATTTTGTTCTGAAATGTGTGAAATCAGGGGGGGGCCGAAATGCCAATTCGGTTCCAGGAAAAAAAAAAAGGGGGACCGAATTAGCATTTCAGTTCTTATGATTTTTGTAAAAATCAAAGTAATCATGTTGATTTGCTAATTTTTTTTTTTTAATTATGGTTTTTAAATATAGAGCTTCTTGTTTTTGTACATTTATTTATTTTCCCTAGGTACATTTGATCCTAAAATCAAGGGGCTTTTTGAAAGACGTCAATCATGCTTCCAATTAAAAATGAAATCTTATTAAATTATAGGATAGTGGCAATCATGCCGAAATTTTTTAGTTACCACCCGCACTAAATTAGTATTGTGCGCACACTGGCGAGGCACCAATTTGATGTGCGGACTGGGGAGGCGCACGATAAAGATATGATGCACGGACTGGAGAGACGCACTAAGATTGTAGGGCTATAAAGCTCAGCGCGCGCCAAAATTGGTGCTCAAACGAGGCAGCGCGCACGAAGACTGTGTAAAAGGTAATTTTTTTTATTTAATTACTTTATTTTAATTACCGTATTTGTAGTATTTTAGACCAAAATTTATTAGAAATGTATCAAATTGGATTTGTATTGTTTGAAATTACCCAAGATTGTACCATTTTTTTACCGATAGTGCCGAAAATTACAAAATTTTAAATTTATCATATTTGTAGTATTTTAGACCAAAATTTATTAGAAATACACCAAATTGGCCTTGTATTGTTTGAAATTATTCAAGATTGTACCATTTTTTTACTGAGGTTGTCCAAAAATTGATAAATTTTAAATTTACCATATTTGTAGTATTTTAGACCAAAATTGATTAGAAATGCACCAAATTGGGTCTGTATTGTTTGAAATTACCCAAGATTGTACCATTTTTTTTACCGATGGTGTCCAAAAATTACTCAATTAGAAATTTACAATATTTATAGTATTTTAGACCAAAATTTATTAGAAATGCACCAAATAGACCTTGTATTGTTTGAAATTTATAATTTTTTTTACTGATGGTGTCGAAAATTGACAAAATTTCTTTTAGTATGGCGTCAACAAGCGGTAACAAAGAAACCAGTCTCTCGTACGATGAATGAGATTTGGATATGGAACTGGCTTCTACCGTCTTTCCGTACATGACAAAGGAGTGTATTAGCCTTGTTTGTTGGTTCCCGTACAAGAACCATAAGATCACAAATTTATATGTAAGTTTACATTTGATAACTACTTGCAAATAATTTAAATTTTCATTTCAATAAATATGTAAGTTATTTTTTTTTAATTTAATGTAGTCTCATGCCTTCATGGCGACACGGAATAACCAGATGAACATCAACTACAACGAGCGATTTGCACCGGTGTTACACGGATTACTCCTCTCCTACATTTTACACACAGGAGGAGCCACTCTGATACCTCGCATATTTAGTCTATTTTAGGCCTGTTTTAGTACCAGATTCGTGCCCTAATTCACCAGAATCATGTGCATTTCATCGATATATCTTTAGAATTTGGTACTGCTGAGTGTTTGTTTGTTTTCTGCAGGTTTGGAGCAAAACACACGAAGAAACGGCGATTTGGGATGATCTGGTACGACCCTTACCAGGCTTGGTACGGGTCTTACCAGACTTAGCCGATTTTCAGCTCATCACGCCTGGTACGGCCAGGCCGTACCACTTTGGTACGGGCCGTACCTAAAGGCGGCCTGACAGATTCAAATCTTGGCAGAGGCTATTTAAGGCGGGGAGCTCTCCAATTTCGACCAACTTTTGATTCCAGAAACATTTGAGAGCACAGTAAGAGAGAGAAAGAGAGCTGAGGAGCTAGGAGCAAGAAGGAAGGAAGAGGAAAGAGGCGAAGCTCGACGGATCAAGCCTCTTCCACTCGATCCCTTCGATCCATGGCTTTCTTTACCTCTTTTATTGTATTTTTAGATCAGATCATGTGCTGTGAGTAGTTATTTTAGTTTCTAGGGTTTTGAGATGAATTCTTGATTTGCTTTGACTTTCTTTGACTTGTACTTTGTATGAACTCTTTTGATTGATTGATTGTGATTTCTTTGCTATCTCTTGCTTTGCTTGCTGTGATTGTGTATGGTGAACCTCTAGGTCTAGATCAAACCTATCAAGGTCATGTGATCATCTCAATCTCTCAACCAAATCAATTGCTTAGGGTAGACTTGTTCGAATTGAAGCCGAGAGGTTGAATTCTCCTCTAATTGACAGATTAGAAGGTACCTTAGGTCTCCAATCAACCAGCTAGGGTAGATCTGTACCAACATATGAAAATTGAGGTGTAGAAACCCTAAAAGGTAATCAATTGCATTCCAACCTAGATCTTGATCCAACACACGAGAGTTGAGGCTTAGGAACCTTAGGTGTGGTCAATTGAACCTTTCTAAAGAGTTTAGCACAAGGTACCAGCAAGAAATGCATCAACTCGAACTGGTAAGCTCTGTTCTGGCAAGCCAGTACGGGTCTTACCAGAGTGGTGCGGCCTTGCCTTACCAAGTCTGGTACGGCCTAGCCGTACCAACTTGGTACGGGCCGTACCGCTAGAGGCAGATCACAGATGAAGTCTGAAACCCTGGAAACGCCTTTTATCCATAATCAAAACACAGTTTACATTTCTTCTAGCACTTTATTACATTTGTTTGCATTGTTCGATTTGTTTGAATTGATCCTTTAGGAACTTAAATACCAAACCCAATCTTTCTCACTTCTAGTTTTTAATTGAGTTTAGTGGAGTCTAACCTAGTAATTGCCCGTCCCTGTGGATCGATACCCGATTATATTACTCGATAGGGGTTGTACACTTGCAACCCTTACTCGTGAAGTGTAAGCGCGGTTTTAAAAGGTACGCCCTCAAGCGTACCGAAACTTGCGTTGCGCTTTTGTGCGAACACACTCCCATAGGACAATGCAGTAGTGATCCAACAGGATGTCCCATATCGACCTGTGTACACTTCAGATGATACACATGAGGTTATTTTCGGTCCTGGGGCAGATCAGGGCCCATCTGAGGAGACACTTTTCGGGGAGATCCCAGAGGAGGCCCCACCACAGCCATCACGAGAATATATTGGCGTAATTGGAGATGATGGAGGAGGTGCGGGGTAAGAGACTGAGGAAAGAGAAGGTGCCGTACACACCACCGAGCAAATAGTTGGAGATTTTTTACTTGTTATTTTGTTAGTTGTTATGTTTTCCGGACTGTTATTTAGTTCTTATGTTGTGACAGACTTTTATTACGTATGTTCTGTTGCCTGTATGCAATCTCTAATACTTTGTTTAACTAGATTTGTAAAACATACACTAATTGAATTTAACCTTCTACACGGTTTAGTGAGTTTGCAGATTCAAAGCTTTAATTACAAAATCTATTATGAAGAACCAAAGATAAGTTCAGAGCTTTAATTTCAAGATTTATAATGAAGAACCAAGGTTCATGAAGTGCTGAATTTCAAGATTCTTTTGATGAACCTGAGAAGTCAACAAGACTTTACAAAGCTATAGATTTGTGTAATAATCAAGTAGTTAAGTAAAGTATATTTGAGACTTGTTAATTTCTAGAGCATTCGCATTGACCGAAGTAAATATATAGAACCAATTTAGAATGACAAGTCAGAAAGTTCCAATTTGGTTTCGTGCAAGACAGATGACATCCGTATGGTTGTTTATCAAGTTTTGTGAGACAAATTGTACTAACCGTTCTAAATGGGCATAAATGTTTAGAACGGTTAATATTAATTTGAATTATTTTGCGAAAACCTACTTCAATATTCGTACAGTCCAACCTAACGGGTTTCTTCCCGTTAGAGTGGATCTAGCAAATCTGAATCCTCCCACTATATAAAGAGTTATCATCACTTCATATTTGCTAAGCTAGCCGCCTCTCACATTTGAAAACACATTTATTGTGCAACACTTGATAGCTTTCATTGTTGAATGAACTTAAACTTCAATATCTTCTCAACACTCTCAAATCCACTCAACTTATCATCTAGGAGATATAGTTTAGTGTCTAGGATTTAGTTCTAGAGCTTTTACATCCATGCTAGTGTGGTTTGCCAGGGGCGGAACTAGAAAATAGAGATTGAGGGCTGAAGAATCAAATATAGTGTAATTTTATTTTATAAAAAATACTAAAAGATATTAATACATATAAAAATTATAAAATTTAATGGACCAAACTATAAATTTTCAAACTATAGGAGATGCTTAGCACCCTTTCCCCACCACTATGTTCCGCCCCTGTGGTCTACTTGTAGGGCACGAAGGAGTACACTAGCCAGAGCGTTTCCGCTCACATATATTCATAGTTGTGTGACGATCCCAAGAGACTCTCCAGCTCAAGCTTTTAGGCTCAACTTGCACACTAGTTAGGCCGTGACTTCCCACCGTTGCTGGGCTCACGTGTCACATGTTGTGTCCTTTCTTTCTGGGTAATAGGACAGGGGCGCCAACGAGATTGCTCTACTCCTGAGACGTAGGCTTTTTTACGCCGAACTCTATTATCATCTTGTGTGTCAATTGTCTCTAAACTCTTCTCTATTTATTTTCCTTGCACATGCTTATTTGACTTGTTAGTTTAGAGGGATTAACCGAAAAATGTCTAAGAGTCTTTAAGATTCCCTTTAAACCCCCTCTAAGTGACGTTAGGGACTACATGTTCGACTTTCATGATATTATTTGGATATTAGGGACTTATATTTTGGTATTTTGTTTTTATTCTACTTTTAGCGCATGTTCTCCTTTTATTATCTATCGTATCATTCCAATAAAATATGCCGGACATATGAAAATACGTATAATATACAACGTACATTGTAATTTTATCAAAATTCAGAACAAAATAATATTGAGCATTAAAATTAAAATAAATGAATTCCAAAACAGAACAAAAAAAAACTTGGTGCGCCTCTCCAGTCCGCGCACCAAATTGGTGCCCTCCTCCAGTATGCGTACTAGACCAATTTGGTGCACGGATTGAGGCCGCGTGGGTGGTAGGAAATGAATTTGGTTGGTTTGAGTGGTGTTTAATTAATTTGAAATTTTTGAAGTGGTAACTAAAAAAATTTCCAGCAATCATGTTCTAGAATAAATTATTAAATTTCATGGCTACCAATCCCAACGGTGACTAGAAAAAATAAACTAGGAATGTTATTTGGGATTGTGACCTAATAAAAGGACAAAAAGTTTGTAGTAATCCAAAAAAAAATGAAAAAGAACCGGAAACTTTTCTGGCGTTGAGATTTGTGTCTATATTTTGTGTGATTAAAGTTACTCTGGCTATTCAATTATTTTTTTATATGAGCCTTGACTGATTTAGAGAACAGGTGACGAAAAATTAAAATTTGAGCACAACGCTGGTAATTTGCAATGTTTAAACAATTTACTGTAAATTATAAATGACACCGTTCATAAAGTACCATCCAAACTATAATTATGTCACCTCTTTGTTGCGACCCACATATACATTATGCAGTCCGTAACATAGAGTATAACATTATTTTTCACTTATTTTATTAATTTGTCTCTAAATTTCTTCATATTTGCACACACAATTTTCAAACAACGGCAGTAATCTAATCTCAACACAAAATATAAATTTAAATAAAAAATATGGTCAAATTCCTAGTAAAAATCATACCCAAATTATAGAATAATTATTTGAGTACCCTCACTCTTGTACTCTCAAAATTTCCGCACTCCATTTAAAGAAATTATGTACCATGGTCCCCACTAATTATTATTCTAAAAAGATATTATATGATCATCACTAATTATTATTCTAAAATTCCTGCAACACTCTTCCTCTATAATCTCCATTAATTATATGGTCCCATTTCTTAGTCCCTGCACTCGTCCTCGCATCAACTTTCATATATATAAATACTTGGAAGATAAGATATTAACACTTGAAAAATAAGATATTAATACTTTGATGTATAACTTGTTATGCTTATCCTTTTTTAAGTCCTCCAATCGTCCCCGCGTCAACATTCCTCTAATGAAGTAGAACCCCGTATCACCGCATCAACCTTACCCAATCGTCCTGCGTCAACCTTCCTCTAACAAAAATAGTTGATTACATAGGTATAAATACTTCAGTGCAGATGTATAAATACTTGCAGTACTTAATATTAATATTTTCAGACATCATCTAATGCAATATGTAAAAAAGACTTGCAAGTATAGGAATAAATACTTGCACGCTGAGATATAAATACTTGTGTGGCGATGAGCCAAAAAGTACGTCATAATGAATCTTATTTGAAAGAGAAAATTACGTAGAAGACATTCGTGATTTTATATTCGCAAAATTCCTCACCAGTCGTCAGATATAGACGAGATTGAACGGAGAAACGTGTATGGCCCCCCATGTAGTTTGAGTGGTCCTCCACAGGTCTTTATGGTACGAGTATGTGTGGGAGATTTGGTTGGTGAGACAATTATTTACGTAAAAAAGTTTCATCTCATAAGTATAAATACTTCCGTACATATGTATAAATACTTCATTGCATATGTATTGATATTATAGAAAAAAAAATCTGTGCTAGAATTTTTGCGGTCCTCCAAGATAGTTATGATATTTATAGTAGTTTTGGTGCGGGTACTATTATCAGCTTTCCAAATTATATGTTTATTTCACGCTTGTCACTTTTCCATATTTAGGTGTGGTTCAAGATAATTTTTGGAGCAAAATTTGAAGATTTTCCCTCTTAAAATCTTGGTTTTTTAAACATTTCTTTTTTATTTTATTTTTATTTACATAGTAAATTGGTTAGTGGAAGTTAGATAGTTGCAATGAATAATGAGATGAAATACGAACTAAGTAAATTTGGAAAGATATTCTAAGCATACGTACTTCTGATTAATAATCCATAGCAATATACAAAACTTATTGGATCTCTTTTTTCTTTTCTTTTTTGTTTCCTGACACTATTTTAAGTGGCAAAATAAGGATTGAAATGTTAGTTATGTGTTCTAAAAATGATCTTATGTTGATTATTTTTATATGTTATGTTTCTGAATTGGGTGTTATATACATTTTGTTCCATGAGTTTTGTGTTTATCTTTGGAAGTGTTCAAGAAGATGCTCTTAGTCTTGAACCATAAAACTCTATATGATGACAAACATAAATCTCTAAAATGTTCACAAACTTAGTTATTAGCATGGAACACTAATATACCATGATAAGTTTGTCATGTTGATTAAAGTACATTGTAGTTCTATAAATGTTGATAAAGGTTTATCGTTTAATAACATGAGTGTATAAAATGTTTCATATATTGAACATACCCAGTAGATGAATTCATTATATGAATTATATTTGTGTCATTAATGTTTTTATTGTGTCTCAGAATTCCAAAATATGAAATGCATTTTTTTTTTCACATGAGAAGTATATAATATAATTAGTATTAAAAGCTACTCATTAATAGTGGTGATAAAAATATTAGTTCTTCATATATAACTTGTTCGGGAGAAAATTATGTATCAATAGTATCATTGGCTCATTGCCCCTCATTTATAATGAGTAATGATATTTTCTGGGCCCCTGGTAAAGTATAATTTGATGCATGCAATATAACTGAAGTGCAGTTATATATTAATAATTTACTTAAGAGACCAAGAAACGAATATAATACAAAGATGACACAAACCTACTTTGTATAATATTCATAATATCATGTGGCAAGGAATAGACACAAGTGATGTTATTTATAGCATTACTTTTAAGGGATCGTGTATTGTAAAAGGATACATTACATCTGTGTCATTTGGGTAACTATAATGTATAACTAGAACCGCTTATAGTTTATGGTAATAAAATGTTATTATGTCATTACCAACATGACATAGATCTCACATAATCACACTAATAAGAAATTAATTAGAAATGCTTCTTGATTTATTTGACATGTCATTGGTTTCTCCATCAAAACATGAGAAATATAATAATTATATATGATACTAGAATTAATCTAATTAATTGTATTTTATTTCAAATAAGAAAAAATAGAACTTGGCCCAATAAACAAAGCCTAATGGTTGTTGTTAATTATGGCCCATGTTTATTTAAGAATTGTTTCAATAATTAAAATTTTGTCCAAAATAGTTTATCACGTTTTCTGAAAAATTGCTGCGCAGCGTTTCTTATTTTGACCATATATCTGTCATAAGAAATATGTTTCTTATTTTAACGTTCTATATATTTCTGGAAAGGTAAAAAAATATCTAGAATTTTGCCTCTCTGGAGGAAAGCCAAATTAGAAATAGATGATGGTAAAAAATGTGGTAGAACGTGGTGGTTAATTTGGACTATCATGTTCTGTAAATTGCTGCTCATGTTTTGTTTTTGAACCATAGCGCCCTCATACGATGTCCGTTTTGGGTGTACTATATATGGATGGAAAGTTAAAAGAAAGATCTTTAACTTTGCCTTCTAGAGAAGAATTTTTTTTCGAATTATATCGTGGTAAAAAATATGATAGAACATGGGGTTAATTTTGAAAACAGAATTCACATTCCTTATTTGCTATATATACTCTATCTCTCATGTGTTGAATACACACAACAAACCCTAACTCAAGATCAAATTCTATTGGAGGATAGTGATTAAGAAGCGACTGAAATAATACTCTCTAGCAAGAGGAAACTTCAGTTTCTAATTAATTTCTTGTTGGATACTGTGGAGGGCTTATACTTTGAAGTCTCAACTTGGTGCAAGACGTTCTTGGAGGCCGTTTCGATAAATGAAGGTATCCAAGAGATCTAGAAGAGAATACGACTTCTCTCTACTTATCAAATTGACATTTGATAGAGGTACATCCAAATCTTCTTTTGTAAATAGATTATTGATAGATGAATGAGTAGACAATTATTTGTGCTTAAGAATTGCTCGAGTAAAATTAGCATAATAAAGTAGATCCATGGATGCTTGAAAAGGATTAAAATTTTTAATTTTACCACTTTGACGCATCTTGAAATCCTTCATGAAATATACCCGACCCAGATGCCTCAAGTCAGAACCGAACTGAACTTTCAAACTATGCGTGTCAAATGTTAATGAAAATCAATTATATAAATCTTTCATGCTGAGTATGAGGATCAATTTTACAATATCCATAATATTTTATTCTAAAATATATATATAAAATCACATATAAGCACTATAATTTTGAAAATAAATAAAATCAATTGACCTCTTATTTCTTACTGGATCCACCTCTATCTCAAGCCCTCGCAAGCCGAGATGGAAGATTTTTAGCAAAGAGACAAAATTTTAGAATGAGGTTAACTCAATAATTATTTTGAATATTAAATATATTTTATAATATTTTATAAGAAAAATATAGAAATAGAAGTATATTTGCTATTTAGAGAAAACTTTTGGCATGAGACATAATTTTATAACTTTTAAAATTTTAAGTAGACTTTTATATTTTTTTCTAAAAAAAAGTATAAAATTTGAAGAATATTTTTGAAATTTTTTCCGCCACTGCTCGTGAGGATATGAATCTAATTTTACTGGGCTACTCTAGACCTCTTATTTATTTATTTTTCTTTTTTTAATTATTTGGGTTCTCCCTCAATTTTGCTTGGTCTTAATGCAAAGTTCTGAATAAAACCTTAAACAATGTATATGTGAACGTCTCTAGCAATTATATTGTGTAAATAGACTTATTCTAATCTGTAGAAGGTCCCGTGATAAAAAAGACAGAAAAACAATTATCTTCCAAAGGACAAATTTGAAAATATATATAGGGTCTGTCTAATTTGCTGCCGGCAGCAGTTCGGCCAAGTGCTGCCGGGGCTATATTTAGCCGTGTGATGTTCAAACAACAAATTCAAACCGTTAGATGTTTAATCTATACTATAATCTACTTGGAGACCAAATTTTACATTTTTTGAAATTTTTTTTACTATATATTAAGCTGGTTTGAAAACCGCTGTTTTTAGTAAATTTCTGCAACGTTAAAACAGCGGTTTTCAAACCATCTTAATATATAGTAAAAAAATTCCAAAAAATGTAAAATTTGGTCTCCAAGTAGATTATAGTATAGATTAAACATCTAACGGTTTGAATTTGTTGTTTGGACATCACACGGCTAAATATAGCCCCGACAGCACCTCGGCCGAACTGCTGCCGGCAGCAAATTAGCCACAGCCTATATATATATATATATATATATATAGAGTCTGACTTAGCTACTCCATGGAGTAAAACAACTTTGTACTCCACGCCATATCTTCATTTTCAAAGTTCAAATAGTCGATTCGAACCTTCCAACATGTTCTTCATATTGAAATGTACTTGGAGACCAAATTTTACATTTTTTGGAATTTTTTTACTATTTATTAAGCCACTTTGAAAATCTGAAAATCCGGGTGAACAGTAAAAAACAGTAAAAATTTCTGGACCACTGGATCAGTGTTTTTCAAAGTGGCTTAATAAATAGTAAAAAAATTCCAAAAAATGTAAAATTTGGTCTCCAAGCACATATCAATATGGAGAACAACTTGAGCGGTTCGGATCGGTCGTTTGGATTTTCAAAATATAAATAATGAGGCGTGGAGCACCAAGTCGTTTTACTCCATGGAGTAGCTAAGCCCAGCACTATATATATATATATATATATATATATATTACAAAGCAAATTGTCATTAAATTAGTGATTATTTTTAAAATAAAAAAATCGTAAATTTAATTAATAATGTCAGATAAATACCGTGTTATATGTATAATGTCAGATAAATTAGGCAAAATCCGAAAATAATTTAAAGAGGTATGAAAAAATTAAGATATAATACGGATATATTGAGAAACTTGTTACAATGCAAAGGACCATTTTGAAAATCGTTCACAATTTATAAAATTCATGATAGTTAATTAAATTGAAAACCGTCCATTTTAAAATTAAACAGTTCAAAAGTTTCTAATCATCTTTCAAATTGAACTGTTTAAAGTACAAACGGTTAGATTATAAAATATATATTTCCAAATTATATGAATCACAGTTTGATCCTACATGCCCATATATCTATGACTATGACTATCCAATTAAATTAATTCCATACTAAAAAAAGGGAGCCAATCAAGCAAATCTTAATCCTACTGTTCGTACCTTTTTCAGGTATTATAACCACATGTAACCCAAACAATAAAAAGTGCCCCCTCAAAAGTCTTCCAAAATATCTCATTGGTACCCCTAATTAAGGGGCGCTTTAACCCTTTTTGTTGTTTAATTATACAATGTGGAGCTAGTGCTTAAAAAAGTTATAAAATCACATGAGAAAGATCATGCAAAGTTGTGAATCATCATTGCATGCACAATATATCCGTTGCGCAACGGTTCTTCGTTTGCTTTGCATATACTCCCCGCCGCAGCAATTTAAACTTTTTCACATAGTTTCTATGATGAGAAAGAAATGTTGCACTTATTCCTTTTTTGTTTGGTTATCTGTGGCACTTTCCATGTGTCAATCTGTGTGTCAATCTGTTTGTTTACTCAGGATCATAGTGACAAATGAATTATTCGGGTTCGGTTCGGCGAGGTCAAAAATTCGTGATTCGGAAATAATTCGGGTATAATTCGGGAATGATTCGGAATAATCCGGATCAGAGATCTCAGTCCTACAAGGAAGCAAAAAAAAATGTTCTGGGAAAAATTCGCGAATAATTCGTAAAATTCGGGAAAAGTTCATAAAATTCTCAAATTATTCGGAAATAATTCGGTCAAAGTTCGGTCAACTGAATAATTCGGCGTTCGGTTCGGCATCACCAAAAAAACGAATTATTCGGATATAATTCGGGTATAATTCGCGAATCTTGTCACTATGCTCAGGATGCGGTATATCTTAATTAATTGAAGCAAATAAAAGAGGAAGAACGAGTTTACTTGGAATAATAAATTGCTTATATAGTCTTTAGAAAAAAAAACAATGTATTTATTGGCTATTGATTTGTTATTTGTCTACAATACAAATTTTCAACTGTTGAAAAGTATATATTTCAGAATAAAAAAATGAAATAATGTCAAAGAAAAAGAATATTAAAGAAAGCTTGGTTTGTTTTTTCACCTTAAAAATATGAAAATCTCTCTAATGTTGCTTTTAAAAACACCGGAAATTCATCTAATATTGCTCTCACCTCTCGTAAATCACATAAAATTCATTAATTGATGGAAAAATAGTTCATAGCACTTACAACTTGTTTATAAATTGATTTAATTTTAAGAGATTTTACTTAATTTAAAATATTGTCAAGGTGGTATCCCCTTATAAATATGAAATGCCTTACGGCCAAATAATTTGCATTCATGTTCAAAATTGAAAAATATTTGAGAATGGGAGAGTCATATATTAAATATAAAAAAGTAAACATAGCCGTTTCTAGTATCAGAAGGTGTAATATTTGAAAAATAAATTTCAATTAAAAAGAAGAGAAGAAAATATTTCAATACAATACTATGCATTGACCTTTGCCACTTCTTCATTGGCCATCTATATCTTCTCTTTCTTCTCTCCCTCCTTCCACTTTCTATTCCCATTCTTCATCTCCTATAGAGAGAGAGAGAGATTAATTGAATGGGTACATGTGGAAGCAAATGCTGCTTCGATTCTCCAATTCCTTCCATCTCTGACCCAGAGAGCCCCCATGAGAAGACTGTTATCTCCTCTGATTCTCCTCTCACCACACCTCCTCCTCCCAAGGGCCCTTTTTCAGAAAGCCCCAAAAATCATTCCAAACTTCAAATACACCCCTGCCCCCCTATCCCCTCTTCCTCTTCTACCACCCCAACCTCTTCTTCCAACATCTCTACTAGTACCATCACCACCATTTCTAATACCACCACAAGCTATTCCTCCTCTTATTCCACTGACAATTCCTCTGATTCTCGACCAAACCATTCCAATTCGACATATCGACCACCAAAGAAAAAATCATTTTCGAACGATTTTTTGTTGTCATGTGTTGAGAATTCAAACATAGTGATCCTTGATCCAATCAAAGGGATTAAAGAAAAACCAGTAGCACCAGAAGTTCTAATTACACCATCACAGTATCTGTCTAGTACCACAAGGGGTAATACAATATCATCACTAAGGCAACGCACAAACACAAACACAAACACAAGCATGAGAATCAGCCAATCAAACAATGCCAAGCGAGCGCGATCTGTGTCACCGGCGAGTCGGACCGGGCGCAAGGTTATCAAACCCGACCCGGTTTCATGGAACCCGGTAAGTTCGAACTTTACTAGACCAAGAACTGCGGAGCATCAATCGCCTCAACGGAGACCGGTAAACACACAAAGAGGATCATTAAATGCCTTAGTGGGTCCAGTCTCAAGACCCGGTACTGCAACTAAGAGGGATCGGAAGGGACCAACAATGGAGAAAGAGGTAAAAGAAAGACTAATAGATGATGGAGAGGTGGTATCTATAGAGAGAGCAAAAACACCACCACCTCTTGTAGAGGATTTGAATAACCCTCTGATAGCCATGGATTGCTTTATTTTTCTATAATAAGGTATGATTATTTTTCATTATAGGGTGTTAATTGGTAGTTTACAATTATAGTGTATGATATAGTTTGTTTAGCTTAAAACATAAGATTGTTTATGTTTTGCTTGGTATTTCATGACCAAATATTTGCTGGTCAATTAGAGAGAAATTAAAGAGGTGTCTGCTTTGATATGTATCTAATTATTATTTTTTATTTCGAAAGATTATTTGTTAGGATATCTTATTTTTAGGGTTGTTAATTATATTTGTAAATTTGACAGGCTGACACGCTTTCTATTTTTTTAATTTGTAGATGAGTAGTTTATTTAATTGGACATGAAACGCATTTATTCCTTCCAGAAACATTAAATCTCCACGCAAAAGCCTGAGCTGCATTTTTAATTTCCTTGAAAAAGCAAAATCTTCCATCCCCAAAATTTAGATTGGTGCTTGAAGAACCGATTTTTTTAATTATAACATTAAAAAAATATTAAATCCATAGCATCATTTTTACAAAATGTTCAAAACTAATTAGGTCACAATAAATCATGAGTGAGGCTACGGTACTATGCATAGCACGGATTGGTCCGTGCTACGGCTCAATATTTGAGTTTTCAAAATCCTAACGGTCAATCCGAACCGTTCAACATGATTATAAAATGAATATGCACTTGCAAACCAAATTTTACATTTTTTCGAATTTTTTTACTATTTTTTTAGATAGGTAGAAAATCACTGTTTTTTTATGGTTCAGAATTTTCAGATCAAGTGATTTTCTACTTATCTTAAAAAATAGTATAAAAGTTTCGAAAAAATGTAAAATTTGGTTTGCAAGTACATATTCATTTTATAATCATGTTGAATGGTTCGGATCGACCGTTAGAATTTTGAAAACTCAAATATTAAGCCGTAACACGGACCACAAACTGTGCTATGCATAGTACCGTAGCCTCACTCATAAATCATTACAGCCCAAGGACTAGAGTCAAATCCAGTATGATTGGGCTCATTGCTAGTGAACCGTTAAAATGTATTACGGTCTTGTTAGTTTTTTAGACATTTGACAAAAATAATGCTGCATATTTAAATTTATCTATTTATTATTGGTGAACCCTTCATTTTCTTGGACAAATATGCAAATCGCAACAGTTGGTTTGGTACTGGTGCACAGTACTTAATTAGAGCTCAAGTTGCAACAGCCCTTCATTTTCTGGCAATCAGGCATTCATTACTACAAATGGAGAGTGCGTATCCTCTGAGATATCTCATATTTTCCGGTGCCTATTCGGGGATAGCGCAGGGGCCGTATTATTTGAGTTTTGAGATTCGTGCAGAACGTATTTGAACAGTTGAGATTTTCCAATAAGTCACGCAAAATATGAGATATCTCAGGGTCTAGATGCGAATTTACAAATGGATAGATTGAACATCATCTGGATTCATCTGTTACAGCATCTCTAACCTTAAGTGTAGCGGGTTGATTATGTGCTCCTCTTTTTTCCTAAACGACCCGTTTCCGTTTTCTTCTATAAACAAAAATATTCTATTACCTAATTAATTAGGTGATACGAAGAGCAAAGCTAGTGTGTGCTATGCTCACCAAGTTCTGACTTAGTGAGCACAAATTTTAAAATTTATCGGATTAATTTCAAATGACGAATCCAAATCGTAAAACCTAATCTACTTTACGAGTGATGTATATACATGCGAAATTTTCGAATTTATTTAGTATAAAGTCAAGCGGTCAAAAAATAAAGCTATAAAAGTTATTTTAACGCATTGATTTTTCATCATTTTTTTTACCGCTTGACTTTTTAGTTTGTACTATATGAATTTGAAATTTTCAAAATTTTGCATGTACACTCATCACTCGTGAAGTAGATCGGTTTCAACGGTTTGAATTCGTCGTTTAAAATTAATTCAATAGATTTTAGAATAATACTAATTTTTTTTTTTTTTTGTAAGCATAACACACACTAGCTCTGCTCTTATATGAATTCATTTGAAACACCCTCCCTATCAAGTTCGGATCCTTTGCATTACCTCACAGTTTGAGTTTAAATCCGGGCCGTCCAATCAAAATTCGGGCAAAAGCCTGCAATGCACAAAGTCTCTTTTAAGATTCATGCTAATATATAACAAACGGACCGGATTCAAGAATGAGGTAGTTTAGGTGATATGAATGATGAATCCATCACAATGAAAATTGAGGGAATGTAGGACTAATTTGAGGAAATAATGAAAATTGATTCCTCGTGGGGAGTGGGGACCTGATGGATGGGAGTTGGGAGACAAGTTTACCAGTATAAGCAGTCTCTTCTTCGATTTTGGCCATTCAGAAATAAAGCCTATACTCAAGTCAAGGCCAACAAAATATGATGGCGTCCTGTTAACGTCAGAAATAAAGGAAATGCACTTAATTCTTTAATTCACATTACAGCCCCCACAAGATTAGGATCAAATGTGCGCCAGTCCGTATGCACACTGGAAATGCACTTGTTCATGATATTCTTTTAATACGAATATTATTATTACCTATGGAAATAACAATTGTATATAAAAGTCAGATTATATTCTTTTACGAAGGTGGAAAAATATGTAGCAAAATAGCAAATTGTCTTTTATTAATTATTTGTGTAGTTTTCTTTGATATTCATTCTGATTTTTCTTTGATTTTTTACTAATGTTTTTCAAGAATTTTTGCGGCAAAAACTGTGGCCGGGCCTAAAGTGGATTGAAAAAGAGGAACATGTGGGTCGATAGTATATTTATTAATAACCCAATTGTACGAGTTCACATTTGTTGCCATAATAACAAAAGGGTTTGAGTTGCAATAAATCGTACAAACATCTGTTTTTACATAATTTTACCCCGACCAAGAATACAAATTATCATATCTGTTCTTACGTAATTACACCACCATTTCCAAAGAAAAGCTGAAAGATCCTACAAACAACTTTGAAGTGCAATTTCTTGATCAAAGTCTCAACTCTGTTTCAGTGGCCAGATTTTAATCTTGATCACTACTATGGGACGCACCTTAGAACCGACTGGTTAACGCTCCTAGAAGAAAGGATGGCTGTGAACCTCTCTTGCAGTAATCGATCATTTGAGTCGTAAGCCAGCAAACCCTATGTTCGGATGCACTCTATAATAGCTAGAATAGCTACCATTTCAAAATAGTAGATAAGAAAAGCACTAATCTTGATGGTACAAAAATAGTGCTAACTCAAAGCTATTAGGAATAGTAAAAAAGTTGTTTGGAATACATATTTGAAATAGAGTTTGGAGGGAATGAATAAAATAATTTATGTGTTATTTTTTTCAACTAACTCTAATCTTTTACTATTGCTTGTTAAAAATATTGAAGCATCTTTTTATCCAATTTAATACCTCAATGTCAAGAGCAATTAAAAATAAGAAATTCATACAAGAGCAATTAAAATTATTTGAAGCATCTTTTTATCCAATACGTATAGAGCTGAAGATGGGAAAAAAATATAAAAAAAATCTAACCATTAAAATTTGTAGCTAACCAGGTAAGAAAATACAATTAAAGAAAATATTTCAATCATCATTTAAATTTGTAGCAATATTTGAAAGCAAAATCTAACCATTACAACAAAAATAGTTCAAATAAATCTGAAATAGTTAATAAACTACAACACAATACCTAAATAACAGATAATTAAAGTACAATAAAAATGAAATGATTAATTCATCAATAAATCCATTTTACCTGTTATCCCACAAAAAAAAAAATTTATCCTCTCCCTCAAATCAGCTCCAACTTCATTATCCTGGGCCGAAAAATCTCCTTCAATTCCAATATCACCATCGAAAATGTTGGCGCCCATTTGTTGTTTGTCCAACCACGATTCATCTGAAACATCTCGAATCATATTTTGACGATTAATGAAATTGTGCAGAACGCAACATGCAACTACAACTCTGGCCTGTATCTTAAATTTGTACCTACGCATCCATTGACAAATCTTAAATCTAATTTTCAAAATTCCAAATGTCTTCTCCACAATGTTTCTAAGTTGTGCATGTCTGTGATTGAACAGATCCTCTGGACAGTTGTACATGCAATGATGCCCTCAATATTCATCCAAGTAGTATGGTCGACCACGGTATGGGCACATAAAGTTCCTATTATTTGCGTAACCTATATCAACAAGATAATATCTGTCCGGGGTACTACAAAACCCTTAATATCTGTCCAGGGGTACTACAAGACAATAGATCGAGTGATCAAATTACAAGGCCTTAATTAAATAACTATCAATACAAGTAGTCAGAGTCAATCATCATAAAGAAATAATAATAAGAGAGTTCACGTAATTACCCGAAATTTGCTCAAATTATCGCTTGACAAGAGTCGATTGGGTCTAAAGCGGTGGTCGGACTTTGCTTGCCTCTGTCTCCTCTAGTGATCAATTAAATTGTGTCCCTACAATTAGAGAAGGTATGAATAACAAACTTCAAAATCTGAATTGACCAAAAAAAACTAATAATCATATCATATGAAATTATTAAAAGATGCCTTTTATATGAAACAATTAGATGCAGAATTAAGAAAATCATTCAACATCATATCGTTCAGCACGTTTTTGATCAATATTCATTTGAAAGAATTAACTCAATTAATTTAAGTTCGTTTTGTTGCTTATAAACTCAACTTCAGCCCACTGGTATTCTCTTAAATTTACAATTTTCTGGATTAGTCCGAAGGTCAAGTACAAATGTCAAAGATCAAAATAAGTTTATGTATTTTCCAATAGGACAAGAAATTATCATTAAAATCTATCCATTTGAGTTCCAGCTTACCTACATATGTAAATTTTCACTATGACCCTTCTGACATGCTTAAATTACTAGCTTTTGGAAATTAACATACATACCAGTAAATTACTTTCTTCATAAATATATCTCTATAAATAAGAATTAGTAGACCACTAACTATACTATACTGGTACAAAAGGATACTTGTGATCATATTGCATTAACAGCCCTCAACTAACTTTTAATTACATTGAAAAGGTATCAATAAAGGAATGGAAATAAAACAATGACACAATGACAGCTTACAATAGAAGAGGGTAATCTAGAAATAAATTAGAATTTGCATCGTAATATCGACGAACTATTGCATGAACTAGACACATGATAAATTCTCATCTCTGAGATAAATGCAGCTAGTTCAAATAGTTCAATTTTTAACATCTAGATTAGTTCAACTGGTTCTTGCGAAAGCTTACAAATTGTATCTTTCACTTTCTCGGATGGCTTTAAAACCAAATCAGGCAGCCAAAAATATAGGCCCAGTTGTATGAAAGAAGAAGAATAATTCCTTCTCAGATTAGATATATACAAAGATAATTTCATCAATTTACCAAACTTATTTGATTCAGATTTTTGTACATCACAAACAACTAGAACTAAGAGAGTTCGGTTTCTTACCCGAAATTGCTCCAAGCTTCCATTGACGAGAGTCGATCGGTACCAAAGCAGTGACGAGCACGGTGAGGAGGAGCGGCCAGAGAGAGGAGACGAGAGGAGAGGGGTTTCGAGTGTCTATTTGTTCATCGTGAGGTGGAGAGGTCGAAACCGGCAGCCTTTCTCTCAATCGTTAGCTATATCGACAGAGATCCGAGTTTTTCTCGCCGCCTCCATCTTCGTTTCTTCTCTCTTTCTAACAGTAGAGTAGGTGAGCTGATTAAAAAATTAACGAAAGATTTTTTTTTTTTTCCGCTGAAGAGGGCTCCAACTGCTATTCCGACTTTTTGTTGGGATAGTAGAACAACGCTATTCTGCTTGTTCTGAATAGCAAGTGAGATTGTTTGGATCGACTTGATTTAGAATAGCACTGCTATTCTAAGAATAGCACTATTCTCAGACGATCTAAACATACCCTAGTAAGTCAGTCAGAGAAGCCCTCAATTGGTGTACGGTACCATATCTCGCAGCCATATCCTGTTAATTTATTCATTTCAAAATAAATCAGAATTAAAGAAATGGTATTTAATTGTTATATGAGATAACATTATATACCATAAGGCAAGAAAACTTGAAAGTGATGGAGTTTTTATCTTTTGAAATTAGTGGGCATTAAAACTTGGCTCCAATCTTAGCTATAGGACCAAATTTTATACAATTTTACCATAATTTGATTTTACATCAGAGGTTGTTAAATGTGTACACAGAATCTGGATACACTCAAAGCAAAATGTACAATTGTAGTTAAATGTGCAATTTTATTACACACAAGTCAGCATTCAAAGCAAAATACACATCAAAGTAACTTTTGCAGCTAGGCCCTTTATGTTTTGAAAATTTACAAGCAAGAATGTATACAAATAGGACAACATAAACCAAACCTTCAGTTTGCCCAACTGTTTGACAGATTCCATATCCTCAGCCAACACAACAGATTGTGGCCCGTTCAATTTTGTCCCTTTCTTAAAGAACTTCAGAGCCAAAGGACTGTACAATGTCAAATTATTTTGCATTGAAAGTAAAAACTATGAAAAATGATATTTATTAGAGAAGTATGTATTATGAGAAAGATCACCTTGTATGGCGAATCATGTGTCTGGGTATGGGGCCAACATCATTTCCATCATGGCCAGGTGTTACAACTCCTCTGTGCCTTAAAAAGAGGTTCTCCCTAATAAGATTTTACACAATTAGATAAACACAAACAATTTCTTATTTTGAAATAGAAACAAATTCTTATTTGAAGTACTCTTTTTGGCGAAGCATGACTAACCGAGTATAATTCAAAGAGTTCATCCAAGTCCGGTCCAAGTTAAAGAAATTTAGGATTGTACTTTGTTTACTCCTATATCTTATACAAAATAATTACTTTCAAAAAATTTAGTAGACCAATGACATTGCTAATTATGGATATCATGTGGAACAGATAAATAAGTCTCACAGAAATAGTATCCAACCCACAACTTCTAACGAAAATGAAACAATTAATAGTTTGGTAGTTCACACAAATTGTCCATTGATAGTCATGCATATGTTAAATAAGTTCATATTTTCATATGGTTATATGTTGAGATTTGAAACACGCATTATTGTTGTACTTGATGTAAAATCTGTTGAGAGGTCATTGCAATTTGACAAGTGAAATAACATCATCCAATTGCAGTGGTGTCTATTGGTAGCTGATTTCCTTTGGTTAGTGTTACTCTGTATGGTAGAAGGTAGAATAATTTTTTTCAATAAAAAGGAGAGCCATTTTTAATACTTCAATATACAGTCAATACTGTTGTCCAATCGTATTTCCCTTTCTGTTATATGTTTACATTACAAGTACAGTCATAATATTATAAAATAAAAGAAGCAAAGAACATAACTAAAATGGAGGCAGTAGCCGTACCATTACATTTTGAAGAGATAAAAAACGAACGATTGATGGTTCTTTTGTTATACTGATACATCATTTTTTTTTAACCCAATCGTTTCTTATCAATGTAGTTACTAATATTCAACCAAAACATAAAAGAAAAATTTTCCCAAGAAAAAAATGTATCATCCCTAAATCCTGACCAAAAGAAACCTAAAATACTGATTAGTACAAAATGGAATAAACCTGAAAATATTAAAGATACCTGACAGCTGCTATGGCACAAGTATTTGCATCCAGAGCCTCTACTCCCAAAAAGAAAACAACACAACACACAAAGGGGCTTTCTATACAAATTCAACACAAGTACAAAATTGATCCTGCTTCTGATACTTCAACACCATTGATTCCTGGTGTATCCTCATTGCTTTCCTAGCCCACCCCAAGTTGCACTCAACACAGTACCACTCCCACTTTAGTACTGAATCTCGAGGCGGTTTCATGCAGTAAATGTGGTATGCCTCATCACACCCATCACACAAGACTATATTCTCATCATCCTCGTCAGTGTAGCAACCACGGCAGAGACAAGAGGGGCAGTACCAACAAGGCCTATTTAATTGTTGTTCGCTTGCAATTTGGGTTTCTTTAAGACACCGTACATGGTAGTTCTTATACAGGCAGTATGCATGGCCGCATTTCAGAAAAATCTTGTCATCTTCCTCTTTCAACCCGCATAATTTGCATAATTCTTGAGGGCCCGAGTCGTCAGATTCTTTGACATTGGACATGGGGCCATCCCTTCTGGGCTCTACAAGTTATAGGGGTGTTTCGGTGAATTCCATGTTTTCTGATTGCTTCTTACAAGCCACACAGTGCTCATGCGGTCCTGTTGCCTTCTTTTTTTTCTTTGGGATTTTCTTCTTCTTGCTGGTACCAGTACAGGATTTACAGTACCAGTATTGGGTAGGGATAACCTTGACTGCAGGCCTGATGCAATTCATGTGGTTCTTATTGTAGTCAATTATGCCTTGTTTCTCAATTTGATAGAAATAGAAAAGGATATTTTCCCTTCAATGAATCAAAATAAGATTCCATAGTCCATACCGAAAGTCTCTTTGGGACATTTCATCAAGTAACTTGCATGCATGGTCAGGGATTCACAAATGCGGCACCGAATACAGAACATTATTTGAGGGAAGAAAGAGTCCCTGCGATCCACCAAATCTATCATAAAGCTAAATTTTTGGCCTACCACGAGAGCCTAGTTTGTCTTCTTGCATTCAGAGTAAAGGTAGAGAATTGCTTTAGGCACATAATCGAAAAACGCTTGTGCTCCAAGCGACGATATCTCTCTGGAGCATTTCAACAAACACTTGTCTTGCGAGATAGGAGGAAGGTGACGACATGGGGAAAGAGAGGGGTTATAAAAGGAGGAAGGCGTCGGAGGTCGGAAGAACAGATTTAACCGGAGAAAGGTAAATTGACAGTAAAAATGTCAAACTAAAAAACTGTGCTTCGTTTTTCTTCTCGGGCAATCGGCCATTACAACTAGTCACTGACTCACTGGATGGATGAACAAAGCTCATCTGGATTCATTTGTTTTATCGTCTCTATCCTTTTGTGTAGCGGGTTGATTACGTACTCATTTTTCATTCCTCAATGACCCGCTTCATTTTCATTCACAAACTACAGAGTCAACCTCTCCAGAATTTGTCAACTGACCCGTATTTGAACCCTACTACTTAAGGTCGACACGAATTCGACTCCGCTGCTTTTCTGAGAGAGGAGGAGACTCTTTTCCGAATCCAACGATTCAAAATTTGTTGAAATTTGTGCATGAAAATGTTTTTTTATTGAGATACGTGAATAGAAATTTTGAATCGTTAAATTTGAAAAAGGAGGCTCCTTCTTTTTTCTCAGAAAAGCAGCTGAGTCTGATCCAGGTGGACACAATGTAGGTGGGGAAACTTTTTATCTATAAAAATAAAAATTATTAAATTGGAATATATGAAAATAAAAGAAGTATCTCGTTTTTAACAACTATAGAAAGATCTGATTTATTGAATTCAATCCATATATTCGGATCGGACTCAATAGTCTCGATCCATTGTTATTTTTTTTCTTTTTTAAAATGGTAGAAAAGGAGAATATGGGTGCCATAGTTAGACCAAATTTTTTTTTTAATTCAGTCATTTCTTGTTTTTACGGAATTAAGAAAAAAAACCAACTTGGATCAGACCCAATGAGGTAGATCCAATTCTCACCTGATTTTCTGTGGCAACCATATTTCAGATTTTCCCATAAGTGTCTAATTTAAAAAAGAAAAATAAAATAACAGTGGATCGGGACCATTGAATCCGATCAGAATATTTGGATCAGACTAAATGAGTCAAATCTTTCGATATTTGTTGGAAATGATGTACTCTTTCTATTTTCGCACGTCTCAATTTAATAATTCTACAGATAATTGGTAGGGGTGTTCAAACTATGAATACATATCCTATGAGATAACTCATATTTTGCGTGACCGACGTGTCCGGTGCCTATTCAGGATGGCGTAGGAGGCCAATATTATTTGAGCTTTGAGATTCATGCAGAACAAATTTGAACGGTTGAGATTTTCCAAAAAATCACGTAACATATGAGATATCTCAGAGGGTGTGAATTCTCAAGCTATCCGGTTTGTTTGGTTTTCAAACGAATAAAAAAAAATTGGTTTTTAAACAAACTAAAAAATTTCAGTTTAAATGGATCGCTTTGGTTGGGTTTTTAAAATTATTTCAATTTATATGAATTGGTTCGGTTTAGATTTTTAAAACCGATTAAACCGAACCAATCTAATTATAATGGTTCAAGTATGGTTTATATTTTGTTTGGTTTGATCATCGTTTTGTTTCTTTCATTTTAGTTTGGATATTTTAAAACATCTACATATTTTGTATGAAATTGAATAATGTATATATTGTTAGCTTGATTATCATTTCTATAAAATTACTAATGTATTTGTGTATGTATTGACTTTTGACTTTAGAAATTTAATTTCTCTTATTTGATTCATCCGAACAAACCAAAATTTAATTTGATTTAAATAATTTAGTTGGTCATTTTAATTCGATTAGTTCCGTTAAATTAATTTAAAAACTGAAAAAAAAATTGCTTTAGAAAATAATGAAATTAATTGCACGTTCGGAATTCGAACACATGACATGATAGTTGGAAGACAAGGTTATAATCAGTCTTTTCATATTTCCAATTTTGTCATATATGTGCAATTTAATTTGAGAGCGAGAATAAAAATAGAAGCGAAATTCGTGCATAAACCAGAAAAAAATAATCCGAAAATCGATAAAGAAAAAGATAAAAAAAAAAAGAATTATGATCTTTCTCCTGCACCATGAAGGGATTTTTTTTTTTAAATAGAATTACTTTAAATTATTTCAACGGAATAAGTCTTTGTTGGATTGATTTTCGAAAACTAGCCTCCACCGATCTCTAGGATCGGTGGAGCAAAAAAAACCCAATCTACACCGGTCCTAAGGACAGGTGGAGCCTGTTTTGCACCAGCTGATACCCTTGCCACAGAAAATCCCTCATCTATACCTCCACCGATCCCTAGGATAGGTGGAGCCTTGATTTCCAAATTTGAAGCCCGACGGCTCCATCTCTGTCTCTCCCTTTCCTCTCCTTCATCGTTTTTCCTCTTACGAACTCATCAGTTTTTTTTTTTTTCCTTTTCTTTTATCCTCTCAATTTACTCAATCATTTCTTTATCCAATTGTTTTAAAATTTCTGGCAATCTGTTGATATGACAACTCCTCTATTGAATTTGAAAAAAAGAAATAATGAAAGAAAGAAGAAAGAATAATGGAGGTTGTGAAGAGAAGAAGAATGGTGCGGCTCACTGGATGATAAATCCTAAACCTACATCGATCCACAGGACCGGTGGAGGCATTTTTGAAGCTCCACCGATCCACAGGATCGGTGCAGGGGTATTTGGTGTGGTCTTCCGTGTAGTATGGTGTGGCTGGTGCAAAACGGGCTCCACCGATCCCTAGGATCGGTGTGGGTTGTGTTTTTCTTGCTACACCGGTCCGTAGGATCGGTGGAGGCTAGTTTTCTAACTTCCGTCCAACGAAGGCTTGTTCTGTTGAAATAATTTAAAGGAATACTATTTAAAAAAAAAAATTCCATGAAGGGGGTCGTTGAAGAGAGAATTTTTTATTTATAGAAAATATTGTAAAATATCAGCCTCTGACAAGATTTAAAAATAAATAAATTATAAAATAATAAAGAAAAAGGGAAATCTATTATATATATATAATCCTCATAGGGTCGCTACAGTATATTCTACAGTAAACGCTACAGTAAACGATACAGTAATTGCTACAGTGAAAATAGTAAAAAAATTCTAAAAAATATAAAATTTGGTCTCCAAGCATATTTTATTATAAAAGTCATGTTAAGCGGTTCGGATCGACTGTTCGGACTTTGAAATTGCAGAAAAAAGATTGAGTGCATTGGGAGCATAGAAATTTGGGTGCATTTGAATCCTCTAACTTTATATATAGTTAGAAAATCACAAATTAATGAATATGGTATACCGGTATAACTTTATACGGTAACAACTTAATTTTGTGATTTTGAATTCATTAACATAGCATTTTGTTTATAACCGGTATAACTTTATATATAGTTAGATGTTTATCTTAATAGTTAATTATCTTTTTTTTCGGTAATATCCTGATACAATCTTTTTACACTCCTCTCGATAATAGCCGCCGAAGCAAAGCGAGGCTCACTTCTAGTAGTACGTTAAAATTTATATGCATATAAGGATCGGTAAAAATATTCTCCAACTCAATAGGGTTTTCTTTTGTCTTGAATCTTCTGTCGGCTGTCGTCTCCATCCTGTGAAGAAAGAAAAAATTTAGAGTTGAAAGAATTTTTTTTTTTTTTTTAAAGACTTGGTAGCGCTACTTAGTTAACACAAAAATAATGTGATTACAACATCCTTACTATCATCTTACAATCACTCAAATTACAGAATTTGAAATGTCCCTCTGCACACCAACAATGCTTGGCCCCCTATTACCCTTGCAACACGTGAGGCATAATTTTGTTTCCTCTCTGATCTTCACAGCTAGCAGGTGCGGTGGCATCCTTTTCCTCCTGAATATGTACTCATTTCTCTGTTTCTATATCCCGCATAAGACACCCATAAAGCGCGTAGCCCATATCCTCTTAGTCCCTTGCGTCAAACGCTTATAACACATTCATGATACGTTCCCAAGTTGCAGTCATCGTGTCTGATTTGGTAATTATTGACCCCATGCAGTCCCAAACCCGACTAGCATATCGACATTGGATGAAAACATGGAAAACAGATTCCAAAGAGCAGTCAGCACACATAACACACATTCAGCATCACAATTCATCCCTCTTTTCAACATAGTGTCGTGAGTCAGTACTCGATTATGAAACAAGAGGAAATTAATCGAAAAAAAAGTTGCTACAGAGAATTCAAGTCATCTGGAAAAAAGAGAAAATACCTTTTAAATCGGTAAAATAGTTTCCGAATCGAATTTTTTCTACCGATTTTCTATGTATGAAAATTTCAAAATACTCCTTTTCATTCACTCTATATTTTATAATATTTTCTATAAATAGAAAATCCTCTCCGTTGAAAGAGATGATAAAGGTGTTCTATCTCAATATGAACAAAAGAAAACCAAATGATATGACAAATTGTGTTGTTGTCAGTTCTATTTTTTTATGTGATTACACTGCCCGTAGACCGAAATTTTTATTGATAAGAAAATAGAACAATAAAATATTAAAAATAAGAAACGTTGTTCAGAAATTTTAAAAATAAAAAGACGGTCACGAGCACGTCATGGCACATCTCCACACCGTGAAAAAAATAAAAAAAAATTCTAAGTAGGACGCCATTTGAACCGCCATGGCACCTCTCAACTTTTTAGCATACAAATAGAATTTCATGAACTTCCTGGATTCCATATTCCAAGTATAAGTTGACTTATAGAGATAACTGCCTTTTGGATTCAGAATAGCAACTTCACGAAACAGCCTATATAAATATTGGCTACGCTAGCCTATTGCAAAGATTGTCTTCGTCGGTCAAAAATTTTGTCAACATATTAATTAATTATAATTGGTCAAATACAACAAGAGAAACCATTAAGATTGGAGAATATATATAGGTCGGTTTAACATACTTAAAATTATTTTTTAATTTCCATGAAGATTTGAAACTATTGAATAGAAATAAATACAATCAAACATGAACGCCTAAAATAAGCTTAATCTTTTTTATAAACATTTTCATTGTTCCTTTTTTTTCTTTTTCTTTTTCTTTTTCCGGCGTTGAGTTGCCATGGCATCTCACTTAGAATTTTTTTTTTTTACGGTATGGAGATGTGCCATGGCTTGTGACCGCCTTTCTTTTTTCTTTTTTTTTTTGAGAAAAAATGAGGGTCAAGCCCCATTTAATTCCATTAATAATGGTAAAAGAGTTACAGGAGTTTTGTAACTGGCAAAAGCAAAAGCAAACTGAAAATGCTCAAACAGCGGAGCAAGAAAATGGACGGGTGAATATAGAAAAGCAACGTTTCTTATTTTTAATATTTTATTTTTTCATTTTCTTATTAATAAAAATTTCAGGTCCGTACACTAGGACTGCTAACGAGCCAAGCTCGGCTCAAAACTCAGCTCGGCTCGTCATATAACTAATTCGGCTTAACTCAAGCTCGGCTCATTCTTGAAGAACAAAGCTCGGCTCAGTTTAATGATTTTGAGCCTTCGGCTCGGCTCAAACTCGGCTCATGACTCGCGAGCCCAACTCATGTCATAACTCGCGAGCTCAACTCATGCTAAGTATTAGAAAAACAAACATTTACTTTGATTACAAGTCATAACCTTACATAAACTATTCAAATCAAGTTTTAAAATAATGTGATTGAACCGAATTCAAATCAAGTTTTTTATAATAATGCGATTGAGCCGAATTCAACTCAAACTTTAAAATAATGTGATTGAACAGATAAAAACGATTTTAAATTCTCTGCGTTAAAATTATCTAACACCTCACCCTTAAATAGTAATTAAACAACTATTAGATAATACTTTGTTGTCAAATGTCACTAAATTTTTTTTATAGCTAGATCCAAATAATAATACGACTGTTGTTTTTAATACATCTAAATCTCGCTCATGCATAATGCCAAGCGTAAAACGTGCCGCAAGGAAATTATATTTTTTTTTCAACCCTTAGTCTATTACATCATCAAGCACAAAAAGAAGAGACTCATTGGCTCATGAGCCGGCTCGGCTCGACTCGGTTTGAGTGATAAAATATGAGCCGAGTCGAGTTCGGACTTTATTTAGTTTAGGGCCTGGCTCAATACAATTTATTGAGCCGCTCAACTCATTGATTCATGAGCCGGCTCGGCTCATTAGCAGCCCTACCGTACACCTCGTTGTTGTGAGTATAAATTTGGAAGGAATTAACTCTTACAAAGCGGGTCCAGAAGTCCCACACGGCCTGATGAATAAGCTGAAGCGGTATGATCAACAGTCAGCCCAGAAAAGCCTCTCCAGAGTTCACGACGTTTGACTGAGCTAGGATTAGAATGCAATGATACTCTCTACATCTACCCGAGCAACTAAGATGTGCATTCAGTGAAGACGGAAAATGTCAAACTTTGTTAGCAAAAAATATGAATGAAATTAGCAAATTGGTGAATGTGTTATGAAAATGAAACGTGAATTATAGAAGTTGAGATTTTCCGTAAAAAATCACGAGTGAGGCAATGGTGCAATGTAGGGCTGCAAACGAACCGAACCAAATCGAATCTGCCCTAGTTCGAATTCGAATTCGAAATAATTTCGAATCAAACCCAGTTCGAAATTGAAATAGATTTCGAACCTGAAAGGCCAGTTCGAATTTGGTTCGGTATTCGAACTAGTTCGATTTGATTCGAAATTAGTTCGAAATTCAGTGCAGATTCGAAATTCAGTGCAGATTCGAAATTCAATGCAGATTCGAAATTCAGTTAAACTAGGCTGCATATTTTTATACATATGCTTTTCTTGAGGCAATTCAAACTTACTTTTCTAGATCTATCCAACAATTCGATTAAATGCTTACACAGATGTTTTTCGAAACAAACAAAGTACAATATAGAACAATCACTACAATTTTATAATTATTACAAACTCAAATATTATCCTAAATAAAAATCACTACAATTTTTATTTAGAACAATCACTACAATTTTCTTGGCTGATTTCGAACCTTCAAAATTCGCAAACTATATCGAATCAAACATGGGCAGGTTCGAATTCGAAATTGAATTAATTTCGAATCGAACTGGTTTCGAATCGAATTTTTTTCGAACTTTTTCGAATCGAACTCGAATCGAATCACGAATCTCGAATTTTTTGTGCACCCCTAGTGCAATGCATAGCGTATATTGGTCCATACTACGAATTAATATTTTTTATTTCAGAGTTCAAAATTGTCAATCTGAACTATTCAACATGATTTACATATGAAAATGTACTTACAGACTAAATTTTTTATTTTTTTTATTTGTTTTAGATATGTAGAATTTTTAGATCAAGTGATTTTTTTTAATTATCTTAGACGATAGTAAAAAAAAATCTAAAAAAAATGTAACAATATTCGCTTAGTACCATAACCTTAAAAAATAACATTATTTGTTACACTTTGAACAAATTTGGATACGTCAAAATTAGTGTTAATTGAACTCTTAGTTAAGTTGATGAAAAAACTATGAAGCAGTACAAAATAATTTGCATTGTGTGCGGTCTCAACAGTTAAAATTATAGCTCAGGATCCACTTCACTCTCTAACTGGAGCGTATGTAATAATTTAATTTTAATATAAAACAAGATTCCATCTTAACCGTCCAATCTCAGATGGACGGTCCAGATCCAGTAATTGTAAAAGATTCTCTATTACGGTACCGGAGAGGATGTGAATTGGGGGACCCGTCCCAAGTTCGGATCCAGTGAAGTAACCCAATTTTTGGGTTTTAGATCAGGACCGTTCAATTCGAATCCGTGAAAATTCATCTGTGAAGTGAGTGCACACATTATGACGACAAACTCGAATCCCAAGACAATCTCGAGCGACAAATTCGAATCGGACGGTCTCGATCCAAAACCCAAAAATTGGGTTACTTTAGGGGATCCGGACCCCCAAGTCCCTTGAGCCTAGTCATTACAATAAAACGCAATTGCTACAGAAAAGTTATTTTTTTTTCTTATGACGAGAAAGTGAAATCGACAAAGTGCCAACTGGCATCATCGTCAGGCTTCGGGTGCCCGATGGCCCGAGGATCCGTATCCTCTGCATTAACTCAAAAGGGAATCTTTTGAGTTAATGAATTTCAACCGTCTGATTTTAAACGGAGCTAATCCGGTTTGTGTCTATAACATAGGGATCCTTTAATATTAGTGCAGATCTAGTTCGCACCAATTTTAAAACAGATCGGACAGTCGAGATTCATCAACTCAAAAGATTCTCTTTTGAGTTAATGCAGAGGATATGAATTCATGGCGCGAGGCCCGAAGACGAAGAGAGCGCACATCTATAGCTATTTAGTCAATACGATGATAATGACCCCCATTCATTTATGTTTATTAATTTATAGTCAAGCCCTATGTTGAGGAGGTGATCGGCCTTTGAAAGCCCGATGTGATCAAAAGCAGAGGTGATCGGATCACCTTTCAAGTTAGTTACTTTATTACAATGCTCTACATAATTTTTATATGAAAATTTACTTGGATGGATGTTAAATTTTTTATTTTTTTTAGAATTTTGTTTTACTATTTTTTACATACAGTAGAAAATTACTTGATCTAAAAATTCTAAACTACAATACAAATTGACTATTTGAATTTTAAAATAGAGATTGTCAAATTTTAAATATGCACTGCACGAAATAAGTACTTACTGTTATTAATTTTATATTTAATATCATACACAAATATTATTAGCATGGAAGGATAAAAAGAATGTGGAGGAGTAAAAAATTGAAAATCGGAAGTTAAAAAAGAAAGAATCTAAATGATAGAAACGCCGTTGATATATAAGATTTTCCTTTTTATTTTATTTCTCTTATTTCCCCTTCAGTAATGCAAGAAAAACAGAATTTCTTACCATCATTCTAACCTTTTGAAACAACTACGAGAAAATAAGAAATAGAGAGATCAAAGCTACACTGTGAAGGTAAAATCAAGAGGCCCGATTGAGCCCGAGCCCGAACCTGAGCCCGACTAGTTGTTGACTTCTATCAATTTTTCAAAACCCTTTCCTTCAATTTGAAATACACCGCTAAGCTTCCTCCTTTATAAATACCTTACCGGCTTACTGATTCGTCCTTCACAACATCCCTTTGTTAAAAACACACACACACAAAAACAAAAACAAAACAAAAATGGCAAATATTGGAATCCTTGGAGAGCTGCCAGATGAAGCATTCAATCCTCACCCAGAGTACGCAAATCGACCGGTGATTCTGGTGCGACTCGGAATCTTTGCCGCCTCAACTGCCATGGTGGCAGTCTTCAGTTCTCCACCGAATGTCGGGTTATTTGCAAATGAGCACGCTCCCTATGTGTTCTACATCTCTCTGGCTGTTTTACTTCTCTTTGGAATCGGGCTTATAGTGCTCGGCTGGTTCGCAGCTGATGGCAATGGAGATTACAATGTTGTGACGAGGGCTGCACTTCGGGCGTCCCAAATTATGCTTGTGTTTGCTGTTGGGCTGTATGATCTTAACTCAAATTCATAACATGGCAACCAGTATATGGGAGTGGGCGATTTTTTATGGGCATCGGACCGAATTCGATACAATGTTCAATTTTAGTTGTTTGATTCGTGCAAACATATTTAGATCTGCATAAGTTTTAAACATTCCGTAAATCTAAATAGTCTGTATGAATCAAATGACTAAAATCGGACATTGAATTGAATTCGGTCCAATGACCATTAAAATCCCTCCTTCCCCACCACAGTTACTGAATATCATCGTTATATTGTTATTATTCTAGTTTGGGACTGGGTGAAGACTGAAGAGAGTGCATTGTACTATAGTCGATATTTTTGTTGTCTCATCTTTCTGTTAATTAAGTAATTAAGTCTGTACTTTTTATTCAAAAAAAGGAAAGTGATTGATTTTGGGTGGAACAACTGAGTGGATTGTGTAACTGTACCAATTCTCTCCAGAAGCCTTTTTTTTTTCATTCAACTCTGCGTGGCATTATATACAGGGGCGGATTGCGGATTCAAGATTTTCGTCAGAGAAGGCAAAAAAATATCGAATCGGATTTAAATTCATTAACCAATTGGATACTCGATAAAAAATAATATTTTAACTTATATTTTCCAATGCTTTAACTTGTAATTTCTGATGCTCTAACTTTTAATTCTAATTACCAATCAAAATTCAACAAATTTATTTCAATTTTAACCTTAAATTTAAACCGAATTATAAATCAAACGTTCAGAGGGGAGCAAAGTCGGTCAAAACCGACTGCCCCTGGAATACTCTGGGTCCGCCCCTGATTATATATATGAAAGATAAACTGCATCTCTGTAAAGATATGGTTAATCGTGAATCATCAACCATATTTCATAATTTTGTACGAACAATTTAAATTCATGAAATTTTAGATTCATACAAATTTAAATTCCTTTGCACGAATTTCAATACAAATCGGACGGATGCCATAACCAAATTCGATACAATAGTCATAAAAAAATCTCCCGCTCCAACGTCACTTGCTCACTTCGCCCTTTAATTTGGATATCTTTATAAACAAAATTTCCTATACCTACAATCTACTAGTTTTATTGCACCCCTGATATACTGTTATACACCCAACAGAGATGAAACGTCTCTGGAATACTCACATTGAACCCAATTTATTGAATATAAAATAGCAGTTGGGAGGGTGAGATACATTGACTAGTGAAATAAAATTATGGCTCAAAGTTCATTTGATATATAATTAAATTAAATATCAATCAAATTCGTGCATAACAGGACAAATAATCTCAAAATAAACAGAGTTCACTATTTGTTGCTTAATAATTAGTGAGGTTTTGGAGATGTACCATGTGGGATCTCATAATTTTTTTAACCGAAGGGGGCAAAAATGATCAAAAGAAGTTCAAGGGAAGGGATCAGATTGTATTGGCGTGTAATTACAATAATCACTAACCAAGGATTTCATTGTGAGGAAAGGGGAGGAAAGAGAGGAGCTCTGAGAAGGTGTTTTGGGGTTTAGGTAAATGAAGCAAAGAAAAAGAAAAAAGAAAAGAAAAAAAAGCCAGAATATTCAACAGAACAGTACAAGCACTTTAGTTAATTGTTGAAGATATTAAATCAAAACCGGATTCAATTAGAATAATTAGGAAATGACAACTAGTATGTAAAATTTAGTATTTACGGTTTAGGGTTTAGGATATTCTAGTCTAGGGATTTTTTTTTAAAATAGAATTACTCTAAATTATTTGAACCAAACGAGCCTTCGTTGTTTTGTTTTTCGGAAAATAGCCTCCACCGATCCCTAGGACCGGTGGAGCAAAAAAAACACAATCTACACCGGTCCTAGAGACCGGTGGAATCTGTTTTGCGCCAGCCACACCTACCGCACGAAAAACTACACGAAAAAACACATGCACCGATCCTGTGGATCGGTGCAGCTGCAATTTACACGAATGTCTAAAATACTGTGCTCGGATGAGTACTTTATACAATTTACACGAATGAATGGCTGCAATTTACACGAATGAGTACTTTTGTAGATAATTGATTTTTTTAGAATCCCAACGTGCTGTGCTCGGATGATGTCCTTTTTGACTTTCAATGTCGTACTTCTAATGCCTCTAGTCCTACTGCTAATGCTATTGCTACTTTTTCTGATTCACTTGCACAACCCACAGCCTTTTGTACTTTATGTAATTTAATTTTTTTTTTTTTACCTTTTGTTAATTTTGTAGAGACAGAGCCGCGGGGGAAATCAAGCCTCCACCGGTCCTAGGGATCGGTGGAGCTATGGATTGGGATTTTCTATGGCGAGGTCAGGGGCTGGTGCAAAACAGACTCCACCGGTCCCTAGGACCGGTGTGGTTTGTGTTTTTTTTGCTCCACCGGTCCTAGGGATCGGTGGAGGCTATTTTTCGAAAATCAAAACAGCGAAGGCTTGTTTGGTTCAAATAATTTAGAGTAATTCTATTTAAAAAAAAAATCTAGTCTAGGGCTAGGGTTTAGGGTATAGCCCTTCCTTCTACCCGTCTCAAAAAAATAAAAAATAAATTATAAAAAAATGTAAAATTTAGTATGTAAGTTCATTTTCATATGAAAATCATATTTAACGGTTCGGAACGACTATTTGAATTTTGAAAACAAAAATATTAATTCGTAGTACATACCAATATGCGCTATGCATAATGTACCATAGCCTCACTCTTTTGGCTGCTACAACAGTGTAGTGATTAGTAATAAATAAACTACAACTTATTAGCATTTGATTAACATTTGCATTCATCGTATATGATTAACGAGTTTTAAAGCTTATTATTCTTCGATATCATTTGAGAATATTTTGTTACTTCGTAAGTTGGTTTTAAAGCAAAATTTGTTAATTTAAAAACTATGGTACATCCCAACAATTATATTAGCAATTAACACATCATATTAGGAATTTAAAAGAAATCACCGTTGTATATGCTCTAAGTATAGAACATTACGTTTATGCCGAATTGTTCTTGTTTTGAAATTTCAGAGGTACATTTGCAAATTTATTGTGGTACCTTAAAACGTATAAATTAGGAATTCCGTGATTAATATATTACATATTGATGTTTTTTTCTAAAAATTATGTTATTGATAATAGCTTACAAATTTTGTGGTACGAAAATCACATATTAAAAGAGATACTAAAGTGTAATGCTGCCAAATTTTTTGAAAACAAGTGCTTACTTCTTGTATCATACCATAAAAAAAAATCAAGATGTAGTTATATCATAATTTATAAAACCCATTATTCAATATTTTATATTTGGTACTTTTTTTAAAATAAATTTGTAAAATTGTATAAAACTGTACATGCAAAAGTTTTACTTTTTTATTAAGTCTGAAATTTAAAAGATTGATGAATGTAAAAAACGCCAAACTAAAAAAATGTGCTTCGATTTTCTTCTCGGGTAATCGGGCTTTACAACTGGTCACTACTCACTTGCATAGTAACAAATGAATAATTCAGGTTCGGTTCGGCAGGGTCAAAAATTTGTGATTCGGGAATGATTCGGGAATAATTCGGGTATAATTCGGGAATGATTCGGAATTACAATACGAGACCTCAGTGCATATTTAATTCATCACCAATGATTTACTATACAAAATACTGATTTTATTGGCCACAGAAAATCAACACAGTGAAAAAGTAGAGGCCACATGGGTGTACAGTAGCTAATCACGTGGGTGCCAAAAAAAAAAAATCTCCCAGCAGCTTATGCGCGAGAAAAACTTGAGAAAAATGCGAAAAAAACGCGAATAATTCGTAAAATTCGTTAAATTCGCGTTTTATTCGGTCAAAGATTCGGTCAACGAATAATACGCCATTCGGTTCGGAAACACTCCAAAAACGTTTTATTCGCGAATTAAACGCGAATAAAACGCGTACCTTGTTACTGTGCTCACTTGGAAGGATGAACAAATCTCACATGGATTCATCTGTTACAATGTCTGTAACATTTAGTGTAGCGGGTTGATTACTTACTATTTTAGTGTAGCGGGTCAATTTTCTTCATTGGTACCCTTTTCTGAACCCCTACTTTACAACGAAAGTAGAACTAATTTGAGGAAATAATGAAATTGATTGCAAGTCAAGGATTCGAACACATGACCTGATGGTTGGGACTTGGGAGACAAGGTTATAATCAGTCTTTTCAAATTGAGTCATTAAGAAATAATGTAAGTTAAGGCGGTCTTCTTCCTTCCTAGTTACAACTTAAATGGTCTTTCTTTGATTCCCAGGCAGCCCACATGATTATTGTTGTAAGTATTATTATCACGTTAAGAATCAACTACCGTTGAACGACAATATATGCTGCAGTTTAAAATCGACCATAATTCAAAAGGAAAAACTCAAACTAAACATAAGAAAACGATGATATAGACTGGAAAGAAATTATAAGAGGCAGAATTCAACTCTATCATGAATAAACCTGCTAAAATAAAAGATAACTGACAGGTGCTATGGCACAAATATTTGCACACAGCCTCCACTCCCTAAGGAAATTTACACAACACACAAAGGGCTTTCTAAACAGATTCAACTATGCTTCACTAGTCAGATTTCTTGATCAATTCAGTAGCCATGGCAGAGAGAGAGAGAGAGAGATCTGCTGAAGTAGCCAGATTTCTTGATCACTTGTGGGACCCTCTTGGAGAAATGGCTGGTCACTGCTCTTTAAAGAAAGGATGGTCGAGGGCCTCTTTTGCTGTCAATCGGTCATTTGGGTCATAAGCCAACAAACCCTTCAGTAAGTCTGTGAGAGAAGCCTTCGATTGCTGTACTGTACAATATCTCCCAAGAATATCCTGTTAATTTAATTTAATTTCTTTTCAAATTAGACCCTTTTGGTTTTCAGAATTTACAAGCATGAAGGTATAGAAAAGAGAAAACATAAACCAAACCTTCAATTTGCCCAACTTTTTCACAGATTCCATATCCTCGGCTGACACACCAGATTGTGGCCAATTCAATGTTTCTCCTTTCTTAAATAATTTCAGAGCCGAGGTACTGTACAATGTCAAATCAATTCGCATTAGAAGTAAGAAATGTGAACAGAAAATTTATGAGACAAGTATATATTATGAGAAATTAAGATCACCATGCATGGCGGATCATGTGTCTGGGTATGGGGCCCAGCACCCTTTCCATCATGGCCAGGTGTTGCAAATCCCCGTGGCCATTAAAAAGAGCTTCTCCCTAATAAAATTTTACACAATTAAAGAAAACATAAGCAATTTCTTATTTAAAGAACTATTTTCTGTGAAGCATGACTAACCGAGCATAACTCAAAGAGTATACAGCCGATACTCCACATATCGCAGGCATAAGACCATCGAAGCCCTGTCCAAAATAATAATTTCACTAGTAAATTGGGAAATCTAGTACTTTTTTTATTAGATAATTCTGTCCCACAGGGCCAAATCCAAGTCAATGCTTCGTGCATTTTATTTTAACACATTCACATGTTGTCCATTTATATTTTGCCCAATCAATTCTAGGAATTGCCAAGCTTCTATCTTAATTGTTGTAGTAGGTGAAAATCCTACCAGTGTCAATAAAAGAATAATAATAAAGTGAAGGACAAGATAGCAGAGACAGTGAACAGAAGAAGAGAAACAGGAAAAAAGAAAAAGAAAACTTATATAGAAACAAAAAACCATAATCCTATATAGAAATCTAGTTTATAGATACTCCTGTATGTCTGGGTTAGAACCCAGGGAATGTCGACAGCTGGAAAGATCTTAATTAGAACACCCATATCACCATAAAGATATGGACCCCACAAAATAAACCTGCATCAGAAAACTAAAGAGAAAAGGACCCGCTATTCCTCAGAACCCGAATCCTTCATTCAAAAAACCCAATTAGTCCCAAGCTAATACTGAAACAAAAAACTGCCATCATTACAGAATAAACCCAAAAATGATACTAAAATTGCACATAAACCACTTGCTTAAAAGGGAGGAGTGAGATGTTTGAAAGTGTGAAAGGAGGGAGAAAGAGAAGGGAGGTGAGGAGAGAATGTTAAGAGGACAGAAAAGGTTTATAAGGAGAATGTTAAGATGTAGGGGGGCAGAGGGAGTGAATGAGAGGAACATGGGACGAAAGGGGAGGCTAACAGTGGCCTAATTCAGGGAGCAATTCAAACTTTTTGTAAATATATTTTGTCTGCCAAAGAGTAATAGAGAGAGAGAGAGAGAGAGAGAGAGCACTTGGCAGCCTCTGCCAAGTAAAAAGAGAGAGGGAGAGAGAACACAACTCAGCTACCTCTGACTTAAATAACTAAAATGCTACCACAAATTAAGAAAGATAGAATAAACAAAACCGACATAAAAAAAGCATTATATGAATTAACCATCAATACAAAATAAGGGCAAATTTCAGTTTGCCAATTTGCCGTAAAGAAAACCCAACATTTTAGCTAGTGCAACAATTTGTGTACATCTGCCATAACACAGAATTTGGGTAATATTTCAAAATCTTGCACAAATCTTAGATGAACATGTTCCACTACCCAAAAATAACAAGTACTATTAAATATACTATAGTTAAGATAGAACTTTAAGCATAAGGAGCAAAACAGCAACTCACCCAAAATTACCTCCGGCGCCCTGTAATACCGTGTAGTAATCGTATAGTCATTGTGGTAGTTATCAAACACGGCACAGCCAAAGTCAATTAATTTTATAGCAGTTGACTTTGGCACAAGTTTAAAACTCACTTGCGGGTAGCACTTCTGTACAACAAACCAAAAGGTAAATTCCATTAAGACCATCAAACCCTTAGTTCACCACAGCACAAAAGTTTTAACAGTTCCATTTGATAATAAACTCTGTTAAGATCTGGTACCTTTATATTTAAGACCTGCTTATACTCAGATGAGGCAAGTAGAATGTTTTCGGTCTTCAAGTCAGTATGTATCAGACCCATATCGTGCACACCTGTTTGACAAAGGTGTGAAAAGTAAGGTTAGAAAAGTTAATTTGAGTCAATAATTGGAATGTTACAAGAGAAATAAATTAAGAAAACTAATTATACATTCAACTGATGACAAGAGCTGGCGCCCAAAGTCCCGTACAAACGGCACAGAAAAAGGCCGGAACTTATTTAGCTTAAGAAAATCATAAAGACTCAGACCCAACTTCTCAAATACCTGATACAATTTTCAACACCTTACAACTTGTTACTTCAATTTTCTATATGAAATTATTTTATATTTATATTATTTTGGTACTTGCTTATTTTATATTTATATTTTTTTATATTTGTTTATTTTAAATTTAATATAAAACTTAATTGCTCATATTTTCAACTGAATTGCTTTTGACTTGTAAGTTTTCAACCGTACAACTTTTCAATGGGTATGTTTACACCTCAGACACCCTAAAAATTTAAGCACGTCAGTGGACGGTTTTAAACCTCACAGGCAATTTCTTCCAAGCATGGTAACAAATTATCTGAAACACAGAATTCTTACTTACAATGCAAATGTGATCATCATATTCAAACCATCTACTCATCTGAACACAACTACAAATAAAAGAAAAGAGGTAATTAAAGAAAAAATGAATACACGAACAAAAAAGAGTGAATGATGTATCTACAAAAAAGAATAAAGCAATATAAACGTACTAGTTCTTTGCTCTTCTATTGCTTGCAAGATGTTTCAAGACATTAATTTCCATCATAGCATCATCTTTGTCGTGTCGCTCGCTTTTAAAAATCTTTATAGCTACGTGCTCTTGCCCCTCATTGTCCCAACACTCAAAAACTTGCCCAAAAGTGCCTAGAGGTAGTAAATTTCTTTCATCAAGAATTGAAAAATAAAATAAGCCGAGAATATAAAATGAGTGTAAGATCGAAATGCATTGTACCTTGGCCCATTTTCTTAAGAATTTTGTCTGTATGGACATAAAAATTTCGTTAAAACAATGACAGATAGTTTAAATATAAGAAAAAGATTCTTTATTTTGAAATATTACATAGAGATCATATGTTTTTCTGTCCTGCTAACATCCCCTTAATTTCACAAAAAATTTAAGCAGAAAGTTGAGAAACTAACGTGGGACAAAGAAATAGCAAGAATTAAGGTCACAGAATTTTTAAGCAGAAAATTGAGAAACTAACGGGTGACAAAGAAATAGCAAGAATTAAGGACAAATGTTACATCTTGGCGCTGGACCTTAATTTCACAAGATTTGAAGCCGAAAATTGAAAATACAACAGGTAAATAAGAATTAAGGACAAATCTTACATCTGGGCGTATGGGTTCCTACGATGGCGTCTTTCAGGTGTCCATTTGCATCGTCCTTTCGAGGCGACGCTGCTGATTCTTGATCCGCCTACATTACAAAGATTTGAATTTGAAATCAGAGCCTTAGAAAATCGACAAAGAAAGAAACCTAACCCCTACTCGAAATGCCAAAAATATACAAACCTTGACAGGCGATGCCTCTTGCGACTCCCCCATGAGATGATTTCTCTTCCGAAGCGGTAAATGCAAGAGAAATAGAGAGAGTCCGCGAGAGAGACTGGAATAGAGAGCACAAAGTGATAATTAAAGCTCGAGAGAGAGAGAGCGAGCAAGGGAGAGCTGGAGAAGAGGATACGCGCAAAGGAGAGAGAGCGAGCGAGCAAGGGAGAGAAGTGACGGAGCCACGGAGGGAGAAAGAAGCAAGAGCGCGCGATCTTGATCAAGAAGATGAGAGCGCGAGAGTGGGAAAGAGTAAAAGAGAGGGAAATTGCGGGCTCGAACCGAACCGGAACCCAACAGACCCTAACAAATATAAAAGCGAGGGAAATTGCGACATTTACTATTATTATTAATTTGATCTAGTTTCGATTTGGTTCAGTCCGGCTCGAACCGAACTGGAATCCCGACAGACCATAAATAACAAGTTAGAATTTGGAACAAGGTTTGCGCCTCCGGTTATTCAGAAAAATATTTGTCTCCAGTTCTTCGTTTGGGTCAAAATGCTGACAGGATTGGGAACAAAAGCAATGGAGACATCCATTTCCATGGATCATTTGAAGGAATTCGAGAGGAAAAGTTTGATTAAAAGGACCAGGGTATATTGTGATGTTTCATTTCTAGGGGTGTAAACGGAGCGAATTCAAAGCGGATAATGCTAATTTTAAATTCATATTCATGTTTCAGTGAACGGATAGAATACAAATAGTCAATAGAAAAAGAGGAGTAGAACTAGGGTGTTCCTAAGCTCACCAAGCTCTTCCGTGAGCTCGACTCTAAAACCTATCGAATTGACTTCAAATGACATTTTCAAACCGTTAGATGTTCAATCTATATTAAAATGTGCTTGGAGACCAAATTTTACATTTTTTAGAATTTGTTTACTATTTATTAAGATAGTTTGAAAATCGCTGTTTTCCAATGGTGCAGAATTTTAATAAAAACAGCGATTTTCAAATCATCTTAATAAATAGTAAAAAAATTCCAAAAAATGTAAAATTTGGTCTCCAAGCACATTTTAATATAGATTGAACATCTAACGGTTTGAAAATGTCGTTTGAAGTCAATTCGATAGGTTTTAGAGTCGAGCTCACGAAGGACTTGGTGAGCTTAGGAACACCCTAGTTCTACTCGAAAAAGAGAATGGAACAAACTTGAAAGCAGCATGTCGCTGCCAAGGAGCGCCAAAGTTTGAAAAAAAATGAAAATTCAATTCAAACTTGAAAGCAGCAAAGTCCGGATCCGTGGATAATATTAATCCCTCTGGCATCCTTCTTTAAGGGTGAAGAAAGATTTAATTTTTAATTTTTGTTCAGAAATTAGTGTTCGGTAAGAAAATAAGATTAAGAAGAAGGCTTTAATGTAAATAAAATATACATTTTAGTATACAAAGACCAATTTGTCCCTCACATTGTTATTGAATTATTATCAGAACAATACAAACAGAAAAGAAAAAAAACATGACCAATAAATTAATAAAACAAAAGGAATAAAAAATTTAGAGACAAACTAAAATTTAAACAAACTTAACAAACTCTGAGTTCATTGCAATGTGCTTTTTCTAAATGAATTTATTAAACAAACTATTTGAATATGTAATTAAACAAAATTAAACAATTTACTATTCCGAATATGGAATTTCTATGTTAATTTGTTTTCTTCATTCCCTCCTAACTCATATATGAAGCAATCCTTAATCTCTTTTACCATTCAGTCAAGAAAGAAGATACCAGAAAGCAAGGTGCATACAAAAACGAAGTAATAACTCATCTCCATTAGTCAAGAAAGGAAATAATATCACTTTTATGGATGTCTATGGAGAGAGCATCTCAGGCGGAAGCCGTCTGTAACATCGAATTTTTGAACTAGTCACCGGAGCACCGACTATCAAGGCCAAAAGGACAAGACATTTTTTCTCCTACATCTAGGGATCCGTGCGAAGCTGGGGAGAAGAAAGGAATATAAAATAATAAAAAACAAAGGAGGCTCTAAGGACCGAGATTTTTATATATAAGAAAATAAATAAATAAAATATTAAAAATAAGAAACTGTTCACCATAATTTCAAAAATAAGAAGGCCGCCATCCCAGACAACGGCCCGCGGAAAAAACGTAAAAAACGTAAAAAAAAAAAAAAAAAAAAAAAAAAAAAATCAATTTTTTTTTCTGCTGTGTTAAGTCAGAAATCCAATAATTTTGACCAGATTCAAAATTCATTTTAGAGAAAATGGCTACATGGATTTTTGTGTTCTTTATATCAAAATAAAGATATGAAAGTCTAGTTTCCAGATAATATAATTTCTCTATACAAAAATATTACAGATTGGTACAGTTTTAGCGATTAATTGACAGAGGTCAGAATTCAGAAAAGCTGAAATTTCAGTGAGCAGTCCAATAATTTTGACCAGATTCAAAATTCATTTTAGAGAAAATGGCTACATGGATTTTTGTGTTCTTTATATAAAAATAAAGGTATGAAAGTCTAGTTTCTAGATAATATAATTTCTCTATACAAAAATACATATTGGTACAGTTTTAGCGATTAATTGACAGAGGTCAGAATTCAGAAAAGCTGAAATTTCAGTGAGCAGTCCAATAATTCTGACCTCTGTCAATTAATCGCTAAAACTGTACCAATCTGTAATATTTTTGTATAGAGAAATTATATTATCTGGAAACTAGACTTTCATACCTTTATTTTGATATAAAGAACACAAAAATATATATAGCCATTTTCTCTAAAATGAATTTTGAATCTGGTCAAAATTATTGGACTGCTCACTGGAATTTCAGCTTTTCTGAATTCTGACCTCTGTCAATTAATCGCTAAAACTGTACCAATCTGTAATATTTTTGTAGAGAGAAATTATATTATCTTGAAACTAGACTTTCATACCTTTATTTTGATATAAAGAACACAAAAATCCATGTAGCCATTTTCTCTAAAAATGAATTTTGAATCTGGTCAAAATTATTGGATTTCTGACTTAACACAGCAGAAAAAAAAAATTGATTTTTTTTTTTTTTTAGGGCCGTTGTCTGGGATGGCGTCCCGTTTTTTTTTTTTTTTTTTAACGTTTTTTCCGCGGGCCGTAGTCTAGGATGGCGTCCCTGAGGGACGCCATGCCGGATGGCGGCCTTCTTATTTTTGAAATTATGGTGAACAGTTTCTTATTTTTAATATTTTATTTATTTATTTTCTTATATATAAAAATCTCGGCTCTAAGGAGCTCACCTTTTCTAGGGCATTATTGTCCAGAAAAAGAGCTAAGGAGGCTCTAAAGGAAGCAATCAGCTAAGGAATGAGTGAATCTGGCTTAAGAATTTCAGCCAAGGAGGTGATTTAATCTAGTCAAAGGAACAAATGTATAGCTGAATTAAGAGTGATTAAGGCTAAAGGAAGACTAAGGAGGTAGTGTTGAACATGTACAGAAGCATTATATAAGACAGCGGTGGGAGGAAGCGCCATATAACCATTATACATCCCATGTCGCTGCCTTGAAGCGCTGCAAACAGCGGAGTTTGGAGTTACTTGATTACTGGATCCGCAAAGAATTGTATCCGGATTATACAAGTATCTGCTCCATTTAGAATCTGGAAAAACTATCCGAATTCGTATCAGGACGTTTTCATACTCTGTATATATTCGGATACAGAGCCGATTCGGATCCGTTTACACCTTTATAATAATTTCTAATTTCCATTCTTATATTGAGTAACATCCGATCCGAATCCGTTTACACCCCTATAATCATTTCTAATCTCCATTTTTATATTGAGTAACGACTTTAATTAAAAGATGAAATTTCGGATTAAATATCAGTCATCCAATAAAATATATTTGATTCTATACATTTTTTTATGTTTCTTTTACATGTAGAAATATAAAATTATTTAGACAAATACTTGATTAAAAGGACCAGGGTATATTGTGATGTTTCATTTCTAATCTCTATTCTTATATTGAGTAACGACTTTAATTAAAAAATGAAATTTCAGATTGAATGTCAGTCATCCGATAAAATATATTGATTCTATACATTTTTTTTATGTTTCTTTTACATGTAGAAATATAAAATTATTTAGACAAATACTTTTTAAATGCAAATTGATCTTTCTTATTGATCATGATTTCTTTCTATTTTTTAAATGTTATTTAAGAAATTTTTGAATTGATTGATAATTCATTGGTTATGTCTTTATTTCTTTCTATTTTTTTATATTCTTTGAAGAATGTTATTTGTCATTTAATATGTAATATTGTTTGAGTTTTTGTATGAAAATGTGTTATTTAATATATTATTTAAATAATGTTATTTACTTGTAGATGTTATTTAATGTGTCATTTAAGAAATAATATTTGTCATTTAGTCTAAATTTTTATGAAAATATGTCATTTTGTATGATATTTTTTTGTTCTCTTATAATGTCTGTTGCAACGCACGGTCATGATATATCACTATAACCATTTTCGTATGATTTTATTCTTGTGATGGTATTACTATGTCATAATTCAACTTAAACTATTTAATCAATCCCCACTTAATCTAGTGATTTGATTCGACTTAGACTATTTAAACTGAATCACAATTCAAAAGAAAACTCGAAAGAAAACGGTGATATGGACTGGAAAGAAATAATAAGAGGCAGAACCGCGAAAGGTGTGTTGTTGTAACGGCACCATCAAATTTGGATTTGACGGCGTTGCTACTAATACGTGTCCTCTGTCCATTGGTGGCTGATTTCCTTTCGTTAGGGTTCTTTGCCTTGTGTTACATACAAATTTTTCTCAATAAAAAGGAGAGCCATTTTTAACACTTCAATATACATGCAATACTGTTACACAATTGTATTTCCTTTTCTTATATGTTTACATTACAAGTGCATTCAGAATATTTTAAAATAAAAGAAGCAAAGAACATAACTAAAAAGACACTGGCTGTACCATTGCATTTTGAAGAGATTAAAGAAAAAGGAACGATTAATGGTTCTTTTGTTATGCTGATACATCATTTTTTTTAAACCAATCGTTTCTTATCAATGTAATTACTAAATTCAACCAAAACATAAAACAAAACAAAAAATATCATCCCTAGATCCTAACCATAAGAAACCTAACTTACAGATTAGTAAAAAATGGAATAAACCTGCTAAAATCAAAGATAACTGACAGCTGCTATGGCACAAGTATTTGCATCCAGAGCCTCAACTCCCAAAAAGAAAATTACACAACACACAAAGGGGCTTTCTATACAAATTCAACACAAGGACAAAATTAACCCTGCTTCGTCTGATACTTCAGCACCAATGCTTCCTGGTGTATCCTCATTGCTTTCCTAGCCCTCCCCAAGTTGCACCCAACACAGTACCACTCGCCCTTTGGTACCGAATCTCGAGGCGGTTTCATGCAGTAAATGTGATACGCTTCATCACACCCATCACACATGACTATATTTTCATCGTCCAAGTCAGCGTAGCAACCACGACAGAGACAAGAGGGACAGTACCAACAAGGCCTATTAAATTGCTGTTCACTTGCGATTTGGGTTTCTCTAAGACACCTTACATGGTAGTTCTTATACAGGCAGTATGCATGGCCGCATTTCAGAAAAATTTTGTCGTCTTCCTCTTTCAACCCGCATAATTTGCATAATTCTTGCGGGCCCGAGTCATCAGATTCTTTGACATTGGACATGAGGCCCTCCCTTCTGGGCTCTACAAGTTCTAGGGGTGTTTCAGTGAATTCCGTGTTTTCCAATCGCTTCTTACAAGCCACACAGTGCTCATGCGGTCCTGTTTCCTTCTTCTTTTTCTTCGAGGTTTTCTTCTTCTTGCTGGTACCAGTACAGGATTTACAGTACCAGTATTGGGTTGGGATAACCTTGACTGCAGGCCTGATGCAATTCATGTGGTATGCACACTCACACCCATCACATATAAGGAACTGTGAATTGAGCGCATTGCATCCGCATGTTTTGCACATGCGATCAGTGGGATCGGGATGACTTGACCGGTCTGAGTGGGTGAGGGTTAGTTGTTGAATGGTTGTACAGGAATCTCCTGAATTATTGTTATTCATATTATTGTAAACAATGCTAAAATCATTTATGTTGTTGTTTGGAGCAGTGAGATCCATTACACAAGTCTCTGTGTTTAATATGCAATTGTCCTGAAAAAAATAGTAACAAGAACATACAATGAGATCTACTAAAATATTGTCAGAATATTAGAGGAAAAGTTTATAAATGATCCATTTGGTAAAATATAATGAACTTGCCTCAGCATTTTCTTCACAGGCTTCCAGTTCAAATTCAACTCCAACCTAGCATAAAGAGATGGGTTTATTATTAAATAATAGAAATCTATCAATATGAAAAGATGTTTGAAATGAACATATAGCAAAGGTTTAAAAAAAAAAAACTCGTGCAGTCTCTAAACAATTTGCATGGTATTATTACTTGCCTAGTTTGTAAACAGACATAAGAGTTCACAAGCTATTACAAAATTAGATTAAGGATCTCACCTGTTTTTGAAAAGAAACTCTGCATCTGTCAGAGAAAATACTTGTCAGACGAACTATATCTTGGCCGACCTTTTCAAACTCCCTCCACAGCTGGAAAAAGTCAAAATAACAAATAAAAAAATTAAAAGACTTGCAAACAAAAACTAAATAAAATGGAATTATAATTGATGTCTAATTTAACAAAATATATCTGTATCTAATAAAACATTAGAAAAATGTTTATATGGATGTAAAAGTTTGTTTTTTTAACTGTGGCCTCATGAAGAAAAGTGAAATAAAAGAAAAAAATTGGTCCAGGTATTAAAAGAGCTACATTTTCTCCGCTGGCACGCGTAAATCTCTCTTCAATATACATGTTATAGCTTAGGTGGATTGGATGGATATATTTATCTTAAACTTATTTAAGGATAATACATGCATTTTCACTTTTCAACAACAACTGAATAAACACCATATAAAAGGAAACTGGTAATAACAAGTATTAATAAAGTAGTCCATATACCTGCAGTATATCTCGAAGGAAAAGGTGAGGTGATTTTTCATAAAGGTCGTTTTTCATCCTGTAGTGAATCTTGGTCAAATCAATATAACGTCGGTAATCTTTTACTCTGAAATTTCTGAACAATATGTCACACAGCATGACAAATTTCTCGGACACAAGTACTTCGACAAGTGTGTTCTGACACTTGGATGTGTTGTCACCTACATATGCTTTTATGCATTTGTTTAATGTAAACTCAGTTGCAGCACTAGCCTCAGTTGCATATCCATTCTCCTAAAATAATAGTTTAAGAAATAAAATTAAAAGGGTTACAGATCATCGCAGTTTAAAGTGCAGGTACATATTTGGATAATGCTAAACTCATAAGATATTAGGCAACATGGGGCAGGCAAAAAATTGAAGAAATTATTAAAAGAAAACTGGCATACTGGTATAGTTTTAGGTGCCTAAATCTATAAATAGTAGCACTTAATGCATTAGATTAACATAAAAGATGTACTTTATGCATTTACTAAAAATAATAGTTTTAGACTCACTTTTAAGTTCGCCCAAAATAGAAAGCGTTGATACTTGATAGTCAGAAAATCACCCTGAACTATTTTTAATGTGTTCACTTGAGCCCCTCAACTTCTATATTAGTTCATCAATTCTCCTGAGGCTTAAATTTCTTTTCATATCTTTTTGGTTGTATCAAACTCAAATGTGGGAAAAATTAACTAGAGAAAACAAAGTCACATGATTTAGGTATTCATAACCTTGCACTGATTATCAACAAAACCTAGCATCCCTTTGACTCTGCAGTTCCTATAGTCAAATCACTACTAGAAAATGAAGTGTATGATTACACAAAAACCAACAATTTGACAGTAGAAAGGTAAAAATATTCAGGGGCCATTTTAAGACTTTCTCAAAATAAATGACAAATCAAATTAGTCATAGATAGAGCCATTGAGAGGATACAAGTACAAAGGAACCAAAGAAACAATTCGATACAAGTTAACACTATTGGGTAACTGTTAGTTAGGTAACAGACAGCTCATATCAATCCGCACTGAATACTACAACCAGTAAAATATAGTAATATAGTATACTAGAACAGCAGAATTTGGTAGGAAAAAAATTCAGTGAAATACACTTATATGTTACTTGGTACAAGATCAAATCTTGCATTTATGTACCTGTGGTCTACCAAAGAGTGTGAATGGACCAGTGCCGAGTGCAGCACAAATGCAATTTTCAATACCACCTCCCCCCATTTCAGACAGAGACTTTAGTTCACTTTCCAATATATATCTCCAGCTTTTCCAGTGGTTATCTGTGCAATTTATCTCTTCATTATGCCAAGGATTATCTCTGCCATCTGGCTCTTTCCTCTGCACGTGGTTATCTGCGCAATTTGGCTCTTTGTCAGGGTTCATCTTGCATAATGCCAAACCCACAGACAGCTACAAAAAACAAGGAGTTTTAATTTGTTCAGATCTGGATTTTTTTTTCCACCCAATTTCCTGCTCAGTAAACAGTCTCTAATTCAATGCACTGAAGCAGCATATTCCCAAATAAATCAACGAAAATTATCTTAATTTCGGGGAAAGAATAAATGATCAGAGAAAATTTCATACTTGGGATCTAAAATTTATTAGCAGGAAGCACTAATACAAACTATTACCTCACTACTACCGAACTCGTTCTTCAAAAAACGGCGCCTTTTGTAGGTGATAACCCCGTCTTCTGGCGAGATCTCCAATTTATGTTTACCAAGAACATTCTTCTCCTCACTCGACATATCTGCTGCACTCTCTTGCACTCTCTTTAGAAAACTAGGGTTTGGCGACTCTCTTTTTAAGAGAGAAATCAAAAGGGGAAATCACGACTGGAATAGTTGCTCTGAATTGGGTAACGCTCAAAACGGAGGAGATTGCTCGGATTTGGTATTGAAATTACAAACTGTGGGGAAGTGAGTCGAGATTTCAGAGCAGAGCGTGAGATTTGAATTGAGAGAAAAGAGGGAAGAAGTGCCACAAAGAGAGAGAAAGAGGCCGCAGGTGCACAGTGGCATCCAGTTCTCTATTTTGGGTAATCTTATTTTATTAATTAATTCATTATGGGAGCGAAATGTGAACGGTTCAGATTTCATCGACGTATCATATTTTAACTGTTTGATTGGATAAGAGTCGAATCTAGCGTGGGCAAACAGGGACCCGAATGTCAGGATTCCGGTTCCTCTGAAGTAACTCAAATTTCGAAATGCACAGTGCCCATTATTTTGAGTTTAGATCAGGACCATCCCCAATCCGGTCCGAGGTGAAATGCACAGTGCCCATTAATATTCGTGCGAAAGAACACTTCCGATGGTCCTGATCTAAACTCAAAATTTAAGTTACTGTAATATTAAACCCATCAGAAATCCAGTCGGTGCTTTTGAGTAGTTGGGTTATATAATTACGGGCCGTCTTAGGGCCTTCAGATAACAGTACGGGCTCTTATTTAAGAAGTAATGTGCTGCAATTTATTGGGCTTTATTTATTTCCATGTTCACAAAAAAGGGTTTGAAACAAAACAAAAAATTGCAAACGGAGCTTATTAATATATTCTTAACAAGAGCATCTACATCCGCAATGCTCTTTTAATTCAAATCTAACGGTTAGATTCTAACCTGACAATTTATTTTTTTGTTGGTAGAATGCACCGTAATTTTAGAAAAAGCAAAGTTTCTCTTTAAAGAAATTAATTTCAGAAAGTGACGTTGACAAAAAAAAAATGATCGTTGACTCTCTAGGCTTTAAATATTTGCTAACTAATTACGGGATGCAATTGTTTTGCAATAAATTCAAACTTAATTGTTAATTTTATTTTGACAGCGGTAATTAATTGCTAATTAATTTTAGGGATAAATATGATCAAACTTTACTAGATATTTATTATAAAAAAAATAATCACGGAAAATTATTGGTTATGGTCTCTTAAAAATACATCTCTTCGATTTCAGTCATTTGACCGAATATAAAAAAAATTCTCTCTGAGACCAAATATGAAGAAATTTTCGTACCCTGATCCATCAATTTTTTTAATTTTTTTTTGTTTGTCATTCAGAAGCCCGCAGGCAACTGATCCATCAATTCACAACAATCTCGCAAAGAAATTTCTTCTTTTTTGAGTAGTCTGACCGATTCTCATTTTGTGTTGGTTCGCCAGCAGCAACCGATTCTCATTCTGACCGATTCTCTTTCTTACCGCATAAGAAAGAGAAAAGTGAATTGACGTTATCAGGTAACCTCCACGTCATTTTTAATCCTTCATATTTTGGAAAATGTTATTCATACAACGGATCAATATTTTTATATGAAAATATGAAAATATGGAAAATGTTATTCATTCAACATGATTTCATATGAAAATATGCTTACAGATTAAATTTGTATTTTTAAGAATGTTTTATTTTTTTCAGATAGATAGAAAATTACTATTTTTGAATGATTTAGAATCATTAAATCAGTGATATTATGTCTATTATTTTAGTAAAAAAATTCTGAAAAATATTATTGCACACTTCATATCGATTAGTTAAATTTTAAAAATAAAGATATTAATTCATAGTACATAGCATTGTGCCACGGCCTCACTCGTATATTTATATTAATAACCTTTTTATTTAGTTTAATAATATTATATTGTATATTTGACCGGTCAAAACCGAAGTGAGGTCTTTTATTCTGAACAATACAGAAAGAGCATTGAGGGATGGTTGACCGGTTAATGCTATTGATAGTGGACTTCGCAGCTTCTGCGAAGGTTTAAAAAAAAAATGTTATTGATAGCGATATCAATGACAATCTATGTATAATATCAAATTCCTTACATTTTATTTTTGGTTACAGTTGACCTTGGACAACTTAATTTTCAGTCTCACATTCCAAATTATATATCTCCCTTATTAAAATGAAATAAAATGAATAAGTTCTAAACAGAGTTAAATTCTCAGCTATACCCGTTTTTTTTTTTTCTTTTATGAATCAGAAATAGAAGTCTATGTCTTTCAAATTCATTCATCAACAACTGTTACAATATTCCCTTACAAGTGCTGAAAGGAAGGAAAGGTAAAACCAACTACATTTAAGCTGCTTACCCTGGCTATAAATTTGCTAATTTGTGAACCATTGCATTACTTATGTTATTACAACATAAAATTTCTCTCGTTCATATTTCGAATTTATGACTTCCTACATATCGTCAAATCTGAGATGACGGTTACAATTTGTCCAGAATAATCAAATAAAATATGGTTCCAATGCCCATGTAGAAAATTTTAAGATAGGGTTCGTGTTTGCTATTAATATTATCCACTTAAATAAAAGACGAAGAAAATAAAATGATGACACACATAATTGAAATAAAAAGAAAACAGAATAAGGAGTTAATCAATATAGGAGGAATTTCATAAAACCTCAAAATTATAACTCACAAATATTTAGTCTAAAATTTAACATATCTTCCCCTCTAAAATTTTAAATATCATATTCACCCTTCTAAATTTCAAAAACTCACAAATTTACTCAATTTATTAACTTTTCTATTAAAATTCATTTTAAATTTATAACGTACTCATTTTACTCTTTATTAAAAAAATATTTGGTCTTATGATTGGTCGGTTTTGAGGGCAAATATTTTATTTTCTTACATGTGACGCACACACAATTTATTCCTAAATGCCACCATGTATGCATCACACATCGAGAAATGAACCATTCATCCTCGAAAATCGATCAGTTAGAAAACATAATATTTTTCTTACACTAACTAATTTTTTTTAATAATAGGTGAAATTGGAACTTTATAAACTTAAAATGAGCTTTAATAGAAAAGTCAATAAATTGAGTAAATTTGTGAGTTTTTGAAATTTAGAAGGAAAAATATGGTATAAAATTTAAAGGGAGAAATACGTAATTTTGAGATTTTTGAAGGATATACATGAAATTCTCCCTAATTAATATTTTTGTCTCTGTTCGACTCTTTCCCTGATTGAAATTGGAAGAAAAAAAAAATATATCACCACAAGATAGCAACTGTAGAAATGTGATAGCTACCTACTTCCCGCCAAATAATATTAAAAAATGTGATAGCTACATACCGCTGGAATAGTTTTCGTCTGTAACATTAAAATAAATAAAAAATGAAACATGTGACATCAAATCGGATATTTTCAATTTTCCCAAACACTGTTGTTAATATTTATTATTTTTAGCACAAATAAATGATATCGTTCATAATATTTCATCTCATATGAAATGCTATCATTTTCACGACTCGTTAAACGCTTCGTTAGAATTTAGGATTTAATGTAAACCAAATACTAAATAAATTTAGTTTGAAGTAAATTTTTGTGTGGTAAAAAAATTGCTGTCAAAATTTGAGGGGGAGAAAGGTAGAGTCGAGGCAGTTCAAAAATGAGAAAGCGGAAATTTTTTTACTTTGCGGTTACTAACTAGTTATGAAATGTTGTCGGCAACAACAACACATCTTTAGCTTTGAAACGTTGTTATTGATATTGTTTGTGCTAGATATAAAAGTATTTCGAATTCTTTTTGTTTTTTGAAAGTTAGTGGAAAATCCACTAACATATATATTGATTGATAAAAAAAAATCCACTAACATATATTTTGAAAGTTAGTGGAAAATCCACCAATAAGTATTTCGCAAGGTTCTAAATAGCGTTTATAGCGTCGTAGTGGGAAGGCAAAAAAAAAAACTATAGCGAATAGCGTCGCTATAGCGGAAGCTATTCCAAATAGCGTTTTTTTTTTTTACATTTCGTATATTCAATATTTGTACTAAATATCAACATTATCTAAAGTCTCATAGAACAATAAATAACACCAAAGTAATTAATAAACTATAATATTCATATTGAACCTGTACAAAGTCCAAATTGCGGTTCAAAATATCCATAGTAATATCATAAACTATTGATTTTTCCTATTAAAAATATCTTAAGCATCATGATTCATGACATAATCTATTTTTTTTTCTATTCAAATTTTAATTTCGGTTTGGACTTTTTTTCTATTCAAATTTCAATTTCTATTCCCAATTTCAAATTGATTTATCTGTAGCAAGTAGCAACAAATTCAATTTCAGTTTGAGATTTTTTTTACCTTTATTTAAAACCCATATAAATTGCTTAAAAAAAAAAAACTCATATTGTATAGCGCTGTAGCGGCCGCTATAGCGGCCGTAGCGCAAATAGCGCATTTTGATGTCATAGCGTAGCGTTTGGGGTCCAAAAACGCTATAGCGCGCTATTTAGAACACTGGTATTTCGAATTCGATGTCATGAACTTTTTTTCAAAGATTTCACAAAAAATAACTTTTCTTTTTGAAATTTGCCTTGTATACCTATTCTCATCTAGATTCACCAAGTCTCTTTACGAATTTAACTCAAAATTCTATCGGATCGATTTTAAACGACGTATTCAAACCGTTAAAACCAATCTTTCACAAGTAATACATTTACATGTCAAATTATAATTTTCAAAATAATTTAAAATAAAGTTAAGTGGTAAAAATTAATTTATAAATTAAATTAATGTGTTCATTTTTTAACCACTTGAATATCATAAACACCCTGTTCTACTATGACTTCACCATCATAAAATATTTAGATTAGAAAACTACAATTAATTTTGTGAGGGGAACTTAATAGAGTAACACAAGAGCTGTTAGAAGTTAGATGAAATAATAGAGCTGTTTGTGCTAATAGAGTGGTTAGGTAGGAGGAGGGTTCCAATGCACTCAAATTTCTATGCTCCCAATGCACCCACTCTTTTATCTGCATTTTCAAAGTCTGAGCAGTCGATTCGAACCACTCAACATGATCTTCATAATAAAATATGCTTGGAGATCAAACTTTATATTTTTTAGAATTTTTTTACTATTTTTTAAGACAGGTACAAAATCACTTTATCGGATGGTCCATAATCTCCTTAAAACAATGATTTTGTACCTATTTTAAAAAATAGTAAAAAAATTCTAAAAAATATAAAAGTTGGTCTCCAAGCATATTTTATTATGAAGATCATGTTGAGCGGTTCGGATTAACTGTTCGGACTTTGAAAATGCAAAAAAAAGAGTGGGTGCATTGGGAGCATAGAAATTTGGGTGCATTGGAACCCTCCTCGGTTAGGTAGTTATTAACATTATGTTATAACAGAATAGTTAGATTGATGTATTAAGATTAATTAGTGAAACTACTCTCTGTAATAGCTCTCTTATAAATAGATGATGTAAATGTAATCAGATTACAATTGAGAAAATACAATTCCATTTGATCTCTCTTCTATTATCCTTAGAACTCCACGTGATCAGAAAATACACTAACCATTTCTGACTTCAAAGAAATTTCAAAATATACTTGTAATTTTATATATTTTCCCAAAAGAAATATAAAAATATTTTATAATTATTTCTCATTTTAAAATTTTTATTCCATCCAACTGCATGTCCTTCGCCCCTGTTTTCAGATGTGGCAAAAAAATAGTGCTTGACATCTTTGTGCAAACAGAAAAGAAAATATGAGGCTGAAAAGTAGCTGGGAAAAAAGGAAAAAAGAAATCTAAACCGCTAAACGGCGTGAGTTCGGCAGGCGAGAAAGCGGTCAACAAACCCACCAACCCTTGCTGCTATTATAATATGAACCGGGGATAAGCGGTGAGGTTGCCAGGCTGGAACGTAAAAACCGGTACAGCCGGTCAATGACTTGTGGTGGCAGCAAGAGCGCAGTTCTCTAATTCATATCATCTGAGGTAACAGAAATTTTGAGTTTATTTTATGACCGTTCGATCTTTTAGCACGTATATTAAAGAGATCCCGAGCAGTCCACCTCGGGCCGGATTGGCCCGGATTCTAATCGGACGGTGTGAATTTATATCCTCAAATATTCTGTTACCTCAGAGTTATGGAATCGAACACCAGAGGAGACCTTAGCCGACGCATCGTGCTTTCCACGCGATTTCCCCCATTCAGAGCTGATTTCGGAATTTTGACAAGCTCTTAAGTAATCACTGCTCCTTCACTTTCTCTCTACGAATTGATTCAGTACAAATTACAATTTAGCTGTTATTTCGACAGCTGATTGCTTCTTTCTTTCTCTCCCCTCTTCTTCTCTGTGTTCTCTCCTCTCCGCACCGAGACTAATAGAATTTGTACGATCTATCTTGCAGTTCAGAGTTAGTGCAAAGGTATGGCGCAATCGGTGGTTTTTAATAGAATTCGTACGATCTTTTTAACTTTCTGTTCGATTTCGCTCGCCTCTTACAGTTGTGTGATTGGATTTTTAGTGCAAAGAGACAAAAGTTAGAAAAATATAAGCTCGATCTAACCTTTCGACCTAGAAGAACCAATCCACTGTCTAAACTTGTTTATTATATTTTGTATTTCTCTGAGTTTGAACCTGACCTGGTCTGAAATCTTGCCACTTCAATACAACGAATTGGAATTGCTTCTGATTTTGTTTTTTTTTTCTTATATGAAAAAACACCATTCTGCTTCATGTGGTTCTATAGAAATGCCTGCATTTAGGATAATCTACCATATTATATCTTAAATCAATTTCAAATCTTTCTGTCAATTGTAATGATTTTAAAACCTGGAATAATTCAATTTCTCTTAATTGGTGTTCTCTAACTTCTAGAATTTGAAATAGCACACGACCTAACCGTCTTATCTATTTACAGTTTGATCCAAAGAGCTTGCTATGGATTCAATCTTCAAATTGGCTTTTGGTGAATGCTCAAACAATCCAGTTGTTCAAGAAGGAATTGAAAAGTGCCCCTTTCTGAGAAATATCAATGAACCTACTGTCTTTTCCTTCGCCTCTGCCAGGTTCCCAACTCCTGTAAGAAGTTTCACTTTTTAAAACTTAAGATTTGCGTACTAAATTCCAATAGCATACTTGTTTTACCTTGATTATAATCTTGTAACTCAAAAGGCTCAATGTTATGCCAGAATTAGTAATTTGTTTGGTTTGATTTTAAAGGTTAGAGGAGCAAAAGGCCCAATTTTTGAGGATGGACCTGATTTTGAAGTGGCATTTAGTCTATTTCACGGTCAAAATGGTGTTGTACCACTTGCGGGAAGATCCTTTGAGTTTGACGAGACCTGTGTAAGTGAAAATACTGAAACGGGTCACCAGTTTGACCCACTAGCTGCTAAAGCTGCTACAATCAGCCTCTCTACATTCGGTCTTGGTGGCCCTTTCACATTTGATTCTCTCTCTAGAAAGAGGAATAAGCAAAGCAAAAAGCCATCTAACTATGAACCGATATCTCAGGTATTCATTTGTTTTGTTGTGCTATTCTTGATGATTTATTCATTTCGTATAAAACTTGTGTATGGCAATCTGTTGTTTTCTTTTTGTTGGTCTTCTCCCTTTACCTGACTTTGCTATTAATTATATTTTCAGAATGGAAATAACAAGCCATCGCATGAGGCACTGAGCAATGAGTGGCTTGAATCGGGTCAATGCCCCCTTGCCAAATCATACCGAGCTGTAAGCGGTGTTATCCCATTAGTCACCAACCTCATAAAACCTCCACCAGGTCTAAAACTCAGATGCCCCCAAGCTATAATAGCGGTGCGTGCAGCTCTTTCACGCACCGAGTTGGTGAAAAACCTTCGACCCCAGCCCCTACCTGCCAAAATGCTAGCTATTGCACTGCTTGGCATGGCGGCAAACATACCGCTTGGTGTGTGGAGAGAACACACTGCCAAATTCTCACTTCAGTGGTTTGCAGCGGTACATGCAGCTGTACCACTCATTGGTATGCTAAGGAAGTGTGTTCTGATGCCGAAGCTAGCCATGGCAATTACACTGGGTGCATCGATTTTGGGGCAAACAATCGGGGCGAGAGCTGAGAGGATTCGTTTGAATGCATTGGAGGCGCAAAGGGTTAATGCAGTGACGGTTGAAACTATGGTGGCGAAACATGAAGGAGGCAGTGAGTTGGATTTTGGGATTGGGGCAAATGGGTTAACAATGCCGAGCAAGTCGGGGAAATGTGGGGAGGTGAAAGTTTGGGAGGTAATTCCGATGAAAATTGAGGGTTCAACCGGGCCGAGTATGGTTTGCTAATATTTTTGTTTGTGCAAAATGGGGTCTTCAATTGTGTGGTTTGGGATACCAGTATCCATGGTTTTCTATTGTTGTTTTTTAGTAAATAAATTGAAATTAAAACCTCTGTTTTGAGCGGCATTATATGGTGAAGAAATCAAATGAGACTTGAAACAAAATAAAGGGTAATTATGTTCTTTCATTACATGTAATTGAACTTGTAGTATGTGTTTTCACTTTTCAATCAATATTTTCTGTGTTCATTCCATTAGTTGCTTTGATTTCCTGCACATGACTTGAAACTGTATTGGTAATTACTAATAGTTTTGATTTGGTCATTGTTTATCAATTAATTACGAGTGGTTCAATTGTTGGTTGGGTCAAGAAGGTGCAAATCATGTTGTCTCAAATGGAGTTTCTTTCCAACCAGTTAAATTTGACGTAAGAGCGTTGGAGTAGTTGGTTGCATTTATTTGTAGGAGGTTGACTTGTTCTCTTCTCCTATTTGGTTGCAATTTACAGCTGTATTGAACTTTTGACTGATTAATTTTGAACTGTTCTCCAAAAGAGATTACAAAGAAACTTTGGAGACACAAGTATCCAGCCACACTAAGTTTGCAGCATTTCTGTTACAGACAATCAAACAATCAAAAAAGAAAACATAATAAAATAGAAAGCAACCTAAGAGATTTATAAGCAAAATCCAATTTTATTGGCAGTTTAGCACGTGTTTAACGTCACCAATTAATAGCGTGTACTAGAAAGCAATTGGTAGACATGCTATTGGTTCAAATAATTTGCCTTTTCAGTGCCACAAGAGCCATCAAATCCGTTGCTCTTCCTGATAATTATAATAACAGTACCATTTGCTGATGTTAACACTACAAAATTTGTTAATAACACAACACTTTCATGTGCCGTTTTTGTTTCATTCATAATTTCTTATCTTCCTTTTCTTAATTTCTATTAATGAGCTGTATGATTTCCATAATTGGTAAATTTTCTTATGTGAGGATAATTGACAGCCTTTGTCAATATTTTTTTTTTTAAAAGATAGAACAATTTATATTGAATGAAATACTAGAAAGATTAAAGCAAACAAAACGAAGTGCTAATAACTCTTGCTACGCCAAGCGGTGTGCATTGGTTCAACAACAACGCCACAGATCTAGGCATACATGTACATCCCTTGTTTTTATAATAAATTTCATAATAATCAGTGAAGTATTTGATGAAGATACTATATGTTTTGTTAAGGCAAATTATTACTTTGAATCTTTGAGCACAAGTCTTTTTTTTTTTTAATAAAATCGCACATCGCCTTACTTTAATAGATAGTATCAAGTGTTGCTATTGATAAGAATGTTAAATATAGAAATCTAAATGATTCTGATATCTGTAAGAATTTAATTTAAAATTTATTTACTTTATGTGTTTGAGTGTCTAAGGAAACAAATTTACTAATTATGAATGAGGAAAAATAGCTTTGAACGAAATGAAGAGTAAAACTGTCAATAATTTTGAAAGTTTGAATATTATTGTCTCGACAAACATATTATTGTGCAAAGAGCAGATCCTCCAGTGCGCAAAGAAATAGAGAGACGAACTGCGAGGAGAGAAGTTGAGGTCTCTACTGCGGAAATATGTTTGGTCATGGAATTTGCAAAACTAAAAAAAATGTTAACCTTGGCAAGTTGTATTTTAATTTGTAGGAAATACTGATTTAGTAGAATGTCAACAATCAAAATATGGAAATAAATCTGTTGTGATTCTAAAAGAATTGCAGAATTCTGTGATTTCAAATCTACTCTTTCATTTTTTGAAATGCACAAATGTCAACAACATTTTTTTTTTTGCACAAATTTTCATACAAATGAATGAATGACAGCATATTTGTATCCCAAAATATAGCTCATGTGATTAGGTGTTCGTTTATAAACTTTGTTGTGAGAGTATGTGTTGTCATTACAATATATTAAACAAAGGTCAAAAGATTCTCCTTTAAGCAATTTTTTTATTAATCCAAAAAAAATAAAAAAAAATAAAAAACGGCATAAATTTTGCGGAAATTCTATATATAGGTAGAATGAAATTTTTAATTCCGTCCCACGGGACGTGAATGATCCCGTCCGGATTAACAAATTCACTAACCAGCGTTAACGATAAATCAAAAGCCAAGGACGTGACATTTCATCCCGTTCGACCTCCAAAAAAAAAAATAAAAACTCTGGACGGTAGCGACCGTCCCGTCCAAGAAGCGGAAAAGTCGGATGACATTGGCAAAAGTCATCCCGCTATCTACATGTGGTGTCTTAAAGAAATTCCACATGGACCCTCTAACCACAGACTATAAATATAAGTGTGCTTCCTATGCGTTAAAAGACATTGCTTCACATGTGGTGTAATTTGAAGTATGCATTAATTCATGGACCCTCTGACCACAGACCATAAATATAAGTCCTTGGCAAAAGTCAGATTTTTTTTTCTGCTCCTTGGACGGGACGGTCCCTACCGTACGGAGCTCTTTTTTTTTTTTTTTGGAGGTCGGACGAGATGTCACGTACTTGGCTTTTGATTTATCGTTAGTGCTGGTTAGTGAATTTGTTAATCCGGACGGGATCAAATTTCACGTCCCGTAGGACGGGATTAAAAATCTCGTTCTACATATATATAGAATTTCGGCAAAAGTTATGCCGTTTCGCAATATTTTTTTAATTTTTTTTTCGATTAATAAAAATTTTGGATTTTTTTGTGGGTTCACAGGCCAAGACAAGTAAACAAAAACAAAAGTTTCTACCATTTTATTTATCAACGTATAGTTTAAAGTATCTTTTTAATACTTAGGTACAAAAGTACATACTTTTTTCATTTGGAATAAATGCAAGATAATTCAATCTCAAACTCATTGAAAAAAAATGTTATAGTCACACATATATACATGCAAATTTACTATTTAAATTTCTTTACGCAACTCTTCTGTTCTTTACATGCCTTTACTCTTTTCAAATTACTCGCTTTTATAATTATTATAATTATTATGTAAGATAATAATAATCACGTGTGAGTGTAAAATTGATATATTATTTATTCGAAATTATATGAAATTAGAGTACATTTATTATTTTATGATATTAAATATTAAAGACGATAATTATTAGAAGAGACATTTACATAGTTGCTTAATTTTATTAGAGGAGATAATAAAAAAAAATTTAGATATCTAGAACAAGAAAAGTGACAATAATGAGATATCTAGAATAAGATAAATATTCGAATAAAAGTAGCATGTAATACAAGTAAAACTTGACTTTTGGAGAGCAAATTTCTACCTACTTGATCATGTGTTTTGCATGTCTCATGAAATGAAAGCATCATCATATACAACAAGCAATATGTTTTTAATGTCAACATCCAGACTCGGATGGCTAAAAATTTGAAATCAGGAATTAGAGAATTTAGAAGTTTTCAATGTCAACAAAACGAGTCCCGAATTTTAATTTAGGGCCGTATGAGTTATTTTTAGTATAAAAATAATTTCTATATTTTTAAGGCAATAACAAAGACTGGATTTAAAAAATCAGAACATACTAAAAGAACAGAGAAATTATAGTCTTTCAGATATTTGCATCCTACACCCTCCTCGCGGATCTTGCCAAACCATAAATAAAACCTCTCCTCAAAAAGAAATATGACTTGAAAATTATTAGTTGGTAATGTGTATTTTTTCTTAGATAGAAAAATGCAAACAAAACCATTCTGAATATATTAAAATGCAAACAGATAATAATTTTGTACAAACTAGCTTATTATCAGCTTCGATTTTTTTTTTTTTTTTTTACATCGGACCATAGTTTTTAATCCATGACATGAAGCGACACATACCATCATTCTAAATCCCATTTATGTTTACTGTGGTACTAAGTGGCTTTCATAAATTAAACAATAGCCAACAGTTCACATATAATGATGTTGCCAATTTGAAATTCATTGACAAAAAACACTGTTCAAATAGACAATTAGAAAACCCCAATTTTAACTTGCGTGTATATCTGATTACATTTATCTGACAAGTAGAATGAAATCCACAAGTAACAATTTATGAACAGCACAATCTATGCGCAGAGAATCGTGTGGTAGAAACAAGAACAGGAGATAGGAAATACTGGCCAATGAAAACGACGGAAAGACCAACCAATACTATTCAGCAATTAAAGAGCAAAGAAAAAAAAAAAGAAAACAGACGATATACAAAGCCCAGACGAGGAAATGAATGGGAAAAAAAGTTAACTGTAACATACAGTTCCGATTCTTGCTGTCCTTGTACTATTCTTAGATGTTAAAATTTTAAATTATATATATGGCATAGTACTTTTGACTTCATTCCAGTCGTTACAAAAACCACGCATCTCTCTTTTACAAAACCTGTGTGATAAGAGCTAATCACACAGAACGAATGCACCAATATCGCCAATTAAAAATCAAATCAACAGCTTTTCATAAAGAAAAAAGAATGCTAAACAGAGAGTATATCCAAATTATCAGCAATTTCATCTACAGATATCACCTCCGGTGCTCTCTTCTTCTCTGATGAGAGATTGACAGGAAAAGAATCTGAAGTCCCAAGCAACTTGAGTTGCAATTCTGCTAAATGATTCCTCATTCTCTCACCACGGTCTGGAAGCTTGGCAACCAAATCCTGTTCATACCAAACCAAATCAAATTTGGTGACTGATAACATTACACTGTTTATGACTGAATACAGTAAATAGTAACTAGCCAATGCAATCAAATCACAGTAGTTTTTTATTTTAACAACTAAATATACATTGTATTAATTAAAAAAAAATTACCTTGTTTCCTAGAGTAATTTTGAGCCGATTTATTTTGTCTCTAATCTCTCCCGGGCTTTGTCCCACTTGGTATGTTGGAGATTCCATCCTTGTATTTTGTATAAAATCCCGAGGCTTCTGTGCATAAGCAGCTCTACAGAGAAAATAATAATGATTTTTAGAACAAACATGCCTTACACCTTCATAGTGGGAAAAGCAAGCAAAAAACAACAACTCATTTTTTAGTTTCTCCATACCCGTATGGGAAATATTCAGACTGCGAAGAGGCAACAGGAGCCGAGCTTCTTATGATTCTATTTCCAAAACTGCTGTCAACAAAAATAAAGGTATAGGTTACTATAGGAAGGACTAAATTAGAATTAAGTGCTCATAAATTTATCAGAAGATTAACACAACTTTGTATAGACACATTACCACTAAGTTGAGTAACACGGATTTGAACAATTTAAGACCAACCTATTAGTTCCTTTTAATACAATTTCTGGAATTTGAGAAAATACTGACCTTTCGGGTTGTTCACTCGTCTCGGGCACAACAGGTACAATGGCAGTTTTAGAGAAGAGAAGGCTGTGGTGACTCACACCCGCAATACCTTGATTCTCTAGGTATTCGATATGGCTCGTCAGATACTCATCCCTGATATTTTTTTTAAATGAACAAAGATTCTATTAAAACATTGGTTATTGCTTCAAGACAGAATAATATGAAGGCAAATTTGAACTGCTTCATTCCTGGACAAGGATTACCATAGTAAACTGTCATGCAGGTTTAAAATTCATTTCCAAGAATCTCTTCTTGCTTTAATCATATTTAGTTTTGATATTTTTGTGAACAAATGTTCAAATATCAGTAATTTATAATTACATTTAGCACAACAACCAAAACCTAGCTATGCACCAGTAACATAGGTAATAAGTAATTGTTGCTTGAAATAAACCCAGCTATTCTAGAATACATTTTAATTAGTAGTTTTAGTATTAAAAGATGGGTAAGTTCTTACATCACAACTTGACCAGCATGCTCCTCTTGCAATTGTCTCTGTGTAACCGAAACATCAAAGCCTTCTTCTGGAAGCCTAAAAACCTCTTCAATATCCTGAAATTATTCAACAAAAAATTGTTAAATTGTGACACAGGCTTGCATTACCAATTCAAAATACTTTTAGAAAGCATTGTCTGTGTAATCTAAATCTAATTTTACACAAAGGTACCAACCTTCCTGCTGAAATAACGAGTCTGTTCTTTCTGCTCAGTTGCAGTTTTGAACAGGCCCCCTTTAAAAACCTAGAAATTACACATTTATGGAAATAACCAAGTCAGTTGAATTTTTTTATAGACTAAATGATGCTTACAAAGAAGAAAATTAAGATGATTACAAGACTATATGAGAATATGAAAATGTAAGATTTCCAAAATGAGAAAAAAGTACATAAATCAGTTTTACATGACAACCTAACAAAAAATTATTTTAGAAGCTTCAAGGTAAAAAATGTAATTATTGTTAAAGAAAACAAAAAAAGATTATATTTAAACATTAAGAGGAAACTGAAGCATGAAAAGCGTACCTGCTTTTTGTATATTATTTCTTCAATGGTACCACAAGTCATGAGTCGGTACACAATCACATCTTTGGTCTGACCAATGCGGTAGGCACGGTCTACACTTTGGTTATCCATACTATTAGCAAATTTAACAAACATTCCAACAATCAGATTTCATTCACAGATCCCAACAAAACAAAAGAAATTATTAAACAGCAACAATGAACTGGCGAAAAATAAAAAAAGAAGTTCAAATCATCAAGTTATCCAAGGCAATTGTAATCAGTACCTTGGATTCCAAGCCGGGTCAATAACAATTACCCGATTGGCCTTTGTTAGTGTCAGACCAAGACCCCCAACTTGTGTAGTTAAAAGAAAGATTGGAGCCCCTTCCCCATCTTGAAAATCCTGCAATAAAGATTCAAATTTTAATCCAATAAAAGATAAAGAGTGAGGCTATTGTCCTATGCATAGTGCATAATGGTCCGTACTATGGATCAATATCTCCATTTTCAAAGTCCAAACAATTGATCAGAACCGTTCAACATGATCTCCAAATAAAAATATACTTGTAGATCAAATTTTACATTGAATTTTTCAGAATTTTTTTACTATTTTTTTAGATAGGTAGAAAATCACTTGAAATCTAAAAATTCTAGACAATTCAAAAGGAGCAATTTTTTATTTATCTAAAAAAATAGTAAAAAGTTTCTAAAAAATGTAAAATTTAGTCTGCAAGTGAAGGCATATTTCTTTCTGAAGTAAAATGGATTGACCTTGACAGTCTTCTCCCTCTCAGAGATCTTGGTGGTACCGTCGATACGTAAGAGCTTGTAGCCTTTTGACCAGATTGCTTCCTGTTCACCAAGCAGTAAAACAATTGCTTAAGAAAAATGGGCAAACAAACCACACATTTATATATACTGTCACATGTCATAACAATAAATGGCACCTGAATGAGATCAAGCATTTTCCTGGACTGAGAGAAGATTAAAACCACGTGTCCTTCTTCCATGAGATTTCCCTACACCACAAGCAAATTAGTTAGGCAACTGATTAGTTAAGGAAACTGAACAAAGCTATTACCTAGGACTTGCGTATATTATCTCAAGTGAGGCTATGGTACTATGCATAGTACAGATTGGTCCGTACTACATATCAATATTTTTATGTCCAAAGTCCAAATAGTCAATCTGAACCGTTCAAGGTGATCTCCATATGTACAAAATCAATACTTTTGATTGTTCTAGAATTTTTAGATCAAGTGATTTTCTACTTATCTAAAAAAATAGTAAAAAATAGTAAAAAATATATAAAATTTGATCAACAAGTAAATTTGAACTTTAAAAATGAAGATATTGATTCATAGTAAAGGACCATTATGCGCTATGTATAGTACCATAGCCTCACTCTATGATCTCACAAAAGCTCTTAACTTTGAGGATCATGCAAAAAAGAAATTTACTTCCTTGGACAGAAACACAAAATGGAAGCACCACCATCAATGAGCAACGAAAAACATGACTCTACCCAACGTTTAAATTGTACAGGTGCCAATGAAAACCAGCCATTTCTACAACCTGATGGTTACTTCCTGGTCTTGCCTTGATTTATTAATTTGCTTCTTCTTGCTTTATCTTATCAAGTTGTCTAATTGAAGGTTAACATTGTTTCTTCTTTGCCAACAGTTTAAAAACTAACCAACAAGGACAGAACAAAGGTAATTTTGCATGACACGGTATAATCCATATTGAGAAATTTATTGTCGTGATCTTGGTTTGCAAGGCTGGTTGCCAATTTCTCAACCAACCCCTTATCATTCAAATTCATTTCCTCAATTCCTTCCAAAATCTCTTCAGCCCCTCTCTTTGTGAGCAGTAAGGGGTGGTCACAGATCTTCTTCATTATCTGTTTCACATAAAAAGTCAGTAAAAGAATTCATGTTAGACAGGAACTTCATACTATCCCTTCTTTTCACTCATTTCATGGAGTGAGAAAGAATTAGGAGAGATGTGTTATATAACCTTTTTTTTTAAATTATTAATCTGTAAGAGAAGGGGTATTGGGGTAGAAAGCTAAATTTTCTGATGGATACAGCACAAGTAAAACAATAACACTCAAATATCAGCAAGTATTTGGCAGGCATGTAAAGCACAAGCTTTAAGCCCAGGTTCACAAAAAAAAAAGTACCACTCCATGAGAAAATTATTTGCTAAAAGAATATTACAGTTATTGCAGCTAGCGGTGAACCACCAACAGCATTGTGAACTAGCTCACTGTTCAAAAAAGCTTCATAAAGTTGCCTCTGCATTTCAAGAACAAAAAAATAAAATTAATTCAACAAGGAAATAGAAATCTGAGTTAAATACCAGTCTTGGGCGGGGGGATATTTGTATCCAAGTTTACGTATTTTGCTGCTATAGTGAGTACCAGTTTTGGGAAGTCACTTCCCACAAAAAGGCTAGAAAGGGGTATGTTGGTAAAACAACAAATAATTATATCAGTTTCTTCACATATTCTATGTTGATAATCTCTTTCAGACAGTAAAAACTGACCTGGCATGGTGTGAGCTTTAACCAAACAATCAACTCATTTTTCTTCGGCATCTCAACCTTCGTCTCTACATTCTCTTTACCAAAAACCTCACTTTTCAACCGCCTCAAGAAGTATGGCTTGATTCGTTCCCTCAATTCCTATTCAAAAAAGCATTGATATGAATTTATTTACATTAGAAAATGAGAATGCTATGCCAGATTTACATGCTTTAAAATTTAATATGATCATTCATTCTATCAAAGATACCAACAAGGAACATATACAAGATAATGCAATCTCCAAATAAATCATAGCAAGAATTACGCTTACTCTTGCAACAGTGGAGCCAACATACTTTTCCCGATCCGAGGCATTTTTTTCATTCCCACGCAGGATTTTCTTCTCATATCTGTCCTTGAACCTTCAATAAACAATGTATAAGAATATTTCAGATTCAAGATTGATCTTTTGTTAATTGCATAACTTTGCAAATATTTAGAATCCACAAACCAAAATTAGGAAAAATGGAACATTGACTTACTCATCCTTATCACCTAGTACCTCGGGGCAACAAAAGTAGAATAGAGCCCAAAGTTCCTATACAATAGCCCGATTGCAACAATGAGAACAACAACAACACCAATAATAATAATAGGTAATACTATAATACAAATAACAATGTAAGAAGATCCAATATTGCCTCAGATTAGGGCCAACAGCAGTTAGAACCTCAGATTGTTATTCTACTCGGGTACTGTACCAGTTTGGCCTGGTAGCTTATTAATATACTGTGTAAATTGTAAAGTCATATAATATTCCAGTGCACTCAATAACCATGATAGAAGTTCCCATTATTCTCCAGGAAAATAATCCAAAAAAAAAAAAAAAAATCTTACCTTCAGGTTGTTCTGTATTGGTGTACCACTGATAATGATGCGGTGCGCACTAGGTATCTCAGACAAGCTCTGGGCCCGCTGTGTCTTGGGATTTTTTATGATGTGCCCTTCATCCAGTATCACATAATCCCATATCATTTCATCTTCCTCTTCATACAAGTCATGTTCCTGATACTTGTCACCTCCTCTAATTGCCTTGTAATTATTTCTGACAATATCATATGTGGTTATCAGAATCCCTCCTTTCTGCATCAAATGAAACAAGATTTTAGACACACATCATGAATTGACATTTCTTCGTCTTTATAAAAATGATGGCAAAAAGATATGAGATGCAACATTGTTGCAAATAACAAAATATTGCAGATCATGCGCAAACAGTGGATACTGATATCAAACCAGACTGGCACAAAACAAAATAGTTGATGCAAAGGATAGAACTACACCTCGAGAATGTTACTGAGCTCACTGTTTCGCATGTTCACGTTGGTTCCTGAAAAGCTAAAAGAAAAATATATATAATTAGATCATATCTAGCAAATGGAAAAGGACCATTTCAACATTAAAGAAGGCTACTTCATAATATGATCTGTAATACATCCTTGTAAATTCAAGGGGTATCACCTGAACCCATATAATATTAAGCAATAAAAAAAAAATATATATGTCTACACAGCTGCTGTTGCTCCATTTTCATCAAAAGTGGGCTAAACTATCACCTTTAGTTTCTTTATGCATGAATGAGAGAGGAGTGAAGAGGTAATTGAGCAATTTTGGAAAGGAAAGGGAATTAAAGATGCTTGTGTGATATTCATCACGGCTTTAAATACATAATGACAAACTTCCTGTCTTGCAGGGGTATATATGGAACGATTTGTGGCTTCTAAGAGAAACAAATTTTAGCCAAAACAGGATAACACTTACTCTCTAGCCTTCTCACTCAGACCAACAACAGAGAGCTCTTTAAACCAGTGACTTATAAGTGTCTTAGGAGCTACAATCATTGCCCTTTTAATCAGACCCGAGTGGAAAAGACCGGCGAGGAATGCTGAAATCTGAAATGGAGATAGAAAAGACAGCAAATTAAAAATCATTAGACAGGCAACTAATACACTTTAGTATTGCTTGAAAGTGGAGCAAGAGTGAGCAATCAAATTTGTAAAATAGATGGATCCACAACTGCAATACCAGACAAGTACTGAACCAGTACTCTTCCACTCTTTCCAGGAAACCCAAATTTATTTTCACACTTTGAATGAAGTTGTAATGAGCAATACACACAGTGCCTAAATTTTTTAAAAACAAAAGAAATTGGATATACCTGCATGGTCTTTCCCAGACCCATGTCATCACCCAAAATTCCTCCTGTGCCTTTGCAATGCAACCCCCAAAGCCAGTTGATGCCATCTTTTTGGTGTGGGTAGAGTTTACTGTAAACCCAATCCAATAGCTTGTAAACTCTCACTTTCCCCTCTTGCACTCCTTGTAGAGTAAAATCACCCTCCTCCTCCTCCTCCACTTCCTCTTCCTCCTCTGTATCTTTGGGGTACAACTCATTTACCTGGAAGCCCGTTGCACCGGTAATGTTCTCTATTTCCTCAAACTCATCATCATCACTGAAATAGCTTCTTTTTGTGGTGCGCCCCATGGATCTATAAACACTAGGTTTAACTTCTAACCCTTGATTTCTAGACTTTATAGAATCATTTTCTTCAGTCCCTACTTCTCCCTCCCCCTTTGTAAATTCTTCCACTACTACTTCCTCTTCATCACTAAAATACTCCACTGTACTTTTCTTATGTGCAACCTCTTCACCTTCATCTATCACCTCACTCTCTTCATCACTGAAATAGCGATTTTTCATATTGCGTGGCACTACTTTAAAACTATATTCATAAACTTCATCAGAATTATCATCAAAATCTCCTTCCTCTTCTCCCTCTTTACTACTAAAGTAAGCTTCAACTGGTGATTTCTCTTTTTTTCTCTCGTCCTTTGAAGGCTTCTCTTTGTGTAGAGAGAGTGACTCGAGCCGAAAACTAAATTCATCCAAAATGTCACTGATATTCTCTTCTTTGTCTTCTTCTTTCTTTTGTGGGCTGGCCTCCTCGTTAGTTTTGCAGAGACGACGCCTACCAGGCAGCTGGTCCTTTTGTTTTACCTGAATATTTTCTACAAACAAAGGGAAGTGCATATATTTCAGGTAGTTAATACAAAATTGAATTTTACATTTAATAATTTTGGTGTAGAAATGAGAAAAACCTTCAGAAAAAAAATTGTATTTTAAGAAAAGGGTAGATTAGTCATAAGATTGAATACAAATGCACTTACAATGTAAAACCGACTCTACAGGGAAAAATTCGACCAATGTGTGTAAGCATTTTTTTATTTTTAATTGAAAAGCTAACTTTCAAGCAGACAAAAGACGAAATCAGAAAACTCGTTGTTCATCAAATTTTGAAAACAAAACATCTGATCATTTTTCACAGTAGAGGCCAACTCACTGATAAGTTGTTTTAGTGTGCTGAAATATAGCACCTCTTACAAAATCTAAAGAACACTTTGAGCAATGATCGGGAAAGTACCTGGGATAGGGTTAGGGTTTGTATTTGGGGCTAGAGCTGGACGTCGACTCCTAGAGAGCTGATGGTGAAAGCGCTGGTTCAGACTCATCGGTTCCGGGCTACGATTAGGGATTTCGTTTTCAGGTCGATCATCCATGGCGAATGTCAGAGAGAGACGGAGGAGGGGGTGTGATGGATATTTCCCGCTCTAGGTTTTGGGTTTTAAGTTCTAATTTTCAAAATTGAATGAGACAGAAAAGGGAAGAGGCAGTGGAGAATTTCCAGAATGGGCAGTAATATATAAAAAATACAAGTAGACAGGCATCCGAAATTTTTATTAATAACCCCAAACAAAAGAAAAATATCAAATCTAACCCCAACTTGAAATTTTTTTCAAAAATGACATAACCGCCCCATGATTGGGCGGTTCACCCTACCCACAAAACCGCCCAATCATTGGGCGGTCCACACGGCCAAGCAAACCGCCCCATGGTGGGGCGGTTCACTATGCAGACTATAAATTCCCAATTCTGCCTCTCATTCTCACACTCTCTCGCCCTCGCCCTCGCCCCAATCGTTCTTCTTTCTCTGCAGGTAAATTTTTTTTTTTTATTAGTTTTTATTATTATTATTTCATTATTTATTTCACTATGCATTACTGTAGATACTGTAGATACTGTAGATTACTGTAGATTACCGTAGATACTGTAGATTACTGTAGATTACTGTAGATTACTGTAGATTACCGTAGATTACCGTAGATTACCGTAGATTACCGTAGATTACCGTAGATTACCGTAGATTACCGTAGAATACCGTAGATTACTGTAGATACCGTAGATACTGTAGATTACTGTAGAATACTGTAGATTACTGTAGATACTGTAGATTACTGTTTATTACTGTAGACTACTGTAGATTACTATTCATTTATTTTATTTTATTTTTTTAATTAATTTTATTAAATATTTTTTTTTTAATGTTGTTATTTACTAATAATTTAACTGTGTACTATTATTTTGTAACTGATAAAAGTTTGTTTATTAATGTAGATAAAATGTTGGTTACACTATATGTGGGCGGGAAGTTCGAGGTGGGTGTGGAGGGAGTTCGTTACTCGAAAGATCCGACCCATGGCTTTGAGGTAAATGAAAACACCTCATTTCTGGAACTTAAGCAAATGGTATTCGAAAGGATTGGTGTAACCCCCAACTGGTATGACATAGATTTGGTTACTCGGGTTGACGCAGGGCGGGATAGACCTTACTATGTAAAGTATCCAATAACAAATGAGGATGGTTGGAGATGTGTTTACAATACTTTTCAATCTACGGGTACCCCGATAATGGAGTTGTATTCCAGAAAGTTTCTGCATCGGACCAGGGTTGGACCTTCTACAGACCATACAGGTTATGATAGCCCAGTGCAGCAGCACTCGGGTTTTGACCACTCGGGTAACCAAAACTTGGGTCATGTATCACCGTCTGAACCGCACGCACCACCCGTTCATACTGATTACACTGCTGATTACACCACTGATTATACCACTGATTATAGCACCGACCTACCACCACCACTACCTCCACCTCCTATTCAACCCGTAGTAGAAGCCAGATTTCCTTCTGTACCACCGTCCGTACCTATACTTGTACCTGTTATTGTTCCCCGGAGAGATGCTATGCTGGAGGCCGAAGGGGTTGATGCCATACCGGAACGTGAAATTAACTCGGGTGATAGTTGGGACGGGGATTGGGATTCTGATCACTTGTCAGACGGTGATGGAGATTATTTACCCATGCAGGACAGATTTCCGATCAGAGGTCGGACAGACAGGCACCCGGTAGCCACATTCAACGATACCACTGCTTTTGAGGAAGCAGACATAAGCTATTTTGGAAAGCGTGTCGTTTACACCTCAGAGCTTGCTCCGGACCAGGTTTATACCACCCTAGATGAACTTGTGAAGAAAATATACGAAGTTCATATCCGCAGCAACTGGGAGTGCAGAATACAAAAAAGGGAGTCAAAAAGGTTAGTTGTTGTTTGCAAAGACTCACCGCGATGCGAGTTCCGGCTGTATGCAACCCCTGTGGGTAGGGGGCGTCATGGATAATTAAGAAATGTGAACCCCCACATACATGCAAGTCTGCGTCGTCAAGGACAGACCATTCACAACTTACGGCATCACTTATTGCCGATGTAATTGAGCGAGATGTTAAGGAGGACCCGTCGATCAGCCTTAAGGAGGTCGGTAGAGCGGTGAGACGCGCTTACGACCATGTGACCCCAAAATACAACAGGTTGTGGAGAGGGCGTGAACTTGTGATATGCCGACTGTTCGGTAGTTGGAAGGATTCATACAACTTGCTTGCACCACTGCTCCAAGCCATAGCAAGTACAAATCCCGGCACAAGGTATGAATGTTGGAATGTTACCGATCCCGATGAGCCCGACCAGATACTGTTCAAGGCCATAGCATGGGCGTTTGGTCCGTGCATTCAAGCTGTGCCATATATTAGACCTGTTATCAGTATAGATGCATGCTTCTTGTCTGGCCGTTACGAGGGGAGGTTATTGATAGCATGTGCATATGATGCAGAAAACCAGTTGTTGCCTTTGGCATTTGCAATTGTCGAGAAGGAGGACGGTGAAAATTGGGGTTTTTTCATGAGTTTTTTGCGAAGAGAGGTGGTTGGGAACATGTTCTTCTGTGTCATATCAGACCAGCACAAAGGAATCAAATATGTCTTTGATCGAACAGATTTCGGTTGGTTGACAGCGCAGGGCGACTGTGTGCACAGGCTGTGTATGCAACACGTTGCAGACAACCTCTACAAGCATGTCGGATTCGACCAATGGGTTGCAGATACATTTAAAATTGGATGCAGAAGGAAGAAGCCAAGGAGGCTGGAAGAGATGTTCAAAGAGTTTGCCATCAACGAAGCCAACGAAAGAGAAAATGCTAGAGTTGTTGCGGAGGCAACCAGTAGCGGTAGTAGTCATGCAGAGGCATCCGGTAGCGGTAGTAGTGTCGCATAACAGACTGGAAGCAGATCGAGAACTCGTCGACTTCTAAATTTGTTCAGTCGTCGTCGCTAAATTTGTGAACTGATTTAATTAGTAGTTTTGTAACTATTTTTGTGTGCTTCATTTTTTTTATTTTCATAGCGCAATTAAATATACACAAATTGACAACATAAAAATATTTACCACGTTAGCCAAATCGACAATCAATACAACAGCCGTATAATCGACAATTATTATAAAAGAATCGACGGTTTTACCGTCAGACGACGCATCCAAACTCAACCAAATTTTATTTAAAATTACAATAAAAAAAATATATCTTACAAAAATAATACAAACTTATCATAAATATATATCTTAATATATGTTGTAAATATATCTTAATAAAAAAGATATCTACACAAAAAAAATATATCTTATAAATATATCCTACTAAAAAAATATCATAACATATCTTTAAAAATTAAAAAAAAATAAAAAAAATAATGGTTAACCGCCCGATTAGGGGGCGGTTTGCTTGGCCGTGTGGACCGCCCAATGATTGGGCGGTTTTGTGGGTAGGGTGAACCGCCCAATCATGGGGCGGTTAGGTCATTTTTGAAAAAAATTTCAAGTTGGGGTTAGATTTGATATTTTTCTTTTGTTTGGGGTTATTAATAAAAATTTCGGGACAGGCATTTCCTCGGAACTTTTTTTGTTTTTTTTGTTTTTATATAAAAAGGCATATTTGAGCCCATTTCATTCGAGTTAAGCAAAACACGAGAGTTAAAACCAACAATCTAAGGCCATGTTCGGCACGCCACAATTTCGTGGGAATTAGATAGGATTGAGTTCGGCACGCCACAATTTCGTGGGAATTAGATAGGATTGAGGTCAATTACCTATTTTTTTCCAAGCTCTGTTCGGCTGGTAATTATTATCCCGACGGGTTCCCAAATGTATCTCAAAATAGTTCCCATATTAGTACAATTTTTTGGGAAAAAAAATAACATCTCAGACTCAATAATTTTTTTCCTAAATTTTCTCTCTCATCACTTTTCTCTCACTTCACGTGGTCTTCTGACTTAGCCTATCTCTTTCTCATCAATTTTTTTGTTGGTATAATTTGTTTTATAATTCGAAGGGACAAAAACTCTTTTGCTGAGATTTTATTTATATCCAAAGTTAATTACAAGTTTATGAGCAAAAGTATTATTATGAAATAATAATTAATAAATATTATAATGTTATTGTTTAATAAATATTACAAGTTAATTACAAGTTTATGAGTTTTATTTAGCATTATTGGTATTTTATTTTATTTATTTATTTAACTACATGTAATTGTTGACAAAAATAAGAAAATACCTTTTGTTTTGTTTTATGTATTTCTATTTTTCATTTCTGTCTTTAAATAAAAATACATAATTTATAAATAAATCAATATTTCCCACAACTAATCTCACAGTACAACCGAACACTCATAAACAAATTCCCATAATTATTCCTGTGCGTTCCCATGAATATGGTTTCCCGCAAATTAAAAAGTGGATTTCCGAACACGTAAAATCCCATCCCGGACAATCCCATGACATCCGAACAGGCCCTAAAAGTAAACCACGTATAATAGTTCTAAGGTAAGGGTTATATCCTATAAAATGATCTGGATAAAATTTTGTATTCTTCATATGTTCATTGTGCTGGAGCGCCAGCTTCACTGCTATCAGTTAACTGCAACATTTCAGGCGGTACGTCCTCAGCCCCTCCATTGTCGCCTCCCTGGTAAATAATCACTTAGTTTTCAGTTGGATCCTAGACTATAAGTGGTATTGCATGCACATTAGTTGGCAACCAATCCTCTGCGGCCTTCTTAATTCTCTTATCCATATTTTCTGCCCAATATTCAATTAAAGACATAATCAGTAGAATTAGAGATCTAACAGTTTTACCCGAGTTTGATTGGAAGCAAATTTCATTCCTATGCTTCCAAATGGTCCAACACACCGCAATAAAGATAACAAGAAAACCTAATTGTTGATTCTTGCCAAGGGTACCTGAAAAATTAAAAATAATTTTACATGTATTCCAAGTATCAAGGTATTATTGACTACGTCCTAACCAAAACCATATTTTTTTGGATCTGTTGACATCTAAGGAAAAGATGGCATTTCAATCTATCAAACCATCCCCATTTTCTTAAATTTTTCTTAGTGAGTATTCTATTTTTAAGCAACAACCACATAAATATTCAAATTTTTTGAGGAATTGGCACTTCCCACGGAATGGCTAATCTATTGTCATTAATCCCTCTAAAGTTTAACAATTTATATAAAGATTTAACCGAGAATAACCCAGAATTATCCCATCTCCATGCAATTTTATCTATATTATGAGTAAAGCTAGTTGAGCTAATTATGTACAGGATCTCATGCCATTTATTAGCTAAAATATCACTAATACTTCTTCTGAAACGTATTACCTTACCTTGTGAGTTTATCACTTCAGCTATTGTAATGTTTTTATTACAGCAGATCTTATATAATTGAGGGTATTTAGTGGCAAGAGTACAATTACCGTACCAAAGTGCATTCCAAAATTCTAGAGAGGAATGTAAACCTGGACTATACTCAACACACATATATCCTAAATGGTCTAATTTTATATCTCTTTCCAAAATGGAGAACAAGGCAGAGGATCATTAGTGTAATAGTTATATCTAATAACTGTTTTTCATAGAGCTGAGTATTAATTATTATGAAATTTCCACCACAAATTTAGAAGTAAGGATATATTCATATCAAGCAAATCAAGTGCTCATAATCCTCCATTAGTTTTAGCTAAGCATGATACAGACCAATTCACTAGAGTGTATTTCTTCCTAGACTTATTAGAGCCTTGCCATAAAAATCTGTTCCTAATAGAGTCTATTCTCCTAACCATAGTAACATGATTCGCGTTTTATTCGCGAATAAAACGCGAATAAAACATTTTTTGGAGGTTTCCGAACCGAACAGCGAATAAAACGGTTGACCGAATTTTTACCGATTTATTCGCGAATAAAACGCGAATAAAATGTTTTTTTATGAATTATTCGCGTTTTATTCGAAAATTCGGTCTGGGCAATTAACGGCTGGGGTCGATTCAGCCAAGGCGCGCAGCGGAGGAGAAATATGAAACTTTCACTTCTGGCCTGCACGTTACCCTTTTCCCGAGATGAGATATCCGACTTACACTGGCGCTCTTATTTTCTGCATTGAAATTTTTTGAAAATTTTGGAGGACAAAGCCACGTGGCTGCTGAGGCAAATTTTTGGATTTCAACCAAGTCACGTGGGTTGATGAATTTGAGACAGATTTTTTGTGACCATGCTAATATAGCATTTTATATAAATCTGAATTTTGAATTTTGTTTTTTTTTTGCTTTCTTGTTGTACGGTTGTACCGAATCATTCCCGAATTATACCCGAATTATACCCGAATCACGAATTTTTGACCTCGCCGAACCGAACCCGAATAATTCATTTGTCACTATGCTCCTAACTATTATTTTAGGAACTCTGTATATAGAAAATGTATAACGAGGGACATCAGACAATACAGAGTTGAGAAGAGTAAGTCTTCCACCCAATGATAACAATTGTCCTTTTCAATTTTGTAATTTTTTCTTTATTTTGTCCATTAATAATTACCAATCATTAATCTCTAATTTACTATCCTTTAAAGGGAGACCTAGATGTTCCTCGCGTAGGCACTCTTGAGGTAACATAATATTTATGTTTGGATCACAGCTCCGATCGGAATCCGGCCAATCAAGTTCGAGGTGGAACGCACGGGCCCAGTTAATAGCCGTGCGGATTATGATTAGACGGTTCATATCCAAAAATAAATATTAAGTTACCTTAGGTACTAGGAATTCGGTAAAAAAACAAAATTGGCCAGAACCCTGTAGGCAAACAGAATTCGGCAAATTACTCTGTGCCTCGGGCTCTTGTTTTGGTTGTTTTAAGTCAAAGAGAATTAATGTTTGATGAGATAATGCAGAGAAATTATAGCAATAAAGTAAAGTTTGATGGGAATAGTACAGAGATATTATTTATTTATGTTGTCAAGTAGAAAGAAATAAAGTTAGTGTAATAAGTATTTTATTTTGTATTTATATTGTTGAGTAGAATTAATATTTGATAGGATAGTACGGAGAAACCATTTATTTATGTTGTCAGACATAAATAAAATTTGAAGGGATGGTATATTGGTATAGACTATAGAGTAAGAAATTATTTATTTATGTTGTCAAATATAAAAATATAAACAAAGTTTGATGAGATAGTATGGATTTATTTATATTGTAATGAATTAATCCTATTCAGACTTCACAATTAATTACATTATTTGTTTATCTCTCGTGTTAAAAATAATTGACCTATCTGTCCTATTAAATTATTCCACTTAGCTCCATACATACCCTCTCTCTATTATTAAATTAGCCCACTTATTACATCGATTAAAATTTTGATACGTACAATTTAAATAACCGAGAACACATTTAAGATCTTAATTTTTTAAATTAGAATAATTGTTTGTAAAAACGTATGTAACATAAAATTTGAATTTGAATGTATCAATAAAATTTGACGTATGCTAAATTTATGTTTAGAAAAATCTTCTCGAAAGATTTAATGATTTTGAACAACGTCTATATTATAAAACACTGTCAAGAGCAACGCACTCCATGCGTCCAACCATGATGACACGAATATTAACTTAAGATTTTAAAAATAAAAATATATTCATAATAAACTAATGATACTATTATAAATTGTCAAAATTATTTGATTGCTAAAATTTGATATTTGAATTATGCTCTATATTATAGTCCAAAACTATTTTTATACCTTCCGCAAAAAACTTCAAATCGATGCAAGTTTTTCTGTTTAATTAGAAGACCTAAAATTTGTAATACTTCACATTTGATAATTTTTTATGAAATATTAAAAATACTTATATTATATAAAATCTGATCTATCATTAATTTAAAGACGAATAGTGTATGTCTATAAGAACGTGTTTATTCCACTTGAAAAATAATTAAATTTGTTGTCGTGACGTGTGCAATTTCACCGAATTTTTTATTTATATCCAAAAAATAATTGAAATTTAAAAAAATACCCATGTTCTGCTCAAATTTCGAAAAATACCCAAACCGGAAAAAAATTTTCCGGATTTGGCCTCTAAATCCGGAAAAAATTTTTCCGGTTTTAATCTCTATTTCCGGAAAAAATTTATCCGGATTTAGCCTCTAAATCCGGAAAAAAAATTTCCGGTTTTTATTTCCGGAATTTTTTTTTTCCGGTTTTAGAGGTTATTTCCGGATAAATTTTTTCCGGTTTCGCACCCATTTTGATTATAAAAACCGCAGAGCTCTCTCGCTTTCACTCAGGTTCGGCTTCTGCTTCGCTCTCTCACAGTGAGTTTTTTAAATTATTTAAATTTATTTTAAATCATTTAAATTATTTAAATTTATTATTTAAATTATTTAAATTTATTATTTAAATAATTTAAATTTATTATTTAAATTATTTAAATAATTTAAATTTATTATTTAAATAATTTAAATTTATTATTTAAATTATTTAAATTTATTATTTAAATTATTTAAATTATTTAAATTTATTATTTAAATTTATTAAATTAATTTAGGAAATTGCAAAATAGTGTAGAATAATTTAGAAATTATCAAAATGGTATAGAAAAATTTAGAAAATTTTAAAATGATTTCGAATTGTTTTAGGAACCTCTTTCATTTTTGGATCCCTTCCGGAGCTCTGACTGTCTGATTGATCCGATCTTTGATTCAGGTTATTTTTTTATTTTAATTTTAATTTGTATTATAATTAATTAGTTCATTCAAAATAATGTATTATTTTTTAGAATATTGTCCAAATAATTTTGAATTATTTATAATATTCCAAAATGGTTCAGAATAATTTTAAAAATTCCAAAATTGTTTAGAATATTGCTAAATTAATTTAAAAAATTTCAAAATGGTGTAGAATAATTTAGAAATTATCAAAATGGTCTATAAAATTTTAAAATGATTTAGAATTGTTTTAGGAACCTCTTTCATTTTTGGATCCCTTCCGGAGCTCTGACTGTCTGATTGATCCGATCTTCGATTCAGGTTATTTTTTTATTTTAATTTTAATTTGTATTATAATTAATTAGTTCATTCCAAATACATTTTTATTTTTTAGAAAATTGTCCAAATAATTTAGAATTATTTAGAATATCCCAAAATAGTTTAGAATATTGCCCTATTAATTTAAAAAATTACAAAATGATGTAGACTAATTTAGAAATATCGGAAATGGTCTTGAATAATTTAGAAAATTATAAAATGGTTATAGAATAATTTTTAGAGGTCCGGACAATTTTTAATTACTTATATGTTGTTATTTTTTAAATTGCCAGACCAATCGAAACTTAAAATGACAACTATTTATGTGAAGATATTTAGTGGAGGAGAAATCAAATACAATAATGACGGGGTCTTTTACAGTACCCGAGCTAAATACTCATTACCGCTAACCGTGAACCACAGCTTTGATTATCTTCGGAATGAGATTTATAAATTTGTTGGGTATAATGCTAGTCAAGCAAATCTGGAAATCCAAGCCAGGTTTAATATGTCTACCGATGGGGGACGTGACCATCAATTAGTACCGATAATGGACCAACAATCGTTCGAAATGGTTTTAGGAATTGTGTCGTCTTTTGCACAAAGGTTACCGGTTCTGGAGTTGTATGTAGAATTGGAACCGAACTATACCAGTCAGATTCCTGACCCTCGATCCCGACCCAGTACCAGTCATAATCATGTGGATCCCGACCCAATTCCAGTTAGATCCCGACTTAGTACCGGTCGGCACTCTATGGATGTACAGAGACACCGACTCAGTATCGGTAGCAACTCTGTGGATCTACCAGTTAGACCTCTACCCAGTACCGGTCGGAACTCTGTAGATCTACCAAGCTCATCCCGACCCAGTACCAGTCGGGCCCGTAGACAGCTACGTGATTATTCGCATGCCCCTGTGGATGCAATTGATTCTGACAGTTTGGAGAGTGGAGATGAGAGGCTCTCAGGTGAGTCATCGGGTTCCGACGATGATATTGAATCGCTCAGCCAGCGACAATCACGGTCCCGGGAAGCACAGTACCCGATAACTGGTCGGGAAAATATGACACATCCGGTTGATAGTTTCAATGACATATCCAGTTTTCGGCCTGCGGATGTCGATTTTTTCGGCAGGTCAGACAAAACATTCGATAATCCATTGGCTAAGGGTGTAGTTTATCAGTCGAAAACGGCTCTAAGGATAGCAATCAATGAGTTCCATCTCGACAACAATTGTGAGTGCAAGGTTCTTAGAAGCGAACCTAGGCGTTACGAGGTGGTGTGCAGAGATAAGTTTTGTAAATTTAAGGTATGCGCGAAGCAGAACGGTCTTTCAGAATCTTGGATTATTACCAAACAAGCACTTCCTCATACGTGCACAGTATCGGCGACACGTACTGATCATTGCCAGCTTACGGCAGAGATGGTTGCCCTTGCGATTGATAAGACCATTAGAAGGGATGTGTGCTCTTCTATAAATCATATCCGAGATCTCGTCATGCAGAGATATGATAAGGTAACTCCCAAGTATAACAAATTATGGAGAGGCCGTGAGCTTGCTATTGCAAATCTGTTTGGGAGTTGGGAGAGCTCGTACAACCTGCTTATTCCACTATTGGAAGCCATCCAAAGAAACAATCCAGGAACTAAGTATTGTGTGACCTCGACCCCGACTGACAAAGAAACCGAGAGGCATTTCCATAGAGCGGCATGGGCATTTGGAGCGTGTATTGCAGCGATACCGTTCCTGAGACCAGTGATTAGTATCGATGCATGTTTCATGTCGGGACGGTACCAAGGTAGGCTGCTAATGGCATGTATGTACGATGCCGAAAACCAATTGCTTCCATTGGCTTTTGCAATTGTGGAGAAAGAAAGCGCTGACAACTGGGGTTTTTTTATGAGATGGTTGAGGTTGGAAGTAATTGGAGATAATCGTTTTTTTTGTGTCATATCGGATAGACATTTGGGAATTAAAGCTGTTTTTCAGGATCCGAATCTCGGATGGGATGAGTCAACCGATCAATGTGTGCATCGGTATTGTTCTCAGCATGTTGCCGAAAACCTTTTCAAGCACGTGGGGCGTAAGAGAGAGGTTAGCGACAGGTTCATAGCTGGAGTGAACAAATGCAAACCTAGGAGGTTGCAGGAGATGTTACAAGACTTTGAAATTGGTTGTCCGGAGGCTGTCGAGTACCTTAACAAGGTGGGTAAGAGGAACCCTAATGATGAAGACGAGCTTCCACGACCAGAGAAGTTGTATCAAACATTGGACGGAGGACACCGATGGGGGATAATGACAACAAATGGATCAGAGTCACTGAACGCCGTGTTCAAAATTAGCCGGCGATTACCGGTTGCAGCGGTCGTGGAGGACACGTTCTATAAGTTGAATAAATGGTTTTTCGAACGATGTAACAAAGCTCAAATGAGAATGCAACATGGTCAGGTGTGGTCCGACCGGGTAAGTAAGTTATTGCAAAAACGTATCGATAAAGGAAGGGACATGACTGTGATTCCTTATCGCAGCGGTCATGGGCTGTTTGAGGTTCTCGTCAAGGGTGAAAAACTTCCAGCAAGGCGTAATCAGCCGAGACTTGAGTATACCCGTAGGGATTTCGGCTATAGGGTTGTTGTCACGGACAACAACAAGGTTGAATGTGAATGTCGGAAGCCTCAATTAACCGGCATACCATGTTCTCATTTCATGGCGGTTGTTCGCGAAATGAGATATGATGTAAATCTATACATTAACCCCTTGTACCGTATGTCAATAGTGGTACAAACATGGGGCGGACATTGGGGACCGAAAGGCAACCAAGATGAATGGCCTATATACGACGGTCCAAAAATTATACCTGAGAAGAGACTGATCAAAAAAGGAAGGAGAAGGCACGACCGCATACCGATGGAAATGGACAGGATGCGTGGTCGGAGACTCGGACATCAGCCTCATCGTGAGACAATTGATCGGAATGCAGCAGGTACAATTGGTCAACCAAATATAAATGCTTGTTTTAATTAAATTCACAATTTAATACATCTGCATTTGCAATGTAGAGGAGGCAGCAAGACAGGCGCAAGAAGTGGCAGAGCACCCAGCAAGAAGAAGTACAACCTCCTGGCGCACCATCGGACTGAATTTTAGTCTGCGTCGTAGAAAATAACATGTGTGCTAAGTAGTATGTTGTTCATTCTGTTGTCGAAAATGTAGCTTAATAGTTCTGAATGTTTTAATTCTATGTGTTTTAATTCTATGTGTTTTTCTGAATGTTTTAATTCTATGTGTTTTAATTCTATGTGTTTTTCTGAATGTTTTAATTCTATGTGTTTTTCTTCGTTTTAAGTTCTAGAAGACGGTTGAGATGAAATTGTTAATTTATAGAATACGGTTTCGATGAAATTGTTAAGTTATAAGATGCAATTAATACCTACAGATAAAGTAAATCATATCAAAATATACAAGTACTCCTACAGGTAAAACAGATACCAAAAGATAAAACACAAATGACAACATAAAATATATAACTCCTACAGGCCACGCTGTGCATGTACAGTGTGGTCTGGATACTCAGAATGCGAGAAGCGAGAAGGGTCATGTCTCTCACGCTGTGAACGTCGCAGCCCGTCAGTGGGATCCACTGGAGGAGGTGGATAAGAAGACGACGCCCCGGCATCACCTGGAGTCGGATGAACCTGCCACTGCTGCATGGATTCGAATGTGGCTTGATCAAAATGCATTTGCTCCATTTCATTCGCCTAATCCTGAGACATCTGCATTTGAAACACATTTTTTAATTTAGTTCATTATATATTAAAAAAGAAAATTAATTCAATTAAAGTACTACATACATGTCCGGCTCCAATGCCCAATAGTGAATGCATCCATTCATACCCCTCCGGAATATCTATGTCGAACCCCTGCGCCTGCAAATGCGGTGTCTCATGCATCTCGTGCATCGATGATCGCGGCATCTCGTGCATCGATGATCGCGGCATCTCGTGCATCGATGATCGCGGCATCTCGTGCATCGATGAGCGTCGCGGCATCTCAGGCATCGATGATCGCGGCATCTCGTGGCCTGGTGGAGTAACCTGATCAAACTGTCCTGGCGAAATGTAATTTCTCCATTGAGAGCCATCATACAACCAGCCCTGCACTGGATCTGGGCCTTCGAATACAGGTGCAGCTGGGTATGGCTCCGTTCCTAGCGGCGCACTATCGGTGGATGAAATGTCTTCCCAATTAGGTGGGACCCCAGACTCATCCAACATGGCACGCGCACGGTCTCCGTAACCATTATCACTGCAAAGTCGACTACCTAGCCTCATTTTCCCCTTGCCAATTGCACGGAGACCCTTGGTGAAGAATGTTTTTGTGCCATGTGCCAACTCTCCAATCCCACGCAATGCCTGTACACATGGTCGAAATATAAGAAATGATATGTAATAAATGTTTTATAAATTCCAGAGTTAGAAATGTTTACATTTCGAACAAATGTCGATCCGCTGGGAATGTATCCGGACTTCGAATGCTCGTCTCTAGGAACTGGAATATTGCGATCCATTCCAAACACGTGCTGGCCAAACAAGAAGACAGATGCCATGCCATTCTTCTGGTACCATGTTCGATATCTTACAATGTCACTCGGATCCCACGGATGTCCTACCTCGTACACATGCTGTGCATATTGTGTCGCATGGTTCACATGTCGGCGGTACACTACCGCCCAGTTCGCATTCTTCTTTGAGCCAGATTTCAACCTGTTTACAATATTAGTAAAATAAATAAGTACATAAGTACACAAAAACAAATAAACTAAATAAAAAATACGAATATTACTTGTGTAGCTCTTCGTGGTCGTCCCTATCCAGGGGGGGATCCGGTGGCGCGATTTCTTGCCATTTTCCAAATTGTCGCATGCAGCGATCAGGATTGTGATGCTCCACAATCCAATAAAAAATAAGAGGACCGCGGTACAGGTAGTACGGCTGAAAAATTTATAGTTGAAATGTTATGCCGAATTTATAATTATGATGACAGAAAAAGAAGAAAGTATGCGACTTTATTACAATATACCTGGTCCGCCCGAGTTCTTCTCGAAAGATTGTGGTAAACATGCGCGTACGGCTGCCAGTCCACCATGTTATCCGTCAATAGCTGAATCTGATTGCGGGGGATACCTGGACCGGTGGTTTTTGAATGCGACGAGCTCTCCCACTCATGTGGGCCTTTCCAAAGCTCACCATAAGCTGGGCAAGTATCTTCTGTTTCGGCGCCCCAAGCCGGTTGAAATCTCGGAAATAACGGCCGGTGAACTTGAAATCGGCTCCACGACCAGTGTTGCAGAAGCATCGTGGGACCATGCATAGAGTGACAGCTAGGACTGCATGCGAGGCATAGATTTCGGTATAAATATGCGAGAACAGCTCCGCCCCAGTTGTAATTTCTCGGCTCGTCTAAATTATCCACCATGTTGAGATACCACAACGGTATCCCGTCCCCGCTATAGTCGGCAAACATGGTATTCCCTAACATGTCAAGGATAAATGCACGGACATACCTGACCACCAAATATTAAAATGTGAGTACATTATTGAAAATGTAAAATACGAATAGGGTTTTAAATAGAAAACAATACTAACCATCTCTTTTCTATCTCGCTCGCACCGGTGGGCAGTATTCTGAAGCGCTCACGGAGCGCTTTTTTTGCCAAAAACAAGTCCGACGTTCTGTCATCCTTTCCCAGCTTTTTCATGAACCTCTTGATTTCATTATCTTGGATGCCTAGCAGGTCATACAGTCGGCCTTGAATCCTCGTCGTGTCTGTAGTTCCCGTTACAGGATCCCCCGAAATAGGCAAACCCCACAAACAACTCACATCCTCCAACGTTACTGTAATTTATTTTTGCATGTCAGTAAGAAACTAAAAAACAAATTTATTTGACTCAGTTAATACCTGTCATTTCTCCGAAAGGAAGATGAAAGGTGTGCGTCTCCGGACGCCACCGCTCGACAAGTGCATGAATGAGGGCCGCATCGAGGGCGATATCAGGCATTGTCGCGAGCTGATATAAGCCCATTCGAATTAATAACGGTGCATAGTCCTTGTGATACTCGCATTTGTGGCGATAGTGTCTCACCGTTAAAATATCTTTACTCTAAATTAGGGGAAAAAATCAATTACAATATAATTTGATTACTGACCGAGTTATGAAAAACGAAATAAGTAAATGCTTACCTCCTTCGACGCTTGAGATACCCTATGGTTGCCGTGAGGTATCCACAACAAGGGGCTAACTGTATGCCTGAGTACTAAGTCTGCCATACTACAAAATTCGAACAATATTCTAAATTGTCTTGCATTTTTTTAAATTATTCTGGACCATTCTGGCATTTTCTAAATTATTCTGGACCATTCTGGCATTTTCTAAATTATTCTGGACCATTCTGCTATTTTCTAAAGAATACTGGACAATTCAGGTATTTTCTAAAATACTCTGGACCATTCTGGTATTTTCTAAAATACTCTGGACCATTCTGGTATTTTCTAAACTATTCTGGACTATTCTGGTATTTTCTAACAAATTTTAAATTATTCGGACAGTATTCTAAATTATTTAAAATAAACTAATTAATTGTATTATAAATTAAAATTAAAAAAGTTAAAAAACCTCAATCGAAGAGCCGAGTGATCAGACAGTCAGAGCTCCGAAAGGGATCCGAGAAAAAAAGAGGTTCCTAAAAAAATTCGAAATCATTTTAGATTATTCTGGACCATTCTGGTATTTTCTAAATTATTCTGGACCATTCTGCTATTTTTTAAATAACTCTGGACAATTCTGGTATTTTCTAAACTATTCTGGACCATTCTGGTCTTTTCTAACAAATTCTAAATTATTCGGACAATATTTCAAATCATTTAAAATAAACTAATTAATTGTATTTTAAATTAAAATTAAAAAAGTTATGAAACTAATTAATTCTAAACTATTTAAAATTAAAATTAAAATTAAAATTAAAAAAGTTATGAAACTAATTAATTCTAAACTATTTTAAATTAAAATTAAAATTAAAATTAAAAAAGTTATGAAACTAATTAATTCTAAACTATTTACAATTAAAATTAAAATTAAAATTAAAAAAGTTATGAAACTAATTAATTCTAAACTATTTAAAATTAAAATTAGAATTAGAATTAGAATTAGAATTAAAATTATAATTATAATTATAATTAAAATTAAAATTAAAGTTATGAAAAGTTATGAAAAAGTTATTAAAATTAAAATTAAAATTAATTCAAAACTATTCAAAAATAATTAATTAATTAATTAAATATATTAAAAAAAAAAAAAAAAAACCTGCTGCGCTGTGTGCGTGGCTGCTGCGGACTGATGTGGAGGGGAGGATTTATAGCCCCCGGATCCGGAAAAATTTTTTCCGTAAAGGCACCCTAAAACCGGCAAAATTTTTTCCGGAAAGAGCTCCCCAAAACCGGAAAAAAAATTTCCGGATTTAGAGGCCAAATCCGGAAAATTTTTTTCCGGTTTGGGTATTTTTCGAATTTTCCAGGCGAGATGGGTATTTTTTGAAATTTCAATTATTTTTTGGATATAAATAAAAAATTCGGGCAATTTCAACTATGATTATGAAGATGTAGAACACTGGTTAATTTAACAATTTTACTAAATTAATATTTTTTTGAAGAGAGAATTTCTTGTGTGCCCACGTAAAATTATAAAATAGCTAATTTTATTCATAAAAAATCATAATTTAACATTTTATCCAATGTCTTCTTTATTTATTTAACATTTTATTTAATTATTTAAAAAATTAAATTGACAAAAATATCCTTTATTTTAAACTCTCCTCTTTCCTTTGTTGTATTTAGCACAGGCACAAGCAAGCCGCAAGAAATAAAATAGATCAAGGGAGAAAGAGTGATTTTCAAACAGCTATGAGCACATTGATTTTGTTTCGAAAATAGCTACTATTCATAATAGTTATATATATTCAAACAAAGAATTTGCTATTTGAAATATCTACTACTCCCACTCAGTGGCGGAACCAGAAATGATCGGTAGGGGGGACCTAAGGGCTCAGGAACCAGGAATAATCGGTAAGGGGGGGCCAGGAACCAGAAATCAATCGTAATCTCCAACTAATTTTTTTTTTTATTAAAGAGACGTTATATGTTTTCTGGGGCCAAGGGGGGGCCAGGGCCTAGGCTGGCCCCTGCCTTGGTTCCGCCCCTGCTCCCACTGATCAGCTGTTTCTTGTGTCGGAAAAAATAGAGGCTATTTTCGTAATGCTGGTGCCTTGGTAGGAGCAAAGGGTAGCAAAAAAGCTCGTAGCTCGTGGCTCGATCGTGATTCGTATCTAACTCGCTGGTTATTGGACCGAGTTGTTAACGAACCAGCTCGCTATTAGTTCGGTCTAGAATAAACAGGTACAAGCTGGGGCCTAACTTGCTCCCTAACTCGCAAGCTAGCTCGGCTAGGCATCAATTTGTGAATTTGTGTGCATTTAATACTGTCTAGCTTGGTCCAGCTCGATCCAAAAAGTTTGTAGAATTTATTTTCTTCTTAAAACAAGATCCAGCCAAATCCAACAAGCCAGCTCGGATTGACTTGTCACGATTTCAAGCTGAGATTTTAGCTCGGATGTCTTAGATCCATCTCGCTCGGCTGTAGCTCGGACCGAGCCAGCTTGTTGCCACCCTAGAGCCCTGAAATTAGTAGAGCATTGTTGCGAGCAGTTAAATTGGTGAGAATCAGTAATTAATGATAGTGAGGCTAGGTACTATGCACAGATATTTAGATTTTGAAAATCTAAAACTTCAGTTCGTTGCAAAACAGAATCGCATTTACATAGAATTAATGTACTTAATATATGACAAAGTCAACTCACTATTTTTTTAGATAATTAATTAGCCAACTTAATATTATTTTAGATAATTAATTAGTCAACTTACTATTTTTTTTAAAATAATTTTTCGTGCTGCGATTACATTCTGAAATAGTTAGCTCCAATTTTTGGGCCTGTCAAAATCCATATCATCCTAGATATTAAACTCAGCAAATAAATTCCGAGTGAGGCTATGGTGCTATGCATAGCACCAATGGCTAGTGTACTACGGCTCAATATGGTACTTTTTAAAATCCTAACGGTCGATCCGACCGTTCAATGTGATATCCATATGAATATGTACTTGCAAACTAAATTTTATATTTTTTCGAATTTTTTTACTATTTTTTCAGATAGGTAGAAAAATCAGTGTTTTTTGAAAATTCTGGACCATCAAAATTCTACCTATCTGAAAAAATAGTAAAAAAATTCGAAAAAATATAAAATTTAGTTTGCAAGTACATATTCATATGGTTATCACATTGAACGGTCGGATCGACCGTTAGGATTTTAAAAAGTACCATATTGAGCCGTAGTACACTAGCCATCTGTGCTATGCATAGCACCATAGCCTCACTCATAAATTCCGATTATATTTCTTTTTTTTGAGAAACAATTCCGATTATATTTCTCGTTTACTTTTGCGCCGTATCAAACGACGATCTGAGAGACGGAGATTGGAATGTTTGTAGAATTAGAAAGCTGAGGAAATTTCAATTCATGAAAATTCTGAGAGGGATAATGATATTTACATGCATATATTATTGCGTGCTTAATCTGCCTGGCCGCCTAATCTGAGAAGAATTTTAATGAGATAAAACATGCAGCCAATCCGAACGAAATGACGGTGTTGATGTAGGTATATATCCCGCGTGGAGAAGAGGAAGGTAGGTCCCACCGGACATCACCTTACCCGGCGTCAGCCTGAAATCGTATCACCTAAGGTAACATAATTTTCTGTTTGGATCCAGGACGTCCAAATAGAATCTGCACGAATATTAAAGGAACCCCGTGCGTCTCACCTCGGGCCGGATTGACCCAAATTCTGATCGGACGGTCCAAATATAAACAGAAATATTCTGTTATCTCAGAGGATATGGATTCCAAAAAAGGAGGGGAACATACCGCGGAATTTTCCCTTTTTGCTACATTCCCACAGCCCACAGGGGAACTTGTAATAATATATTATACTCCAAAGTCCAAACTCAGTTTAAACTCTGAACTCTCCTCCAGCGACGATTTATCCAAGCAAAGTGTACTCAATCATCTACAACAAGAAGAAACTAAGAGTTGGAGATGGATCCCCACAACAAGAAGTGGAAGCGTGATCGCGATCGCCTCCCTCCCACTCTCACTCTCACCGGTGCCGCCCACCTCTCGCTGCCTATCCGCCGTTGGCAGAGGACTTTACTGTCTGTTTCTTACTTAAAACCTCAAATCCCCCTCCGCCTCTCTCTTTACATTTTCTCTTCTTCTTGACATTTGACAATCTTTTAATATTTTTAGGGAGATAAGGAAGGATAGATGCTTGCTACATTTGTTGCTTCGTCGTCTTCACACCGGCGCCGTCGGAGATATTTTTCTTCGCTTGTTTCACGTGCGACTTGAAGATACGTTTCGGAGAGTTGTAAGGATTCTTCTTCTTTTTCCTTTTATTCGTTTTCTATGCGTTTTCTGTTCGTGTCTATTGAGTCTTTTGTTAATATCAATTTAATTTTAATTTAACAGCTAAGAGAAGAGCTCCCTAAGATGCTTCACTACATGAATTTACCTCCACAGTGAGCAATTATTTACTGCATACCGCAACCCCCAATTTTAGAATGAGCACCAATTAGGCCAATTGGGAGTTAATTCCTCCCCAATTGTGCAATTTCAACAATTTTGACTTCATGAACCCTTATATTTTGCAATATTAAAAAGCAAATTTCAGATTCTCAGCTTTAACTTTTTTGTTAATCATTGAGTCAAAGTTTGTTGATTCCAACCTTGGATGAAGTACTAGGTTATTGGTTTCAAACAGTTGCCCGTAAACACTACGACCACATGCTACAAGATGTTGCCCTTCTACTTAGAGAATCTCTAAGTAATTTTTTTTTAATATTTTAATATTTCTCTTACAGGCGGCTGCTAGATCAAACCATCGGAGCTCGGTACTGGCTAGTCTTCCTTAATAAGGTCAAACACCCCACCTTCACAACCGAGCTAGTCAGAGACGAGAATGGAGACCCCATAAAAGTAGCAATATACGACATGTCCACTCAGTCAATCATTTCTCGCGACTGCTTTCTCTCTTCTGCCAAAGTCAGACTCACGGTGCTTAATGCTGAATTCTGGGAAAATAAAGGAGAAACTTGGAGCAGGAGTGAGTTTAATCAGAGCGTGTTAAGGGAAAGGGAAGGGAAGGGGCCTATTTTGAAAGGTGGTGATCTTACTATTCGGCTTGAAAATGGGGTGGGTATTTTTGGAAATATTGTTTTTAATGATAATTCAAGCTGGACAAAGAGTGGGTTTCGTCTAGGGGTTATGGTCGAGGGTGAAGGAGAAGAGGGTTATTTGAATGGGGAAAGAGTTCGAGAGGGTGTTCTGAGCGAACCTTTTCGGGTAAAAGACCGCCGAGGGAAAGGTATAAATTTAATTTTTGTACAACTTGCATTCTGCACTGGTTATGTCCTTTAGACTTGTACCATGTACCCGTACCTGTATGATGCTAGTAAGAGATGTTCTAAGGTACACATAAACTCCATTTATCATTTGATTTGTAAAATTCACAAACGTAGAGATTTTAATACCTAGTATGTGTTGATACTGGTGTGCAAATCAAATCCTTGTATTTGTTACCCTTGCTGATATGATGCTGCTATTTGTGTAGCGTCTCAAAAACCCATCAGGCTGGATCTGAAACACAAAGTACGGAGTCTCAAGAACATTGGCTCACGTCGCGCTTCTCTCCTCGAAAATAAGAACATCAAAACAGTGAGCGACTTCCTCTGGTGGTATTACCATAATCAAGCTGAACTTTGTGAAGTAAGGATTCTACCCCGTAGTTATTTATTTATGCTACACTTGCAATCTCAGAGTAATTCTAGTACCAGGATCTACAGACCCAGATTGATACTACCCACTAATCCCAAAATAATATTGGTTCCAGGACAGGCTGATCTTGGTAGTGACACTGACAGCTCTGGTGCCTACCACAATTTACTTGTACTGGCACCAGGATTTGGATTGTTATCCTGGGATGATATTTTTTCTGGAAGACTTTATTAATAAATATTGCTTTTTTATGGCATGGAAGGTGTTACATGTTTTCCACCCCCTCCCTCTCACACAAATTCTTTCAGATACTTGGCATCAAGTCCGATTCTGACAAAGGTTGGATTACTGTGGTTGAGCATGCAAAGGAGTGTAACAATGAATTTTTGGCTTCTTACAATGGCTTCAATAACACTAAGCCTCAAGAGGTGCATTCTTATAATATTATTCCTGTACCAGCTAATACCATCACTTCTGCTGACGTATGGTTTTCTGTTGTAGTACTGTTTTGTTTTTATCAAAATGACTACACTTGTTTGGTTCCCGGTTTTAATGGAAAAACAAATCAACATTTTGAACCCAAATTGTAACCCAATTCCTTTTGTAATTGACAACAATGAAAATCAACCATCTCCTCTCAATGTGCAATCAAGCTTTATTAAAATATCAACCGCTGTTCCATTAACTCTTGATTTGTGCAGAGATGCATACCAACAAATAAAAACTTTCTTTTGTTAACTCAGAATTGTATGATTATTCCTCATGTCACTACCCATTCAACATTTTTTGCTTTCTGTATCTAAATTAATGTTATCTTTTGATTTCAGGCTTTAGTTCATCCGATGGAAAACAACATGTCTCTCTCTATAAATGGTGGACCTCCTGTTGTCGGTTCGGGTTCATTAGAGCCAAATCCTCATGAGAACGATACAATTGAAGGTGCCGTATATTCATATTGTCCTGGTGAGAACCCTTGTTAGCCAAACCCTCGTGTTGTCTTTTTTTTTATATATATATATTTTTTCCAGTTCTACTTTTTTGTAATATTTGTATTATGTTGTTTGGCCATATCTGTAAAGATTCATCAGTACAATCAATACATAAAATTAATTGTGCGAATGCATCTTCCAGGATTGGCTCAACTTGACACTGCCAACAACCAGGTCCCACTGGAAGAGATGTTGGCAAATACTGAATCAACCTCTGATAACATTTTTCAAAGTCTATCAAAAAGTGACAGTTTTGACCCTGACATGTGTGACGTGTGGGTTCAAGAATTCATCTCAAGCTTTTTAAACAGTGGGGATGTGGGGCCACCACTGACACCGCGTAGAAAAAGGAAGATAAAGGCGCTTTTCAGATCAGTCGCCTTCGTGTCTGTTATAAGAAAGCGAGCCAGGATTGTGCCTCCTGCTAACCAAACAACAGTGCCAGCTATTTAATTTATACTCGGCGTATCATATTAGTAAACCTTCTAAAGCCTAAATAGTTTAACGATTTCTTTCTTTTCTTTTGGGTGTGCGCTTTGAAACTTAAATTAAAAAAAATAAACCATAATTTCTGGTTCAATTTGTTTATTTGTAATATTCGTTTGATTGACAATTATGTATATTTTGTTTGAATTGTTCTTATTTTTTTTTTAACCATTTGATACATGCTTTGGATCTATTAATGATATTTGAGAATTTGAGGGTGTAATTGAAAATTCTCTTGATATGAGATAACTTATAACCAATGTTTGTTGCAGTTCCTAACGAACGTTGCTGTCAGGATTCGTTTGTCTAATTATGCTTATTTGTCTGGGTTTGTATAGGCATTTGTTTGCCTAATGTTTTTATCTCTATTTGCTTGTGGTCGTCTTTTGAGGAGATAGAGAGGTGAGGGGAAAAATATTAATTAATTATTAAGTATAGTTTTTTTTAACAATTATTGGCAGGAAGGGGAAGGGAAATATCCCCATGAAAAAGAAAAATGTTAATATAAAAGTGGGGAAAAATGTATTGTTTCTTTTGATAATTATTGGCGGGATGTGCGGGGAAATTTGATCTTTTACGGGTTGATTAACGGGCCAGCTTTCCTCATTTGTTAGGCCTCAATAAGCCCAAAATGTAATTTAACGGGCCAAATTTTGATGTTTCGGCCTCAACAGGTCGATATTGGATCACTTGTAAACTAAAAGCAATGCCCGTTACCCATAACATAAAAATCACACCACATCAGTATAGACAAAATCTGACATTTGCAATCACACCACTTTGAAATTATGAACATAACATATATATTTAGTGTTCAGTACATGTAATTAACAACAAAATCTGACATTTGCAATCACACCACATCAGTATAATTAACAACAAAACAAAACAAAAGACACAGAGTTTAGAAGGAGGTCGTTAAACAGGAGACACAATCTGGGCCTGCTTTCTTAAACTGCCACGAAGGCGACTGATCTGAAAAGCGCCTTCCTCTTCCTCTTCCTACGCAGTGTCTGTGGCACCACATAATGTGCATTGTTCGACATGCTTGCAATGAAACCTCGAACCAACGCCTCACACAGGCCAGGGTCAAAATTGTCACTTCTTGAGATTTGTGTCCCGTATATTGCTGCCATATCACCTATTATTTTATAATGACAAAATAAACTTAGCTGATCAGTGATCAGATAAACATTTAAACGGGTTCAAGAAAATACAAGGATCATATGAATAAATGGCACCTTCAATTATATCGTTCTCATGAGGGTTTGGCTCTGATGAATCCGAACCAACAACACGAGGCCCAACATTTGCATGCTGGAAGAACAAAGAAAAAGATCACATGTATGTTGTTATTAATTGGATATTCAAAATTAAATTGGTTTGTATTTGACTATTTGGGTTCAAAATGTGACATCTTTATTTATTGAAACATGAAACCAAATAAGTGAAGTCAATTTGTAAAGAATACACACTAATTTGTAAATAATAAAATGTTATTATAATCAAGATATATAATCAACCATAAACGATGGTAAAATCTGGTAAATTAAATAAGGATATAATGAATGCACTTGCCGGGGCCGACTGTTGTTGTTCAAGGCATTATATTTAGCGTGAAATCATCGGCACACTGCATTGCGTGCTCCACCATAGATTTCCAGCCTTTGTCAGATTTTGACTTAATACAAAGTATCTGAAAAATTATCAAAGAGAGAAGAGTGAAATGAGTGTTACACCATGACATCAGAAAGAATATTTATTAATAAACGTATACAAAAAAAGAATTAATTAATAATAGCAATCTTAAATCCTGGTTTCAGTATTCTAACCTTGCGAAGTTCAGGTTGCTTATTGTAATACCAGCTGAGGAAGTCCTCCACTGTTTTGATGTTATTGCTTTGGAGGAGAGAAGCGCGATCTTTTCCAACTTTCTTCAGACTTTGAACTTGGTGTTTGAGCTCCAGCAGGTCCGGATTTTGTGACGCTACAGAAAAAAAAGCATCAAATCAGCAAGTGTCAAAAATACAAGTATTTAATTTATATGTTTGTGATTTTGGCTCATCAAATGCAAATTGGAGTTTAATGTCTGCCTTTACTTGCTGGTACTGGTAAAACATGCTAGAAGCATAGACTAAGATACTTGGAACGTCTCTTACTAGTACCATGTTGATTACCAATAACACTATAAATGAATAATGATCAATACACAATGAAAATTAATCTTTATACCTTCCCCTAGACGGTCTTTTACCCGAAAACGTTCGCTCACACCCTCTTGAACTCTTTTGCCATTCAAATAACCCTCTTCTCCTTCACCCTCGACCATAACCCCTAGCCGAAATCCTCTCTTTGTCCAGCTTGAATTATCTTTAAAAATAATATTTTCAAAGGTACCAAGCCCGTTTTAAAGCCAAATAGTAAGACTAGGACGACCTATCAAAATAGGTCCCTTCCCTTCCCTTTCCCTTAACACACTCTGATTATACTCACTCCTGCTCCAATTTTTCCCTTTATTTTCCCAAAGTTCGGCATTAAGCACCGTGATTCTGACTTTGGCGGAAGAGAGAAAGCAGTCAGGAGATATGATTGACTGAGAGCACGTGTCGTATATTGCTACTTTTATGGGATCTCCATTCTCATCTCTCACTATGTCAATTGTGAAGGTGGGGCTTTTGACCTTATTCATGAAGACTAATTGGTACCGAGCTTGGATGGTATGATCTGGCAGCATCCTGTAAGAGAAATATGAAATTATTTTTACTTAAGAGGAGCCAAACGTAAAAAAAAAAAACTACATATTGAAGATTGTGGTAGTTTATTTTGCAAACAACTTTGTGAAAACCTAATAACCTACTCCATTCAAGGTTGGAATAAAAAAATTGACTCAATGATTAACAAAAAATTGAAGGTGATGATGAGGGTGTGTTGGCCAGCTGAGATTCTCTGTTTAACATTGCACAATTAATTGTAGCAAGAAAAAAAGATATAAGAGGAGAATTAAATTAAATTGAAGAAGAGAAGAGAGGAGGGTGAAACTGACTGTAAGATCCTCCTCTCGTCGTTGTTGTGGGGATGCATCTCCATCTCCATGTTTTTCAGACTGTAATTAATGTTGTCTTTGCTTATCTTCGCCTTGACAAATAACAAATTGTTCGATCGGTGGAGATGAGAGAGTTTAGAGTTTATATTGAGAGAGATTATTTGTGTAGTATTGTGTTGTATTATTGTATATATTATTTATTATTACATTAAAAGTAGGGAGTGGAATTCCACTAACCATAAAAAAAAAAAAAAAAATAGGGAGGGGAAGGAACAAGGAAAAACCGCGGGAATTTCCCTATTTTTTTCGTAAAGGTCGGTTGTGTCTGGAGATACAATTTCCCGTTTCATTTCCTTTTTTTTTTTAAATATTTGAAAGAATGAGAGGGTCCGAGGGGAAAGTCGTTCGGAACTTTTATTAACTTAGTTTTAATTAGATGACCTTTGTATTACACACTTCAATTGTATTGACTTAGTTTTAATTAGATGACCTTAATTTGATTTTTCTTTTAAATATTAAATAATTAGATAATTTGACTTCCAACTTTTATTAAATATAAACGATCCATTTCATTGGATCTAATTCTACTCGGTCACGTATTGCACTGAATCTGAATTCCTCCATCTCTCTCACCACAAAGCCCAACTACGGCCCAATGCCTGATAAACGTAGTTAATTTCATTTATGACCAATATACCCCAGTTCTCATTTGCGTATTTCTTTTACTTTTCAACTAATTAATTTGCTGGAGATCTAACAAAATAAGTTCAACTTGAGTGTTGAACAGAAAAAAATCTATCACCATAACTGTTAAAGAAAATAATGAAAGAAACATTAGTCATACATCCAAGAACCAGCTTGCAATAAGAAAAAATTCCCATGTCAAACAAGTTGTCTCTACATAAAAAGATTTACAGCAGCCACTAGTGATGTACATAAAATGATTTATAGCTATTTTTGGGAATTGCCCTGATTGGGCAATCGAATAAATACAAGCAGCAATTGCTAGATATGCTCCAATTGCTTCCACTTGCATTCTTGTTCCTCTTCTATTTTTTTCTGGATTTCAAGGCAAGATCTTGTTCTATTTGCATAACATGCATATTTAAAAAGAAAAATGCACAAACCAAATGCCATATTTAGACCATTACAATTTACAATTAGTACAAGATACTGGTACGCAGTGGGAATGTTGTTTTACTCCTGAAATTTATCTTGGCAATCGTCTGTTAAAATGAAATATTATGAACATAACATATTTAGTGCTCAGTGCATGAAAGGGTTCATCAGTCTAAAATTATTAAATTGCACAATTGCAACAAACTCCCAATATATTGGGGTAACAATTTTAGCTAGATCTTTTTCGATTTGTTGAATAAAAATCCTACGGGATCACAACAAAGGTAAGAATTTTTATTTGGCTACTAATAGAGAACAGGTTAATGACAAAGGAGGTCCTCGAGGGTGCGACATTGACCAGGGTTGTGTTCTGTGCGATAGCGGGGGCATAGAGTCCAGAAATCACTTAATGTGGGAATGCGCTTATGCAACTCGGTTCTGGAGGGGCATACTGACACACTTCAATATGGGGAGACCTCAAGGAAGCACAATACATCAGGTGTGGTGGAATCACAGAGTTAAGCTTGATCAATTGGGGAAAGCACAGTGGGATTAATTGATGAAGCAGCCTCGGATATACATAACTGGATACACTTCGCATGAGCCGAGGTAGCGACGGAGCCAGACTTTCAAGTTACGGGAGGCAAATGTAAATAGTCAATTTTACGGTATCTATAACATTTACTCTAAACTATATAAAAAATCATGTATAATTACCAAAAATTTAAAAATAAATGGGGTTAATTGACCCCATGTCCCTCCGCCCCTGAGCTGAGGGGTGATACTCAGCGCAGAGACAGAGGAGACCAAGCAAGTGCATACAGCGAGCTGAGGGGTGTTGTTAAATATTTAAAATTTATATTCAAATAAAAAAATATTATTGTTACTAGTTTACTATATATTACTTTTAGAGTATTTGTTTGAGCTCCATTATTTAAATATACAAAGGAATCAATTTCTAATCTGCTTCCGACTTGAGGAGGAAAAAAAATTTAAAGGAAATAAATGAAGAGAGTTAATTGTGCTACACGCTTCAAATTGAAAGAATATAAATTTTGAAACGAAATTTATTCACCTATTGAAATTAAAATTCAAAAACAAGAGAGCGCATTTACAAAATAATAGCCTAAAAGGGTCCTAGAAAATTACAAAATTGTACATAAAAACATACTCTTAAAAATTACAATGGAGACAACTCATTAACCATTCAAAGATCAGTGTGAAGGAATTCTTCAGAACTAGGCAATGGTTTTATATTCTGATCAACTGCAGATTGCAAAAGCCTAGATATGAGAAGTCTTGCCACGTTCTCAGCCGCAACAGCACTAGTTTCAATGCAACTAGCGGCACTTTCAAATGTATTAATGTAATATAGATGTCTTTGATCTAATAAAAATGGCGCAAATTTTTCAGGGGCTTTGTAATGGGGATAAGCCGGCCAATCTATTCGAACTGCGTCCTTCATTACACTGCAATTAAATTAGAAGCAAGGAGGTAAACAATGAAAATCAAATAAATAGAAAGTAGACAAAATTATAGACAAGGATAAAGGTACAATAGTGAACAATAAGATAACATGTCATTTTCTTTTGTAGTAGTTTCTGTTTACCTAAAGAGTTGATCGAGTAAGCTGTCATCCAGCTCAGCACGAGAAAAAATCTTGTAAGCGAAGTCTCCTTCACCATACTTCTTCAAGATACTTACGCTTGAAAATGGTACATCAGGAGTCTCAAGCGTACCTACTAGATCTGGTATATCCTCAACCGAGCTGAGGCCAAAATATTTCTACAAAAAAGTACCATATATGCTGTTAAAAAAAGGGAACATTCATGACAACAATTAACAACAATGTGAGTTATTATGCACTTACAGGATTTAGAAGTCCCCTAATGAAGGTAGTATAAGTATGCTGCATCCTTCTAGAAGGAAGTGAAACTGGAGGCACAAACGTAATATTGACCTCATCCAGGGGTGTAGCAATAACAGTTACATCGCATTCATACTCCTTTCCTATATCAGATGTAAGCAGATAATGATCATCTTTATCTGAGATTGATTCTATCTTTTCGTGGAGGTGTAGAGTAGGCTTTGTTAATTCAAGTAATCCCTTGGCTAACAGCCAGTTACCCCCCTTAACAGACCAGAGTTCGGCATTTGAACCCGCTAAGGCGACTGCACCTGCTAACCCACTCATGGCCACGCTCTGGCCGTAATTGATCCTTGTTATCACCTTTTCATGAAATACAGATAAACAGTTAGTCCTTGCAAATAATAAAGTTGGTGTTTTTTTGGGTCTGTGCATCACATAACAATTTTACTATATTTTCAACTATCATGCTATGTGTTTTGGATTATTAAATCCTAAATAATGCCCTAAACCAAAACTTGTTCTTTGTATTTTTGGAATACCCACAACTACTGCATATTGTTAGACAAATCAACAAAATTTACCACAAAATAGCTCCTGATTTTCTAAACCTAAATTGAAGGAAAAGAAATCAGCAGTGATTTAGTCATTTTTTGGTTGGATATCTTAACAGATTGGATGATATTTGCAACCAACCCAGAGACTGTTGTGTGTCAGTGACAATTTTGAGAAATGTCTGGCGTAATTTGCAAATACAACAATATTTTAGTGCAATTCAGCAGAATTAAAGTTCAAAAGAGAAAATTTCACAAGGAAATGCTCACAGTAACAAGCTCAGAGATTAAGCGGGCACTCAAACCGGCATCAATTAGCTCCTGTTCAAGTGTTCTCTGAGTAAGGGCATAAAGGTCATTCCACTTTAGCATTTCTTCAACTGTCTCAAAAATTGGCCTTTCTTCTGGTTCCTTGTAGAATAATATGAACTTCTCCAATAATTTCTACAATCAAGAAAAAAAAACATGCTAGCATCACTAGACTGAGGTTTATTTTCTCAATTATGTGTCTTATACTCTTATTGATTTATACTTCAATAAACTCATTTGTGTGGCCAGAACTTGATTATTAAGCTCAATTAAGCTCCAATAATGCAACTAATTACCGATGCCACCAAATTCAAACATCATTCATTCCAAACCTTATCACCTCTATAACAAATATTACGGAAAAAATAAAAACAAAGAGCAGAATATTTCTTACAATGACAAATCGCTGCATTCGATACAGAGAAAAGCCATATCTCTTCAACAGCAACAAAGCATCAGCGATATCGTGCCACCACTTGTAAGTTGCCGAACTGCTCCCGGGTGGTGGCTTTAGGGTTTTAAAAACAAAACCCGACCCATCCCAGATCCCAAGCCAATCCGCTCCGTCCGGGTCGGCCCGGTCCAGCCCAAGGAGCTCAGCGAACCGGATCGCGTGTAGATTCTGCCCATGTATAATTGACGCCCCAGCGTTGAAAAAATCACCGGAGATGTTGACCGGGGCTGTGCGACCGCCAACCTGACCTCTCCGTTCAAATACGCGAATGGAGAGATTGGCGGTAGGGATAGCGGTTTGGTTTTGGAGGAAGAAGGAGAGGGAGGAGCCAGCGATCCCGCTGCCTATGACGCAAATGGAGGTGGGGAGTGAGGTGGCGGGACTGGAGAGGAGGGAGAGGAGGAGGAGAAGAGAGAGGAGGAGATGGGATGTGGCCATGGCGGGAGTAGAAATGTCAACTGGAGATTGGAGAGATGTAATTGTTTGTTAGTTGGGGTTTTAGTAGCGTGCTCACAGTGGCTGTTAGCTTAAAAAAATATTTCAATTATTTTTTTTTGCAGTTAAAAAATAAATAAAAACGTCACACTGTCGAGGGAATTCGGATCCAGTGAAGTAACTCGAGTTTTGGGTTATAGATCGGGACCGTCCGATTTGAATTCGTGAAAATCCATCTCTGAAGTGAGTGCACACATCCCGACGATGAATTTGAATCCCAAGACGATCCCGAGCGATGAATTCGAATCGGATGATTTCGATTCAAAATTCAAAGATTGAGTTACTTTAGCAGATCCGGACTCCGAGCGAGGTCCATCAACTGATGACCTGTTTTATCATAATCAAACCGCACACTGATTCGTTAAAATTTCCGAGCTACGGTTTACTAGTTGATTCAACTGACGAATCATTAATCAATTGATAACCGCTGAATTTTTAACATAGTCGGATTTAATATTTAATTGCTATCTCTTGCCTGACCGTCAATTAGAAGAATATTACGTGCATAATGATAACTACTAATGCGTAATCAATCAGATAAAATATTTACGTCAAACAAAGAAGGGCCCATGGGTTGTCATTTCATTAAATTTATACAGCAACAGTTTCTGATAATTTTAAAAGAAAAATATAAGCTAGTTTAATTAAACAAATCAACGTAAAGCTATATCAATTAGTCTATGAAGAATATTTTATTATGAAGATCATGTTAAGCGGTTCGAATCGACTGTTCAGACTTTGAAAATAGAGATAAAGAATATAGAGCATATTGGAGCACAAAATCATGATGCATTTGAACTCTCCTCATGGTATATATCTATTATTTGAATACAAATAATTAAAATGAAAAATTATATCAGTGTCTGTATCTTCACGGATATTCAATATCAGATATTCATATTTAATTTTTCAAATACAAATTAGATATTATCCATTCCATTTTTACTCAATGGCTGAGTACATCAAAACGAATTGAAGCCAATTTAAAATATAGAGGTTCATTTTGAAATTTGTCTCAAGACTGAAACTAATGACTCATATCTCATTCTACTCTGTCAGCTATTGCACTGGATGATGGATCTGAATTCGCATCAGCCAGATCCCTGTAAAAGACTGGATCTAAATTCGGGGGCCAGTGGCCAGTGAGCAGCTTTTTTTTTTTTGCACAAGCTGAAATCACCTCCAGCACACGAGGCGTCCAACTCAGATCCCACCCGTTATTATTTTAACTTCGTACTAATTCAATCTTAAAAAAGTTCCTACACCTAGCAAGGATCCGCACGCGTCGGGCGCGGGAGAGGATGACCACTTCCGCCTTCGCTTGGATTGATTGGCATCATGACTTAGAGTCGGTCTCAAGACCGAAATGATGGATTCGAATCCAACCGTCCATTACCAAAAATTTGGGTTCAGTCAAACTCGGATGCAGAGAAGCACCGGCGCACCGCGCACCGGTTCTTTGAATCAACATCGTCTCCAGTTTGGGCATATACATCATCTCCAATTATTTCGGATTCTATAGAAATAGGTGAGATTTCAAGGACGGCGGATTGAGATTGACCGAATTGGATGGCTCAGATGACTCACGGGGGCCGGGATATAAAGTCGAGTTTGTAAATTCTCCGAAATCAAATCTCAAAAAAGCTTTAACTACATCAAGTTTTCTAACTTCAATTCCAAAAATATTTCGACAGGTAAAGTTGTGAAAGTACAACCAAGTCGAAGGCATGGGTCATGGCCCGATACGTGGCAGTATATATCAAGTGTTGTAAATAATAATAGGACGGATAGAGTGTCGTCAAGCAATTAATCGGAAATAATCGAGAATAATTAGCTATAATTGGAAAAAATTGGCCAATTAATCGGAAAATTTCTTGACGGTTTGATTAGCGCCAACGACTAATTGGCTGATTAATCGGTCTGAACAGACGTTTTTTTACAACGTATGTATCAGTACAACAATCCTATATTCAATATTGATTTTTTTTTTTTTACAATAATCGAATCAACCTTCTACTATCTTGCGCCGATCCGAGAAATAATCGGTCGCAAGATCGATTTCATCCCTGCTGTAACGACGGTAACTGACATGTTGCAATCAATTAATTTGTTTATTCTCTGCCAAGGCCACGGAAATAGGAGAGAAAATTTTCAAAATGCGCGAGCATACCATAACAATTCAGATTTTGACACAAAATGCACGACGGAGAGTAGATCCGGTCGTCATTGAAGCGCGGCGGCAGCCGAAGAAACGGATTCGGTCGTGGAGCGAAATAGAGATTATGAGTGTATATAAATAGAATCAGAAAATTAAAGTGAGAATAATATAGTAGATCTAAGAATTACGGTCATTTGATCCATTATAAATACGCAATGAAATTATTAGTAGCTATTAAAGCCACTGACCTTAAAAAAATATTGTAAGAGATGCCTGAGGTGGCAATGGATAGTTTTTCTGCAATGAGTACTGTTAATGAATAGTTTTGTGCTCAGACTAGATCTGCTTGCGAAGTATTTTTTCTTTAGCGTTCTGGATGTAGTTCATGGTGACGAAAACCAAACTGATTCGGACTCGGACTCGGACTCAATCTCGGTACAGGTGAATTATTCTTCAATCTTCTTGAATGGCTAGGCACAAGTATCAAGAAGGGGTCCCACTAGTTCATCATTTCCTATGATGATTAATTGCAATTTTAAATTATGTTGTATTTTCTATGAGACTTTATTATGTTACTATTTTTTAGGTTTGACTATTTATATTTTCTATGTCATTTTTAATTATGTTAGAGTTTTCAAGAGTTGGTTAGAATTTCTAAGTTCATTATGTGGTGTTAGTTTCTAAGTTGGACTTTTAGTTTTTCTAAGTTATTTATTATAATGGATGTATTATAAGAAGAGATGGTATGTCATCTTTTTCTTTAGACTTGATTAATATATGAAATTTTCTTATCTTCTCTCTTCTTGTCTAAATTCTCTTCCCAAATTGTTCAATATCTCACTAAATCAAACAAAACCTGTACACGCGGAGTAGAGTTTGGGACGTGCTGTCGTCGCATGGCAACTAATTTTTGTCCCCCCATCTCTCTTGGAATTCAACCCAGTAAAATGAAATTAGTCTAAAGTTGATCATGGGAACCGTGAGAGACAAACTTCTAATAAAGTATTGCTCAGATCTAGGGCTGCACAAAAAATTCGTAATTCGTAATTTGATTCGAGTTTGATTCAAAAAAGTTCGTAAAAAGTTCGATTCGAAATTGAGTTCGTTCGAAATTAATTCAAACCAAACTTAGTTCGAAATTAATTCAAACCAAACTCAAACTGGACCTAGTTCGTTCGAAATAGGTTCGCAAACCAAATTTAGTTCGAAATTAACTCAAACGTGAACCGTTAATTTATGCTGATAACTTATGTTCACTGATGAAAATATAAGCCGTCCAGTCCATAATTGCTTTCAATTCTGACTTCTGAAAAATATTTTTTGAAACGAAAGCCCGGTTCAATTACAAGCTCAAATAAAAAAAATTCAACAACAAAGTCCAAAATAGAAAATTAAACAAAACCAACCATAACCCATAATCGTTCTACCCTAGTCCCTAGCCGACCTTCCCTCTCTGTTGGTTGCGAAATTGCGATACCAAAGTCCAAACCCTATAGTTTCTCTCTGTTGGCTACTTGGCTGCGATACCAAACCCTAGACTCCTAGAGGTTGCGATACCTTAGAAATAAGGTCGGACCAAGTGAAAGACCACCCTCGTAGAGGAAGACTCGAATGTCTAGTTGTAATGAACTTTAATGTTTTATTTAGGATAATATTTGGGTTTGTAATAATTCTAAGACTTTGGACTTCTATTGATATTTAAATTGTATTTTGAATACTTTGGATATTTAAAATAAACTTTGATATAAACTTTGATGTACTGTGTAATTAGAATTCAAAATGCTTGAGTTTTTATTGGAGTGCTGTAATTTCGCACTATGGCCCAGTCATAAGTCATAACTCGTAAGTCGTAACAAAGTTCGTAAAGGTTCGAAATTGAGTTCGTAAAAAATTCGGTTCGAAATTGGGTTCGTTCGAAATTAATTCAAATCAAACTCAAACTTGAGGTAAGTTCGATTCGGTTCGGTTGGTTTGCAGCCCTACTCAGATCTAACCTGCACAACGACCTTCATAGATGCGCATACTAAATCTGTGTTCCCAGATAATTTCTCAATATCATGTTAAATGTGATTTTTTTTTTTTAAATGCCAACTAAAAAAAAATTCTGAGGGAGCAGTGGCCTTTGAGCAGAATTTTTTTTCCCCAACTTGAAATCACCTCCAGCACACAAGGCGTCCTACCCAGATCCCACCCGTTTATTTATTTCAAACTCGTACTAATTCAATCTTAAAACTTTCCTCTAATTTCATGTAAAGATCCATTTTCTGCCTATACATCATCTCCAGTCATTTCGGATTGTTAGAAAAAGCCAAAAGGTAAGATTTCGGACGTCGGATTAAGATTGACCGAATTGGATGGCTCAGATGATTGACAGGTGTAGGGGTACGGTATTAATTCGAGTTTGTAAATTCTCCGAAATCATTTTTAAAAGCTAATTGCATCGAGTTTTGGAAAGCACTTTAACTTGCGTGCTAATGTCCCACAATCAAGCTTTAAATAGCCGGAGCAATTAGTTGCACATTTTTATACGAGAGGAAAAAACAAAATGATCAATTAGTTGGCAACGGTCCTGGCTATCCTAAAAACCTCATACTCAGCAATTAAGGTCAATGGAGAAGTCACGAGATATTTCAAGCACGAGAGGGGTCTGAGGCAGGGAGACCCGCTCTCACCCCTTCTGTTCATCCTGGTAGCGGATGCACTGAGTAGATTCGTTACTAGCGCAACCCCACTAATGCACAGATCGGTCCACATACCGACGGGAGTCATTCAGTACGCAGATGACACTCTCATAATCACCGAGGCTCACCCGACCACTCTTCGAGTCTTATCGCAAATCCTAGAGACATACGAGGCGCTGTCTGGACTTAAAATTAATAGGGCTAAGAGTAATTTCGTACCAATTTCTGTACCGACTAATGCCATTGCGGTAATACAGAGGATCCTTTCTAGCCCTCCTTCGCTACTACCGATGAAATACTTGGGCCTACCGCTGACAACGAAAAACCCGAATAGAGCACAGTTCCAACCGATAATAAAGGCAATTCACGATAGACTAGCTACATGGAAATCTAACCTCCTTTCCTTTGGAGGACGCCTGGTACTCATCAAATCCGTCCTATCAGCTCTGCCACTACATTATGCGCAGGCGTTCAGGCTACCAAAATGGGTTATCAAGCATATCGACCGATTAAGGAGGAGTTTCCTTTGGAAGGGTAATGCGGTGTGCAAGCCGATTAACTGCTTGGTCAACTGGGAAAGAACATGTGCATTAAAGGAAGAAGGAGGCATGGGCATAATTGATATACATGATCAAAATGCGGCACTCCTAGTTAAATGGCTGTGGAAGTTGCGCAATAGTCCAAATGGGCTCTGGGCACAGACTCTGTCTCAACTGCACGGTATCACGCAACAATCAGATATAGGAACTCAGGGGTCCTACTTCCTTAAGCACATTTCTGCCCTGGGAGATTTGGTTAATTGTGCGGTCACGATGGATCAACAAACAAACATGTGGAGATGGAGATGGACGGCAGAGGGGGAGTTCTCCACGGCTTCGGCATATAGGATCCTTCACCGTAAGGGAATAGAGTGTACGTACCACAGCGCGTTGTGGAAGCTCAAAATACCAACCAAGGTTAGAGTATTCTGTTGGCTACTAATACACAACAAACTACTAACCAGACAGACTCTCACAAGGCAAGGGTGCTTGGTCAGTACGGAGTGTGTCATGTGCGCCACGGCCAACATGGAATCAAGGGACCATCTCTTCTGGGGATGTTGAATGGCTCAGGATTTTTGGAGAGGATTGTTGGCATCACTAAACCTACCAATTGCGCAAGGAATGGTAACCATCACAGGGGTGTGGTGGATTCATAGAAGAACACTATCGGGTCAGGTCAAAACAAGATGGGATGTGGCTTGGGCAGCAGGAGTGTGGTCACTGTGGAAGGAGAGAAATCGGAGAATCTTCTCACAGGACCGTAAGCTCATACAACAATTAATAAATGATGCGACTGAGGAAACATTACAGTGGATTGACAATTGTTAGTACACGGTGTGTCGGGGGTAGAATGGGCACTGACGACCAATCGAGAATATTTACTGTACTACTTAGTGTTTTATTACAAGCTGAGATTCTAGTTATGTAGAGAGTTTATCCTCCTGAGGGAGAATGTAAATAACTTTCTTTATTTAATATATTGACAGCAGGTAACTTGCCAGCTATCCTTAAAAAAAAAAAAACTTTCATCACAACGCGCATGCTATATTTTCACATCACAAAAGATGCTCCCTTGACAGTACTTGTCACAGCAAAAGTGCAAAACTATCCATTGCCACCTTAGCATCTCCTACAACAATAGAAATACATCAAGCTTTAAAATTAAATTATATAAAATGACATACCAAACACCCGCAACTTACATATAAGATTTGCAACTAATTGGGTAATAATTTTAACATAGCAGTTTTGACTTCATGCAGCGATCGATATGCATCATGTTTTGATTCTATAGTCTGTCTGTTGCATGAAGTCAAGACTGCTCTGTTAAAATCTTTACCCACTAAATTGGCCAAAGAGTCTAGAGAAATGACTCTTTTCATCTAATATTACTCATTATCCTAAAAAGTTTTGTAACCTTGGTGTAATTATAATGACTAAAAATTCAAAAGTTCTCACCTTAAAGCTCTGGCAGCGGTGATGTTGCATGAAGAACTAACTATCATGCTTAGACTCAGCGAAAGCAGCCAAGCGACTCAGCTCGGGCCAGATCACCGATCCCAAATCAGGGCGGTCTTTTCGCCTGAGCTCAGAGCATTTGAGTGCCAGCTCTACAAGTCTTTTTGTCTCATCCAATGGCCAATCTGGCACCTTCGGGTCCAGAGTGTCGCGCAGATTACCGTTCTCTAGAGCAGTCATGGCGCTGTAGGTGAGGCCCATGGGGCCCCGGCCTGTTACTAGTTGGAGCAATATGATGCCAAGTGCATACACATCTGATTTGGTGCCAAGCATGCCGGTCTTCTGGTATTCTGGGTCTATGTAGCAGAATGTACCTGCCATATATGCTCCTTCGGTTAGGAACTATACAGGTATCTGTATGTTTCTTTAGGTACAATTAAACTCTCTGTACTAAAAGTACAACCAAGTCACAGGCATGGGTCATGGCCTGGTACATGCCAGTATGTATCAGTACTACTAATCCTATATTCAATATTGAATTACATTGGTGTTTACAATAATTGAATCAACATAATAATATCAGATTATGTGTCAGTTACATATTGGAACTCTTTGTCTTCTAATTGGTAACTAGATCCATCTACACATCAATATATACTTCCTTGTGTTTTATTATTTACAAGATATACCTGCGGCAGCTGTCATGTGGTACAAAGTTGAGTTGGAGCAACCAGGCAACAAAGGGATCAACCTAGCAAGACCAACATCTGAAATCTTCGCCACGAGGTTATGATCAAGAAGTATATTTCCTGGCTTGAGGTCCCGGTGAACAAGCGGCTCGGGGCACTGTTGGTGGAGAAACAGTAGGCCTGTTGCGATGTCAAATGCAATTTTGAAACGAAGCTGCCATGGGAGAGGAGGTGTGCCTGATTGACATGCTAAGCGGTCTTCAAGACTTCCGTTTGACATGTACTCGTATACTAAACACCCGTACTCGGGGCACGCACCCAAGAGGTTAACCATGTTTGGGTGCTTGATAGAGCTTAATACCTCCAACTGAAAGACACATTAAGGAGGGATGTTAGCTCAGATTGATCTTGACAAAGACTATTACACTCATTTGGTACGACATATCAAGTATAAGGCGATGCAAAATCCTGAGCAGTAATTGTAAAATTATTTTAGAATTTGTGTGCAATCCTACATTTTGTGGAAGTCCTTGAGAAAATTAACCAGAAAAAATAATTAGTACGACATGTAACACAAAACCTCTATACAGAACAAAATAATTAAATCTAAGAAGAAAGATATAAAAAGCCATTTGGGACAGTTTTGGCAAACAAGTTGTCATTAGACTTGGTTGGTTAAAATAATGTTAGGCAAAAGGTTGATATGTCATTGGGATTGTTTTGACACCACCAGATGTAATTGTAAAATTTATATCTATACCTCCTGTTGGAATTGTTTCAATCCCTGAGTTGTAGATATATCGGAACGAAGAGCTTTGATTGCAACAAGTGTGTGGTTAAGAGTTGCCTGGTACACAGGCCCATATCCACCCTCTCCTATCTTGAGCTGATCGGAGAAATAATCGGTCGCAAGATCGATTTCATCCATGCTGTAACGACGGTAACTGACATCTGATACAAAACCTTCTATTAGCATCCTTTTCTCCCTTGTCTCTGGTGCCAGGGTTGGTGTTCTCTGCTTTAAAGGTGTAGTCACCATTTCATCCTCCTCTGTCAGATCAGATCCTGATGATTCTGTACTGTACTTCTTGAATTCCTGTGAGGATAAAAAGCATAGTAAAACACCCCTCCTTGAATTCTGTATTGCAAGACAAAGTATGAAGTCAAATTGTATTATTTGGAGTTTAACTCCAAATAATTGTTCGAGTCTCCTCAAGTGGTATTTCAACTTTCCTTTTCAGCACATGCTTTAACAGTTCCAACTCTGCTTCCAAATTATGTGGAAATACATTCTAAACTAATTGTGATTTTACTAGAAGTATCTATAACACTGAGCTACCAAAATAAAGTTGTCACCGGTTCAACGCAGTACGCAGAAGCCTCACAGGTGCAGTACTGAAAACATTTTTAATTGAGGTTCTTAGAAAAATGATTTATTGAGGCAATAAAATTTATGCTATTCCCAATAAATGGAAGTTCAAAAGATTAGTTGATCTAGTACCATACCCGGTACCAGTACCGCCATTCCATTATTAGAATCTCTTACCATTGGATCCTTTGAAACGAGGCGTAGAGGTCCATCCTGATAAAGACTATCTTCGTGGTGACCTGAACTGGATAATGGAGAAGGTTGTTTTCTGCCATTTTTGTTTATTAAATCTCGACTGATATACTCAGCTGTTGGGGTCAGGTCAAGGCAAGCACGGGATGGGCTGGGGCATGACATGAAACTCTCGTGGGAATTTACACTTTCATCCTCATCAAGACATTTAATTTTATCTCCGATTCTATCGTTGTACAAAGATGTTGCTTTGGATGATTGGTCAAATGATTGCCTGATAAAAGACAAATGAAATATTGAAGTTGTAAGAAAGAATAGTCTAAATGGGATTAAGTTGGTATTGCATGGGACATTTGCTGGTACCGACGGATATCGACTTTCATGAACTAGATGCTAAGATTTAAGCTTTAGGAGCACTAATTCACAAAATTGCGTTTTGTTCGATCCAGATAGGTGCAGAACAGGTACATAAACTTTACCATACGGGTAATGGATTATCATACCTGACATGCTACCTAAAGATATATCTATGCATATAAAATATGATAATAAAGATATGCAAAAAAATATCTTAAAAAAAATTATATTTAAAAGAACAAAAGTCGAAAACAACCTTGGAGTTCGTTCAATTTCACGAATGTATGGGTCGCCTGCAACAAAAGAATTTATGGTCATTTTAAAACTTAGAAAAAGAGCCAACAAAATTAAAATTTTCCAGTTGTAATATGTAAATGCTAACTTTTAACTGACTGGAAGGAGGTTTTTGCAGTTGATTCAATCTCTCCACTGAATCTTATATTTCGCCGATTGCTGGATTTGTTTGGGCGTGAAGCTGGCCGAACTGATACTATTTTACTGCCCTTTGCAATTACATAGACGCTACAAAAATCAGGTGCAGCTCTACAAACAGCAGTTGACACATCTGGCTTTGCAAATGCTCTGTGATCCAAGAAAAAGAAAAATTAAATATGATTTCAGTTTCTATCAGCCAATCAATGAGAATGAATCCAGAAAATTTCATTCGCACCCTGAAAATTGTCAAAAAGATTGAGTACACTCCTCTCTATCCCCCAGGAAATCATCCCCTGACTTCTCCCTCATTTATTTAGAGAAATATTATTGAAGCAATCATTACAAAGATATCTTCCATGTTTTATTTCTTATAACTCAGGAAATCCCCCATCTAAGCAATTACTACAAAGAGTCTTTAGTAAATTCTATAAAACAACAAATTCGACATACTATGATTAGAAAACACAAAATAAAAAGGACCTCATAAATGCACCAGCAATTGCGCCATGGTTTGATGCTCCCACAACAAGCTTGTCAACTGAGCGGTGCATCACAAAATCCACGATGCCCTTTGCGACATCTATTTCATCCAATATTATTTCCTTGCATTGTAACTGCAAAGTGCAAACCACACATGTGAACATACAAAAAAGAAAAGTTCAAAATATCAGAAGAAATTATCAAAGAGCCAATGTATATTACTAAGTTACAAAAAAGAAGTCCCTCCCTTTCATAATCTGGAAGAGAGACTTTTTTTTTGTCAGATAAATTCATCAATGATAATTTACATTTAATTGCATCTATTCCTTTTTTTTGCTCATCATTGACACAGTACAGAAGTACACGGAATGTACTTCATATCTTCTTTTGTTTCCACATTTGTAGGGTGCAGGTGAATTTTTTTATATCTATTCAGATTATTTCCTAATTCCAGGCTGCTAATCAGGATAATATGACTACACATTCGATCATTCTTTCCGATAAAGGCAGGATTCTCAATTGCTAAGTTGTAAGTATATGATATCAGCTTGTTACTTGGCAATGTCTAATTAACACAGCAGATAATTAGGAGGTATGACCAGACTGACGCTAACAATAAAGGTACGGCACGTACTCCTCTGCGGTTGCAGAAATACTGAAAAGGAAGAAGAAGTTCTCTTGTCTGGAGATCACACTGCTCTAGAAATTTTGATGCCACCTCATCATCGCCATTTGATATCGGGAGATAGTCATCTATAGAGCCATTTAGTTTAAAAATTCTTGTTAAGTATGAGATTGATGCTGGCAAAAATTGAAATATAGATCATTGAAGGGTCATTTTGGAAGAAATTGAATTTAGCTGTATTTGTCATCAACTTCATTGCAAATGCATTAGAAATTAAACTTTGAATAAGAACCAAAGATTTTAAATTCCTACTTTGTCCCACCATTTTTTGTAATAGATAACTTTTAACCTAATCCAGAAATGTTAGTCCAGTAAGAAAAAATAATATAAAGAATCAAGAGTGAGGCTACGGTACTATGTATAGCGCACTTTGGTACATACTATAGATCCATATCTTTATTTTCAAAGTCTAAATTGTAGATCCGAACCGTTCATCATGATCTCCATATGAAAATGTACATGAAGATCAAATTTTATTTTTTTAGAATCTTTTTTACTATTTTTCTATATAGGTAGAAAATCATTACTTTCGAATGGTCTGGAATCATCAGATCAACTGATTTTGTACCTATTTTAAAAAATAGTAAAAGAATTCTAAAAAAATGTAAAATTTGGCATCCAAGCATATTGTCATATGGAGATCATGTTGAGCGGAACGTATCGACTATTTATGCTTTGAAAATAAAGATATGCATCTATCGTACGGACCAAAGTGTGCTATGCATATTACCATAGCCTCACTCAATAATCAAATACAAAACAAATCTCACCACGTGTAGAAACCGAAGTAATCTTTCGGCGAATGTGTAACAGGTAGAAGATCTGGCCATGTGTCAGAAGGTGGTCCCCAGCCCATTTAAGTGCATATTGGCTATTCCTGTCACCATCTACGGCCACGGCCACCACACCATTTCCTTTACTCACACCACCAATGAGGCCAGTTCTTCTAATCATAACTCAAAAATTATTAAATTGTATGTGCTATATTTAGGGTTAATTGATTTGGCTTAAGTTTATGATTAAATGGGAGGAGGGGCAGGGAATTTGTAGACGAGTTAGGGTCAGAAAAATGTGGTTAATTAGTCAAGGGAGAGAGGGATTAGAAGGTTTTGGTTTGCACCTAATTTAGGGTTTTGAGGTTAGAGAGAGAGAATGTTCGTTGGAATTTTTGCTTGAACCAGACAGAGGTTTTAATTAGACTTTTAGTTAGCATTATTGAACGAGAGTGGTATTTTTTAGTTTTGACAGATTTTGACTGAACGAAAGTTGGAATTTGGCGGGTAATTTTTCTTAAAAGACAATTTTGCCCCTAATTAATCTTTTTAGTTTGTCATTGACCCTTTCATCCTTCTAGGACCGGAACCAGAAAATTTCATCCTTCTAAAATCGGAACCAGAAAATTGAAATAGGAGAGGTTAAATAAATAAGTGTTATATAATTTCATTCTATGAGACTAGAAATTTTTTCAGTTTATAGCCACCCTGTCTCCTTTCCATTTTCGGCGTTCCACTCTCAATTCGATCTTGAAATTGTCACGCATTGCCGGTGCCGGAGTACATTGGTGTTTCTGTTGCAAGGTCTATTGATGAGACTCTGTGGCAACTCTGTCGGGTCGGGTCGGGTCAGTTGTGAGTAGGGCTGCACAAAAAATTCGTAGTTCGTAATTCGATTCGAGTTTGATTCGAAAAAGTTCGGAAAAAATTCGATTCGAAATTGAGTTCGTTCGAAATTATTTCAAACCAAACTTAGTTCGAAATTAATTCAAACCAAACTCAAACTGGACCTAGTTCGTTCGAAATAGGTTCGCAAACCAAATTTAGTTCGAAATTAACTCAAACGTGAACCGTTAATTTCTGCTGATAACTTATGTTCACTGATGAAAATATAAGCCGTGCAGTCCATAATTGCTTTGAATTCTGACTTCTGAAACAGAAAGCTCGGTCCAATTACAAGCTCAAATAAAAAAATTCACATGTTTATACCAGAAATTTTGCTTTTTATGGTAGGATTTTGAGTTTTTCAGGTAATCCAGTCTCAACTCTCTCGTTTTTTTCTTTATTTTGATAAAGTTATTATTAATTTGATAAATTTGTTCAATTAATTTCAGCTTTAAGAAACTATTAAATAATAAATAATAAATAATAAATAAATAAAATAAATATTGTACCTTTATCATTTTTTTGACAGCAATACATTTTTTGGCATTTTTTGCATTTATTTTCGGACCGTTCGTTTTACCGGGAATTCAACGGTCGATCTACAACAAAATCATTCCAAATATGATCTAGAATGATCAAGGTGCAATATTGAATGTAACCAATATAAAAATTCGGAAGTTTTATTATGTATGAGCTCTGATCCAACACGAAATGTTTATGGCCATACGATGCTTCAATTTTCGATCAACTAGATGGATGGGTAAATGAAAACAAAATTTTATCAAACTTTCATGGAAGATGATAAATGCAGTGCTCTTTAATTTCAACGGTCCCGATTGGTCAACGGACGACATGTTTACGTGCGCCTTCATTAACTTAGAAAGCAAGAGTATATGTTTCATGAGACATAAACTCTTGCCTTGTGAGTTAATGAAGGCGCACGAAAATATATCGTCTGTGGTTCGATCCGGACCATTGAAATTAAAGAGCACTGCATTTATCATCTTCCATGAAAGTTTGATAAAATTTTGTTTTGATTTGCCCATCCATCTAGTTGATCGAAAATTGAAGCATCGTATGGCCATAAACATTTCGTGTTGGATCAAAGCTCATACATAATAAAACTTCCGAATTTTTATGTTGGTTACATTCAATATTGCACCTTGATCATACTAGACTATTGAATTCCCGCGGTAAAACGAATGGTCCGAAAATAAATGCAAAAAATGCCAAAAAAATGCCAAAAAATGCAAAAAAATGTATTGCTGTAAAAAAAAATGAAAAAAATGCTATCAAAAAAATTATCAAGGTACAATATTTATTTTATATGTCTAAAAAAATGCAAAAAATGCTGTTATTGATCAGCTATTCATTTAGAAAAAAAAATTATATGTATTGCTGTAAAAAAAATTCAAAAAATTCAAAAAATACTTATTTATTTGATAAAAATAAAAATAAATAAAAAACATGCAAAAAGTAAAAAAAATGTAAAAAGTTTGAAATTTTTTTTTTCCAAATTATTTGCTGCCTAATTTTATTTTGTATCACTGCAATGCACTTTTAGACTCACTCAATAAAATATTAACTAAGCGAGTGACCTCACAAATCCTGCAATCCGATCACCTCAATAATTTCACACCCTTAGATCTATCCTCTTACCAATGTCTAGATCTCTTCCATGTCATCAATTCGCTCCCTTTCCATTCAACCAATTAACCCGTTATTTTTTCCGCCACTGCCTCCAATTTTTTTCCCTCTTCCCGCTAATTTATGCCAAAATCGTTCGCCCAAATTTCTCTCCCGCTAAGTACCAAAATAATCTACCTCACGTCTTCTCTCTCTCTCTGGTGGCCTCTCACAACAAAGACTTCTCTCTCGCCCAAATCCCTTGTTGCGTGCATTCAAACTGAGTGTGGTATTTGGTTGTAATTAATTTTGGGGTGCTTGAGTTTTTATTTAAATTGTACTTCTATTGATATTTGGGTTTTATATAAATTGTATTTTGAATACTTTGAAGTGCTTGAGTTTTTATTTAAATTGTACTTCTATTGATATTTGGATTTTATTTAAATTGTGCTTTGAATACTTGAGTTTTTATTGAAGTGCTGTAATTTCGTACTATGGCCCAATCAGAAGTCATAAATCGTAAGTCGTAACAAAGTTTGTAAATGTTCGAAATTGAGTTCGTAAAAAATTCGGTTCGAAATTGGGTTCGTTCGAAATTGAGTTCGTTCGAAATTAATTCAAACCAAACCTAGTTCGAAATTAATTCAAACCAAACTCAAACTGAGAGTAAGTTCGATTCGGTTCGGTTCGTTTGCAGCCCTAGTTGTGAGCACTTGCCTATTTACTAGGAAGAGGAACCTATCAAGCTGCAACCTTAGAAATTTAGGCTAAAAAAAGATTAAACTCAGTTTCTCAAAAAATTGATTGTGCTTATTTGTTTATTTTGATCTGGTAATTTCAATGTCTGAATATTTTCTGTTGAATAACGGGTACACAGTCAATTTTGCAATTTTGTGGATACTTCGGAGCTAGTAGAGTTTAGGTAGGCAAAAAAAAAAAATATATATATATTTATAATAAAAATGTTGGTGCTCACCCGTCAGACATGCACTTCGTTGCCTGTCAATATTAATTTAATTTGATTGTATTAAGTATACATTCGAAGTTTTTCATGGGTATATATGAAATTCCCCCATCAATATTAGATCTTATGATAAAAAATTCACTTGAAGCTCAATTGAACGGGTCAATATTAAACAGCCACACATAACGTGGGCCACAGAAAATTCTGAATAACTCGTCAGGCAGCTTTAATTGCAATGGAATTTCTCCTCTGTTATTGAACTTAATTTCTAGTATTAATTGCTGTTGGACTCTGTCTATGTTGAATTAAATCTTTATGCCAACAAATATTTTTTGAATCATTAGCTTTCTTTTTAAGATTTGACAATTCCGTGGATTTATTTTTGTTTTGTTTTGTTTTTAGTTTCAATTCAAGCAGCTGCACTGCATTCAAGTTTATCCCGTTCTATTGGCTGGGAAGGACCATGCAATGATATTGCTCAAAGGTTTAAATAGCGTTTATCGTGTCATAGTGAAACGGTTAAAAAAACGGCGCTATACCCATATAGCGCCGCTATAGCACTAAATAGTGCGCTATAGTGCCGATAGCGCCATAACTTTTATAGTCCGAAAACGCTATAACGCGCTATTTAGAACCCTGATATTACTTATATATATATCTGAGTGAGGCTATGGTGCTATGCATAGCACCAATGGCTAGTGTACTACGGCTCAATATGGTACTTTTTAAAATCCTAACGGTCGATCCGACCGTTCAATGTGATATCCATATGAATATGTACTTGCAAACTAAATTTTATATTTTTTCGAATTTTTTTACTATTTTTTCAGATAGGTAGAAAAATCAGTGTTTTTTGAAAATTCTGAACCATCAAAATTCTACCTATCTGAAAAAATAGTAAAAAAAATCGAAAAAATATAAAATTTAGTTTGCAAGTATATATTCATATGGTTATCACATTGAACGGTCGGATCGACTGTTAGGATTTTAAAAAGTACCATATTGAGCCGTAGTACACTAGCCATCCGTGCTATGCATAGCACCATAGCCTCACTCTATATATCTTCTATTAAGTTTTGTCTTAATTATCCAAAAAAAAGTTTTCTCCTACATTTACAATTAATTATGTAAATGTACATGTCTACTTTTGGATTTTGTTGAAAGTCAGTTTGTTGAAAATCAAAATGATAGCTTTGATTTTGTTGCTTTTCATCCATATACCGATTTACCACAGAAAATTTATATTATATTAGAAATGGAGTTAATTGGGCTATGGTGCATTGCAATGTATATGCCCTCTTGTACATTAGACTATAAATTGTTGATTTTGATTTTTAAAAAACCGATCCAAACCTTTCAATTTGATATCCATATTAAAATGTGCTTGGAGACCAAATTTAACATTTTTTTGAAATTTTTTGCTATTTTTTTAGAATTTTTGAAAATCGTTGTTTTTCTATGGTCCAGAAATTTCAGAAAAACAATGATTTTAAAAAAATTCTAAAATAATAGTAAAAAATTTCCAAAAAAATATAAAATTTGGTCTCCAAGCACATTTTAATATGGAGAACATATTGAGTCCTATAAATTGACTGTTTGAATTTCGAATTCAACAATTTATAGTCCAATGTAACAAAAAAAAATAGCAATGCACCATAGCCCAACTCATTAGAAATGTATGTATTTCTTTTTCTTCTTGTTGTGTATTTCATTTTTTTTTCCTTTTGAGGGTAGAGGTTATATAGTGATATCGGCCGGATTCTTTGACAAGTGTCATTACTCATTACCAGTGTTCTAAATAGCGCGCTATAGCGTTTTTGGACCCCAAACGCTAAGCTATGACATCAAAATGCGCTATTTGCGCTACGGCCGCTATACAATATGTTTTTTTTTTTAATAAAACCTATTTGGCAGCCACTGCCAAATTTTTCAAAAAAAAACAATATGGGTTTTTTTAAGCAATTTATATGGGCTTTAAATAAAGACTCAAAAAAGCTCAAACCGAAATTGAATTTGTTGCTACTTGCTACAGACAATTTGAAATTGGGAATATAAATTGAAATTTGAATAGAAAAAAAAATAGATTATGTCATAAATCATAATGCTTAAGATATTTTTAATAGGAAAAATCGATAGTTTATGATATTACTATGGATATTTTGAACCGTAATTTGGACTTTGTACTGTTTCAATATGAATATTATAATTTCTTAATTACTTTGGTGTTATTTATTGTTCTATGAGACTTTAGATAATGTTGATATTTAGTACAAATATTAAATATACGGAATGTAAAAAAAAAACGCTATGTGACATAGCTTCCGCTATAGCGACGCTATTCGCTATAGCTTTTTTTGTAGCCTTCCCGCTATGACGCTATAAACGCTATTTAGAACCTTGCTCATTACAGATATTAATATCCAAAACATATATATAAAAAAGAAGAAGATCTTATACGTCATTTTTACCTATTTAAAAAGGTTGATAAAAAAATTGTTCAATTTGATTTTTTTTAATTATCTATCAACTTTTTGAATGTTATATAGTTCAGCTTTAAAACCTCACAAGACATGTATATCCTAAAAAAACCTCGAAATTACAATTACGTATTTCCTCCTCTAAAATTCATAATATCATATTTACCATTCTAAATTTTAAAAACTCACAAATTTATTCAATTTATTTTTTTTCTATTAAAACTCATTTTAAATTTATAAAGTACCTATTTTATTTTTTATTAAAAAAATAAAAATATGTAGTCAGTGTAAAACAATGTCATGTCTTCTAAATGGTTGGATTTCGAGGACAAATGGTCTTTTCTATACTTGTAAAGCATACACAGTGGCATTTAAATATACACTTGTTTGTGCATTACAAGTAATAAAATAAATTATTTGCTCTCACAACCGACCTATTAAAAGACTGAATATTTATCCTAAACATGCTACATTTTTATTTTTTTAAAACAAGAGTAAAATGGATATTTTATAATTTTAAAATGAGTTTTAATAAAAAAAAGTTAATAAATTGTATAAATATGTGAGTTTTTAAAATTTAGAAGGGTAAATATATGATGTTATGAACTTTAGAGGGATGAATACATAATATTTTGAGGAGTATACATGAAATCCCTCCTTATTAATTAACCTCTTCTTCTAAACACTAGTAATAAACTTTCGATGATTAGGATGGTGATATTAATTATGGATTCTCTGGTCACACCAAAAACCAGAAATGGTCGATCTCTTCTAATTAAGTAACCTCTCAGTTCTCACGTGACCCTTAATTTGATAGAGTCAATCAACGACTTCCTTTTTTGACAAAAAAAAAAAATCAATCAATGACTTAGTATATTAATTTGTCCCCTGTGTCTTAATCATCAATTCATCATAGATTTTGTCAGTATTAACTTATCTTTGTAAACTTCATAAATTATTAACCTGTCTTTATAAGTACGGTTTTATATCGATTGTGTATTATAGCGATCACTGTTTGCATATAAAAGTTGAGAATCTTCAAATTAATATGATATCCAACAATATATATTAGATGTACCTTGGGTCTGATAGGAATGACAGTATAACAAGAGTTTAATTCATTTCAATAGAACAGAGCTGAAAAAAAATGATTTTAATTAGTGATTAGAATGATTAATTTATAAGGGGGAATTTCACGTATACCCCTCAAAAACTTCAAAATTACATATTCCTCCTCTAAAGTTTGAAATTACATATTCCCCCCTCTAAACTTCAAATACTCACAAATTTACTCATTTTATTGTCTTCTACATATTCCCCCCTCTAAACTTCAGATTCAAATTTGAGTCTGATGGGCTTTTATATGCTTTTAATAAAGGGTAAAATAGATATTTTAAAATTTTAGAATGAGTTTTAATATGAAAGACACTAAAATGGATAAATTTGTGAGTTTTTGAAGTTTAGAGGGGGAAATACGTAATTTCAAACTTTAGTGGGTGAATACGTAATTTTGAAGTTTTTGAGAGGTATACCTGAAATTCCCCCAATTTATAAAGAAGAACTGACTTGAAGATAAATTGAAAAAAGATTATATTTTTATTTTATTTACTGTGTACGTCACTAAATTTTTTCACCTCCCCCCATTTCCCCTAGCATTTATTTTATATTATTTTTTCATAGGTAAATACTTACTGTAATTATTTAAGAAAAATATGAAAAAAGGAAAAAAAGATCCTCGATGAGGTGGTTTGCTTAAAGAATGACGCACGCCACTGGTGAAATAATTAATAAATCCTACATACTTTGCTTAATTTGTGTTAGCAACTTCCCATAAACAAACGGAATTTTTTTTCTACTTGACTGGCATGCTAATAATTTAACCTTTGCAGAACAAAAATTGAACAAAACATTAATATATTAATATAATTTTTTTGGAAGTTGAAGTCTGAATGTTAATTGAAGAAAAAAATATTAACTGCAGCATTAATATATCCACAATTTTCCTTGAAAAAATAAAATATCAATCAAATTTCCTATCATGACTACAATTGTCATCAATGAACAAATTGAACTTTTAATTACAAAATAAAATTTGAAATATGAAGCTATTTGGTACTTCAGCAGCGTGGCATGTCGTGAGGCCGAGGTAACATTTTAGCTTCTGTACCGTTACCGTTTTTGGTTATGAAGACCATATCCATTCCCCAGACTGTATGGCGTTCGAAATGGCAGTGCATGAACCAAACACCGGGATTGGCCGCCCTAAAACGAATCGCCGCCCAACCATTCTTCGGCACGCCTATCGTGTTCTCATAAGGCGGATCGACCAAGTTGTAAGACAAAGGATCTTTTTCCTTGTCAAAATTACCGAATCCTTTGCCAACAACATAGAAGCTATGGCCATGCAAATGCATCGGATGGTTCTCGCCACCGAGAATATTAGTCCCCTGAAACACAATCTCCACCGTTGTATTGTACTCTAGAACCTTCACTTTTGTGGACTTTTGTGTGAGGTAAAGCTCTGGTGTGTTGTCCTCAGTGAAGTTAAAGAAAGCCGGCGGCTTGTTAGGGAAGTCCGGTGTGTAGACATCAGGAATAGAGTAATAGTATGCATCTAGCACATCAATTGACGGGTTTTGGAAACTAGCATTGTTTAGGCTAGCAGCAAGCCTGTCGCCCAATGGACCGGTGCAGTTAGAGTTTCCGGAGCAAGGGACAGTATTCACCGCTATTGAGATATACATGTGTTCATCAATTGTTTTTGGCACATCAACTGGGTGGTCCCAGCTTGCCAGAGAGCGTATCCCGTCAGTAAATGCGGTTGCCGCATTTGTGTCATTGATTTCTGGTAAAGAGGCTAAAAGGGGAAATGTTGAGAAAGTGTTTTCGTTCGTTTTGTATTCTAAAATGGCAGTGGCGACAGTTTGGTCGAAGCTGACATTTGTGTTACCATTGTAAGGACGGGTTGCAATGTAATACCGAGAAGGCGAAGAGGAGTCTTTTAGCTGATCAGCCTTTAAAAGAAGGTCCATTGTTTGACCTGGGGTGATCATAATGTAGTCGGTTGAGTACGGCTTGGTGTAACTACCGTCCGTCCCAACAACGGTGAGTTGGTGATTGGCAATGGCGAAGAAATATTCGTTGCTCAATGCTGCATTGATCACACGAAGTAGGTAAGTGTTGCCTTGCTTCACGTGAAACTTGAAAGTGTCTGCAACAAATTGAGATTTTGTGTTAATTAGCTTCGAAGTTTCAAAACAGTCAGTTTGAAATCAAAATCATTGGATCCTACTCTATGTACTCAACTTTCTTTGAATTGCAATTAAAATAGCCTTAGACTTAGAAAACCAAAATACCATTCTGTGAGCATGGAAGGAAATCGCCGGGCTGGCCATTGATGGTGTTGGCATCCGAAGGATCAACGTCGCCGCCAGTCGCAAGTGCCTTTTGTAGAACTTCATTTACGTCAGCATTCCACCACTCTCCCAAAATGAGTGTGACCTCCTTGTCGGGCTTTGGGAAGGGGAAGGTGTTTCCTTTTCTCGGGTGAATGACCATTGCACCATGAACAGTAGCACGATCAAAATCGGAGTGTGCATGCCACCAAAGCGTGCCTTCTTCTTCTGTGAACAGAATTCGTTGTGTGAAGTTGGCTCCCGGTTTGATCGGGCATTGTGTGATGTACTCTGGCCCATCTGACCATGGGTTTCGTGGCTGGTCAACGCCATGCCTGACACAAAAAAGTATATGGAACTCAGTCTTTATTGGGAATCAGATATAATAACTTAATTAAGGAATGATCAATTAATGTATATACCAGTGAAGGGTGATGTTCTTGTTTCCTTGGTTGATGACCTTGACGATAACAGTATCGCCCTTGCGTGCATAGATGGTGGGGCCGGGGTACTGGCCGTTGACGGTAAGGATGTTCTTGGTGCTGCAGAGCCTGGTGCATGGAGTTTCTTGTATCTGCAAATAAATTACAAATTAGTGTTTGATAATTAGGTGTGGTTGCTTATATTTGAATTAGTCCTCAACTTGTTGAAGTACTGGTAATCAGATATATACCCTATGTACAAAGATAATTTTCTAAGATATCTTATTATTAATTAATCACCAGTTCCCCAATTGATTGTCATGCAAAGATATCAAAATTATGCATGCCTGGATTAGACGACATAATTGAATTTTTCCTTTCTTTAAAGGTGTGTTGACTTTTCAACATAAGACTAGTGACGTGTATCAAATCTGGGAATTTTGTACTCAAATTGTGACTACGTTCCTTTTGTATTCATCAATTCATTATACATTTCATGCATCCATACTGATACTACCTAGAATATGCCACACTTGTATCATTTCAATATGCTTCCATAAACCATAATAACCAAATGCATATTTAGTATAAAAGGGCACTTACAGTGAAAGTGTGGTGATGGATCTTGGCCAAGGCAAGAGGAGCAAAGACACCGAATAGAACAAGAACATACATGAATTTGAGCAGGTAAACACTGCTTAATCCCATCTTGTTTTGTTTCAGTCGGTAATTACACTCGGAGAAAAATGAAGCGAAAAATAATGACGCGAGAAGCTAGATCAGATGACAACAAGTACAGCAACGCAAAACTAATTTCTTAAACTCCAGTATGTACTTGCTATGTACGTACGTACAGATTTGATTTGATTTTTTCTTTTCTGAAGTAGCTGTAGAGATTTTTGATTTAATTTTTGGATAGATTGAATAGCACATATGCTAAGGTATTTGTAAGAGAGGCCAGGCTCATGCATGCAGCTTTCTCTTGCCTATTCTATTACGCTTCTTAATTACATACGCGGTACGTAGACCAGAATTACATACGATATCCCCAGTTTGAAATGTATCTGAAGAATTTCAGAAGAGAGAGAAAAAATTATCTGGGATTCAGCCACCTATTCCTTTGGAAAATGTCAAAGATTTTGGCTGTTTTGAGATAATGACAAAGGTCAAGTGGTTCTAGGTACATTTTAATTTTTTTAAACAATGGGCGAGGTCAAAAAAGAGATTCTTCGGCTTGTTCAATTTTTATTGTATAAAGGTAAAATTATTTACTTGCCATTCAAGTATATATAGAAAGAAATCCCATTCAAGTATTATTAACTTGGCAAGACAGTGGCTGTCAAGGTTGTTCTTGGAAAGTTGCTAACACAGAAGCAGGAATTATGAATGATATCACCAGTGGCGTCCTTCTTTATGATTTATTACGTCATATTCAATATAACGATTTTTTTTAAATAGTATTCCTTTAAATTATTTCAACGGAGCAAGCCTTGGTTGGGCGAAAGTTAGAAAACTAGCCTCCACTGATCCTACGGACCGGTGTAGCAAGAAAAACACAAACCACACTGATTCTAGGGATCGGTGGAGCCCGTTTTGCACCAGCCACACCATACTACACGGAAGACCACATCAAATACCCCTGCACCGATCCTGTGGATCGGTGGAGCTTCAAAAAAAAAATATAGATGAGGAATTTTCAAATTCGAGAGCTTGATCCCAATATCCCTCATTTATTTTTTTTTAGCCTTGATCCCACAGAGAGCTCCACCGAGAGCTCTCGAATATCCCTTGATCTATTTTTTATTTGAAAATATCTCTCATCTATGTTTTTTTTGAAATCAAGGCTCCACTGGTCCTAGGGATCGGTGGAGGTATAGATGAGGGATTTTCTGTGGCGAGGGTATAGGCTGGTGCAAAACAGGCTCCACCGGTCCCTAGGACCGGTGTAGATTAGGTTTTTTTTGCTCCACCGATCCTAGGGATAGGTGGAGGCTAGTTTTCGAAAATCGAAGGCTTGTTCCGTTGAAATAATTTAAAATAATTCTATTTAAAAAAAAATCCAATATAACTGTGTAATATATAATAGCTCAAAAAAATTTAGGTGTTGAGCTATAATTAGCCTATAACCACCTCATATATAGAGAACTTCTAATTTTTTTTTTTTCATATTTTTACATGAATAATTCTAGTGCATCTATTAATTTACATCATCTAAATTTCAAAAAAATTATTCATGTGAAAAGAACAATATAATTTTAGGGAAGTTTAGGTAGCAGTTAAGAGAACAATATAATTTTCTTTAATGTTGTCTAGTTGAAGTTTAATTATACAGACAGGTTAATACTGTCAAAATCTATGTTGATTAAGACAGTGGGGACAAATTAAAATAATAAGTCATAGGTTGACTTTATCCAATTAAAAAGGGCACACCAATATCATGTGAGAACTGTGAAGAGACCGTTTCTGGTTTTTGGTGTGACCAGAAACGGGTCAAAATTGATGTCAATCATCTAAATATTTTTAATACTGTTGACAAGAATTATTAGACCTTATGATCCAAAGGACCAAAATTCACTTGAGAAGCTCAATTGAACGGGTCAATATTAAGCAACCACACATAACGTGCATCTCTTTTTCGGCCACAGAAAATTCTGAATAATTCGTCAGGCAACTTTAATTGCAGTGGAATGTTTCCTCTGTTATTCAACTTTATCGTATTAATTGCGGTTGGAATCTGTCTAAGCTAAATTAAATCTTTACACCAAATGCCAATAAATATGTATTGAATCATTAGCTTTCTTTTCAAGATTTGACAAGTATGTGCATTTTGTTTTAAATTTAGTATTAATTCAAGGAGCTGCATTCATGATCCAACTGCTACAGAGGAAATCAATTTCTATTGGCTGGAAAGGACCATGCATTGATGCATACATATCTTCTATTTTTTTTCTCTTACATTTCCAATTAATTAACGCGGCTCCAAAACGAGAATTTGGAAACACGTACGTGTCTAGTTTCGGATTTTGTTGAAAGTCAAGTTGTTCCTGTTATATAGATGATATGTATGATCGATGATCAAATAAAGAAATGAAAGTCCAAAAGAAACTCCAGTTTAGCCGGACTCTATATATATATATCTTCTATTAATTTTGTTTTGCCTTGTATTATCGAAGAGAAACTCCAAAAGAAAAAGTTTTCTCTTACTTTTCCAATTAATTAACGCGGCTCCAAAACGAGAATTTGGAAACACGTAAATATCTACTTTCGGATTTTGTTGAAAGTCAAGTAATTCCAGTTTTGTAGGTGATATATGTGATGATCAAATAAAGAAATGAAAGTCAAAATGATAAATTTGATCTGTCGTTTTTTTTTTATCGAAATACCGATTTACCACGGAAACTCTTTTCTTATAACAGATCCGTTTAAATGGAGGTAGGAGCCTCATTTATAATTTTGGGCCACAAAAGTGAGCCCAAAAAAGAAAAGGAAAGAAAATTTAAAATTTTGGGCCACACACAATCAGAAATTTAGACTAGTTGTACAATGTTAGCGCTATAAATCATTTTTAGCCCTTCAACTGGATGGTTCAATAATTAGCTATATATGCATATTTTATCCCTGCTTTAAAGCACTAAATTAAGTACTGGATAACAGTGAGAGTGAGAACATAACAAATAACATAATTCATTTGAAATACTGGCTTAGCAGATCTGAACATGTTGCATTAGTATTCTTCTACTGGATAAAATTACAGGTGGTAGAAACACAAAATTTGTATGATTTTGAACAAATAGATGCTTTGGAGAACAAAAATAAGAGGAGCTGATGGAGAAACTTGACAATATACCACAACCATCCAATGTATAATGAAAATTATAAACTGTTAAAGCAGGTGCACAAGTCTTGATACGGATCAAACGTTTAGAATTTTGATTTGTAATTTCTTTCTTTTATTTTTCTAATAGCATTGTTTCCCTCTTTTTTTTTCAGTATTACATCTATTTTTTTTCCTTTCGATTTATCATTTCTCATGTTAATGCATTTCCTCAAGTCTGAGTCATTTATCATTTCTATTGCGACTCAGACTTGAAGAACAAGGAGATGATTCAAGAAAGAGATGATTCCAGATTAAACCTATTTGGACCAAACTCAATCTGGTGCTTATAGAGACTATAGGGGATATGTTTTGAGATTCGTGTCATGTTAAAAGAACCGTCCGATCGTAATTGTCTTCAATCATATCAGGTAACATGAGGTGATGTGAATTCGTTATTGTGCCCGTTTGTTGTTACTGGTACTCTAGTTGTGTTTGTTGTTTGTTTTTTCTTTCTTTTGGATATGATGTAATGGAGACTCTTTTCATTCAATAAAATTCATCTTGGCAGCCATTGCTAAGTTTAAAAAAAAAAGAAAAAAAAAAAAAAAAAGAGAGGGAGTAGGACAACAAGGTCCTTGTTATTATTTAGAATAACATCGACATTGAATTTCTAATTGAAAGTTGAATTAATTGGGTGGTGTTTCGAGAATATAGGCTTTGGAGACAAAATATTTTCTATATATATTATTCTTCCTATAATTTTTCTACATGTGGAAGTGAACTTTGATTTTTTTAACTAATTCGATTTAATTGAGTGACTTTGGATATAAATCTGCTGTGATTCTTTGAAATCACAGGACTATGTTATTCTAATGCATCCATTCATTTGTTTTGAGTTTCGTACATAAAAAATAATTGTTTATGGGAATCGTGGATTTGAAATCAGAGGTCCCGATTCTTTTGAAATCACGGCAGATTTGCAATGTGTAGAAGTTCCGTCGCACTGATTATTAGGAAAAATTTGATTAATAACTGCTATATAAATCTCGAAGGAGCCTGTCAGCCTGACGTGATATGAGAATTATACTACATGGGGTCGTCGTAAATCCGAATTTAAAGAGAGAGAGAAACTGCGATCTGCTCTGAAGCCTCTTCTCATGAAACCTGTATTGTATCCATATTTTCATGTCTCAGTATGTAGCAGATTATTAAATACAGTCTCACGGTCACCATCAGATTATGACTCGCTACATAAATTATCACAGAATTTGTAACTCAACGGAAATGACGGATCTGAGGTAGAAAGGAAACTGACGTTCACCGAAAGTGGGCCCCACATGAGGTCACCGAGTCAATGCATCTTGCCGAACCGGTATACCCAAACTAGTTCAGATCCCTAAAGTGATCCAAAAATTGAGGTTTTATTTAGACCGTCCGATCTTCCCTGCCCCGAATATTAGAGGTGCCCGTGCATTCTATTTCGGACCGAATTGGCCGAAATTATGATCGGACGGTGCGGACCCAAACATAAAATTTAGATTACTTTAGGGAAACCGTTTCCATACCAAACGCTCTCTCCTTCCGAATGTGGCATAGTGCCATCATCTTCTCCCAGAAGCAACACACACACACAAACACATCTTCGTTCTGTGTGTTGCACACACGCACACAGAAAGAGAGAGAGAGAGAGAGAGAGACGGCCATGGCGGATGGAGCAGATCTCTTTCTCTCTCTACCAGACGACGGTCTTGCTCTCATCGCGGCGCACCTGGGCCACCCCCGCCACCTCCTGTCCCTCTCTCTCTCCTCGCGTCGCCTCTACCACCCCCTCCTCTCCTCCCCTTCCACATGGCTCTCGCTCACCTCGTCTAACCCAGGTTCCATCTCTCCCTCGCAGCTCCACTCATGGCACTCTCTCTCCTCCCTCTCCTACCCCTCCCTCTGTCGCTTCGTTTTCACCGCCTCTCGCCTTCTCTCGCTCTGGGCCCACCAGAACCCCGAGTTAGGCAATCTCGTCTTCCCGATTTGGGGCTTTGTTTCTCTTGTTTTCGTAAGGATCATACCACAGGAGGTGTCGAAGAATCTGGCTTTCTCTCCAGTGATGGAGATTCACTGTGATGGAGATGGCGCGCCTTCTCTGTTCTTTTTACATGGAGAGGCTGGTTTGATTCACGCTGGATCGGTTTTCTCTGTCATTCCTTCTGATCCTACTGTTCTCTTGCTCGAAGCTGATTTCTCCCCTAATTCCAGTAAGCCTTTGTTTCAAATTTCTGTATGTTGTTTATAATTCCAGTAATTTTTATATTTAGTATGGTTTGTGACACACCTGATTTCCCCATTAGAAGATTTATAGAGTAGTTCTCCATCATTTAGTCTCTTTAAATTTTACATAAAACAGGCCTAAAATCAAGCTTATTTGGGAAACTGGCATTCGGTGATAGGAGGAGGTTGCTTGATTTTTTGTCTTCAAAATCAGCAATGAAACTCCCTTCCGACCTAGAATCTGCCCCAGTTTTCCCTCGATCTGATGATGACTTCAACATTCTATCCAGAAGGAGAGAAGTGCTAATCTCGATGCATAAGGCAATAAGAGGTGGCATGATAGATTGTACCATTGTTGAATCATCTCCTTGTTCTTCAAGTCTGAGTCGCAATAGATCCTTTGATGGGGATGGAAAGAAAAAAACAATCTCTTCATATGTCAAAGATGGGATCAAGCAACTCATCGGAAGAAGCATTTCCTCCAAGAGTAACACCAATGGAGAAAACAAGCATTTGCCATTGAATGAATTTTTAAAAATGGGCAGTGGGGATTCGATAGGGCTAAGTCTCAGAGCTATCCATACACGTGTTACGTCGTACCGGTCATGGCCTAACATGCATGAGAACCGTTTTGCATTGTACAAGCTGCCTCTAAACGGACCTGAATCCAGTAAGGAATTCTCGGGTCTATGGGGTGGTTCTTTTGGCTGGCCCCCTGCCTTACTGGGTCAAGAAAAACCCGGTAAAGCTCTGTTTCTGTTACTCCTCTCCTATGAAGAAAGTGATACGGGTTTGGTTTTAGTTGGTACAAAGGTTTTAGAAGGAACTCACTATGTATTACACCCAAATGGATCGTCTATGTTTATTGCTAAAATGGAGGAGCCTTCCACTGACACCTTCCCTTGGGAAATGGAGATGAGGGTTAGTTGCAGCTTCTCAGGGGAGGGGATTTCAAGCGGTTACGGGTTTCGATACCCCGGTTCCAAACCCGGGTCATTGTTTTCTTTGTGTAATGGGTTGCTTGCTTTTGTGTGGAGGGAATCTAAAGCAGTGCTGGCACTGGAGAGGATCAATCTCTCTGAAATGGTGACACAAGGGGAGCAGGTCCCTGCATTGCCAGCTGTCTCTAATTTCACATACTTGACGAAGTCTTACTCAAATGTTTTCACGGGATTTCAGAGCAATTTGTGTGACACATCTACACCAAGGTATGTATATAGGTGGTATTACCAGATTGCAATCTTACCGGGATGAGTGAATCTGTATGGTAGAAAACCAGTTGTGTTCTTGCATTTGTCTGGTAATCCCAGTCATTTTTGTGTAATAACCTTCCATGAGCACTAAAATGGCGATAAATAAACACTTGTTAGGATTTATGGGTCAGGCCACTGGTAAAACCAAATGCAATTCATTGTAATAGGAAATAGAATCTGTAAATGCTTTCGGTTTTTGTAATTTTAAGACTGGTAGCTTCTTTAATAAAACTGGTAGCTTAGCTACTTTCTTCAAAAATAAAAACAAAGAAAGAGATGAGAGAGAGTCAATCTGAAATGAGGGGCAATCTACTTCTCTTCTTTCTCCTTTTCCTTTGCTATTATTTTAGTGATGTCTGATTAACTTCTCTAAGCGCTTTTCAGATGATCTGGTATTTCAGAGCAAAAGCGTGGCTTAGTAGAAGGAATGCAGCCCTTTTGGGAGGGAAGAGGCAAATGTACAGGACGTAAGAGATGAAATTGATAGTTATCATCTTATGAGGTTTTTTTTTTTTTGTTTGGAAGCTTGGAAGCGAACTCCCAAGTGCATCTTATGAGGTTTTGGTTTCTACTTTTAGGCAAAAGGTTACAATATCTTGTGAAATAAGATTTAATGGGAAAAGTGAGTGAGATATTTGCTCTGTGAAAATTATTATTTATTAGTCCTTTTCTAATGACAATGATTAGCAGATGTACAAGTTAAGCTGCAAATAAGATCAACTCGTTTTGATAGAAAATCAGATAAATGCACATCCAAGTTAGAACAATAATGATTTTGCAAGGCATCCTTCTTTCATGTTTTTTTATTTGTCGGTTGATATAATATAATAGAGGAGGGTTCAAATGCACTATGATTTTGTGCTCCAATATGCTTCACATTCTTTATTTTCGTTTTCAAAGTCCAAACAGTTGATCTGAACCACTCAACATGATATTCATAGTAAAATATGCTTGGAAACCAAATTTTATATTTTTTAAAATTTTTTTACTATTTTTTTAGATAGATGCAAAATCACTGTTTCAAAGAGATTCTGGACCATCCGAAAAAGTGATATTGTACCTATCTAAAAAAATAATGAATTTTTTTTAGAAAATATAAAATTTGGTCTCCAAGCATATTTTATTATGAAGATCATGTTGAACGATTCGGATCGACTGTTCGGACTTTGAAAACAGAGATAAATGATGTGAAGCATACTGGAGCACAAAATTATAGTGTATTTGAACCCTCCTCAATATCTCAATATAATAATAGGCAGGCTCTGTTTAGTTTATTGCAATGAATTTTGAATTATAATACTATTTGAATATGTGCCACCTGGTGTATCTTTTAATCAAACACTTAAACCAGTTAATTAATGGTAGAGGCGCTTGGTTTGATGAGCATTGTACAAGACTGTTCTCTGTATATACATGCATGTTAATAATTAGATACTAATTATGCGCATGGCTGTTTTATATACATAAACTTGCTATGGATAAAGACTCTTCTTTATACCTTTTCAGTTATAGGCCGATTGTCATGGATAAGATTCAATGAATCTAGATGTGACAACTCGTCTTTTGATTTTTATGACCCTTTCAAATACACAAGATTATTTTGCCGGCAAATACAATGATATTTTCATATTAAATTATAATTCAATGCGTGTCTCTTTTTTTTTTGAAAGGACCAGGCAGTGGCTGCCGGGTATAATTCAATGCGTGTCTCATTATGAATGAAAGCACTTGTAAATTTTTTGTTAGGGACATGGAGCCACCTTTATCAAAGTGCTTAGGAGTAGGTCCGATGGGCATCGGACCTACTTTTAGGTTCATCGGACCTACTTTTAGGTTCAATTAACTCTAGCATCGTACGATTAGCATTAAATCTGTTTACACGGAAATTGATACAGACTTGCACGGATTTTGATGCAGAGTGCACGAATCTTGATGCTGATCGGATGGTCATCACACTCATCGAACCAAAGTAGGTCTGATAGGCATCGGCCCTACTCTGAATTCTTCTCAAAGAAAGCGAGATATGTGGCAAATTAAGTTGATCATCATCGTTTTCTATTTCCTGGGATTCTTTTCTGATGCAACTACTTTTTTTTAGAATATTTCAAGGGGTGCTTTTCTGATGCAACTGCTGGTCTAGAGATTTCTTCTCTTTGGTTAATATTTACTTTTGCTATTTAAAGATAAGTTTGTCTGTTTTGCCAAGAACTTATCAGTTTCATCTGCAAGTTTACAATTTGTGAGTCAATATAAAAGTTTAAAATTGAAGATTTTATCTTGACTTTAATTAAAGAGTAGGGTTCAAATGCTCGCATCAGAAAAAAAAAAATAGTCTTATGACAATAAAATCGACAGAAAAATTTAAAATTTTAAGAAATCTAAAGGAGATATTTGAAAAAACTGAAAAGGTCAGGGCTACAAATTCCGGGTCCAATTCTGCTATTTTTTCTTTGGAAAATAGAAACCTATTTTTCCTTATCTAACCGTTCAAATTTTTTTATGTGCTAATTTTTTTAAAAATTTAAAATTTTAAGAAATCTATAGGAGAAATCTGAAAAACTGAAAAGATCAGGGCTGCAAATTTTGAATCCAAATTTGCTATTTAAAAAAAAAAAATTGTTTTTCCTCATCCAACCGTTCTAATTTTTTTATATGCTAATTTCAACAAAAATCATTAGATGAAAAAAAAGCAGGTTGCTGCTTTTTCAAAAGAAAAGTGGCAGATATTATTCCGCAACTTCCCCGACATTTTTATTAATGTCCAAAATTAAATACAAATTATTAATTATACCCACGTTAGCTGGATATTTTTAAAAATGCCCAAACCAGTCATTTAGTGGCTGTATATTTTTAAAAATGCCCAAGCCGGCCATTTAATGGCCAGTTAAATGACCCGTTTGGGTATTTTTAAAAATACCCAGCTAACGTGGTTATAATTAATAATTTGTATTTAATTTTGGATATTAATAAAAGGATCCTGATAATTGTCCCCACACTCTCATCCCCCCAATATCCCCCAACTTAACTTCCATAACTACCATGGGGACAAAAAAAACTCCAGCATTGATTTTTTTTTTTCTAAAATATTAATACCTATGCACGGAAGTATTTATACCTATGACCGAAAATATTTATACCTATAAGATGAACAATTTTTACATAAATAATTGTCTCTCCAACTATATGGGGGGACCACTCAAACTACATGGGAGGGATCATACATGTTTTTAGAGGTGGGTTTTTTTTCTTCGTTCAATCTCATTCACATTTCTGACGATCTATGAGAAATTTTGTAAAACTAAAACCACGAACTTTTTCTACGCAATTTTATCTTTCAAATGAGATCCATGATGAAGTACTTGCGGCTCATCGTCACACAGTATTTATAAGTTGTCGTGCAAATATTTATACCTATACTTGCAAGTATTTTTTACATATGACACTGACTGACATCTGAAAGTATTAATATCAAATATTACAAGTATTTATATCTATGCACTGAAGCATTTATACTTACGTGGTCAACTATTTTTGTTAGAAAAAGGTTGACACATGGACGATTGGGGAAGGTTGATGCGGAGATGCGGGGTCCCCACTACTTCATTAGAGGAAGATTGATGCGGGGACCATTGAGGGATTGAAAAATGAGATAGTCATATCAAGTTACACATACAAGTATTAATATCTTAGTTTTGCGAGTATTAATTTATTATCTTTCAAGTATTTATACCAATGAAGGTTGACGAAAGAAGAGTGTGGAGACTGAAAAAGAAGATCATATAATTAGTGAGAATCACAGGATAATTTTTCTTTAATGTTGGTCCGGGAACAGAAGATGGAACAGGAGTGTGGGGGGAGTAATATAATTATAAAAATGTCGGCCACTTCCAAACCAGATGCTTTATTTTTGACCGAAGCATTTTATTCCGCAAGTTCCAAACCAGACGCTTTATCTTTGACCGAAGAACTATTTATCTTTGACCGAAGAATATTCCTGAAAAGTCAGTATCTACAAATAACCCCGACCCCAGATTTGGCTCAACTTTAGCGGGTCAGGATCCTATCAAGTTAAAATTTACAAAATATCTTTACGAATTATGATCAAACGGTCCAGATTCAAACTTGAGCTTAGCACCCACCACCTCTAACTTGTGGGGGTCCGGTTCTCTAAAGTAATGTACTTCTTGAGTTTTAATCTGAATGTTGGATCTGACATTTGTAATATTTTATTATAAAATTTAATAAAATTTGATTGTTCCACTGGATAATTTAGTAAATTTGAATTGTAATTCTGCAGGATAACTAATTACCGAAATTTTTATTAATAGAAAAATAATTAAATAAATATCGACAATGAGAAAGTATTTCGTGAAAATTCAGTATGTAGAAAAAATGTTATAGTCCATAATGTCCAGGGGACGTTATAGACCATTATGGCCCGATTAACGAAATCAAATTAACCAACTAATTACGTTGATTCTGGACGTTACAGAGAACAACGGCCAATGCCCAGTAGAAATAAAAAAGTCTGGCCACGATAGAGGAGAACGGCCTGCTCCGATTGACTTATTTACAAGCTAATTTGAATTGTATCGATTCGTAAGTACTAATTTTGTGATGTTTTTCTGTCTTACAGCAAATTCAAGACAAGCTTCTTATTTCTGTCTTGCAGCAAATTCAAGACAAGCTTATTGTTCTCCACTCTGCCATAGCTTGCTAATATCCTCCTTTACATCACCGATTGGAACTCGCGATATCCCATTGCAATCTTTATACTTAAATTAGCAAATCAGAGCAGGCCGTTCTCCTCTATCACGGCCAGGCATTTAACTTTTTTATTTCCACTGGGCACTGGCCGTTGTTCTCTGTAACGTCAAGAACCAACGTAATTAGTTGGTTAATTTGATTTCGTTAATCGGGCCGTGATGGTCTATAACGTTCTCTGGACGTAATGGACTATGACGTTTTTTCTACATATCGAATTTTCACAAAATACTTCCTCATTGTCGATATATTTTTAATTTTTTTTCTATTAATAAAAATTTCGGAACTAATTATGCGCTTTACTAGATTATTCAGTGGAAATGACATATTTTGAAATTCTACCAATGTCATGTTGCTTATTTTAATGTTATGAATACAAATTTCGGCACGAGCTACGTACTTTTGTGCAATTTGAAGACGACTTCTGCTAAATAAATTTAAAAGATGACAACATGATTAACTGAACATGCATTAGCCCAATTCACACGGTGTTGGTGATGACGTCAATTTTACACGTTATAAATGACAACGGAGTGAGGCTATGGTGCTATGCACAGCACCAATGGCTAGTGTACTACGGCTCAATACGGTACTTTTTAAAATCCTAACGGTCGATCCGAACCGTTCAATGTAATATTCATATGAATATGTACTTGCAAACTAAATTTTATATTTTTTCGAATTTTTTTACTATTTTTTTAGATAGGTAGAAAAATCAGTGTTTTTTTGAAAATTCTGAACCATCAAAATTCTACCTATCTAAAAAAATAGTAAAAAAATTCGAAAAAATATAAAATTTAGTTTGCAAGTACATATTCATATGGTTATCACATTGAACGGTTCGGATCGACCGTTAGGATTTTAAAAAGTACTATATTGAGCCGTACTACACTAGTCATCCGTGCTATGCATAGCACCATAGCCTCACTCATGACAACGCAAAGACCGGCTTTTTTATTAATACCCTAAAAAAAAAACAAAATATCAAATCTCCCCTCAATTTTTTTTAAATTGCCCTGACCGCCTCACTGTGGGCGGTTTGGTTTTATTTTTTATTTTTTTATTGAGATTTATCAACTGTTCAAACCAAACCGCCCCACAGTGGGGCGGTCAGGGAAATTTAAAATACGCTAAATTATTTCTTTTGATATTTTGTTTTTAATATTTGCTAGATTACTTCTTTTGATATATAATTAGCAAGGTTCTAAATAGCGTTTATAGCGTCGTAGCGGGAAGGCTAAAAAAAAAGCTATAGCGAATAGCGTCGCTATAGCGGAAGCTATTCCAAATAGCGTTTTTTTTTTTTACATTTCGTATATTCAATATTTGTACTAAATATCAACATTATCTAAGGTCTCATAGAACAATAAATAACACCAAAGTAATTAAGAAATTATAATATTCATATTGAACCCGTACAAAGTCCAAATTGCGGTTCAAAATATCCATAGTAATATCATAAACTATCGATTTTTCCTATTAAAAATATCTTAAGTATCATGATTCATGACATAATATTTTTTTTTTTTCTATTCAAATTTTAATTCCGGTTTGGACTTTTTTTCTATTCAAATTTCAATTTCTATTCTCAATTTCAAATTGATTTATTTGTAGCAAGTAGCAACAAATTCAATTTCGGTTTGAGATTTTTTTTATCTTTATTTAAAACCCATATAAATTGCTTAAAAAAAAAAAAAAAAAAAAAAACCCATATTGTATAGCGCAAATAGCGCTGTAGCGGCCGTAGCGCAAATAGCGCATGTTGATGTCGTAGCGTAGCGTTTGGGGTCCAAAAACGCTATAGCGGCGCTATAGCGCCGCTATAGCGCGCTATTTAGAACACTGATAATTAGCATATTTATACTAAATATAATTAGCAATTTAAAATACGCTAAATTACTTGAAATTATGTTAAATTATGGTAAACTACGCTAAACCCTAAACTCTTATTTTAGACAATTTCTAAAACCCTAAACCCTAAACCCTAAAAATTAACATACATTAAATGATTTACAATTTTCACATTACATATTTATAAAAATTAGTTTCCGACATTTTTATTAATAAATATACCCACGTTAGCTGGGTTTTTTTGGTTAAATTACTTCTTTTGATGTATAATTAGCATATTTATACTTGCAATATGCTAAGTTATGCTATTTTATGCTAAATTACATATGAATAAGGACGATATCTTCACTGAGAAGGCGAAAAACGACGATGAAACTTCAAACGGTCATAAAACGGCGCTCGAGTGTCCGATTTCAGCAAATGACCACTTTTCAGAAAGCTTGCGAAAATACGCATGCATCAGTGCCCACGATGTCGGATTTTGAAATTCAGAATTGCCAAAAAACAAAAGGAACTCAAAACTTCAGTTGAAGTTTTGAGTTAAGATTTTCATTTCTATTGTTCAATCTACGTAGCTCAGTAAATTAGTTATGTAATGAACTCGTAGAATACCAATTTTTATTATTTTTGGAATTTTTTTAATATTTTTTATGATTTATGAAAGATGGCACAAAATCGGCCTAATTTTGCGTAATTTTGCGTAGTTTAGCGTAATTTAGAGTATTTCATTATAATTAGCGAAATTTGCGTAGTTTACTGTAATTTAGCGTATTTTAGTATAAATATGCTAATTATACATCAAAAGAAGTAATCTAACAAATATTAAAAACAAAATTCGAATTTTTATTGTTAAATATCAACATCTTGCTCTTCATCTTGTCTCTCAAAATCTCAAAAAAAAAAACCAAACCGCCCCACAATGGGGCGGTCAGCTATGCATACTAAACCGCCCCACTGTGGGGCGGTTTGGTTTGAACAGTGGATAAATCTCACAAAAAAAAAAAACCCAAACCGCCCCACAGTGGGGCGGTTAGGGCAATTTTAAAAAAAAAATCAAGGGCAGATTTGATATTTTGTTTTTTTTATGGTATTAATAAAAAAACCGGACGCAAAGAAGATTTAGGATTAATTCAAAACCAAATATGTATAAACAATTAATCGACTGAATTTCAACGATTCAAAATTAACAGTTCTTCAACACTTAAATTGTATGAAATTTGACCACTAGATTATGACATATCCAATAACTTGAACAGTTCTTGAACACTTAAATTGTATGAAATTTGACCGCTAGATTATGACATATCCAATAACATACCTAGCTATCTATTTTTTCCCGAATTTTTTATTTATATCCAAAAAATAATTGAAATTTCAAAAAATACCCATCTCGCCTGGAAAATTCGAAAAATACCCAAACCGGAAATTTTTTTTCCGGATTTGGCCTCTAAATCCGGAAATTTTTTTTCCGGTTTTGGGGAGCTCTTTCCGGAAAATTTTTTGCCGGTTTTAGGGTGCCTTTACGGAAATTTTTTTTCCGGTTTTAGGGGGATGCTTTACGGAAAATTTTTTTCCGGTTTCGGGGGTGGTTTACGGAAAATTTTTTTCCGGATCCGGGGGCTATAAATCCTCCCCTCCACATCAGTCCGCAGCAGCCACGCACACAGCGCAGCAGGTTTTTTTTTTTTTTTTTTTTTTTTTTTTAATATATTTAATTAATTAATTAATTATTTTTGAATAGTTTTGAATTAATTTTAATTTTAATTTTAATAACTTTTTCATAACTTTTCATAACTTTAATTTTAATTTTAATTATAATTATAATTATAATTTTAATTCTAATTCTAATTCTAATTCTAATTTTAATTTTAAATAGTTTAGAATTAATTAGTTTCATAACTTTTTTAATTTTAATTTTAATTTTAATTGTAAATAGTTTAGAATTAATTAGTTTCATAACTTTTTTAATTTTAATTTATAATACAATTAATTAGTTTCATAACTTTTTTAATTTTAATTTTAATTTTAATTTAAAATAGTTTAGAATTAATTAGTTTCATAACTTTTTTAATTTTAATTTTAATTTTAATTTTAAATAGTTTAGAATTAATTAGTTTCATAACTTTTTTAATTTTAATTTAAAATACAATTAATTAGTTTATTTTAAATGATTTGAAATATTGTCCGAATAATTTAGAATTTGTTAGGAAAGACCAGAATGGTCCAGAATAGTTTAGAAAATACCAGAATTGTCCAGAGTTATTTAAAAAATAGCAGAATGGTCCAGAATAATTTAGAAAATACCAGAATGGTCCAGAATAATCTAAAATGATTTCGAATTTTTTTAGGAACCTCTTTTTTTCTCGGATCCCTTTCGGAGCTCTGACTGTCTGATCACTCGGCTCTTCGATTGAGGTTTTTTAACTTTTTTAATTTTAATTTATAATACAATTAATTAGTTTATTTTAAATAATTTAGAATACTGTCCGAATAATTTAGAATTTGTTAGAAAATACCAGAATAGTCCAGAATAGTTTAGAAAATACCAGAATGGTCCAGAGTATTTTAGAAAATACCAGAATGGTCCAGAGTATTTTAGAAAATACCTGAATTGTCCAGTATTCTTTAGAAAATAGCAGAATGGTCCAGAATAATTTAGAAAATGCCAGAATGGTCCAGAATAATTTAGAAAATGCCAGAATGGTCCAGAATAATTTAAAAAAATGCAAGACAATTTAGAATATTGTTCGAATTTTGTAGTATGGCAGACTTAGTACTCAGGCATACAGTTAGCCCCTTGTTGTGGATACCTCACGGCAACCATAGGGTATCTCAAGCGTCGAAGGAGGTAAGCATTTACTTATTTCGTTTTTCATAACTCGGTCAGTAATCAAATTATATTGTAATTGATTTTTTCCCCTAATTTAGAGTAAAGATATTTTAACGGTGAGACACTATCGCCACAAATGCGAGTATCACAAGGACTATGCACCGTTATTAATTCGAATGGGCTTATATCAGCTCGCGACAATGCCTGATATCGCCCTCGATGCGGCCCTCATTCATGCACTTGTCGAGCGGTGGCGTCCGGAGACGCACACCTTTCATCTTCCTTTCGGAGAAATGACAGGTATTAACTGAGTCAAATAAATTTGTTTTTTAGTTTCTTACTGACATGCAAAAATAAATTACAGTAACGTTGGAGGATGTGAGTTGTTTGTGGGGTTTGCCTATTTCGGGGGATCCTGTAACGGGAACTACAGACACGACGAGGATTCAAGGCCGACTGTATGACCTGCTAGGCATCCAAGATAATGAAATCAAGAGGTTCATGAAAAAGCTGGGAAAGGATGACAGAACGTCGGACTTGTTTTTGGCAAAAAAAGCGCTCCGTGAGCGCTTCAGAATACTGCCCACCGGTGCGAGCGAGATAGAAAAGAGATGGTTAGTATTGTTTTCTATTTAAAACCCTATTCGTATTTTACATTTTCAATAATGTACTCACATTTTAATATTTGGTGGTCAGGTATGTCCGTGCATTTATCCTTGACATGTTAGGGAATACCATGTTTGCCGACTATAGCGGGGACGGGATACCGTTGTGGTATCTCAACATGGTGGATAATTTAGACGAGCCGAGAAATTACAACTGGGGCGGAGCTGTTCTCGCATATTTATACCGAAATCTATGCCTCGCATGCAGTCCTAGCTGTCACTCTATGCATGGTCCCACGATGCTTCTGCAACACTGGTCGTGGAGCCGATTTCAAGTTCACCGGCCGTTATTTCCGAGATTTCAACCGGCTTGGGGCGCCGAAACAGAAGATACTTGCCCAGCTTATGGTGAGCTTTGGAAAGGCCCACATGAGTGGGAGAGCTCGTCGCATTCAAAAACCACCGGTCCAGGTATCCCCCGCAATCAGATTCAGCTATTGACGGATAACATGGTGGACTGGCAGCCGTACGCGCATGTTTACCACAATCTTTCGAGAAGAACTCGGGCGGACCAGGTATATTGTAATAAAGTCGCATACTTTCTTCTTTTTCTGTCATCATAATTATAAATTCGGCATAACATTTCAACTATAAATTTTTCAGCCGTACTACCTGTACCGCGGTCCTCTTATTTTTTATTGGATTGTGGAGCATCACAATCCTGATCGCTGCATGCGACAATTTGGAAAATGGCAAGAAATCGCGCCACCGGATCCCCCCCTGGATAGGGACGACCACGAAGAGCTACACAAGTAATATTCGTATTTTTTATTTAGTTTATTTGTTTTTGTGTACTTATGTACTTATTTATTTTACTAATATTGTAAACAGGTTGAAATCTGGCTCAAAGAAGAATGCGAACTGGGCGGTAGTGCACCGCCGACATGTGAACCATGCGACACAATATGCACAGCATGTGTACGAGGTAGGACATCCGTGGGATCCGAGTGACATTGTAAGATATCGAACATGGTACCAGAAGAATGGCATGGCATCTGTCTTCTTGTTTGGCCAGCACGTGTTTGGAATGGATCGCAATATTCCAGTTCCTAGAGACGAGCATTCGAAGTCCGGATACATTCCCAGCGGATCGACATTTGTTCGAAATGTAAACATTTCTAACTCTGGAATTTATAAAACATTTATTACATATCATTTCTTATATTTCGACCATGTGTACAGGCATTGCGTGGGATTGGAGAGTTGGCACATGGCACAAAAACATTCTTCACCAAGGGTCTCCGTGCAATTGGCAAGGGGAAAATGAGGCTAGGTAGTCGACTTTGCAGTGATAATGGTTACGGAGACCGTGCGCGTGCCATGTTGGATGAGTCTGGGGTCCCACCTAATTGGGAAGACATTTCATCCACCGATAGTGCGCCGCTAGGAACGGAGCCATACCCGGCTGCACCTGTATTCGAAGGCCCAGATCCAGTGCAGGGCTGGTTGTATGATGGCTCTCAATGGAGAAATTACATTTCGCCAGGACAGTTTGATCAGGTTACTCCACCAGGCCACGAGATGCCGCGATCATCGATGCACGAGATGCCGCGATCATCGATGCACGAGATGCATGAGACACCGCATTTGCAGGCGCAGGGGTTCGAATAGATATTCCGGAGGGGTATGAATGGATGCATTCACTATTGGGCATTGGAGCCGGACATGTATGTAGTACTTTAATTGAATTAATTTTCTTTTTTAATATATAATGAACTAAATTAAAAAATGTGTTTCAAATGCAGATGTCTCAGGATCAGGCGAATGAAATGGAGCAAATGCATTTTGATCAAGCCACATTCGAATCCATGCAGCGTGGCCTGTAGGAGTTATATATTTTATGTTGTCATTTGTGTTTTATCTTTTGGTATCTGTTTTACCTGTAGGAGTACTTGTATATTTTGATATGATTTACTTTATCTGTAGGTATTAATTGCATCTTATAACTTAACAATTTCATCGAAACCGTATTCTATAAATTAACAATTTCATCTCAACCGTCTTCTAGAACTTAAAACGAAGAAAAACACATAGAATTAAAACATTCAGAAAAACACATAGAATTAAAACACATAAAATTAAAACATTCAGAAAAACACATAGAATTAAAACATTCAGAAAAACACATAGAATTAAAACACATAGAATTAAAACATTCAGAACTATTAAGCTACATTTTCGACAACAGAATGAACAACATACTACTTAGCACACATGTTATTTTCTACGACGCAGACTAAAATTCAGTCCGATGGTGCGCCAGGAGGTTGTACTTCTTCTTGCTGGGTGCTCTACCACTTCTTGCGCCTGTCTTGCTGCCTCCTCTACATTGCAAATGCAGATGTATTAAATTGTGAATTTAATTAAAACAAGCATTTATATTTGGTTGACCAATTGTACCTGCTGCATTCCGATCAATTGTCTCACGATGAGGCTGATGTCCGAGTCTCCGACCACGCATCCTGTCCATTTCCATCGGTATGCGGTCGTGCCTTCTCCTTCCTTTTTTGATCAGTCTCTTCTCAGGTATAATTTTTGGACCGTCGTATATAGGCCATTCATCTTGGTTGCCTTTCGGTCCCCAATGTCCGCCCCATGTTTGTACCACTATTGACATACGGTACAAGGGGTTAATGTATAGATTTACATCATATCTCATTTCGCGAACAACCGCCATGAAATGAGAACATGGTATGCCGGTTAATTGAGGCTTCCGACATTCACATTCAACCTTGTTGTTGTCCGTGACAACAACCCTATAGCCGAAATCCCTACGGGTATACTCAAGTCTCGGCTGATTACGCCTTGCTGGAAGTTTTTCACCCTTGACGAGAACCTCAAACAGCCCATGACCGCTGCGATAAGGAATCACAGTCATGTCCCTTCCTTTATCGATACGTTTTTGCAATAACTTACTTACCCGGTCGGACCACACCTGACCATGTTGCATTCTCATTTGAGCTTTGTTACATCGTTCGAAAAACCATTTATTCAACTTATAGAACGTGTCCTCCACGACCGCTGCAACCGGTAATCGCCGGCTAATTTTGAACACGGCGTTCAGTGACTCTGATCCATTTGTTGTCATTATCCCCCATCGGTGACCTCCGTCCAATGTTTGATACAACTTCTCTGGTCGTGGAAGCTCGTCTTCATCATTAGGGTTCCTCTTACCCACCTTGTTAAGGTACTCGACAGCCTCCGGACAACCAATTTCAAAGTCTTGTAACATCTCCTGCAACCTCCTAGGTTTGCATTTGTTCACTCCAGCTATGAACCTGTCGCTAACCTCTCTCTTACGCCCCACGTGCTTGAAAAGGTTTTCGGCAACATGCTGAGAACAATACCGATGCACACATTGATCGGTTGACTCATCCCATCCGAGATTCGGATCCTGAAAAACAGCTTTAATTCCCAAATGTCTATCCGATATGACACAAAAAAAACGATTATCTCCAATTACTTCCAACCTCAACCATCTCATAAAAAAACCCCAGTTGTCAGCGCTTTCTTTCTCCACAATTGCAAAAGCCAATGGAAGCAATTGGTTTTCGGCATCGTACATACATGCCATTAGCAGCCTACCTTGGTACCGTCCCGACATGAAACATGCATCGATACTAATCACTGGTCTCAGGAACGGTATCGCTGCAATACACGCTCCAAATGCCCATGCCGCTCTATGGAAATGCCTCTCGGTTTCTTTGTCAGTCGGGGTCGAGGTCACACAATACTTAGTTCCTGGATTGTTTCTTTGGATGGCTTCCAATAGTGGAATAAGCAGGTTGTACGAGCTCTCCCAACTCCCAAACAGATTTGCAATAGCAAGCTCACGGCCTCTCCATAATTTGTTATACTTGGGAGTTACCTTATCATATCTCTGCATGACGAGATCTCGGATATGATTTATAGAAGAGCACACATCCCTTCTAATGGTCTTATCAATCGCAAGGGCAACCATCTCTGCCGTAAGCTGGCAATGATCAGTACGTGTCGCCGATACTGTGCACGTATGAGGAAGTGCTTGTTTGGTAATAATCCAAGATTCTGAAAGACCGTTCTGCTTCGCGCATACCTTAAATTTACAAAACTTATCTCTGCACACCACCTCGTAACGCCTAGGTTCGCTTCTAAGAACCTTGCACTCACAATTGTTGTCGAGATGGAACTCATTGATTGCTATCCTTAGAGCCGTTTTCGACTGATAAACTACACCCTTAGCCAATGGATTATCGAATGTTTTGTCTGACCTGCCGAAAAAATCGACATCCGCAGGCCGAAAACTGGATATGTCATTGAAACTATCAACCGGATGTGTCATATTTTCCCGACCAGTTATCGGGTACTGTGCTTCCCGGGACCGTGATTGTCGCTGGCTGAGCGATTCAATATCATCGTCGGAACCCGATGACTCACCTGAGAGCCTCTCATCTCCACTCTCCAAACTGTCAGAATCAATTGCATCCACAGGGGCATGCGAATAATCACGTAGCTGTCTACGGGCCCGACTGGTACTGGGTCGGGATGAGCTTGGTAGATCTACAGAGTTCCGACCGGTACTGGGTAGAGGTCTAACTGGTAGATCCACAGAGTTGCTACCGATACTGAGTCGGTGTCTCTGTACATCCATAGAGTGCCGACCGGTACTAAGTCGGGATCTAACTGGAATTGGGTCGGGATCCACATGATTATGACTGGTACTGGGTCGGGATCGAGGGTCAGGAATCTGACTGGTATAGTTCGGTTCCAATTCTACATACAACTCCAGAACCGGTAACCTTTGTGCAAAAGACGACACAATTCCTAAAACCATTTCGAACGATTGTTGGTCCATTATCGGTACTAATTGATGGTCACGTCCCCCATCGGTAGACATATTAAACCTGGCTTGGATTTCCAGATTTGCTTGACTAGCATTATACCCAACAAATTTATAAATCTCATTCCGAAGATAATCAAAGCTGTGGTTCACGGTTAGCGGTAATGAGTATTTAGCTCGGGTACTGTAAAAGACCCCGTCATTATTGTATTTGATTTCTCCTCCACTAAATATCTTCACATAAATAGTTGTCATTTTAAGTTTCGATTGGTCTGGCAATTTAAAAAATAACAACATATAAGTAATTAAAAATTGTCCGGACCTCTAAAAATTATTCTATAACCATTTTATAATTTTCTAAATTATTCAAGACCATTTCCGATATTTCTAAATTAGTCTACATCATTTTGTAATTTTTTAAATTAATAGGGCAATATTCTAAACTATTTTGGGATATTCTAAATAATTCTAAATTATTTGGACAATTTTCTAAAAAATAAAAATGTATTTGGAATGAACTAATTAATTATAATACAAATTAAAATTAAAATAAAAAAATAACCTGAATCGAAGATCGGATCAATCAGACAGTCAGAGCTCCGGAAGGGATCCAAAAATGAAAGAGGTTCCTAAAACAATTCTAAATCATTTTAAAATTTTATAGACCATTTTGATAATTTCTAAATTATTCTACACCATTTTGAAATTTTTTAAATTAATTTAGCAATATTCTAAACAATTTTGGAATTTTTAAAATTATTCTGAACCATTTTGGAATATTATAAATAATTCAAAATTATTTGGACAATATTCTAAAAAATAATACATTATTTTGAATGAACTAATTAATTATAATACAAATTAAAATTAAAATAAAAAAATAACCTGAATCAAAGATCGGATCAATCAGACAGTCAGAGCTCCGGAAGGGATCCAAAAATGAAAGAGGTTCCTAAAACAATTCGAAATCATTTTAAAATTTTCTAAATTTTTCTATACCATTTTGATAATTTCTAAATTATTCTACACTATTTTGCAATTTCCTAAATTAATTTAATAAATTTAAATAATAAATTTAAATAATTTAAATAATTTAAATAATAAATTTAAATAATTTAAATAATAAATTTAAATTATTTAAATAATTTAAATAATTTAAATAATAAATTTAAATTATTTAAATAATTTAAATAATTTAAATAATAAATTTAAATAATTTAAATGATTTAAAATAAATTTAAATAATTTAAAAAACTCACTGTGAGAGAGCGAAGCAGAAGCCGAACCTGAGTGAAAGCGAGAGAGCTCTGCGGTTTTTATAATCAAAATGGGTGCGAAACCGGAAAAAATTTATCCGGAAATAACCTCTAAAACCGGAAAAAAAAATTCCGGAAATAAAAACCGGAAAATTTTTTTCCGGATTTAGAGGCTAAATCCGGATAAATTTTTTCCGGAAATAGAGATTAAAACCGAAAATTTTTTTTCCGGATTTAGAGGCCAAATCCGGAAAAAAATTTTCCGGTTTGGGTATTTTTCGAAATTTCAGCAGAACATGGGTATTTTTTTAAATTTCAATTATATTTTGGATATAAATAAAAAATTCGGTATTTTTTCCAAAAGACTAGCTAGCTGCAAGTCTGTAACATATCCAAATTTTGAGCTTTTATTTGTTAAAAAGTTAAGAGACATCTATTTGTTAATTGTTATGACTGTTAGTGTTGGTGTCCTAGACCTAGATCATATGTATGATATGTTTAGTTTATTAGTGAATGATTTTATCATTTTGTACCTTGAGTATTCATATTAGTGGATCATTTGAGTTGATGACTCAAATTGTAGAACTTCGTAATGAATAAATTTGTTACTCTTAAACTGACATTTTTATTAATACCCTCAGTACATAAAAAATTATTAAAAATAACCACCGGCCCAAATCTTTATTAAAAATACCCATACCGGCCAATTATTGGTCGGATCCGATTAAAATGTCCAACCGGCCAATAATTGGCCGGATCCGATTTAAAGTCCCAACCGGCCAATAATTGGCCGGTTCCAAGATTAATCCGATTCTATATATTGGCATGCACACTCTCTCTTCTCCCTCACAAATCATTTCGTCAAATTTCACACTCTCTCTCCTCGATTGAGCAGTTTCTTCCGGATTTCTCCTTCTCCTCCCAGATTTGCAAGTAAGTCCCTATTCTTTGTTGTAATTTATTTTTTAGAGTAAAATAGTTGTAAAATGTTAGAAATTGTTAGTAATTACCAGAATTTGTATAATTAGTAGAAATAGTTGAAATTAAATAGTAATTAGAGTAATTAGTCAAATTTAGGGTATACAGTTTATGATTTAGGTCAATATATTTTTAATTAAGTATAATTAGCATTGTTGACTATATTTTTACGAAATTTAGAATGTTTTAACATGATTAAAAAAAATTAAGCCCGATATATGAAAATTTAGCATAATTAGGTAAATTAAGCCTATGTTGGTACATTTAGGATATTTTAGCGTACGTAATTATAGTTTTACGTAATTAAGTCTATTGTGCCAAAATCAAACACATTTTGGCATATTGTACCGTCATGAAGCCTATTTGATCAGATTTTACCGTAAGTAAGCCAATTTGATCAGTTTTTACCGTAAGTAAGCCTATTATTTCCGTTTTAAGTGTAATTAATCTTATTTTAGATGTTGTGACCGTTGTAAAGCATATTTTAGCCGTTTTTAGCGTAGTTGAGCCTATTTTAGCGGTTTTTACCGTTATTGATTATTTTTTAAACGTTTTTAGCGTTATTAATTATATTTTATCCCTTTTTAGCGTAATTAAGCCTATTTTAACATTTTTTACCGTTATGAAACATATTTTAGCCGTTTTTACCGTTATTGAGTCTATTTTAAACGTTTTTAGCATTATTAATTGTACTTTATCAATTTTTAGCGTAATTAAGCCTATTTTAACTATTTTTACCGTTATGAAGCATATTTTAGCGGTTTTTTCCGTTATTGAAATTTTTTTAAACGTTGTTAGCGTTATTAATTATATTTTATCCCTTTTTAGCGTAATTAAGCCTATTTTAAATATTTTTACCGTTATGAAACATATTTTAGCGGTTTTTATAGTTTTTGAGTCTATTTTAGACGTTTTTAGCGTTATTAATTGTACTTTATCCCTTTTTAGCGTAATTAAGCCTATTTTAACTATTTTTACCGTTATGAAGCATATTTTAGCCGTTTTTTAGCGTAGGCAAGCCTATTTTAGCGGTTTTTACCGTTATTAAGCCTATTTTAACCGTTTTTGCGTAATTAATCATACTTTATCAATGTTGAAGCGTAATTAAGGCTATTTTAGCTCTGTTCCGTTACAAAGCATATTTTAGCCGTTTTTAGCGTAGTTGAGCCTATTTTAGCGGTTTTCACCGTTATTAAGCCTATTTTAACCGATTTTAGAGTAATTAATCATATTTTATCCCTTTCTAGCGTGTTTAAGCTTATTTTAGCCGTTTTTTTTACATTGCTTACGGCAATTATGATTTACGGTTCATATAGCGTCGGTTAACAGAATCTTATTAATGAAATTAGGATGGTTAGAGGACGGCTTAGGCTTCGTCCATTGTCACCCATAGTTGACGAGCCGATTGCGACTAGCAGCACATATCATTTCAGTCCTCTTCTGTGGGTGCCCCACCGCGATCACCGGGTCTCACTGGCTTCTCGTGAGGTATGTTTTTTTTTCACATTTTCAAATTTCTTTGAATTTAAGTGTTGATGTGCTAACCCCATGTGGATTAAATTTGTCAATGTAGGACAAGTCTATTTTAGATGTGAAGCTGCGTTGCGTTCACTTGCCATACTACCCGTTGATGGACCGGTATCTTATCAATCTAGGCCTCTACCAGATGGTAGACATCTTGCGGACTGGGAGTGGCGTCATCAACGCGTCTCTCATCGCGGGATTGGTTGAGAGATGGCGTCCCGAGACGCACACGTTTCACATGCCGTTTGGAGAGATGACAGTGACTCTCCAGGACGTGAGTTCTTTGTGGGGGTTGGCTATCAGTGGCACCCCCGTCAGCGGTGTATCTGACAGCACGACGTTTGGTGCTCAGATTGATGAGCTATTGGGGGCTGATCCTCGCTCCCTCATTGAGAAGAGTGGAACATCAAAATTCCACTTGAGGATGAAGAGGTTGCGCCAGTATTTCAGCGCGGGTCTGACAGCATACTCCACCGATGTGGAGATTCAGAGGTACAAACTTCAAATTTCCCGTATTTTTTTTTTCTGAATTCCCGTTTGTTGCTGATCTTATATTACATGTTTGTTACTGCAGATATACACGGGGCTATGTGATGGACCTATTTGGTTCCGTCATGTTTGCTGATTCTTCCGGTGACTGCATGCCGATGATGTATCTCCCGCTGCTGGCAAACCTGGATGACCCGTCGAAGTACAACTGGGGTGCGGCCGTCTTAGCCCATCTGTACTCCCACCTCTGCCGTGCTTCTGTGGTAAGTCCCTAGCTATTATCTTACTCTTTTACATAATAAATGAAGAAGTTGCACCTGACATATGAAATTATTACAAATGCAGCTAGATATCAAACAGATGTACGGGCCAGTACTGTTGCTTCAGCACTGGTCGTGGTCACGGCTACCGGTGGGCAGGCCCATACCGAATGCGGCGCCGGCTTGGGGAGAGCCCGACGATATCCGCTGCCCGGCATATGGCAAGAAGTGGCACGGTGTTCACAGCTACCAGGATCAAGGCCACGGTTATACATTGGGTATCAGGCCAGTCCGGTCACATCTGCAGAATTTGACGGCGGAGCAGGTTGAGTGGACCCCGTACGCCACGCTGTACGATGACGGTAGGCTGCCGTTGAGATGTTTTCAGTCTATGGATATGTGGTATTATATGGGGCCGCTCGTACGTTTCTGGGTAGTGGAGCACCATTATCCGGATCGCGTACTCCGCCAGTTTAGACATCCACCGTTCATTCCCGCAGAGCCATCTTTGCTGAGGTCCACTATCGTAGACCTGCACAAGTAAGTCGTATTTCTTTTGTATCATCATATATTACTTGAGTCTGCGCGTGAGTCTGTTTGGGATTCTGCTGATAGGATGTATAGAGAGGCCGAAACCCGGGTGGAAAACTTCTGTTTGTTGTCTTTCAATTCCATGGCTCGCTGTCGCCGTGCAACAAACCATTTATTGCACTTGTAGAATGTATCCTCCACTATGGCAGCAACGGGCATTCTACGGCTATCCCGGAAAACAATGTTCAGGCACTCAGAGCCGTTTGTTGTCATTATACCAAACCGGAATCCTCCATCACAGGTTAGAAAATCTTCTCATAATTAGACGACTCCGTCGGATCATTCGGACGAACTTTGCCAACCTTCCGTAAATATGCATTACACCTTGGATTTAGCTGTACAAAACGAACATATGTTATTTCACTTTCAAAGTAGGGGCTACAAAAAATTAAATGAAATGTGGTACATTACAAATACCTTAGCAAACTCTTCGAACATCTCTTTCAGCTTTCTTGGCTTCTTCTTCTTTGCTCCTTCCCTGAATCTTTGTCCGTACCACCTTTCTTTTTCACAGTTCTGTACCAGGTTGTCAGCAACATGCTGCATGCAAAACCTGTGCACAAAGAGCTCTGGAGGCCATCCGTATTCTTCGGTCAGTGCAGCTTTGATCCCCTTGTGCTGGTCTGATATAACACAGACGAATTGGTTATATCCAAACTCTTCATTCCTCAACCATTGCAAGAAGAAACCCCAATTCTCGGCGTTTTCCTTGTGCACGATTGCAAATGCTAGAGGCAGCAGCTGGTTCTCGGCATCATAGGCACAAGCTATCAAGAGCCTCCCCTCGTACTGCCCTGAGAAGAAGCACGCATCTATACTGATCACCGGTCTCAAGAACCGGAACGCCGCAATGCATGGACCAAAAGCCCAGGCAACGGCCCTGAACTGAACTTGCCCTTCCTTTATTACTCCTGTGTCTTTGTCTCGTATCGGACTGGTCAGAAAATGGTACTTTGATCCGGGATTGTTGACGCAAATTGCCATCAATAGTGGTCTCAGCAAGCCGTACGAATCCTCCCAACTCCCAAATTCTCGGGCTATTGCAAGCTCACGACCCCTCCACAGTCGGTTGTATTTTGGGGTGACTTTGTCATACACAGCCATAACACAGTTTGCCACCGACTGGATGCTCATACAGGGGTCAGTCTTAATGCTGTTCCCAATGACATCGGCAATGATTGATGCCGTCAGACATTCATTGTCGATCATTGTATACTCAGTCCTGCATGTGTGAGGCTTGTCTTGCATCGTTATAACCCACGCATCTCCATATCCCGATGCTTTTCCCCTTAGTTCGTAACCACAACGCCGGTCTTTGCACACCACATGAATCCGGCGGGTGTCACTCCTATTTATTCTTATCTCCTGATTCTTGTGGACATGGTGCTCCCTAATCTTCTTCATTAATTCATCCTTGCTTTTAAAATATTGGTTTGCGGCCAGCTCACCCGTGCGCTCGATTCGTGGCCCATAGGAACCAGTATCTGCTTCTCTGAACCGAGATACATCATTGAAGTCTGGAAACGGGTGCGTATCACTCCGCCCGCTGAGCGGCGCTGAACAAGAGCTGCTCCGAATGGGCCCTTCAGCTGTTTCAACTGGACCGTCTTCACCACATCCATCTAGGTGATCAGAGTCCCAGTCATGTCCATCATACTCATCCCCACTTTGCAAGCGTTCACTCGGGGTATCATTGATATTTTCAAAATCCGACCCAACTTCATCGTATACTGGGCCTGGGAATGGTAAAGGCTTCTCATGCACGGGTCTAGGTGGGGAACAAATTCGGAGTATTGGTTGAAGTCGTGATTGCGGAGGAGTTAGATAGTAGTTTTCTGGGTTAGTAGTTGGATAGTATGTTTCTTGGTGAGTAGGTGGATAGATGGTTTCTTGGTAAGTAGGGGGATAGTTCGTTTTTGGGTAAGTAGGGTGATAGTTCGTTTCTGGGTAAATAGGTGGATAGTTGCTTTCTCGTTCTGTTGGGGGCACGACGGGAGTATCCATTGCAACTGAGCATTGACTAGAACTACCACCCCTGCCTCTCTCGGAACTCTTCTAACATATATCTCTATTACAAAATCTCCGTTGGCCTTAAAATACCCACACAACCCTCTCCAGGTATTTTCATCTGTTATTTTCGCAAGTGAATATTTCCCGGTGTTTCCATTACACACTCGGGTCCCCAATTCAAGGTTGCATCTTTCTGGATTAAAACGGGTGTAATCGAAAATTGTGACTTTCAAGTCCAACAGAGATATATGATAGTCAACCATAACCGAAGCAATTGGTTCTCTGTTGTAATAAGGTTCGTCTGCATTATGTTCAAGCTTACCACCACAGTGTATAGAAATCAATGGCATTGTGATCAAACTACATTTTGAAAGTGATAATCATTTGTCAGGTTACTAATTTACACATTGACTGAATAATAAAGAAATTTAGTTTAAATTAAGTTCAATTAGTTTTAACTAATTTTAGTTAATTAAAATTAATTTCGATTAATTGTTATTAATTAAAAATAATTTTCCTTAATTAAAATTAATTAAAATTAAATAATAAAATTAACTACAATTAATTAAAATTAATTAAAAGTAATTAATTACAATGAATTAAAATTAATTTTTTTTAATTAATTACTTAAAATGAATTAAATTTAAATTAATTAATCAAAATTAATTTATTAAAATTTATTAAAATTAAGTAAAATTAAATAATTGCAAGTAAGTAAAATTAATTAATTACAATTACTTACAATTAATTAAAATTAATTAAAATTAATAAATTAAAATTAATTAAAATTAATAAATTACAATTAATTATAATTAATTAATTACAATTAATTCTTAGTAATTAATTCTTAGTAATTAATTACAATTAATTCTAATTAATTAATTGAAATTAATTCTAATTAATTAATTGAAATTAATTAAAATTAATTAATTAAATTAATTAATTAAAATTAATAAAATTAATTAATTAAAATTAATAAAATTAATTAATTGAAATTAATTAATTAATTACAATTAATTTAATTAAAATATATACATCTTAAAATTAATTAATTAAAATTAATTAAAATTAATTACAATTAATTACAATTAAATAAAATTAATTACAATTAATTACAACTAATTAAAATTAATTACAACTAATTAAAATTAATTACAACTAATTAAAATTAATTTTAATTACAATTAATTACAATTAACAACTGAACTAACATTAATTAAAAAAATATAAACTTTATTAAACTTAACTGAACTTAACTAAATTAATTTAAATTTAATTAAATAAATATTTAAACTAACTTAAATTAATTAAACTTAATTAAACTAAACTAAAATTACTTTAAAATAAGTAACATTAATTACACTTAACTAAACTCAACTACAATTAATTTAATTAAATTAAAAAATTAAAACTAACTAAAATTAATTCAAATTAATTGAACTTAATCTAAAAGAATTTAAACTATTTAAAACTAATTAACATTAATTTTAATTAAATTAATTAACCTTAATTACAATTAATTACAAACATTTAAAAATAAAAAATAAATTTAAAAAAAAAAAAATCAAACCTGTTGGCGACTTGGCGCTGCTGCTTCTTCAGAAGGTGTGGGAAGAAGAGCGTCGAATTTGGGGTTAATATAGGGGCTGAAACAGTGAAATTGGAATTAAGCACGGGGCCGGCCAATAATTGGCCGGTTGGGACTTTTAATGGGATCCGGCCAATAATTGGCCGGTAGGGCTTTTTAATCGGTACCGGCCAATAATTGGCCGGTATGGGTATTTTTAATAAAGATTTGGGACCGTGGGTATTTTTAATAATTTATATTTAACTTTGGGTATTTTTAAAAATGTCGGCTCTTAAATGTCCCTTATCTTGGCAATCAGCAAGGTACACTGGTTGACCATATAAGATAAGTGTAGTGATTAGATGTTGGCCATGTTCTACAGGTTATACGATAAGGAGTTATCGATCTAATCACACATGTGCATACATGGAGATGTATCGCACTGGACAGACCTAAGAATGAAATATCATATGGATTGTGTTCTGTGTCATTGATATGTCATTGTGTCTAGAATTCTTTAGTTGAGATATTTATTTTTCTTACATAAGGGATGTGTATTGTTGGTACCGTCCAACGCTCTATTTAACCAGGAGTTATATAGGCAGTTACTGCAGTGCATATAACTTATGCGGAAGAACGATACGTATGAAGAAACCATTGTCCCTTTTATGTTAATATAAGCGATGATATCTCTGGGCCCCTTGATAAAGTTTGTATTATGTGCATGCAATATGATTATATAATAATTATATCATAATTAAACTTCAGAAAATCAAGAAAGAATAATTGGTAAGGATGACACATTCCTACCTTACGATTATTTGGATATCATGTGACAAGGAATTGACACAACAACATTTTTAATGTTACAGGAATCGTGATTTTGCATTGTGCTTTTTCATCCACATCATTTGGGTAATCAATATACCATGGCTAGTTGTATCATTGATTTATGGAATTAAAATGTTTAATTCCATTGCCATAATGATGGGATCCCATAGGATCACACCATATGAAAGATTAAAAGAAAATAGATTAATAAAGCATATGTGATATGTATATAATATCTGCTATGTTAATTATAAGGAGTTATAATTAATTTGTAGAAATTATATGTTATTAGAGGAGGGATCCGATTACACCTTTTTTGGTGACACACTTTGACACCTATCATTTTCAAAGTCCAAATAGTTGATTCAAACCGTTCAACATGATGGATATATTAAAATGTGCTTGGAGATCAAATTTTACATTTTTTTGAATTTTTTTGCTATTTATTAAGATGGTTACAAAAATCGTTGTTTTCAGACCATTGAAAAACAGCGATTTTGTAACCATCTTAATAAATAGTAAAAAAATTCAAAAAAATGTAAAATTTAATCTCCAAGTACATTTTAATATGGTGATCATGTTGAACAGTTCGGATCGACTGTTTGGATTTTGAAATCGCAAAATTGACCTATATAAAAAACGGTGTCATGATGTGTCACCAAAAAAGTTGTAATTGGATCCCTCCTCATGTTATTAATATATGAACAATTTTTTATGACATGGAGATGTTGTAAAATAATCCTAGTAATATTTAAAGTATGTGTGACATATTTTAAATTGCTTTTGACACATGAGAGATGCATATAAATTAACATAGAATATTAATTTATATGTTGGCCTTTTAATGTATGGGATTGTGGACTTAATTAAATATTAATATGATTAGTATGTTTAAGCCCAAAGCCCAAATATATGCTATTTCAGCTGGGGACAATTGATTAGTGATGACATGATTTAAGAAATATTTAAATATGTCATTAAACCTAATCAATTTCATAAAAGGAGGAGAGAAATTTCAGGATATTTTTTGATGTAACTTTGAACAGGAATTTAAAAGAGCAAACATTAACTATTCTGGACGTATGACCTATGTAATTTGAAGCCCTTGAAGTTTAGAATCCAATGGAAAAAGTTTTAAGTCGTTTGGAGTTACCTAGAAGGAGATATAAGAGTTTTAGTACCGAAATGTAAAAAACTTGGTCTATCATCTCTTGGCCGAAATTTATTCTCTCTCCCATTCTCTCCTATTTTCTCTCATGTGTTGAGATCTAGAAATCCTCTAAGAATTTTTCAGAAATTAACAAGAGAGTTAAACTAGAATTAAGGTTCTACTTGTTAATCTCTTACTAGCCTTAGAGATACAAGTATTTCTTTAATCTTTCGGTGGATACCTAATGAGGCTCGTCATTTGAAGGGCAAAAGCACAGCCACCGTTGAAAGAGAAAGGGAATAAGAAGTTGCTAAGCGAGACAACTCTTCTTGATTTGATTTGAGATCAAATCTAAGATATTATGTTATTCTCTTCTTGATTAGACTAATTAAGATTGTTTCTTGCACTTACAATAACTAGATCGTTTGTTTTGAGTCGAATAAATTTTTTATTTTATTCCTTGATATCTAAGCATCAAAACTTTCAATGACTTGAGGGAAAAATTAGATAGAAGGAGCTAAAATTTAATATGCATGATCATCAAGACTTGAATCCATGTCTTTATGATAACAAATTCGAATTTTAATCAATTGGCTATAACACATGATATTTTACGAGGAGAGCTGAATTATATAAATAATTTAAAAAAATACAATTAAATTTCGAGTGAGGCTATGGTACATTGCAATGTGCGGATCTGTTCATGCATGAGATCTATATTTTCGTTTTTAAAGTTCAAATAATTATCATATGAAAATATACTTGGAGATCAAGTTCTATATTTTTTTTGGATTTTTTTACTTTTTTTTAGGTAGGTACAAAATCACTATTCTCGGATGGTCTAGAATTTTTTAATCAAGTGATTTTCTAATTGTCTAAAAAAATAGTAAAAAATAGTAAAAAATTTAAAAAATATAAAATTTGATCTCTAAGTATATTTTCATATGATAATAATGTTGAATGGTTCAGATTGATCATTTAGACTTTGAAAACGGAGATATGAATTCAATGTACGAACCAATCCACACATTGCAATGTACCATAGCCTCACTCTTAAATTTCAATACACATGATTATAATTTTTGAAATTATAAAGACAACTAAGCACTTCTACACTATATGTAGATAAAGGGATAAGGAGAGAGATAGAGAAGTTGTAATTGAATGAGATAATGTTTTGTATTATTTTACTCTAGTGTTTAGGGTTTAGGGTCAACATATATATAGACCTATAAATTCTCTAACAGACACGAATTATGTCTAACTGAATCATATTACATTAAATATAACTGACAGCTCTAATACCCCCCTCAAGCGAGACATTGAGCCTTGCTGATGTGAAGCTTGGAACGTAACAGAGATAAACGAGGAGCCGGAAGGCCCTTGGTGAGAAGATTTGCAAGCTGGTCCTTTGAGCATATGAATTGGCTTGGGCCGTAGAAAGCTCAGGTTCAAGAATGGGCCGAGAAAGAGAAGAAGATGTTGGGTTTTGAGGCTACCCAATCCATTAGGCTTAAGTTGCAGAAAGACCGTAAAATAAAATTTTTTACTTCTAACTTAAGCCAAGGATTAAAGAGGTATGTCAGAAAGAGTACCGAACGTTCCTGTTCCCGTCTTTCACTTGACAAGCCCTTTTAATGCTCTACAGATCTACTCGAGTGATTTCTAAAAATTAAATATATTTAACAATTAAATAAATTAATATAACATTTATACCTTGTTTCCAAATTCTGATTGGAATGAAAGACCGATTCGTCTCGGAGCACCAAATGTCTGATGCCTCTATCAGTTATCCACCAAGACTAACCAGAGAGCAGTTTATTTCTTTTACCAGAAATACTGTAAACCGCGGAATTTGGCAAAAACACTATTTACCGAGAAAAGACGAAATAACAATATTCACGACCCGCAGTTATTCCGATTCACTAAATAAGCAAAAACAGAAATACCGCGACTTTCGCAAATATATTATTTTCCAATCCTGTAAACAAAACCGAGAAAGAGAGAAAATTAGATTATCGATCGATCAGATCGATTAGATATCAAGTGAATTAGTAATTTTCTCTCTACCCCTACCCCCTCTATTTATAGGAAATGGATATGGCCAAAAATTACCAAAATACCCTCATAGGTCAGTGCTACAGCGTTTTCATGTCGGTGCTACAGTGTTTTCAAGTGCATTTACAAAAATGCCCTTGGCCCAATATGAATTGAATTAATTTGGGCTTTGACTTTGAACTTTTAAATTTAATTAAGGCTTTAATTCTAATGGGCTTTAGGCCCAAAATATTAATCCATAATTAACATTTAAAATCCATTTCATATCCATATAATTATTCTGAACAGTTATATTTGTCTCGGTTGTTCTTCCGGTAACTTTTATACAACGTGTCGTGCACGTTTATAAATTAACTATTGTTTCTGCTTGTCATCTTATTATGACATTTATAATTCAATTATATCACGTATAATTAATTATAACCATCTTATTATTAATCATAATCAATTTATAATTAATCAATAAGATTCTCCAATTAACTCCTATATGGTGTGACCTGATAGGATCTGTGTTATGTTGGTAAATAGAATTAAAACTATTTTAACTTCTACAAATCATAGGAGGCACCTGGCAGAATGTACTATGACCATCCAATTACACAGATGATGTTGTACTGTGCAATATCACGATCCAGTAAACTATTTACTCGTGTTAATTCTTTTGTCTCATAGCTATTAGATTAGTTTCAAGGTAGGTGTGTGTCATCCTTGCAAACTTAATATTTTCTTGATCTTGAACAGATTATCAAATATGTTTACTCTTATAATCATACCGCATGCATATAATCTTATTCTATCAAGGGGCTCAGTGATACTATAACTCGTATAGAGATACGATGGACAATAACACTTTTGGTAAACCATCTCTTCCTCCCAATAAGTTATGTATACCGAAGTGCTACCGTTATAGCTACTTTTTACGGATAACGTTAGATAACAATCACACATACACATCTCTTATGTAGGAAAGATGAATACCTCATACTTTAGAAATTAACACTGAATGAAAGTATTAATGACACTAACACAATTCCATTTAATATTTCATTCGGAGTCTGTCAAATATCATGTTTCTTGAACATGTATCTATGTGATTAAAATGACATCTCTTGTCAGTGGTTTGTAAAACTTAACCATCTTTTAATCCATATACTAACCTTGTAGTGGTAATATAGTGTTCCTGCTAATTACCTCGGTTAGAGACTTTTAAGAGTATATATCATCTATATTATGAAGTTTCACAATTCCAGTCATTAACTCGAAATGATTCATAAATGCAATAATACTCAAGGCAACAAAATGATATTTTATTAATCATCCAATTCATGAACAAAACATATATGATAAATTTATCGTATTATTGACTTCTAGATTATTACAAACTAACAGAAGAGGCCCGAGTGGGAGAGGAAATGGATTGGGCCTGGAGAGTAGAGTTGGGCCGAGAGGGTGAAGAGGGAATTGGGCCTGGCTGAGAGAAGGTAATAGGCGAAGGTCTTGGCAGGCTATAATTAGAGGAGGAAATCGGCAAAACAGTGAACTGTTCCAGAAAAGGCTGAGAACTAGTGATCGAAGAAGAGGAAGAAAAGGAGAATTTTGTTTCATCAAACCACACATTTCGGCTTACAAATATTTTATTTGAAGAGATATGAAGACATTTGTACTCTTTTTGTAATTGATAATAACCCAAGAAAACACAAGATAAAGAACGAAATTGTAACTTGTGCTTATTGTAGGATCAAATAAACGAGAAACAAAGACAACCAAGAACACGCAAAAACTTGTAATCGGGTTGCTTGGTAAAGAGAATAGTGTAGGGAGATTTTTGAGGAGAAGAGGTAGAAGGCATTCGATTAATTAAGAAAACTACACTTTGAAAAATGTGATCCCAATTTTTTTGAGGAATAGAAGCATGGGACATAAGAGTAAGGCTAAGTTCAATGATATGACGGTGTTTTCTTTCTGCCAAACCATTTTGTTGGGGTTGATATAGGCATGAGGTTTGATGAACAATTTGTGAAAAAATGGTAGAAATAGGTTTATACTCGGTTCCTCCATCCGATTGTAGAGTTTTTTATGGTGGAATTAAAAAGGTTCTCCACTTGTGCCTTAAACCGTGTAAAAACTTGCACCAATTCATCTTTGATTTTGAGAAAATAAATCTACGAATATCTAGAAAACTCATCAACAAAAATCACATAGTAACGAAATCCACTATATGATATCGTAGGGGAAGGACCCCATAAATTCGAATGTACAACCTCTAAAGGCGAGGTAACTAAAGAAGAAGAAGAATTAAAGGGCAAAACATGTTCCTTTCCAATACAACAATCATTACAAAAATGCATCTTTTTTGAGGTAATTGGAAGGCTATTGGAATTTATTATATGTCGGGTTGTAGTAGAAGAAGGGTGACCTAAGCGTGCGTGCCACAAATCGGTCGAAATACGCTTACCAATAAAAGCACAAGGAGAATAAGGTAGGTTGTAAAGACCATTAAGTAGTCTTTCTTAGAGGAGGTGGGTCTTGGTGTGACAGTCCTTCACAATGCAAAAGAAAAGATGAAACTTAAGAATAACATCATTATCTTGAGTAAACTTTTGAAATACTAATGAGGCTCTTAGTTATAAAAGGAACATGAAGCACATTTTGCAATTGTAAATTACCACCATGAATTGGAAGAGAACAATGGCCTAGATTGGAAATAGGTAAGAATGTGTCATTACCTACTTAAAGCTGCTTATGACCATCATACGGCATGAAGGAATTGAGATTATTGATGTTGGGGGTGACATGATGGGTTGTGCCCGAATCAAGAAACCATCCTTCATTAGGGTTCGAAGTAGTGGTGTTGTAGTAAGCTTGAAACTGAACATGAGCGTCACTGGTAGAGGTGTGATCATAGCGATACCAACAGTCTAAGGCTTCATGTCCATGTTTACGACACACCTGGCATGTCGGTCTGTCAGTAGAGAGCTGAGAAGAAGTAGAACCTGAAGAATATTGGCCTCTGCCAGGGTTAGAATGCTGAGAAGAGGAGCCCCTGTTGGATCCAGAATAAATTGGGCCACCAAGGTCTATAGAGGGAAATTGAGGAGGGGTCGGAAGGAGAGACGGATTAGAACCCGATCCACGAGCTTGACCCGACCCTCTACCATATGAACCCGATCCACGACCTCTACCAGAACTCTTTCCTCATCCTCGAGATGATTGTGCCACATAGAGAGCAAAAGGATCAGCAGAAAAGGTGGACTGAGACTGGAATTGAGATGCGAGAAGGTTTTTGTGCGAGAGTAAGAAGCCTTGGAGATTGGCTAAAGATACTGGATCTGACCTGGTGGTAAGAGCTATGATGAAACAATTATACTCAGGACCAAGACCATTAAGAATGTAAGTTACTAGTTCAGCATTAGAAATAGGCGCGCTAGCCGCTTACAATGATCGGCAAGATTCAACATCTGAGCATAGTACTCGTAACAAGCTAGACCGCCTCTGGATTTGGTCTGAAGAGATCGGCACAAATCCATAACGTGAGCTGAGGAGACCGCGGAGTACACAAGGTGGAGAGCTTGCCATAGTGAGCTGGCTGTCTTGAAAGTCACGTATTTGTTGGTCCCTAAGGCACCTAGAGGGGGGAGGGGGTGAATACGGGGCCTTTTAAAATTTAAAGCTAAGTACTTTTAACTATCGTGTGTATAAGTTATTCTTGATGAAAACTCGAATACCGTTAAACTATACAAGCGTGTAAAGTAAATAGAAGAGTTAAGAGACACTAGACACGAGAGTTGTTTACGGAGTTCGGCACTAACACCTACGTCTCCGGGGCTTCGCGACCATCGAGATGGTGCGCCTTTCTTTACCTAATGAGAAATGAGTACAAGGTGAAATCGGTGAGCCCTTACAAAGCTTGGGAAGTCACACAGCCCGAGCACGTAAATGGCTCACGAGCACTAGCGGCTCAAATGTATGAATCAAACAAGAAGATCACTAAAGGATCACTCTACTTCTTACAATAGATTGATAGTGGTTGAGTATGCTTGAGATTGTAGTATGAATATTGAAGTTGTGTGCACAAGCAACAATGATTTTTTCTAGATCTGAAAGGAATTCAGAATATTGCAATTATTGGCGGCTAGAGTGATAATCCAAATCTAGATTTTACTTCTATTTATAAAGAGCTGAGCAAAATAAGGTATTTGGCCTTAATCGTTGCAACGGTAGATTAATTGTTCAACGGTTAACTCGAGATGACAGGTTTGGCTGAGCTAGGAACCTTAACAGCTATTAACCGTTGCAACAGTTTTCACAACGGTTGATCTCAGTAAATCGATTTGGCTGTGATTGATTTATTCCGTTGTAACAGTTACTTAACCGTTGCAACGGTTAAGGTAAATTACTTCAATCTCAAGCATGCTTTACCAATTTTACAGATTTCTAAATCTAATCTTGAGATGATGCTTCTAGCTCCAATGCTTGATTCTTCATGACTCATCCTTGATTAATATAGCAATTCATCATGTATCATTGATGTGTATTTTAGTAATTCATATCGTCATGAACCTGCACAATATCTCAAGACACGAAACTGTAAAATTCAACAAATATATGTTTTGCAAATCTAGTCAAACAGACAAGTAGATTATGACACAATCTAATAGTATTAAGACAAAATTGGTCCTAAAATTGTAGATCGCAGTCATCCCAAGAGGAGCTGGTCTTGTTTGTTCCAAGAAATGAATTGCGGATTGGTTTGCGACACTGCACCAACAGTCACGATTTTGGCTGGAGGCTGAGAATAGGCATCAATGTGATGAGAGAGACCATAACCATTGATGATCGGTTCGACCTGAGATTTCCAAGTGAGGAAATTTTCTCGGTCAAGTTTGGTGGAGACGGGAATGGTGATTTGAACGACTGTGTCAATCACTGGAGAAAATGAAGAGAGGAGATCAGAGGCAGAAGAATTGTCGGTCGTCATAGATGGAGAAGATCAAGTTTCTGGTAAATCAAGCTCGAAAAAGAAAAGAGAAGAGAGATGGTAATTGCTCTGATACCATAAAGGATAGGAGAGAGACAGAGAAGCTGTAATTGAATGAGAGAATGTTTTGTATTATTTTACTCTGGTGTTTAGGGTTTAGGAATAACATATATATATAGACCTATACATTCTCTAACAGAAACGAATTATGTCTAACTGAATCCTATTACATTGAATATAACTGACAGCTCTAATAGTAGATATGCTCATATTATGATAAACAAGATATGTAAGCAAACAGTAAAACTTCAAGAAGAATAAGAAACAGGTGAGGTTCCTAACTTTTTTTGTAAAGTGTAAGGTGAACTCGATCGATTCCAAAAATTTTAGAAAACGAAGAGACAAACCAAAAAAATAACGAAGGAGATAGGAGTAGGTCCGTCGGACCTACTTTTAGGTTCAATTAACTCTAGCGCCGTACGATTAGCATTAAATCTGTGTGCACGGAAATTAATACTGATTCACACGGATTTTGATGCAGAGTGCACGAATCTTGATGCTGATCGGATAGTCATCACACCTGTCGAACCAAAAAGTAAATCCGATGAGCATCGGACTACTCTGAATTCATAACGAAGAGGCGTCTCAGAAAAATAACTGAATTTAAAATAACGAAGATCCATCTATTGACTATTGGTCCTTGTCCTTGTCCTTGTCTAACCATGTGCGCTATTAAATGCTAAGCAGTGAGAACCAGCATCCCAATGCATGTGCTTGCTGGTAACCGAACCATCTCTTAACACCAGTGTGAAACAGAAATATGCCTAAGGTAATAAATGGGCTTCTTCAATTATCATTCTCACATTCCGTTATCTATAGGGACCCACAAAGAGAAAATAATAGCCTAATAGGCATATACAGGAGGTATAGTAATGCCTTCTTTAATGCAGTCTAGTAATTATTCACTGGTAATTTTGAGAAATAAATTTCAAGGATGATCAATTGAAGATCTCTTCTTCTTAGCTTGCTTGTGTTCTCCATACAAGTAAGAGGCAAGGCCCCATAATGCGAGCACGAGAGCGACACCTTTTTCGCTACTAAATCCCTCGTGAAGAAAAATTACACTGAGAATTTCAATCACGGGGATGAACACGGCGACGATTATCGCGGCCAGAAGGGTGTTGACACAGAAGATCACACCGACTGTCCCCAAGAAAAACAGCTGCCAGAAGATGGCGTTCCACGTCAGCACCGTGTAGTACAGCGCCTCTCCTAGACCAAAGTTCTTTGCTTCCTTCGGTATTGCCTGAAGTAGATAAATTATTTTAGAATTTAGCATTATTTCATGTATGATGTAATATTGTTGAAATGAATTTGTTTGATTGGAACATAATCCTTCTTTTATTGTATGTCTGAAGCTTATACACATAATTGCTAAATTTTCTTTTTCTGATTTCTCAACATTTTTAGTGGGTTTCTAGCAGAAAATTCAAGTCACCCTCAATTGGAAAATGTATGGAAATGTAACAAGTGCCAGTATAAGCATATAAAACAAGTTTTTCCCTTTCAGTAGTGATATAGTCAAAGATATTATTCTCTATAGCATGAAATTGGAAAAAGTACAAAAGAAAAAGCTAAGACTATAACAGGAACAATTACGGGCCGCTTTGACTTGTTTTAATTAGTTGTCAATAAAAGTTGCTCTTTCGGCCTTATCCAAGATATGCATGGCGTATATGAATTCAGAGTATTTCCGATGCCCATCGGACCTATTTGGTTCAATGGGTGTAGTCACTGTTCAATTAACATTAAGATTCGTTCACTTTACATTAAAATTCGTGTACATTTGCTTTAATTTGCGTGCACACAGATCTTGGTACTGATCGGATGGCGTTGGCACTAATTGAACCCAAGAGTACTCCTATCAGGGCGTATATAATTCCACTTAACTAGCTTTTCTATAGGCACTACACTAACTAGGCATTTATCACAAAAGGCAAGTGGATATTTTCTATTTGTTAAGAGATTTTAAGCAATACAGATGAAAGTTGCATATTTAGGATTTTCTATTTGTATAGATTTTAGGCAAAACAGATGCAAAATTGAATATTTAGGATTTTCTATTTGTTAATAGATTATCATCTTAAAAGGCGTATTATACTATTATTAATTGAAGAAAAGGCAAGTGGTTAGTGGCTTAGTGCTCCTACATTCATTAAATGTCACAATTTTTTTTTTGAAAAAATAAATCTTTATCCGATGAAAAAAATATATCATAACACAAAAGAGGGGCTAAGATAGAAATATGATCATAATTAGAGTAGAACTAAGGTGCTCTTAAGCTCACCAAGCCCTTTGTGAGCTTAACTCAAAAACCTATCGGATTGACTTCAAACGATATTTCCAAACCGTTAGATGTTCAATCTATACTAAAATGTGCTTGGAGACCAAATTTTACATTTTTTGGAATTTTTTTACTATTTATTAAGATGGTTTGAAAATCGCTGTTTTTCAATGGTGCAGAATTTTAATAAAAACAGCGGTTTTCAAACCATTTTAATAAATAGTAAAAAAATTTCAAAAAATGTAAAATTTGGTCTCCAAGCACATTTTAATATAGATTGAACATCTAACGGTTTGGAAATGTCGTTTGAAGTCAATCCGATAGGTTTTTGAGTTAAGCTCACAAAGGACTTGGTGAGCTTAAGAGCACCTTAGTTCTACTCTCATAATTAAATCAAATGAAACACCCCAAGGAGTCAATCTTTACCTGAAAATCCTTGTTGATAGCCATGCCGACGACACAAAACACAGTGGCTGATGCAGCCATGACGAATTGCATCTCCATGACAAGCGTATAAGTGATCTCACGGCTCGACTTCCTGTAAGTGAGCTCTATAAGCGGCAGCACTAGCCCGTATAGCGCGGCCGTAGCAACCATGAGAAAGAACCCCATGTAGTACTGCTTGTCAGTAACTCCCTTTGGCCTGTCTGAGCTGCCGTGGAGACCCAGGATAACAGCTCCTGTAATTTTTCATATTTAAATGATAATTTTGATCAAGGTAATTGGTTGTTGTAATTATTTGATATTCAGTCAGGAATGAAAATTATGCAGCACATGCAAATGATGCATACATGTATATATTCATACATGATTATAGTACCAGTAGTTAGCAAAGCTATAGAATTTATGGTGAAGACGGTGAACCGTTGTTTGACAATGAGAAAAGCAAAGAAGGCAGTGAAAGAAAGATGTGTCGAGAGCAATATGGCGGAGGTGGAAACTGGCAGAAACGAGAGCCCGTATGCATATAAATAGTCATCAACACCCGTTAAAAGTCCAAGCCCGATACACGCCAAGAAGAGGCATGGAGTAATGAAAAATACTGGCGCTGAATGAGAGCGGTGCCGGCGGTAGAGGTAATTGATGCACAGAGGAAGCAAAAGAATGGGAAAGCCAGCGGTTTCGAGGAAACTGGAGAGCCAATTTCGACGGCCTCCATGATGAAAATAGAGGCGGGATGTTAGTGGGCCCCCGGTGTCGCCGAGCCCTAGTAAGACACAGTTTAGAGCTATGAGGAAGCGCTTGATGCTTTTGTTTGCTTGGAGATGGCCGTTGCCATTGTTTTCCTGCCTCTCCGTTTCCATGTTGGAGCTGTTTTTTTTTTTTTTTTTTTTGATAAAAGTTGTATAATACCACGTGTTTCATTAGAAACGGAACCATGTTGGAGCTGTTTTTATTTAATTGCTTAATCTGATTTTAATTTTATTGCAGAGAGTGACATGGATGAAATCTTTATTAAAATAAATATCTGGGCCAAAGAAAAGAGTGATCTGAGACAACTTGGTGCTTGACTGCTTGTAACCAATACGCCTGACAGGGGATACATATTTTAACAGAGTAGTTTTGGCTTCATACAGTGCACGAACCTTATGCAGTGCTGTATTGATTCTAGAGTTTGAACGCTGCATGAAGCCAAAGCTGCTGTTATTTCCGTGAAAATAAGTCCACAGGGTCCCGGAGAAAAAAGCCTGAAAGGTACCAATTGAGATTTGAAGCCCGCAAGTTATTTTTATAAAAGCCCATGGGCTAAGAGCCTGTGATCCGCTTTTAATCCATGGTGTATTTTTTTCTTTTTACAATAAAATGTTAGTTTACCCGTTTCATTAAAATGAAACTGATAAGTTACAATTTGCCTAGTTCTACACAACAAATAAAAAATGAAACCAACTTTTTTGTACATGATAACACAAATAACAGCCGAAAAGTGATCGTTTATTAAATGAAACCGATTCTTTATTTTTCTTTATTTTTATTTCTATTCTTTTTTTATTATTGAAAGTACATAATTAATGAAATTAAATTCACCAAAAACCTACTCTAGATGATTTTCATTAATATTAATATTTCATGATAAAATTTGCGTCTGGGATTTTATGTGACCAATTTAGGGGTCAACAGGGTGCACGTCCCATTTTCAATTGAGAAGGAATCCATAATCATAATATTTTGTTGAGCGTCAAGGATAATTTTGACTTTATAATTCTTAATTAGAGATAAACTAAGATTTTTTTTAATAATTTAACTAGAGTTAATATAAAACTAATTACATGAGGGACAAAAGGTTGTAAGAGTTAAGAGGTGAATACAAAAAATTTAAGTCTTTAAAAAAAATAAGAAATTGCATATTATTGTCAAGGTATATAAAAAAATATTTCTTAGTTATTTCATGCTTCCCAAAACTCATCTGATACAAGGTCTTATTAGAAGAAAACAACAATATATTCAAGATGGAAAAAAAACAAATTTAAATCCTATAAATTATATGAACTTCAACTAAAATCAATAATGTAATCAATTACTTAATGTAGACATATAACGAAGGCCTTCCTCAAAATAATTTGTAAACATATCTGTCTCACGTTGTGTGAAGTACAATCCAATCTCAACTCCACCTTCTTCTTCTCTGCTTTGTGCCACAGCCATAGCACCTGAGTATGAAATCGATACAATATCAACCTTTGACGGCTTCCCCCACCCGAAATCGACATCGTAAACCTTAAACCTGTGTGAGCCCGAAGATCCAAATGGCTTCTTACTTGCAATCTCCAAAACAGCCTTCCTCCAATCTTTCGCATTTTGTATCCCGACTCTCTTCGCTTCATCAAAGACCTTACCAATAGCCTGACATGCTTGAAAAAACCCGTTCGGACCAACAAGATCTTTAACTTCGACCCGTACAATGCCCGGTCCAATGCAATTTCCAAAGTAGCTCTCTGGAACCGGTGGTTGAAACCATTGTCGATGGTCAATTGCAAACACACAATGTGCATCTTCATTTTTAGATATAGTTGATTTGGCTTTTACATACCCAACCCATACAAAGGCATAGGTGACGACCACTGTTGAACAGCGCACCGTCACATTTCTCTTCTCTGCTTCTCGCAGTAGTACTTGTTGAAGCAACTGTATGCGCTCTCGGTTTAGTTTATAGGAGGCAATAAACATTTGATGGTCAGGTTGTGAATTATTCAAATTGAAATTCGTTGAAGTACCATTCAATGCAGTTGCATATATTGAATCGGGGACATGAATAATTGACCGATCAAACTCAACCCTGACAGGAGTTGGTTCCGGTATCACCTTGGAATTGCTCGTGCAACAAATAGTGGCCCACGTGCACATGAAATTTACAAAGCCACTCCCGTCACATGCCGAGTGGTGCACTGAAGTCCCAATTACCAGCCCATGATAGGGAAACAAGGTCACTTGTATTGCGAGGACAGGCTGTCGCTCATCGGATTCGTTCTTGCTCAAACGAGGCACCAACTCCTTGAGCTTGGATATCTCCCTTGGATGGTCACCGAAAAGCTCATCATATTGATCAGATTCGACCACGGTAAACAAAACGGAATCAGAATCAACATAGTGGATCTCATACTTGTTGGTTGTTTGATCAGGTGCCAATCGGATGTTGCCGGCTAAAGGGAAAAAGGATTGGAGAGCGAGGGAGAGAGAGGATTTGAGGCCAGGAAGACATGAGGAGGTGGAATCCTGGAAAGAGTAGAAGAAGAGGCGCTCCACTGGTGCAAAGTTCAGCCACCTCACGTCGAAGAAGGTTAATGGGATAGAGGTCTCTGGCACTGATCCGGCAGGTGGAGAGACTTGGCAGGATTCTATGATCTTAGGAGGGGAAGGCGCCATGTCTAATTTTTCAATGTTTACTTGCTCAGTTGCTCTCTTTAATTAATTTGTTAATAAGAGGGTGCAAGTTTCCTACTCTTTTATCTCAGTCATGTGCTGCCGTTGTCACATTATTCATTTAAAAATTACTTTCATTTTAAAATGACATTAAATCAGAGACAGGATCTGCAATGTTTCTGCTCCAGTAAAATATTAATTTCGGAATCTTTTTTTAGTGATTTGCTTTTCACGCGCAAGAAAAAGAAGGGAGCTGAAGAATTCAATGTGAGAATGCATATAAAAGTCAAATTAATCGGCGCGAGATATTGACGTACGTGTCATCCTCTTTTTCTTTCCTAGCATTCCTACAAGATTTTTTGTGCACATGAATTCTTATCACTTTGCACTTTAAATCTGCAACAAAGGATTAATTGGCGCATATCTCTTGAAACAAAACATAAATCATGTTGAGTTGAAGACAACCGAATGGGCCCAGTCCATTTAGTTTCTCTGTCGGCTGTGAGCCGATGGTAATTGGCAGCTTCAGTTTCTGAGAGCCATTTTTTTAGTCTTCTGAGCTGATTTCTCTGTTACCTCTTCATCAAGTTTTTTTAGAATTTTGCTTTCTTCTTCTTGAAATTGTAAGGGAGTGTGTGAGAGAGTGCTATTGTGAGTTCTAATTTCTTGTACTTATAAGACTCCTTTGGTCTAGTGAATTTGTGTTGTGTGCTCCCGTGATTTTCTTCCAAAAGAGTTTCCACGTAAATCTTGTGTTTTCTCTTATTTCTTGTGCTTGCTTGCTGATATCTTGCGTAATTCTCTTATTGCTTCATTTATTTAAATATTGGTGTATAAACACAAGGTGTTCGAAGAAATTATTCTTAGAAACTTTTGTGTAGTACAACCTTATTATTATTTTACCTCTTCCAACAAATCACCCAACAAACCATGTATCAAGTAATTAAAAGGTAAAATTATCGCCTGTCACACTCCCTAAGTTTAAATCATTATCTGTCCTCAAGCAAAACAATACTAGGCCGGTGTCTAATTAATCTAATTTACCATACAATTCTTGAAAAAAAAATGTTAAATCACAATCTAGAAATTTTCCGAAATTAATTGATTACCACCCAATCTGGAGTAATTAAAATCATACCACCCACGCGTACTCAATTCGCGCACCAAATTGGAGGGTACGTGGACTGGGCAGGCGCACAGCTTGGTGCGCGAATTGGGTAGGCGCATCAGGCAGTCCGCGTACTGGGTACGCACACCAAGCGGGTGTGCGGACTGGGTAGGCGCATAGATTTGGGGAGATACAGGGACCATCTGAAGAGTATAGATTTGGGGAGATATAGGAGGAGGCCCCACCACAGCCATCACGAGAGTATACGCCCTTGGCACAGAGAGAGGGGCGGGGTAAGAGAGTTATGAGAGATAGGGTGCCGTACACACCACCGAGCAAGTAGAGCACCATTTTTTATTTGTTAGGTATTCCAGACTGTTATTTAGTTATTATGTTGTGACAAACTTTTATTTGGATATTAGTATCCTACATTTTAATATTTTGTTTTTGTTTTACTTTTACCGTATGTTCTCTTATTATCTACTGTTATCTACCGTATCATTCAAATAAAATATTGACTGTAAATAACACAAATAAATTCAACACAAAATAAAGTCAAATACAAGCGAATTAATATATCAAATTGTAGCTGAAATCAAATACAACATAATTAAAAAAAAAACATAACAAAAAATCGCCAGGGGCTTGGTGCGCGTACCCAGTCCGCGCACCTAGGTGCGCCTGCCTAGTCCGCGCACCGTCTAATTTGGTGCGCGAACTGAGTACGCGTGGGTGGTATGATTTTAATTACTCCAGATTAGATGGTAATTAATTAATTTGATTTTTTTCCTTTGGTAACTATAAAAATTTCGGTTTGCAAGAAAACCGAATATTTTTTTATGTAAAATCAATCAAAGCTAGAGATGTATTTCGGGTAGTTATTGTTCAGACCACACATACACAATGAGTCAATCATGATTATACCGCGTTTTGTATTATGCCCATCTAAACTTTTGAAATTGATAATTTTCTCATGAAATTATTATAATATTCATTATCCCCACCAAAGATTAACTTTCTTTCTTCTATCCATTTTTAATAATTTAATCTACTATTTAATGTGTGCACGAGTCGGAGAATCATTTTTGTGTGCACGAGAATATATAGCAGCGTCAAGAAGTGAGATGACTTCGCTCTGCGATATGAGAGGGTCGGCGGAGAAGGGGCAACACGGCCGCACATGGATCATTTCTCGCGATTTAGGGAGAGATGAGAAAAAGGGGATAAAAGAAAAATGTATATTGGCCAATTTAATTTTTTAAATAATTAAATAGAAGATTAAATTATTAAAAGAGGATAGAAGAAATAAAGTTATTTTTTAGGGAAATATCGAAAATCATTGTAATTTCACGGAAAAATTAACTATCTCAAAAGTTTAGATAGGTACACCGGAAATTTTCCCAAATTTTTTTTACTTTCATATTATGGATTAGAAAATAGAGGCGTGATGTTAGTTGCCCCTCAGTGTCGCCGAGCCCTAGTAATTAAGACGCAGTTTAGAGCTATGAGGAACCGCTTGATGCTTTTGTTTGCTTGGAGATAGCCGTTGCCATGCATTGTTTTCCTACCTCTCCATTTCCATGTAGCAGTTGTTGTTTTAAACTTTTAATCTGATTTTTTTTCCAAACAAATATCTTTGGCAAAGAGTGATCTGAGGCAACTTGATGCTCGTAACCAATAGGATTTATTGTGCATTGTTTATTCACATACATGCCTTGACAATTTCGGTTGTCAAAATAAGGACCAGTAGTGTCCCGGAGAAAAAGCTTGAAAGGTACCAATTGTGAGATTTGTAGAACTAATTTAAATAAAGGCCCATGTGCTAAGATCCTGTGATCCGCTGATCAATACATGCTGTATTTCCCCCAAAAGAAGAGGAAATTTCCAAATTCCGAAACTCTGACATCGCGCGCCATGACAGCGAAGAGAGAAGACGCAAAAAGTTTTTTATTGATAAAAGTCAAATTCATAATTCAATTTCCAAAGCTCTATTTCAAGAAAAGGAAATGACGGGGCTCTTAATCCCGACTGAAATTTGTTTTTTCTTAATCACCTGCCTTTAAAAATAAGAAACAACTGTGAAGGACAAGATCAACAAGATGTCTAACTGATCAGAACTGGCTCTTGACATGCTTACTCTTTACTAGCTTGGATTCTTCCTCTTATTGACATCCATTTTTCTGCTGCTGTTTACTGGAAATGGCGTTTAGTAACCGAGAAAATCGATATCCCCCACTTGCACAACTCCCGTGGCTAATTATTGCTGAAGGCTGAAGATGAAGACACAAAGATAGAAGAATGTCTTGTAAATCCATGCTCATGTGCTCGATATCTACTCCCTACATTAACCCCTTTAAAGAATGGATGGTGATGATAAAAGCAATCCTGATCAACATATTGCCGACTTTTTTGAGAGAGATTTTACTAGTGCTATTGATATACATAAATTAAGAGATTTGATGTTTTTTTTTTCTTGCCCTGTTTCTGTCGCCAAATGCTTGCTGGCTAATAGTGTCAGACGTGTGTTTTGCTACTGGTAAAAGTCGCAGTATATGTAAATGAGAAATAGTCATGCACAGTAAAAATACTAAAATTCATGTGCTCTGTAGTTTTTTTTTGAGAAAAAATAATGGTCAAGTCCATATTCCATTGATAATTGCAGTTACAGAATTTGTATCCACTATTTTGAAAAGAAAAATGCTCAAGACAATTGAGCTTAAAAAGAAAATATAAGATGAAAACATAGCCAAACAAAAGAAAACAGAATATGGTTCCTTCATTGCTCAATTTGGAGACTTGTATTATATCTTCAGTTCCATGTGTCTTTCTCTTCGTATCAGTCCGTTACAGTTTTTTCTCTCCTACTTTGTTAAGCAATTTTACCAGTGATACTTGTCTTCCTTGACACATGGTAGCCTTCCATGTTGCCTTCTCAAATAATGTACCGTGTCCGTACCATACCAGTCACCTTCCCAAAAAGTCCTCCATTACCAGTAAGTGTTCATCCCTTACCAGTCCATCTGTGTCTTCTTGGTGTTGACAGATCCAAAACCGTACCAATCCCAGTTGTATACATATCAGACCCCTATTCCAACATCCAATTTCAACCTCCTTGCTGTGTTCCTTTCTCACTGTACCTCTTTTGTTTTATCATTTCTATACCCTCTGAACTAACATACTATAACTCCATTGTGTCTTAACCTGTTCTACTAAATCCTCAATATCTTTCTCTGAATCTCTGAAAATTCGGCAACACCTTTCTCTCCATAAAACAAATTGCGAGATTAGCAAGATTGATCTTTCCTTCGTTGTATACCTCTTGTTGGTTAGTGCAAAGATGGCATCAATGTTGATAATATCGAACACTCTCGGTAATCTGACATCTAAAAGTGAGAACACTCTTGTATATAATTTCCTCGCAGCGCAGCAATCATTAAACAAGTGTTTTGTTGTCTCGGAATCATTCTTGCACATAACACATCAATTGACAAGACACCATCCCTTTCTATTTAAATTATCAATTGTGAGAATTTTATTAATTAATAGTAGCCAAGCAAAAACCTTCACTCTGGGTGGTGCGATTAATTTCCAGATTTTGTTGTTATCTGTCTTCACTCTATGCTCATTCATCATACCGAAATATGTCGTTTTTACAGAAAAGACCTCTATTACCTCCCACTTCCAGACAACATCATCATGCTGGTTTTGTACCAGCTGAACAGTTTGCAAAATTTGCTGCTGCAGATTTTTCCTTTCCAACATTGCCCTTTCTGACAAATTCCCATGAAACAATAAGCTAAAGGTTGAATTTTGCATTACCTCCAACAATGTGATAAGTGGATCAATACTATAAGTAAACAGAATTGGAATTCTATGTTGCAGAATTCCAAATCCCCATTCATGGAGCCAAAACTATATGGTTTCACCATTATCAGGCTTTCTGATAGTTGAAATATCAAAGAAAGGGTATACACATTTGAGTGTTTTTGTGAAAAGAGTTGAATCCGGCTGCAGGTCTAATTGCCAATGTGTGCAATAAAAAATCGACTTCCATAATTTCTCTTCCAGTTTTGCCCACTGCCAACACCATTTCATTAGCATAGTAAGATTAAAAACCCTAAGATCCAATACTTCAAGTCCTCCAAGTTCTCTAGGAGTACAAACAATGCTAGCTCCAGTTGGCCAAACAATGTGCTCTGTAGTTTTGTAATACTACATTTGATAGGTGCTCAATCTTTTTTTTTTTCTTGTAGTACACTAGTAATTAATCCTTTCAAAGTTGCCATTTACCCTTGATATTTCTCTTCAGTTCTTTTATTTGTTCAAGAGAATCAAGACTGTCTCATCAGGAATTCCCAAGGTTCTAAATAGCGATTATCGCGTCATCGCGGAAAGATTAAATAAAAAGCTATCGCAAATAGCGTAGCTATAGCGAAAGCTATCTTACATAGTGTTTTTTATTTAAAAAATTATGTTTTATATTTCTACTAATTATTAACATTATGTAAAGTCTCATATAGCGATAAGTAATGCAAAATTGATTAAGGAATTAGCATATTCATATTGAACCAGTACAAAGTCCAAATTGTTATTCAAAATATCTCTAATAATATCATAAACTGTCTATCTTTTTCCATTCAAAATAACCTAAGAATCATGACATAAACTATATATTTTTTTTTTCTATTAAAAAACCTAAGCATCATGGTATACTATCTTATTTTTTTTTTTTTTAAAGCACAAGCAATCCGGATCTTGAAAATAATTAATTCTTAAAAAAAAATTCAATTTGGACCTTTAAATAAAAGTCTATGTAGCATAGCGTGCATTATAGCACGTAGCGTGTAGTGCAAATAGCGGACCGCTGTTACTGCTATAGCGGTCATAGCTGAAATAGCGCACTTTTATCCCATAGCTTAGAATTAAAGGTCCGAAAAGCTATAGCGACGCAATAGTCTTGCTATGGATCATAAATTTTCCGTATACTGAAATAGTCTTGCTATGAAATCAAATGCATTTAATTACTTGGCTTTGCAATCTACTCAAGCCAGCCCAAGACTTTAGTTAAGCTTCGAACATGCGATTTAGCCATGTTGTTATCCAATGATTCCACATAATGAACTGTTGGTCTTAATTTATTCTTCATTAGTCAATACTTTATAGATTAATCCTTAAAACAATTTGCTGCTCTGATCCTGCAAGAAAATCTAATTCAATCAAACAATGTTGCTTTGCAGTTAAATCAGCGTGTGAACAGAATTATTGCTCTTCTTGAAGGGAGTAAGAGATTTTCTATGATCATCTGCTTACATGAATGTAATGAACTGATTTATATACACATTCATCACATTTATATACTCATTTACATGAATATAACAAACACTTTATCACATCCATCTTTTTTTCAAATATTACCTATGTACAATAAAATTAGCTGATTCATACTATCAACAGGAAAAACTCTAATCCTATTTAATTTATTTTAAAGTACGATTTGTAGTATATTTAATGAATTGTTGATAATATTCAGCTTAGAGAGTAGAATACATTTCTCTTGGAACAAGACAGAGTTTCTCATTCCTGCGCACTGAAAGGCCAGGAGCATGACTCATATCAAACTCATCTCTTGTCATACCACAAGGCAATTCCCAATTGAAATGCAGCAACATATTTGCAATCATCAGTTCAATATTAGATATCGCAAAATTTATCCCGGGGCAAATTCTCTTTCCAGCGCCAAACGGAATCAGTTGGAAGTTATTCCCCCTGAAATCCACACCAGTATCTTCCATAAATCTTTCAGGAAAGAATTCCTCAGGGTTTGGCCAAAATTTTGGATCTCTATTGATAGTCCATGCATTAATCAAAATTTTTGTTCCTTTTGGTATGTGATAGCCTTTTACCTGGCTTTCTTGCAATGATTCCCGCGGAACTAAAAGCGGGGCAGGAGGGTGTATACGAAGCGTTTCTTTTATGACAGCCTTGAGCCATGTCATCTTTTTCAAATCTTCTTCAGTGATGATTTGTTTATTACCTGACACCTTTCGGACTTGTTGTTGTAGCTTTTGCATTGTTTTCTGGTCTTTTACAAGCTCAGCCATAACCCATTCTAGAGTAACAAAGGTTGTGTGAGTTCCTGCCCCGAACATATCCTATTAAAAAAAAAATCAGAAATCATTCATATGGAAGAAAAATATTTATTTGAGATCAAGTGCTATTACAAAATAAAAACACTATTAATTGAATTTTGGAAACAAATTTATTCATTAAAAAGAAGTTTTAGATCACAAAATTGTATTTGTCTGTGCAACATATATAACAGCCAAGGTTCTAAATAGCGTTTATAGCGTCATAGCGGGAAGGCTAAAAAAGAAGCTATAGCGAATAGCGTCGCTATAGCGGAAGCTATTCCAAATAGCATTTTTTTTTTTACATTCCGTATATTCAATATTTGTACTAAATATCAACATTATCTAAAGTCTCATAGAACAATAAATAACACCAAAGTAATTAAGAAATTATAATATTCATATTGAACCCGTACAAAGTCCAAATTGCGGTTCAAAATATCCATAGTAATATCATAAACTATCTATTTTTCCTATTAAAAATATCTTAAGCATCATGATTCATGACATAATCTATTTTTTTTTCTATTCAAATTTTAATTTCGGTTTAGACTTTTTTTCTATTCAAATTTCAATTTCTATTCCCAATTTCAAATTGATTTATCTGTAGCAAGTAGCAACAAATTCAATTTCAGTTTGAGCTTCTTTTTTATCTTTATTTAAAACTCATATAAATTGCTTTAAAAAAAAAAAACTCATATAAATTGCTTTAAAAAAAAAAAAAACTCATATTGTATAGCGCAAATAGCGGACCGCTATAGCGTTATAGCGGCCGTAGTGCAAATAGCGCATTTTGATGTCATAGCGTAGCGTTTGGGGTCCAAAAACGCTATAGCGCCGCTATTTAGAACACTGATAACAGCACAAGCAACTAAATTAGAAGCTTAAATAATAAAATAACTACCTACCAGTAAAAATGCTTTGGTGTGCTCTTTGGTGAACTCGAAGTTGGTTTGCTTGTTTAACTCAAGAGACAACAAGATATCAAGGAAGTCTCCATTTTTCTCATCTCTGTTTAAGTGTTCTGTGATTACTTGCTCCAACAAGTCATCCCATTTCTTCGAGACCTTTTTTATTTTTGAATCAAATTTTAAGAAGTTATCCAAGATACATAAACACGGTATATAGTCTTTGAAGTTGAACTCCCCAAGTAGTGCAGTACCCTCCTCTATAAGCTCTCGAAGAAAATTTCTGTTTGAGAAATTTCTGGAGACCACTCTGAAAAAAAAAATACAAAACAATTGTTATACATGCGTTGTTTTTATTTAGCTCTTTTCTGCCTTTGTTGAAGTAAATCTCATAAAAAATAAAATTGTAGAAGCAAAAGTATCTATTTTTTTTTTCTCATACAGCAACCCTAACCTGCAAATAATGTCGAGAGTAAAGGAACTAAACACCTCGCTCAAATCAATACTATTTGACAGACGCTGAGCATGTCGTATCTTCTCAAGCACCACGAATACTTCCTCCTGTCTAACTAGCTCAAATGATTTCACTTTTGAGGCACCTGAAATCATCATGTACAGATAAATACTTATGAGTAAATTAAAACGTATGTCATTGTATCATACAATTTGTATGTATATTTGACAGAGATTGAGATGAGTTGAGATTTGAAAAAATCATAATATAATCTTTAGGATTAATTATTTATGATACCTAACATATGAACTGTGTAGAGCTTTCTTGCATGTTTCCAGTACTCTCCATATGGCGCAATACCGACAGTCTTTCCTCCGTAAAGTAGCAAATTAGTTGCCTTTGTCGATGGCCTAGATGCAAAAACATCATCTTGATTTTTCATGATCACCTGTGCCATTTCTGGTGACGAGACTATGAGTGCTGGAATTTGGCCAAGGTGTAAGAGCATGAGGGGCCCATACTTCATAGAAAGAGCATGTAGAGAGTCTTGAGAGATAGAACCCAATTGATGTAGGTTCCCTACGAAGGGTAGTTTAGGTGGAGATGGAGGTAGTAATTTCAGGTGTTTTGCTTTACACACTAATTTCTTTGTTAGTAGCAGTACTAGAACAAAGAACAGGGTCAGAAATGCTAATGGAAGCATTATTTTGATATGTTGCCGTTGTGGAATTTTGATTGTGATGAATATGGTATTGAAATCTCTATGTTGTGCTGTGCTAAAAGCGGAATAACTAATTGTAGTACAAATTGGTAATCCCTTTAAAGGTCTCCCTTCATTAATATGGAAGCGTTCTATTTATCAATTGAATCTTGTTCAATTGATATATATAATACAACGAGGTAGTTCTTTGATTTTCATGAAGCACTTTGTCGATAAGGAGATTGTCTAACTTCTTGAAATCTTCAAAAGTCTCTGGGTCATTCGTATTATGAGTGCGTGGCGATGGTTAATTGCTTAGACTAAACACATCTAAAATATCTGAACATTGGATTTAGTCATGCATGTCAGTTTAGATCATTGACAAAAGAGTAAAGTAATGGATTGAATGTTAAATTAAATTGATGCTGGCTTGAAGTCAGATTTGGCTAACGCCCGTCAACACTTATTGTGGAACCAATTTGTTCCTGAGAAAAAGGAAATTATGACTTTTCTGACCTTGACTTGGCTACAATTAGTTATTCCGCTGTATGCATTTTACTCTCTCTGTTGGGCCGCTATTGGGCCTGTATCAAAGTTGACAACCATTAATTAGTTTGGAAGGATCATCTCAGTTCATTTGAGCTGATCTCAAATTCAATACAAACAAAATTATTTCATGTTGATAGCAACGACATTATTACCTATGGTCATGTTTAGTTCCCACTTCCTTACTCCATCTTACTTCTCATATTTTATATCTCATTTGATAAATTAAGCTATGACTGAAATTAATTCACTTGAAAGAGCAAGATGTTCAAATCTTAATCTCAACATGTGGAGTAAGTTAAATCGCCTAAAGAGAGAAAATAAGTTAATCAATCAAACTGTCTTGTTCTCAAAGTTGTTATAAATTTTGTGATTGATAAAATTGTACCAGTTGTCAAATAAGGTTTTTCCTTAATATGACTGATCCTTTTTGTTAATATGAAGTACACTAATTATGTACTTTAACTAATGTTTTAATGCCTCTATATACAGTTGTGCGGATTAAACAGCATGGCTGATGCGTTTAAAAGCCAAGCCATAGCTATATTCGGTGGCTTATATAATTCTTGCAGAAGGCTGACGATGAGGACAAAGAGAAGAAATATGTAATGAAGTATTTAATAAATATCATGAACTCAATTATATACACATTTAAATGAATATATACAAGCACTTTTGACCACCTCATTATTATAAGTACAATTTGAAGTATGTTTATGAATTGTTGACTAATAATCGGTTTAGAAAGTAGGATACACTTCTCTTGGAACAAGACAGAGTTTCTTATTCCTGCGCACCGAAAGGCCAGGAGCATGACTCATATCAAACTCATCTCTTGTCATACCAAATGGCAATTCCCAATTGAAATGCAACAACATAGTTGCAATCATCAGTTCAATATTAGATATCGCAAAATTTATCCCAGGACAAATTCTCCTTCCAGCACCAAACGGAATCAGTTGGAAGCTATTCCCCCTGAAATCAACACCAGCATCTTCCATAAATCTTTCAGGATAGAATTTCGTAGGATTTGGCCAATATTTTGGATCTCTATTGATAGTCCATGCATTTATCAAGATTTTTGTTCCTTTTGGTATTCGATAGCCATTTACATTGCTTTCTTGTAGTGATTCGCGTGGAACTAAAAGCGGGGCAGGAGGGTGTATACGAAGCGTTTCTTTTATGACAGCCTTGAGCCATGTCATCTTTTTCAAATCTTCTTTAGTGATGATTTGTTTATCACCGGACACCTTTCGGACTTGTTGTTGTAGCTTTTGCATGGTTTTCTGGTCTTTTACAAGCTCAGCCATAACCCATTCTAGAGTAACAAAGGTTGTGTGAGTTCCTCCCCCGAACATTTCCTGTTCAAAGGATCATAATGTTGGATCATTAATCTAACATTGGACTAATATGTAAAATAATTATGTATTGTATGCTGTCAATTTTATACTCAATTAAAAGTGATCATATGTTGTTTATTATTTATTGAGCATTAATGTGTCATATAGAGTGTGGACCTTTAATGTGTATAACTTAACAGATAATATTCAATTTTATGATGGGCTGAATTGAATATATAATTACCACATTAGACAGCCAAGGGTGTCTTGGACTGTAAATTATAATTTGGTCCCCAGAATACAAGGCTATTATGAATTAATCTCTTATTATCCCATTAGATGAGAGTGTGAGAGACTTTGAAGAAGGCAAAACAAAAGAGACTCTCTAAAAGGCCTTGCTATTCTGAAAGAACCGAATCGGTGATGCTCTCTCGCACAAGATAATCATGGACCACTATTCAGTTTTATATTCAACACAGATGGTCATACGGTGACCAACGATGGTTTTCGTCGGTCCCAACACATAAATCATTCATACAAAAGATATTTCTTTGCGATCAAGCGCTATTAGAAAATAAAAACACTATTAATTGATTTTTGAAAACAAATTTTATTACTAAAAGAAGGTTTAGGAACACAAATTAAATTGCATCTGTCCACTCAGCCTATAGAGCAGCAAAATGACTAAATTGGAAGTTTAATTTTTTTTTTGAAAAAGTGGTATAATACCACCTGTTTCATTAGAAACGGAAATGTTTTTACAAAATGAACCTAAGACAAATACAAATCAGCAAATAACAAAAATCTCTCTAAATGTGAAGTAAACTAGAGACAACTGAACTGAAGCAACTAGACCAACTAAGCATAAGGGTATAATAGCTAAAATCTGCTAGACATATATCATACAAGTAGGAAGTACAAAAAATCATATAAGAGAACTAAGGAGCTGCAGAGGAAGTGGAACTAGCAGTGGGATCAGAAGAAGCAAAGTAGGCAGCATCAATTGCATCGTATTCTGCTCTATCTCGGAGGAAGTCAGAAAGGTCGGACCCCTCTAAACCAAGAATTGGATCTTCCTCTGAATCCCAGCTGTTGTTGCCCTCCTCCGATGTATCGGTCTCCGAGAGGATTATAATGCCTGCCTGAGATAAATTTGTGACATCCATGGGCAAAATTAAAGTTAATTTAAAATATGAATCATCTAAATTAGCTTTACACCAATAAGAAGTGAGAGCAATAATTTGAGACCCAAGAGACTTAATGGTAGGTATAGGAGCATCATTAAAGCATACTTTATTACGAGCTAACCAAACTACCCAAATAGTTGCTGACCTAATTAATTCAATTAACCTACAATCTTTAAGTGGTATCCATGCATCTAAAAGCCACAGATCTGAAACAGTATCACAGTTAAAGGTAAAGTTGTTAAACTGTGCAATCCAAGACCATATAGAGCAAATTATTGGACAAGTAACGAATAAATGGTTTGTAGTCTCAACAGAATTATAGAAAGGGCAGCTAAGAGACCCTTGCCATCCTTTTTTAGCTAGGTTATGTTTTGTAAGAATCTTATCTTCCTTAACCAACCACATAAATACTTTAATCTTTAAAGGGATCTTAGTTTTCCATAGAGTAGAATAAACAGTGTTCTTTGGTGAGCTCAAAGTCGGCTTGCTTGTTTAACTCGAGAGACAACAAGATATCAAGGAAGTCTCCATTTTTCTCATCTCTGTTTAAGTGCTCTGTGATTACTAGCTCCAACAAGTCATCCCATTTCTTCGAGACCTTTTTTATTTTTGAATCAAATTTTATGAAGTTATCCAAGATACATAAACACGGTATATAGTCTTCGAAGTTGAACTCCCCAAATAGAGCAGTACCCTCCTCTATAAGCTCTCCAAGAAAATTTCTGTTTGAGAAATTTCTGGAGACCACTCTGAAAAAAAAATGCGAAGTACAATTGTTATACATACGTTGTTTGTATTTAGCTCTTTTCTGCATAGAATTATATCTCATCAAAACTAGAATTATAGGAGCACAGGATATCTAATTTGCTTGAATAGTATGGAATCAATTTATGGGACAATTAACATTTAATTGTTATCTATCTAATTTGTTCTTTCAAATGGAGCAGATAGACAGTATATCTTTCAATAAGAAAAACCAACGCCCTAACCTGCAAAGAATGTCGAGAGTAAAGGAACTAAACACCTCGCTCAAATCAATATAATTTGATAAACGCTGAGCTTGCCGAATCTTCTCAAGCACCGAGTGTACTTCCTCCTGTCTAACTAGCTCAAATGATTTCACTCTTGAGGCACCTGAAATCATGTACAGTTAGATACTTAAGAGTTAATGAAAACGTATTATCATTGTATGTATATTTGACAGAGATTGACTTCAATTGAGATTTGAAAAAATCATAATATAATCCTTAGAATTAATTATTTATGATACCTAACATATGAACTGAGTAGAGCTTTTTTGCATGTTTCCAGTACTCTCCATATGGCGCAATACCGACAGTCTTTCCTCCGTAAAGTAGCAATTAGATGCCTTGGTGGATGGCCTAGATGCAAAAACATCATCTTGATTTTTCATGATCTCCTGTGCCATTTCTGGCGACGAGACTATGAGTGTTGGAATTTGGCCAAGGTGTAAGAGCATGAGGGGTCCATATTGCATAGAAAGAGCATGTAGAGAGTCTTGAGAGATAGAACCCAATTGATGTAGGTTGCCAATGAAGGGTAGTTTAGGTGGAGATGGAGGAAATAATTTCCGGTGTTTTGCATTGCACGCTAATTTTTTGGTTAGTAACAGAACTAGGAGAAAGAAGAGGATGACATATGTTAATGGAAGCATTCTTTTGTTGTGTAGCTGTCTTGGAATTTTGATTGTGAATATGACAAGTATATATTCTGTTATAATGTGCTTTATAGCTGAATAACTAATCCTAGCTAGGTCAAATTGGTTTGGAAAGATTTGATATGTTTGATAAAACGACCAAGTTCTTAAAAATGAAATATTCAAAAGTCTCCTTTTGATAAAAATATATGTAATAATAGGATGAATTCTGGGGTGATTTTTCTTTCCTTTATTCAGTGATTGTCTCTCTATTAGAGCAGGCCATGAACACAGAAATTGTAACACAGAATTTTTCTGATCAATAAAATTAAGGGAGGGTGGTTTGTGGGAGTGTGGTGTTCTTTATTCTTGCTTCTTAACATGGTATCAGAGCTCAGATTTCGATTCTGAGAATTTTTTTCTTTCTAGCCGAATCAGAACCTGTTTGCTCCCTATCCCTTTTTTCTGTGTAGAATGTCTGAAGTAGAGAAGTCTGAGTCCGTGCTTCTCCTGGAGAGCCTAACCGCAACCTTGTCACAACTATTACAACAAAAACCAAGCAACTCTAATCCAGATGGAATTATGTCAGCCATGACGATCAAACTAGATGGGAAGAACTTCAACCTATGGTCGCAGATGCTGAAAATGAAACTGTCGATGAAGGATAAACTCGGCTATATTGACGGGTCGACTCTCAAACCAGCGGCAGCTGATAGCAAATATCGCAAGTGGCAGATGGAAGACTCTTCAGTTAAAGACTACATAATCGAATCCATGGACCCCTCCTTAGTAGGTAATTTTCTCCCTTTCTCTACTGCCAAAGAGGTCTGGGACTCGGTAAGAACAACCTTTTTTGATGGAGATGACTTGACCCAGTTTTTTGACCTGAAAAGGAGAGTTAATCGGGTCAAACAAGCTGGTGGTTCTGTTGAGGTTTATTACACACAATTACAAGGGTTATGGAAAGAATTAGATGTACGTAGGCCAAATCCTATGACCTCCCCGGTTGATATTGAGAAACATAATTACCTTGTTCAAGAAGATCGTGTTTTGACCTTCCTAGATGGTCTTGATGACCGCTTGGATTCTATCCGGGCAACTGTTCTCCAACTAAAACCATTCCCCACAATCGAACAAGCTTTTGCCTTAGTACGAAGAGAAGAAAACCGCCAAACAGTGATGTTAAACAAAGGGGATGGGGCTGAAAATTCTATGGTTATGCTTGTGAGAAACCAAACCCTTGCCATGAACAAACCTGACTTCAAACCAAAACCGGGTCCTGTTGAAGGTTGTACTTACTGTCATAATCCGAGACATACCAAGGATAAATGTTTCAAATTAATTGGCTACCCACCGGGTTGGAAAGATAGAAAGAAGAAGAGGCAGGGAGATTGGCAACAGTACAGGGGTGAGGCGCAAATGGTTGCAGCTGATTTGACTGCAGCCCCTGTTGCGCAAGGTGCCCCTGTTGGGCCGGGTGTTCTCACTGGGCAGATGGTCCCAAATGAGCCGGACATGACTGGAGCGAACCAAGCTACTGCTGCCTCCGTTTCAGCGGGTAGATACTCTCTCTTACCACCGGTTGAGAACAAGGAGCGTGTGGAAGGTAAAAACTGTCTTGTCTCTAATAATTATCATACTAATGAGGTTGATTGGATAATAGATTCAGGGGCAACAGATCACATGACCTACTCAGAAAAGGATCTTGTGAAGATATCCACACCAAGAAGAACGGCAATAGTCAATGCTAATGGAGAATTGTACCCTGTAAAGGGTGCTGGAGATGTTCAGTTTTCATCTTCCCTTACTTTATCAAATACTTTACTTGTACCTTCTTTATCAACCAGATTATTGTCTGTTGGTCAGATTTGTGAGGAACTGAATTGTGCTGTTCTCATGTATCCCCAGTTTTGTATCTTTCAGGATCTTCTCACGAAGGAGATAATTGGCCGTGGTACTAGAAGAGGGAGACTGTATCATTTGGACGACATAGTGGTTGGAAAGGCTCATTTTTCTACAAGTTCATCAACGAATCGGATCTCTCGCATTTGGATGTGGCATAAGAGATTAGGACATCCATCTTTTGGGTATCTAAAAAGACTTTACCCAAGTTTATTTTCTGGTTGTGAGAATGAAAAATTCGATTGTAAGACCTGTATTAGAGCTAAGAGTCACCGTGTGGTTTTTCCTAGTAGTTTGAATAAGAGTACTAAACCTTTTGACTTGGTTCATTCTGATGTTTGGGGTTCGTCCCCGGTTAATTCATCTGTTGGAAATAGGTGGTTTGTACTATTTATTGATAATTGTTCTAGAATGACGTGGCTGTATGTGCTTAAAACAAAAGATGAAGTGACACATGTTTTTAAATCATTTTTTAACATGGTACAAAATCAGTTTAATCGGAACATTAAATTTCTGAGAAGTGACAATGGTGGTGAGTTTGTGAATAGGACACTTCGGGAATTTTTTCAATCTAAAAGAATTATCCATGAAACGAGTTGTGTCGGAACTCCACAGCAGAACGGAGTGGCCGAACGGAAAAACAGACATGTGTTAGAAACAGCCCGGTCTATGTTATTTGAGTATGAAGTACCACAAGTCTATTGGGATCATGCGGTTACCGCTGCCGTGTACCTAATTAACCGCATGCCATCAAATGTGTTAAATTTCCAAACTCCACTTCAAGTACTATCTTCATATGTACCGATACCGTCAGTTTTGAACCTTCCACCAAAGGTTTTCGGGTGTGTTGCATTTGTCCATATACAAAAACATCAACGGTCAAAATTGGAACCTTGTGCCGAAAAGTGTGTATTTGTGGGGTATGGCCAAAACCAGAAAGGTTATAAATGCCTCAATCCTATTTCTAAAAAGCTGTTTGTTACCATGGATGTCACATTTATTGAAACAGAAAGTTTTTTTCGAAAGAATATGATTCATTCTCAGGGGGAGAGTTTAGTTGAGAATGAAAATTGGCATCAATGGGGTCCGTATGGGAATGTCAGCACAGGAGGTGCTGCTGTAAACCCAAATCCAACTACAGTTGTAAACCCGAACCCAACTACAGTTGACACTGACCAGAACGGAGCTGCTGCTACTGAGCCGAACCCAGACCCAGCTCCAACCTCTATTCCGAGTTCGGTCCAGTCAGGGAGTCTTGTGCAGGAATCAAATTTGTCACCTGCAGTGAGCCCATCTCAAGCTGAATCTGAAAGGAGCATTGAGTGTTGGGTTGAACTCAGTATGGATCCAGAAAATGAGCAAAGGCAATTGATACAGTCTCCTCTACCACAACATGGCCAATCTTCTGAGAATGAGGTACAAGTTTCAAACTTTGAGAATTTAGATTCTAATAATTCCAATGCAGGATACAGATTACCTGACAGGCATAACAGAGGGAAACCTCCTAAGCGGTTTAGACCAGATGAGAACAGTGAAGGAAATTATGCAATTGGTAAATTTGTGACAACAGAACACTTGTCCAATTCCCTGAAGGAGTTTGACACTATTCTTGCTTCTGTTCGGGTTCCTGAACGACTTGAAGAAGCAATGAGCGATTCCAAGTGGTTGGAAGCTATGAGAGTGGAGATGGAGGCATTAGAGAAAAATCACACATGGCGGTTGGTAAGCTTACCAAAAGGAAGGAAGACAGTAGGCTGTAAGTGGGTATTTACTGTAAAATATGGTCCAACTGGTTTGGTTGACCGATATAAGGCTAGATTAGTTGCCAAAGGATTTACACAAACCTATGACATTGATTTTCAGGAAACATTATCACCAGTTGCTAAGTTGAATACCATTAGAATTCTATTATCTCTTGCAGCTAACCTTGATTGGCCTTTGCATCAGTTCGATGTAAAGAATGCTTTCCTTCACGGTGATCTTGAAGAGGAGATCTACATGGAAATTCCACCCGGGTACAGTCATTCGGGGTCTCAACAGCTGGTCTGCAAGTTAGAAAAGGCGCTATATGGACTGAAACAATCTCCTAGAGCATGGTTTGGAAGATTCTGTAATGCTATGAGTAAATATGGGTACACTCAAAGTGATTCTGACCATACTTTGTTTTACAGGAAAAGACAGGAAAAGATAGCTGTTCTGATTATTTATGTAGACGATATGATAATCACAGGTGATGATCAAGAGGAAATTAAAAGATTGGAAAAGAAACTCTCCGAGGAATTTGAAATGAAGGACTTAGGTGGACTAAAATATTTCCTCGGAATCGAAGTGGTAAGATCCAAGGAAGGTATATCTCTGTCTCAAAGAAAGTATGTGTTAGACTTGTTAACTGAAACTGGTATGCTTGATTGTAAACCAGTAGATACCCCTGTTGTACAAAACCTTAAGTTAGGTGATTGTCCGGATCAAGTACCAGCCAACAAAGAAAGATACCAGCGATTGGTAGGTAAACTCATTTATTTGTCTCATACCAGACCGGATATCGCATATGCGGTAAGTTTGGTAAGCCAGTTCATGCATGCTCCAAGCGAGCAGCACATGGAAGCTGTGTTTCGAATTCTCAGGTACCTGAAAGGTGCTCCAGGTAGAGGAATTTACTTTAAGAGAAATGGACACTTAAGAGTGGAAGGGTATACGGATTCAGACTGGGCAGGAGACATTACTGATCGGAAATCCACTTCCGGATATTTCACCTTTGTTGGAGGTAATTTGGTGACATGGAGGAGTAAAAAGCAAAGGGTGGTAGCTCTCTCCAGTGCCGAAGCTGAGTTTATGGGTATCGCTAAAGGACTGCAGGAGCTGATATGGTTGAAAAAGGTCATGAGTGAGCTCGGGTTTGGTCCTAGTGACGGAATGAAACTCTTTTGCGACAACAAGGCGGCAATTGCTATATCCCAAAATCCTGTACAGCATGACCGTACAAAGCACATAGAAGTGAGCAGACACTTTATACGACAAAACCTAGAGGAGAATGTCATATCTCTTCCATTTGTGAGAACAGGGGATCAACTAGCTGACATTCTAACCAAGGGTGTTTCAAGTGCAATTTTCCATGACTCACTTGGCAAGTTGGGCATGACGGATATCTATGCACCAACTTGAGGGGGAGTATTGACGTGAGCCAATTCAGGAAAGCTGGAGGCAGAAAGCTGGAGGCGCAGGATACAATCTGGAGCACATAGCTGGTTTATTTGTTGCCTTATTATGTTGTCTAAAGATAGAAGGAAAAATATATGTAATAATAGGATGAATTCTGGGGTGATTTTTCTTTCCTTTATTCAGTGATTGTCTCTCTATTAGAGCAGGCCATGAACACAGAAATTGTAACACAGAATTTTTCTGATCAATAAAATTAAGGGAGGGTGGTTTGTGGGAGTGTGGTGTTCTTTATTCTTGCTTCTTAACACAATCCAGGTCTTTTTATTTTTCTGTTTTTAAAAGAGTTGCTCTCCATTACTGTAATGGCGTGGTCATGTATATTACGAGTGTGGGGTCATTGTTGCATGCTTAGATTAATTTGGTTGAACATTTAAATAACATTTTCCATGGTCAATTCAATATGTTTTTTTTTTCCAAAATATCTAAATATTGGATTTAGTCAATGTGAGAGTTTAGATCATTGGCCACAGAGGAAACATGAAAGCAGTGTGTTACATGTGAAATTGGTTTGAACTGGGTTGGAGGTCAGATTTTATATTACAGCTGTGACGCAGATGTCAACTTATTCCTATAATTGTAAGCTTTCTCAAGTTGGCTTAAGATACAGATTTACAAAGTCAAAAGAAAGGAGGTCTAGTGGCAAAAACAATGCTTGTGGGAGGTCGCATGTACAATCATTTTTTAATATTAAATAGTTGGATAGTTTGAACTCAATCTTTACTAAAAAAACAAAGTCAGAAGTAAAAACAGGGAAACTAGATTTCTATATATTTGACCCTGAGGAAAAAGGACATGTCTATTCTGAGCTTTAGCTAACTATAGGGCGCTGTATGTATTGAAGGTGACAGCCATTAGCTTTGAAGGATCATCTCCAGTTTATTTGGGCTGATCCCGAATTTAATGGCAAGAAAAATATTACATTTTGATAGCAAAGACATGCATGATTAATTAGGAAGGAGCATGGGATACTAAAAAGTTTCCTTTTCAGAAATTTGGTTCTTCTGTTTGCATAAATTCTTGATAAAGACATATTACCCTGCCACTTATTTCAAAAGAAACAAAAATAATCTAAACAGTTTTCCCCCAATGCATAATCAATCTATCTATCTATCTTTCGTGGGATGAGACGAAGATTCTCGGCCCTGCGTGCCGAAAGTCCAGCAGCCTCGCTCATATCCAACTCCTCACCATGTGGCAATTCCCAATCAAAATGGTACAAGATGTTTGCAAGTATAATCTCAATGTTAGATTGCGCAAAGTTAATCCCGGGACAAATTCTCTTTCCTGCACCAAATGGTAAATATTCCAGGTTATTCCCCCTGAAATCTACTGTATTCTCCATAAATCTCTCCGGATAGAACTCGTCTGGATTTTCCCAGTAATTTGGGTCTCTGTTAATAGTCCATGCATTTATCACCACTTTTGTTCCTTTAGGAATCCTATATCCTTTTACATCGCTATCTTGCATCGATTCCCTTGGTACTAAAAGAGGGGCAGGAGGGTGTAACCGCAAAGTTTCTTTTATAACACATGTGAGATATGTTATTTCTTTGATGTCCTTGATTGTGAGAATTTGTTTCGCATTGCGTATTTTTCGAAATTCTTGTCGTAATTTTTTCATGACCTTGCGGTTCTGTACTAGCTCCGCCATGGCCCATTCTATGGTAATAAAGGTAGTATGGCTTCCTCCCGCGAACATTTCCTGCACAAAAATATAAATTATATAAATATACTATCTACCAAAATAAAATATCCATCTATCAAGATGATTGGTCAACAACTATTTACAAAAAAAGTACATAAGAGTAGAATGGAACATTACTATTAGAATTGCCTTAAGATGATCTTTTGTGAGCTCAAAATCATCTTTGTTGGTCGCTTCAAGAGTCAACAACACATCTAGCAAGTCTTCATCTTTCTCACCATTGAGGTGTCTATTCATGTGCTCTTTGATCACTTCTTCTAGCAACTCGTCCCATTGTTTGAAGATTTTAATTGCCTTCGAGTTAAAACCGGTTAACATATCAAGGCAACGTAAGGTCGGGAAGTAGTCTTCAAAATTGAACTCACTGAACATAGTGGTGCCCTCCTCTATAAGCTCTCGAAGCAAATGCCTTTTGGAGAAACTTTTAGATACAATTCTGAAACAATATGTAGAATAATTACTTAAACAATATATATAGGCTTAACAACAAACTCTAGTATGTAATTATCAGGTTTCATGCTAATGAAACAGGCTTAGTCAACTCTTAATTACTTATTTTATGTAGTATTTGTCAAGAAGGTTGTTTATCATGGACTTAGAAAGGAATAAGTACTTTTCCCAATTGTTATCCTGCTAGTTGAAATTCTACCTTTGTCTCTATGAGAATATTTTGTGACATATCCAATGGCAGTAAAATTAATTGAGCAAAGTAGAAGAATTATGCATCTTTTAACCTGCAAATTACGTCTAGGGTGAAGGAGCTAAACACCTCACACAAATCAATTGGATTCGAAAGTTCGTGGGCGAGACGGATCTTTTCAATCGCTTTTGATACTTCTTCCTCTCTAACTCGATCAAATGACTTCACTTTTGCAGGAGCTAACAGAGATATCATAGATTTAAACCTCAAATATATAAAACTTTTTTCACATTTTTTTTCTTAAAAATTTAGAATCCAAGTTAGCATGTAATGAGTTTTCTTTCCAGTACCTAACAAATGAATGACGTAGAGTTTTTTTGCTTGTTTCCAATACTTCCCATACGGTGCAAAGCCGACATTCCTGCTCCCGTAAAGAAGCAAATTCCACGCCTTAGTCGAGGGCCTAGATGCAAAAACATCATCTTGTTTTTTCAGTATCTCTTCAGCCCCCTCAGGAGATGAGACTACGAGCGTCTGGACACACCCGAGGTGCAAGAGCATGAGGTCTCCGTGTTTTCTTGAGAGAACATGGAGAGATTGTTGGGTAAGAAGACCAACTTGGTGTAAGTTGCCTATCAAAGGAAGTCTAGGTGGAGATGGAGGTAAATTTGATTTTTGGGATTTTTGTCCTAGTATTACTATTATTATAATTATAATGACTGAGATAAAGAAACAGATAAAGGCTAAAGGAAGCATTTTACTATCTTAAATTGAGGATCTCTGAAATTGTTATATATGTAGGAATCAATATATGGGACTGCTATATAGCCAGAAATCTTTGAAACTATAATTGTTATGGGGCTGGTCAGAAATTTTGTCAGTGGATTTTGAATCGGCAAATCATATTTCAAAAGAGCTGACTAGTTCAATGTCTACAATCTTCATTTACAGGGGCGAATCCAGAGTGTTCCAGGGGGAGCACTGCCCCTCCCTGGATTTTGAGTTTTAGTGGAGATTTATGTCTCGACCGACTTTGTCTCTCCTGAAAAAATTTTTGTCCCCTCTGGACGTTTGATTTGTAATTCGGGTTAAATTTAAGGTTAAAATTGAAATAAATTTGTTGAATTTTAATTGGTAATTAGAATTATAAGTTAGAGTATCAGAAATTACAAGTCAAAGTATTGGAAAGTATAAGTTAAAACATTATTTTTTATCGAGTACCCAATTGGTTAATGGATTTAAATCCGATTCGATATTTTTTCACCCCCTGACGAAAATCCTGGATCCACCCCTGTTCATTTAAACTGTTTCAACCCATTCTAGTTAAATTACATTTCATTTTTTACAATATAATTAAACTGAATAGTTCAATGTTTTATATTTGTACGTCTATTCCAATCAGGTAATTAATTGGCTGGGAATTTGATCACTTCACTGTTATTCTGAAATTTATCACGAATCAGTTGGTTGTTGGGTATTTCGTCATAATTTCACTTCGAAAGAAATTTGTGTTTTTTTTTCCGGCGTTTTTCAACCGACCAATGCTTGTACCTGCATGTATTTTTTTTTTCTTCGTATTATTAATCGCTCAATTATAATATTATCTATATATATTTCATACATAAGAATCAACTTTGATTAGTGACAAAAGATAATATCCTCCGTACGAGATCGCAGGTTAAAAAAAAATTAATCCATGCATGAGTGGTATATAATTTTTCATTGTTTGATCGTTTGGTAAATTTTTATCAAAAAATAAAAATAAAAATTATGAATCCATGGACATTCTACCAATGAATCACTTTAAAATCAAACTAGAGCAGTAGTTTTGAGCGTTGCGGCTTATTTTAGTTCATTAATTATTGAGATAGATGATAATTTTTTTTAAGCTAGCTGAAGTTATTTCCTACTAATCATTCCGTTCTTTTTTTAAAGAAAGAGAATCATATTTCGGATTCAAAGTTAATTAGCTAGATAACTTATATTATTAAAATTGAAAAGCTTGACTAAGTGTTTGTACAAAGTTTTGATTCAAAAAGAAGAGTGAGGCTACGGTACTATGCATATAGCATGGTTTGGTCCGTGCTACGGCTCAATATTTAAGTTTTCAAAATCCTAACGGTCGATCCGAACCGTTCAACATGATTATAAAATGAATATGTACTTGCAAACCAAATTTTACATTTTTTCGAATTTTTTACTATTTTTTTAGATAAGTAGAAAATCACTTGATCTGAAAATTCTGGACCATCCAAAAACAGTGATTTTCTACCTATCTAAAAAAATAGTAAAAAAATTCAAAAAAAATGTAAAATTTGGTTTGCAAGTACATATTCATTTTATAATCATGTTGAACGGTTCGGATCGACCGTTAGGATTTTGAAAACTCAAATATTAAGCCGTAGCACGGACCAATCCGTGCTATGCATAGTACCGTAGCCTCACTCCAAAAAGAAAAGTACAAAACATATTTTCTAAACATCAGCATGCAAAACATATTCAATATTAGATTTATTCTGTTTATCCAAAAAAATGAATCATGATAGTAAATGTTACCTAATTTAAAATTTATAATAAAGAATATCATTACATGCTAAAATATTTAATTTATTTCAGATTTGGAGTTCCATATAGTTAAGGGAAAATTGAGGTACAAAATTAATCCAACAGTGGAGAATTAAATATCATACCTCATAATATGTTGCTTCTAAGCTAAGGTCACATAATGTCCAGTAAAAAACTAGTCTTACCAAATGCTAAAATGTGAAGAGCCATAGAAAATTACTTTACTTGACACTTGATAGTACTTACCATAAAGATACACGAATTGGCTGTGTATTAAAATACCTTCTTTAAAAGGTGTATTGTCTTTGTTTAGATGAAAATTTTAAATGAAGGGCAAATTCGGTGTAAATTAAAAAGATATGCCCGTGCACTCAAAAATGCAATTTGTGCCCTGAGTATAGCGTCACCCATAATGATTATATCAAATAAATGTAAATAATTATTAATGTTTTCGATAACTGAAAGCACCTTTGTAATTAAATATTAAATTAATCGATTTGATATTATAGTGCATAACTTCGATCTAATTCTTATACATGCAAATATCAAACACTAAATAAACTTATATATGTTACAATGAATGAAATCAAAAATATAATTTCAAATTAATTATAATATCTCTTGAATGAAAATATATAATAATATATTTAACAATTGAGTTAATATTATCACAAAACCTCCTCCTATAAAAATAATGAATTAGTTTATCGTAATTTTAAATTAATATTTTAATTTTATAATATATCGTAGATGAACAACTACGTGAACTTAGAATCATCTAGTTTATTATTCAGTTTTCTATTTTCTTATACCTCCGATTTTAATTTAATTATAAATAAAAATCGAATGCAATTTCTGAATAATAATAATTTCATTAATATAATTACTAAATTTAAATATGAAAATCATAATGATAAATCATACAAATATTATCCAAATTAAGGAATACACTTAAGATTGTTGGGGCAAGTTTTAAAAAAATTCAAATAATTAGATAAATTAATAAATAAAATAAATAAAGTTAAAACAATGTTACTCGAATTTTAAGTAAATTATCAATAAAATTTGTGGAACTAGGTAAATAAATCGATATATACCTAGATTTTAATAATATAATTAAATATTTCACAGTTGTATTTTTTTTAAATCTTAAGATGCGACCAAAACAAATAATGAAAACAAAATGAAGTCAATTGATCATATAGTAGTGTATAATAGTAGTACCACGCTACCCTAGGACTAGGAGCGTCTGGAAGGGGAAGACCGATGCAAGCATATTTATTAACTCTTCTTAGTGGTTTGACAAAACCCGTCGACCGTCGGATCAGACTGTCGAACCTGTCAGTTTTACCCGGACCGGCCCGGATCGTGCCTCAAATCCGTCCCGGACCGTGGTTCGGCATGGTCCGGTCCAGGGACGGAACGGTTTGGTTTTTTCAAATCAAACCCGCACTAACCCGGACCGTCCTAACCCGCCAACCCGTCCCGGACAGGACCGCCAACCCGTCGGACCCGGGTGCTTTACCCGTCTAACCCGCACCCAAACCCGCCAACCCGCCAGACCCGCCCCCTGGACCCGCGTGAACAGCGCCAAGACCCCCGTGGACCGCACCAAGACCGGGCCAAATTTTTTTTTTTCTGCCCAAAGCGCAAATCGAACTCGGGCTTCCCAGTTGAGCGTCAAAAGCTTTATCCACTGCACCAAAGTTCGTTTGTGTTATATTGTAGTAACTATAGTATTTAATATATTCTTATGTTAAGCCTTTAATTTTTTTATACAAATTTGATTTAAGTTATGATTATTTAAATACAATATATAAAATTATTATGTAAAATTATGCTAGAATATGGTAAATTACGCTAAATTACGTATGAATATGTACAATATCTTCACTGAGAAGGCGAAAAACGATGATGAAACTTCAAACGGCCATAAAACAACACTTGAGTATCTGATTTCAGCAAATGACCACTTTTCGGAAAGCTTGCGAAAATACGCATGCATTAGTGCTAACAATGTCGGATTTTGAAATTCAGAATCGCCAAAAAATAAAGGGAAGAGCCTCAAAACTTCAGTTGAAGTTTCCAATTAAGATTTTCATTTCTATTCTCCAATCTACGTAGCTCAGTAAATTAGTTATATAATGAACTTGTAGAATACCAATTTTTATTATTTTTGAAATTTTTTTACTATTTTTTATGATTTATGAAAGATGGCACAAAATCGGCCCTATTCATATGTAATTTAGCGTAATTTACCGTATTTTAACATAATTATTGTAATTTAGAGTAATTTAGTGTAATTCAGCATAATTTAACATAATTTCAAGTAATTTAGTTTATTTTATATATCAAGTATTTGGTTCATGTTATTTCAATCTCTTGCATAAGCACCATATACTTATCCACTACACTATCTAACATTTGTTGTCTAAAACTACTAGCTTTTGCATTTAACTTATACTTGAGTTGATTTTTCATATTTATTTTATATAATACAAGTTTAAATAATCAAATCGAAATGTTCAACATGATTTTTACCGACATTTTTAAAAATACCCTAAGTTAATTAAAAATTATTAAAAATACCCACGGTCCCAAATTTTTATTAAAAATACCCAAACCGGCCAATAATTGGCCGGTCCCGTGATTTTTTTTTTTTTTTTTAGAGAGAAAAATAGCTAAAATGCTGAAATGAAATCTAACACAAAAAAATCGAATTGTTTTTTTTAATATTTGTTAGATTACTTTTTTTGATAGCATATTTATACTAAAATACGCTAAATTACTTGAAATTATGTTAATTTATGCTGATTGACACTAGATTACTTTAAATTATGTTAACTTTTTTTAAGAGACAAATAGCTAAACTGCTGAAATATAACACTAAAAAATCGAATTTATTTTTAAATATTTGCTAGATTACATTTTTTATATATAATTACCATATTTATACTAAAACACGCTAAATTACTTGATTTATGCTGAATTACAGTAAATTACAATAATTATGTAGAATTATGCTAGAATACGGTAAAGTACACTAAATTACGTACGAATAGGGATGATATCTTTACTGAGAAGGGGAAAAATGACGACGAAACTTCAAACGGCCATAAAACGGCGCTCGAGTGTCCAATTTCAGCAAATGACCACTTTTCGGAAAGCTTGTGAAAATGCGCATGCATCGAACTTATTATGCTGGATTTCCAAATTCAGAATCGCCAAAAAACAAAGGAAAGAGCCTCAAAACTTCAGTTGAAGTTTCCGATTAAGATTTTCATTTTTATTCTCCAATCTACGTAGCTCAGTAAATTAGTTATATAATGAACTTGTAGAATACTAATTTTTTGAAATTTTTTGAAATTTTTTTACTATTTTTTATGATTTATGAAAGATGGCACAAAATCGGCCCTATTCATACGTAATTTAGCGTAATTTACCGTATTTTAGCATAATTCTACATAATTATTGTAATTTCAGCATTTTAGTAAATTTACCGTATTTTAGCATAATTATTGTAATTTACCGTATTTTAGCACAAAATCGGCCCTATTCGTACCGTATTTTCTAACAAATATTTAAAAAAACAATTCGATTTTTTTGTGTTAGATTTCATTTCAGCATTTTAGCTATTTTTCTCTAAAAAAAAAAATAAAAAAAAAAATCACGGGACCGGCCAATTATTGGCCGGTTTGGGTATTTTTAATAAAAATTTGGTACCGTGGGTATTTTTAATAATTTTTAATTAACTTAGGGTATTTTTAAAAATGTCGGTGATTTTTATATGAAAAAACATTTAGTGACCAAATTTTATATATTGTTTTATTTTTATTTTTATTTTTTTAGATAGATAAAAAATCATATGATATAAATATTCTAAAATAGGAAAATAAAAACATTGAGTTGATTTCTATTTTTCTTTATTAAGTTGATTTATCCATGGTGATAATCAAGCAAAGAAATAGGAAACAATGCTACTTGTTTGGAAATTTTAAATTTATATGTATACTATTAATGGAATTTCAAAATTTGAATTTATTTGTCATATTTGTAAACTTTTATTTTAAAAATATTTGTATCTCCGCAATTTCAATTTTTTTGTTCTCTTATAATATGTTTATGTTACAATGCACGGACACGATACTAGTATTTTAATTTGGAGATCATGTTGAGTAGTTCGGATCGACTGATTAAATTAAAAAAAAACAGAGATAAAAATCAATTGTTTTAAATAGGACTTAAATTATTCATTATTAAGAAAATTACTAACAAAAAAAAAGTTAGAACTCCGCCTATGTTATTTTACATAGCCGGTCCCAAGCCCGGAATAAAGGAAGAGGGTAACTTTTGTTTTTAAATCAATTGTTTTAAAATAATTCGGTTTTAAAGATCAAATAATTCGTATTTTTCCTAAAGTAATTGATTTAAAGAATTTTTGTAATATCAAAACCGAATTTTATTTCTTATTATTCTTATGAAGTACATATTTTTTTAAATAGTTTTTTTTAAATAATTTATTTTTGGGCACTGGACTGACAACATAAATATGGTGGTCTATGAAGGACATAAAACATCCTTGATACACCACCATATTTATGCTCTCAGTCCAGCGTTCATGATACATTTTCGAAAAAAATGATCTAAATTGGTTTTATTTTTAAATCAATTGTTTTAAAATAAATCAGTTTATTTCCTATTATTCTTATTCTTATTTCTTATGAAGTAAATATTTATTTTAAATAGTTTTTTTTATTTCCTATTAGATCTATATTTTATTATAACAAAATTTGTTCAGCTCAAAACTTCAAATAACAAACTTATTGAATTGGAAAAAAAAACATAAAAAAAAACATAAAAAGAAAACCGGACCGGATTGTTCCACCCGTGGACCGGACAGCCCAGGACCGTGGACCGTGGACCGGACGGTCCAAAAACAGAAAGGACTCGGCCTCCCCAAATTTAACCCACCCGGGACCGGACCATCAAACCCGCCGGACCCGTGGACTGTCGAACCTGTGGACCGTGCGGGTTTGGACCGGACCGCCCCGGACTGGACCGTTGTCAATACACTAACTCTTCTATTTGATGCCTCTTACCTTGACCAATTCCTGGCTGCTTGTTCATTCTAGAAAGGGGTTGCTCGTTATTATCAAACTCGCCCGAGCCCAGCGAATAAGCGATGAAAGGGGTTGCTTCATTGCTTGTTCATTCTAGAAAGATGTAGTTCGCCCCGACGGGTAAGGATTGGTATTCCAGGACAATACTCTTTGATCTACTAGGAGCTTTACGCCCAGTGGGGTCTGGGGAACATGAATTTTCGTTAAATTGCACGATAATGCATTGTTTTGATCTACAAAGGCATATAACGTTCGATACAACTCAGTTTTCTGACCACACAATCCGATTCAGGATACTCTAGATAAGAATAATAATAAAGGTAAAAATCATTTACCATTAATGGCAAATCGGATTGTGTGGCTAGAAAACTGAGCTGTATCGAACGTTTTATGCCTTTCATGTATGATAGATCAAAACGATGCTGTATCGTGCGATACAGCGAAGTTTTTACATATTATTTACTAATTTTATAAATCTAACTTTTTAGGAAAGAAAAATCATACAATAATATATGAGAGATAAATAGATTCTAAACAAAATAATATATTTTATAAACATAATTTTTAAGGAAAAAATTATCTTATGATAAGATATGAGAGAGAATCAGTTTTTAAAAGAGAGTAGAACTAGGGTGCTCCTAAGCTCACCAAGCTCTTCCGTGAGCGCGACTCTAAAATCTATCGAATTGACTTCAAACGACATTTCCAAACCGTTAGATGTTCAATCTATATTAAAATGTACTTGGAGACCAAATTTTACATTTTTTGGAATTTTTTTACTATTTATTAAGATGGTTTGAAAATCGCTGTTTTCCAATGGTGCAGAATTTTGATAAAAACAGCGATTTTCAAACCATCTTAATAAATAGTAAAAAAATTCCAAAAAATGTAAAATTTGGTCTCCAAGCACATTTTAATATAGATTGAACATCTAACGGTTTGAAAATGTCGTTTGAAGTCAAGTCGATAGGTTTTAGAGTCGTGCTCACGAAGGGCTTGGTGAGCTTAGGAGCACCCTAGTTCTACTCTTTAAAAGAAATACTTAATGAAGAATAAAATTGTTTATATAATAAAATATTTAAATAATATTGTGTTATTTAAAAAAATAAGTAGTGTTAATATCATCAACCACCAAGAATGCGGTAGAATATTTATAACAAATAAAGCAATTTGGCGCAGTTTTTCAAAAGCCCCGGTTCATATATAGAGAAGCAGAATGTCCCTTAATTTCTTGTTATGATATCTTGAATTTTTGGGATGATCATATTATTCCTTTATTAGTTAGCTTGATTGATTTAGACCTTACTCGTTAGTTTGATTGTTTCACATGCACAATAATAATTTTACATTCGGTCAAAAGTAGCAATCAAGTCAGCGGAGGTTATTAAATTTTGTCATTTGTGACGAATTTGACACTCAAATATGATTTGTTCATTTATAATCATTGAACTTTTTATTTGTCACAATCAAGTCACTTTATAACTTTTTTATTTAAAATACTAATGGAACATGCTTGTTCCGTTCAAAATACTAACAAAAAAGTTATATTTTATTTTTTTTGAATGAAAAAGTTATAAATTGATTTGATTTGAACAAATAAAAAATTCAAGGAACAAATTAAATTTGAGTGATAGATTCGTGACAAATAATAAAATTTAGTTAACCTCCGGCGAACAAATTTTGAGTGATTAATTTACCCATTATAAAAATAAAGGAAAATTAAATTTTTTTTAGAGATATATAGAACAATCGGTAAAAGAGATATTTCAATTTAATTAACTCAAAATTTCAGTTAATTTAAAATAAATTAGGACCGTTCAATTCATATTAACACAAATATTAAAAAAACGACTATTCTATCTAAGACCGGATTGATCCGAATCCTGATCGTACCTTGTAATGCATTAACTGAGGATACGGATTAATGGTTAACAGTTGGGTTCCTTCATTAATGGTTACAGGATTTTCTGAGACTGGATCAATATATCAAACCGTGTGGTTCAGGTCAGAAGCAGGCGGATCCCACAACTATTAGAAGCTTATTATCTCAGTGGATCCCACGAGTCAGTAAAATCTATAATTTAGTAGTGGAATGATTAAGTCAGAAAACCCCCCGCTCTTATTTTGGATGGACACAGTGCACATGAGCCAAAGAAATGACAATGCAGTGGTCTACATGAGCCGCGCCTAGAGCAAGGGTGAGGTGATGTGGAGGATTGTTTTGGACTGGAACAAAAAAAATATTTCTGTTATAAATAAAATTATTAATGTGGATGTCCATGACTCTCAATATTAATTTCTCCACTACTCTCACTACCATTGGAATTCATATCCCACTACTATTTAGAATTCAATGTCTTATTTATTATTGTAATGGCTTTTCATTTACAATTTGTAGCCTATAAATAGAGGCTTTGTAATCTTGTATTGTACATATGAGAAATGTATGAATAAAGATATTGTCATCTTTTATGTATTATCTATCTTGTTTATTATTCTTTGTCTTTATTTTATAACACGTTATCAGCACGAGAGCTCTACTAGTTGAAGATTCGAGGTAACTTTGATATCTTTTATTTTAATATCATTTAAATAAATGATATTTCTTAGTAATTACTAAATGAAATAAGTTATCAATTTATGTACATTTATTTTAAGATGTTTAGTATAATTCATATAATTTATATTAAGTGCAATATTTTTTTATAATTTAATCTTCCGGAAGAAGATTTAAAGATATCTTCTTGAAGAAGATTCATATGATGTACAAAAATTAATATGAGAAGATTTATATGATATACAAATTTTATTAAGAAGATCTTAAGAAATTTTCCTGTTGAAATTTTCAAGAAGATTTTTATGATGCACAAATTTGTATGATGTTCATATTAATTTGTTTTTCAATAATTTAATCTTCCTGAAGAAGATTTAAAAATATATAAATTGTGTTAATATCAAATGGCCCGAAGCCATCTGTTAATAATAAATTCTCAATTTTATCAAATGACCCGAAGTCATAGGTTAATCATAAGTTCTCAATTTATCAAAAGGCCCGAAGCCATCTGTTAATCATAAACTTTATAATGTGAAATTTAGATATGATTCATATATATTTTTTTTCAATAATTTAATCTTCTCGAAGAAGATTTCAAAAGATATTAAGAAGATCTTCCTGAAGAAGATTTAAAGAAAAAAATTAAGAAGATTTTGCTCGGAAGAAGTTGCAAAGTTATTCTGTAAGTAATTTATATGATTGATTATTATATCGTTTCACTAATTTAAATTTCATTTAAATTTTTTTATTATATTTATTTTAGTTTGTAAGAATCATTCCTTGAAGTGAATGATGGAATAATAACCTGAAGTTATTATCGAAACTAAAAGTTTATCAAGAACCCGAAGTTTGTATTAACCGAATAGAATAATAACCTGAAGTTATTATTAGAATTGTTTAGAACCTGAAGTTCTATTAGAAATTTTAGTATAAAATAACCAACAGTTATTATAAAATTAATATAATAATCAGTAGATATTATAGACCACTAGATGAATAATAACCTGCAGTTATTTCCAATTAAAAACATGAAGTTTTATTAGAAATTTTCATCTAGAATCAATATAATAACCAGAAGTTATTATAGGTCATTGGATGAAAATATAACCCGAAGTTATTTCAAATTAAATTTTACATTGCGTAGTCAAGCAATTTAATAACCAGAAGTTATTAAATAAATATTTTATTATAACCTGAAGTTATTAATACATTTAAATTTATTTATTTATACAATTTACATATTCTTTTATTTTTTTTATTTATCTCCCTTTTCATAACCTGAAGTTATGATGTTAATAATCTGAAGTTATGGCATTAATAACATGAAGTTATGATTAATAGCCCGAAGCCATGGTATTGGAATTCACAATCATATTCTTATTAACGAATGTATATTCAACTGGCCCGCCTACATGAGCCGCGCCTAGAGAAAGGGTGAGGTAATGTGGAGGATTGTTTTGGACTGGAACAAAAAAGATATTTGGACCGGAAAAAATATTTCGGCTTTGAACGGGAATTTTTTTACTGATTATTTTATTTATAAAACTTCCAAAAGTCTCTTTTTTCTTTTTCTCTACTATTTTATAATATTTTCTATAAAATTTGAGCATGAGAAGTATACCGGCTATTACGGAATAGTTGACTGTACTAACTGCTTATCTGGTCGGATATTAATTGTTTCATATGACATAATCATCATGGACTATTATGGAAATGATGGTTTGTGCCTTTGGACGGCGACGTCGGTAACTAAGAAATTAACACATCATGTCATTAGTCATCCTGTTTAGCATATTTAGTAAACATATGGAGAATATTTTATTAATAGAAATTATTATTAAATAATATAGAAAAATAAAAAGAGTAACTTGAATTTTCAATGGCATAGATAAATCTGAAATGAATTTTGTGACCTTTAATGTATAGAGTTAGTGTGGACCTTTTATGTGCCATATTGAACAGTACCGGTCATCTGTTACTATCGGAGTCTATCAAGTTGGGGTGCGTTTGACTAGTCAAACATCACTTTCTATTGAAGTCAATTGTGTTGGCTGGTCAAACATCACTAGTTCTGTACCCTTTTTTAATCGAATTCAGAGTAGGATCGATGCTCATGGGACCTACTTTGGTTCGATGGTGTGATGACCATCCGATTAGCATCAAGATTTGCGCACTTTGCATCAAAATTTGTGCGAGTCTATATTAGTTTCCGTGTGCACAAATTTAGTGTTAATCGTACGGGTGTTAGAGTTAATTGAACCTAAAAGTAGGTCCAATGTCCATCAAACCTACTCCTATCTCTTTTTAATCTCATGAAGTCAATTGTGTTTGTTGAGTATTAAGACTGGAAAAAAAGAGAGAGGAAGAAATACAAGATTTATACACGACACGTCACATAAATCCCAAAAGATCAAAATTATTTATGGAGGCTAACTGGCGGCATAGAGGAATTCAACTTCATATAATTGGTCAATTATTGAAAAATAGATTAAAAAGTTGTTCAATTGTTATCAAAGAAAAATAACAATTAATGTAATCATGTTGGCTTTGGCCAAAAACATCGTCACCTAGAAATGGGACCATATGTACGTATTTAATACAAAATTGAAGTGGAGAACTATATCTGAACCAACTTCTCCCCTTGCATGAGAGTGCCACATATTTGGAGTGTCTTTTTTAATTGTTTATCTTATCTAATTAAAGTCTCTCACATTCTTATCTAAATAAATAACAAGAAATGGATTCATAATATACAATTGTCAAATTTTGATAATTAATCTATTCAATCGATCAATATAAATGAATATTACTCATAAGTATATGGCACATCAATTAATGTTTGAAAAATTATAAACCATCACTTTTAATTGAACATAAAATTGATAGTATACAATACATAATTATTTTACATACTAATTCAACGTAGAATTAATGATCCAACAAATTAAAGTTTCTGAAATTTGAAAAGTAATTTGAGTAGAACTAGGGTGTTCCTAAGCTCACCAAGTCTCTCGTGAACTCAACTCTAAAACCTATCGAATTGACTTCAAACGACATTTCCAAACCGTTAGATGTTCAATCTATATTAAAATGTGCTTGGAGAACAAATTTTACATTTTTTGGATTTTTTTTACTATTTATTAAGCCGGTTTGAAAACCGCTGTTTTTATTAAAATTATGCACCATTGGAAAACAGCGGTTTTCAAACCGGCTTAATAAATAGTAAAAAAATTCCAAAAAATGTAAAATTTGGTCTCCAAGCACATTTTAATATAGATTGAACATCTAACGGTTTGGAAATATCGTTTGAAGTCAATTCGATAGGTTTTAGAGCTGTGTTCACGAGAAGCTCGGTGAGCTTAGGAACACCCTAGTTCTACTCAAGTAATTTTGTGATAATTGAATATGTTTCTATTAAATATATATTTTCTATTAATTAATATTTTCATCAAATTAAGCACAAATCAAATTTTCTTATTACAAAACACAAATCAAATACTCGTATCATAATTCATAAAACGCAATCATGTGTCTAATGCAAGGTTCTAAATAGCGTTTATAGCGTCACAGCGGGAAAGCTACAAAAAAAGCTATAGCGAATAGCGGAAGCTATGCCACATAGCGTTTTTTTTTTTTACATTCCGTATATTTAATATTTGTACTAAATATCAACATTATCTAAAGTCTCATAGAACAATACATAACACTAAAGTAATTAAGAAATTATAATATTCATAATGAACCCGTACAAAGTCCAAATTGCGGTTCAAAATATCCATAATAATATTATAAACTATCGATTTTTCCTATTCAAAATATCTTAAGCATCATGATTGATGACATAATCTATTTTTTTTTCTATTCAAATTTCAATTTTGGTTTGGGCTTTTTTTCTATTCAAATTTCAATTTTTATTTCCAATTTCAAATTGATTTATCAGTAGCAAGTAGCAACAAATTCAATTTTGGTTTGAACTTTTTTGGGTTTTTATTTAATCCCATATAAATTGCTTAGAAAAGCCCATATTGTATAACATGCGCTATTTGCGCTACACGCTATGCGCTATAGCAGCCGTAGCTAAATTAGCGCATTTTGATGTCATAGCTTAGCATTTGGAGTCCAAAAACGCTATAGCACGCTATTTAAAACACTGGTCTAATGTATTGTCAATGTTCCTAATAAACGTTTAAGATCTACACATGTTAATTGTCACGTGATCACCGACGGAACAGTATCTTGGATTTCATATGTGTGCCAGCTACTTAGGAGCTCATGAGATGCATAATACATTACCCTGTTATGTCAAAATTATAAGAGGAGAGATTCAATTATACCACTTCTAAGTTATCCTTCTTATTTTCTACATTTTCAAAGTCTAAATTATCGATCCAAACCATTCAACATGATTATCTAAATAAAATGTGCTTGCAGATCAAATTTTATATTTTTTTGAATTTTTTTTACTATTTGTTAAGATGAGTACAAAATCCAACAGTCTGAATTTAACTGGTTTTTGTAAAATACTTAATAAATAGTAAAAAAATTCAAAAAAAATATAAAATTTGATCTGCAATCACATTTTATTTAGATAATCATGTTGAACGATTTGGATCGATGATTTAGACTTTAAAAATGTAGAAAATGAGAAAGACAATTTTGTGGTAACTCAAAAGTAGTGTAATCAGATTCCTCCTCTACTTATAAACACTTACCAACCTATATATGGTATGGAGAAGAATTCAGCAGCTGGTAATAATCTCTGTCATTTGGCGGCAAATGATGACGCAACTAATCATGATGTGCCACTGACACAGCGTGTTTTTTCCCATCATTTTTTATACGACACATGACGTAACTAATCACTGTAACGCATTATGAATATTTTGAATGACAACTAGAATAGTGAAAATAATGAAATTTAAGATTAGTAAACGAAAATAGAAAAAAGAGGAAGGATCCAATTACATCTTTTTTGGTGACACATCATGACACCGTTTTTTATATAGATCAATTTTGCGATTTCAAAATCCAAACAGCCGATCCGAACCGTTCAACATGATGGATATATTAAAATGTGTTTGGAGATCAAATTTTACATTTTTTTGAATTTTTTTACTATTTATTAAGATGGTTACAAAATCGCTGTTTTTCAATGGTCTGAAAACAACGATTTTTGTAACCATCTTAATAAATAGCAAAAAAATTCAAAAAAATGTAAAATTTGATCTCCAAGCACATTTTAATATATTCATCATGTTGAACGGTTTAAATCGACTATTTGGACTTTAAAAATGATAGGTGTCAAAGTGTGTCACCAAAAAAGGTGTAATTGGATCCCTCATCTAGAAAAAAATAGTGATTTTCATATTAGCTTGAAAATAATGTTATTCAGATTAGTAAAAATGTTGTTTGGATTATACATTTAGAATAGTGAATAGCTGAAACTGAGAAATAATAGTGTTAACAATGTATTAATTAAGAGGAAAAATAGACTAGTGGGGTCTCAAACTAATTGTTACAATATGGAGATAGCAAAAGTAATGTTAATTTTGTCATTTCGAAACTGTGTTGGCGGAAATCTGAGAAGAAATCAATTTTTTTCTCTCTTTTCACACTTCCGAATAGTAGTTATTCCAATATTTACAAAGAATAGAGAATATCATCTATTCTAGCTATTCCGAATAGCAAAAAATGTTGTTTGGATGCATATTGCTATTCAGAATATTCTCGAATAGTTTCTATTCTTGATACATCCGACCATACCCATATGTTTAAAAATCTGAGAATTAGTCTTTGATATAGTGGTAAAAACAATACTCTCCGTGTGAAATGTTGCATGTTCAAAATCCAAAAAAACAATTCTTTATAAATATTAAATTAAATAATTAGATAACTTCACCTTCAACCTTTACTTAAAAAAATAAAAAATATTTAAAAAAACTACCTATGGATATAAGCCTCATCACAATCCATTATCCAAACAAAATAAAGTATCTGCAAACATACAGGGCGATCATGCAGAAAAATCAAAGGTTTAAATAGCGTTTATCGCGTCATAGCGGAACGGCTGAAAAAACAATGCTATACTCATATAGTGCCGCTATAGCGCAAAATAGCGCGCTATAGCGCCAATAGCGTCATAGCTTTTATGGTCCGAAAACACTATAGCGCCGCTATAGAGCGCTATTTAGAACCTTGAGAAAAATAAATAAATTCTCTTCCTCAATTTTTGTGACGACATATCAATTGAAGCTAAGAGTTCGGCCTTCTTATGTAATTCACATAATATTAGAAGGATGCACAAAATATGGTAAGCCTTCTATTAAAGCTATAGAATAATAAGCCCATGACAAGAACTAAGGCCCATCTGGAAATAAAGACACAATGTGGCCTTCTTTCCATCTTAGAACAATTTATTCTACTTGTAATATGCCAGAATTGTTTATTCTATAACTCTATTTATTATTAATTAATCCGTGTATGTTTCTTCAAAATTTCAGTAAGAATGCAAATTAACTTTTGCAAAAGCATTATTAAATCTAAAGCTAAAGTGTTGATAACTTGACAGATACCACTGCATAGGTACATGGAGTTTGAGGATTGAAATTTGGCTCATATTGAAACCTGTAACTCTAGCCATCAATACATGCTATTAGCTTATGTCATTTCTTTTGTAAATTTTTGTTAACCAATGCGTATATTTTGGGTATATTTAGTTCTTTTTGGTATTGTTGTTGTAATACTTTTTAGTCTTTTAATACAATGCATGCTTGATTATACTTTGTTGATTATATGCTCATTACATGGCTTCTCTCTATATTTTATTATGTTCATGTTAATCTGGTTTAATGGGAAGTGGAAAATGTAAAATAGTACTGGGTTGGTACCAGATTGGTACATGGAGGATTGTAGAATTAGGCATGTTTATATGATGCAATTTATGGTTATTATTTGCATGGGTATATCCATGCAAATATTAGTGCATGAAAATAGTCAAGTTCGATATCCTTGTAAATACTCAGGTGGGTCCCATGTATGTTGCTCTTGGAAATACTCAGGTGGGTCTCACGTTTGTTGCCCTTGGAAATAACTAGGTGGGGCCCATGTTGCCTTGCCTTGGAAATACTCAGGTGGGACCCACCTTAACCAGCCTTGGAAATACTCAGTGGGTCTCAGGTTCGCTACCTCTTGGAAATAATCAAGTGGGCCCCACATACGATGCTCTTGCAAATAATCCAGACAGGGTCAGGTGTGAAACTATTTTCATGCGTTCTTTTTCCAAGGAGAGTCTCATGGAAAAAGCCAGAAAAGACTATTTTCAAGGGTAGCGCTTGGAAATGACGAGTTTACGGAGTATTTCCATCAAGCCTTGTTGCGACGATAGTATTTCCAAGTGTATCGTATGGAAATGACGATTTTAGGGCTTATTTCAAGAGTAAGCCCATGGAACAAGCCCTTTTTCTCCCCTTAGCTAATTCTAGTAGTGATGACTCATGACTCGATCGACCATGACCCATGGACAGGGGCGGATCTACACTATGCCCAGGGGGTGCTAAGCCACCCCATGATTTTGAAATTTTTAATCACGTATGTTGGAATTTAATTGATTTTTTTATTTTTTTGAAACTTTTATATAGTTTAGCCCCCTCATAAAATGTTAGATGTGTACTTATAGTCTAGTGGTTATGACTCTATTTAATTTGTTTTTGGGAGGTCTTGAGTTCAAGTCTCACTAACCATAAATTAATATTTGTGCATTTTATGTTTCAGCCCCTCTAACTAAATTTTTTAGTTCCGCCCCTGCTCATGGAAAACCATTTACTTACTGGATCTGTAAAGGAAGGAAAGAAAAATATTAAGGGATCAACATATGCTAATCTGGGTAATAACATGGATGAAGGTGTGATTGATGCTACCATATATGGCGCTGGTTTCTAACTATAGAGTAGGGGTGCAAACGGATCGGATACGGATCGGATAGTGGTAAAACCATATTTCTATCCGCTTTTAATTTTGAGACACGGATACGGATCAATATTTTCATAATATATAATAAATTATATAATATTTATCTACTATTTAAATACGGATAATTAAAATTCAAAATCATATTTGTATCTATATCTGCATGAATATTCAAATACTCGTATCTAAAATGATACAGATGCGAGGTCGGATAATATCCGATCTGTTTGCACCCCTACTATAGAGACTATGATTAGATTTCTTAGGGTTTAATATCACTTTCTATGTTTTGGATATAAAATGTAAGCTGCGTAGGTTAGGACGGATATACAAGAAAGAAAAAGGAAATACTCTCTGAAATTTGATATGAAAGTGAATTAATAACAAAGGGTTGGAAGGGAGATTCACTGCCTTTGTGTTCTTGTTTATACACTTCTAAAAATTTGACATGAACAAACCCTAACCAAGCCACTTTCGAAAATACACAAATTCTTGTTTCTGTGCACTGCATGTCCCATGTGTAACTCCTCGGTCTTCATTCCATTCGGTAATTCCCAATTAAAATGATACAAAATATTCACAAGCAGGACTTCTATATTACACATTGCAAAGTGAATTCCAGGACATATTCTTCTTCCGGTACCAAATGGAATAAGGTGGAAGTTGTTCCCCCAGAAATTCACAGTATTCCCGATGAACCTCTCGGGAAGAAACTCATCTGGATTTTCCCAATACTTTGGGTCTCTATTGATGCTTCAGATATTCACCAAGACCCGTGTACAATTTAACAACACTTTCATACACAATGGGCTTGTACACGGTTGCAAAACCGTATATAATTAGCGTTTTTACCGTGTATAATCATCTATTTTATAGTAGTGTGCCAGCTGCATGTAGTGTAATTGAACAAACCAAGTCTAAGCTAGTTGTTAATTAGGATCGATTTAATATTTGAGGCAAACTTGGTACAATTCTCTTTTGTCAGAAATCCAGATTCTATTATATTATTCTTTTTGCTTTCCTACGATCAAAAGACACATTGTTATATAAACGTATAAGACTTTCCTAAACACTCTACCCCTAAATGTCATTTAACCTCTTCATGATTTACCTTCACTATTTTCTAAGTAAAACCAAGGTTCTAAATAGCGTTTATAGCGTCGTAGCGGTAAGGCAAAAAAAAAAAGCTATAGCGAATAGCGTCGCTATAGCGGAAGCTATTCCAAATAGCGTTTTTTTTTTTACATTTCGTATATTCAATATTTGTACTAAATATCAACATTATCTAAAGTCTCATAGAACAATAAATAACACCAAAGTAATTAAGAAATTATAATATTCATATTAAACCCGTACAAAGTCCAAATTGCGGTTCAAAATATCCATATTAATATCATAAACTATCGATTTTTCCTATTAAAAATATATTATGCATCATGATTCATGACATAATCTATTTTTTTTTTCTATTCAAATTTTAATTTCGGTTTAGACTTTTTTTCTATTCAAATTTCAATTTATATTTCCAATTTCAAATTGATTTATCTGTAACAAGTAGCAACAAATTCAATTTCGGTTTGAGATTTTTTTTATCTTTATTTAAAACCCATATAAATTGCTTAAAAAAAAAAAAAAAAAAAAAAAAAAAAACCCATATTGTATAGCGCAAATAGCGGACCGCTATAGCGCTGTAGCGGCCGCTATAGCGGCCGTAGTGCAAATAGCGCATTTTGATGTCATAGCGTAGCATTTGGAGTCCAAAAACGCTATTGCGGCGCTATAGCGCGCTATTTAGAACACTGAGTAAAACACATCATCAGGTGTTGGAGGATTATAGTATGTATATATATATGCAAAGCATGCAAGTAGTCAAGTAGATGTCTTTTATCTCCGGTCCGATGTCAATGATCAGTAGGAGCAAATTAAAATGCCTAGCATAGCAGTTATTTATCTTGTTTTTCATTTTTACTGGAGATATCTGAGATGGAAATGTATTCCAACTGTGTAAAAATAGCAGAGAGAAATTTTGTACTATCCATTGAGAAGGGTAAACTAATAATTACTGATTAATAAGATATGACTATTTCAGTAAACTAAGAAGAGTCGAAATATGAAAAAACATCAAATTAAGATGTGGAAATAAGATATATGGATATTTTGATGGAGAAAATAATTGAAAATAAGAGAAATTTAACCGGGTATAGGACAAATTCATCCTTATAAATATATGTACCATAGGAGTTTAATATATCATAAAAGTGGATGTGCTTTAGAATTATCCTTATGTATTAAATCTTTCTAATCCCTTTTATTCATATCTGTCAGCTGCCTTTTGGAAGATTCAGTATTATTTTTTTTTAATTTCTGCTACACATGCATCATGTGTATCATGTGTAAGACAGACTTTATGCAAATGTGGACACTAGATACATAGTGTAAATTAACAAATATTTATATATACACACACACACACATAGTGTTTGAAACATCCAACAATATATATTGCCACAAACGCACAATTGCAACCTGCCCCAATCTATATTTAGTACCACAGTTCAGCTTAATTTTTGTGGTTATTTGTGTTTTCAACTACATAGTATTGTAGGATTCCCATCAAACTCAGTTTCTATAATTCTATTTTCAAACTTCCAAAAATAATACAAAACAGAATCAGCAATGTTCCCGATCCAATGACCATTCCAAATTGGGTTATCTCACTAGGGTAGAAATGTGCATGAAAGAATAGAAGCTCATTAAATAGATACACAGTGCAACATTAGTCCTCAAAAATTAGATATCAAATTAAAATAAGAAAAGAACGGTACAGTACGGAAACATCATTGCCCATTAAAAGAAGAAGAAAAGTACAATCATCTACAACACTAAGTTAAATAATTGACATAATCAAAGTATCAAAACCACTGGAAAAAAATCAATAACAAAAAATTATAAGCTGGTTTACAATTCTTGTGTCACTAAATAGTGATCCTATTGCAAACGCGAATCATGATCCTACTTTTGTTGCTATCATGACATATGGAGACAAAAGTGGGTCTATCCACTTTTGAAGACACTTCTCTTGGTGACCTGACATATGAAGTAGGATCCAGTAAGGACCCAGTATGTCCTATTTTTTCTTTTCTTATTGAAATGTAAGAAACTTGTGTCTAAAATAATAACTTTTCTTATTTACAATGGAGACAATAGTGTCACTAAATAGTGATCCTATTGCAAACGCGTGTCTAAAATAATAACTTTTCTTATTTACAATGGAGACAATAGTGTCACTAAATAGTGATCCTATTGCAAACGCGAATCATGATCCTACTTTTGTTGCTATCATGACATATGGAGACAAAAGTGGGTCTATCCACTTTTGAAGACACTTCTCTTGGTGACCTGACATATGAAGTAGGATCCAGTAAGACACCATAGACCCAGTTTGTCCTATTTTTTCTTTTCTTATTGAAATGTAAGAAACTTGTGTCTAAAATAATAACTTTTCTGAGTAGAACTAGGGTGCTCCTAAGCTCACCAAGGCCTTCTGTGAGCGCAACTCTAAAACCTATCGAATTGACTTCAAACGACATTTTCAAACCGTTAGATGTTCAATCTATATTAAAATGTGTTTGGAGACCAAATTTTACCTTTTTTGGAATTTTTTTGCTATTTATTAAGATGGTTTGAAAATCGCTGTTTCCAATGGTGCAGAATTTTAATAAAAACAGCGATTTTCAAACCATCTTAATAAATAGTAAAAAAATTCTAAAAAATGTAAAATTTGGTCTCCAAGCACATTTTAATATAGATTGAACATCTAACGGTTTGAAAATGTCGTTTGAAGTCGATTCGATAGGTTTAAGAGTCGCGCTCACGAAGAGCTTGGTGAGCTTAGGAGCACCCTAGTTCTACTCAACTTTTCTTATTTACAATGGAGACAATAGTGTCACTAAATAGTGATCCTATTGCAAACGCGAATCATGATCCTACTTTTGTTGCTATCATGACATATGGAGACAAAAGTGGGTCTATCCACTTTTGAAGTACAATCATCTACAACACTAAGTTAAATAATTGACATAATCAAAGTATCAAAACCACTGGAAAAAAAATCAATAAGCTGGTTTACAATTCTTGCACTCCACATATAATGCGTGCGTGGCGGAATTCAATGCCTTTCTTGAAGAAGAGGTTCATCATTTTCTTGTACACAGCCCAAATCAAAAGGCTGTCAGAACCAGCCTGATGAGCAAGGCCGATAGCCCGCTCTACCTTGAGGATTTCGGCCACATTTTTCAACCCACCATATAAACCATTGCATGACTTGATCAGGTGTTTTACATCGAATACATCATGGCCGAAGTAGACTGTAACACGGTATAGGAACCTCCGCATATCATCCGGCAGCTCTTGTCCAGACATGATCTTCATTAAAAATGCAAGATCATATGCGCCATGAAAGGTTATCCATGTTTTATTGGACATGGAAAGTAATTTGGATTCCCAAAATAGCTCCGCAAATATATCCGGGTTAACACCCTCAGTTTTATTCTTCAAAAAATCAATTCCTTGCAATTTTAATAACTCAATTGAGCTTGGATCCTGTGAATCAATCTCGGGGTCAAATCCTCGGAAATTAAATTCCCAAGTCATAGAATCGTCGCTATCTCTGTTGGAAAGAGTAATCCCCAGTTGTATCAATTTGAGGTTATCAACGTTTGCCTTGACAAGAGAATAGCGTTGCTCGGGGGAGAGGTTCCTAGGGTGTCTTATGGTTTTGTACACCAACCCGGGGAATTCGGTATCGATCGTCACATACCGATATGAGTCAGCAACCTGATTTATGATTGCAAACTCCATTGCAAGATTATGCTCGAAAACAGGTCGCATCTGCGCTGCCTGGCTACGCCTTGCTTGGTGGAGAGCCATCTTACCTCCTCTGTCAATTCTCTCTATCTCTCTCTCTCGCTTTGTTCTTCAAGTCTCTCTCTCTCTCTCTTTTTCTGTGTGTTGTGGGAATGAATTGCATAACTCCTCTTTGAGCAGTATATATAAGAGCCAATTCTTAAAAAATAGAAAGTATTTTAAAAATGGAAAGTGGAGCTACGCGCCAATTTTGGCATTCTTTTGAAGTCCAATTTTAAATGAGTTTCCTTTAATTGAAACTGCAAATCAAGAATACTCGATTTAACTCTAGTCTTTTCTCATTTAGGGGAGCTAGAAAAGGTATAAATAATACTTTCTATATTTGTCAGAGTATGTATTATTTCGGTCTTGCCTCCAACATGTGGTACTTGAAATATTAATTCATTTTATCTTTATAGAGCCAGAAAAACTGGTATGTGATACTAAATATATACTTACATTGGATACACCATTAATGTTATCTCAAATTGTCAAGAACACCTTTATAAAAATCTTATTTGGCCATTTTTGTTTCTAGTTTGCATGGCGGCAAGATATTGCCAAAAAAAATTCTAAATAAATAAATAGAAATTTTTATTAATAAATAAAGCGCCACTATAACTACTCCTGGTCAAAGAGATATATATATATATATATATATATAGGAAAATGCTAATATGCTACGCGTAGCATAGAGGGCCTCCGTACTACGGCTCAATATTTGAGTTTTCAAAATCCTAACTGTCGATCCGAACCGTTCAACATGATCTCCATATGAATATGTACTTGCAAACCAAATTTTACATTTTTTTTAGAATTTGTTTACTATTTTTTTAGATAGGTAGAAAATCACTTGATCTGAAAATTTATGTACCATTCAGATCAAGTGATTTTCTACCTATCTAAAAAAATAGTAAAAAAATTCTAAAAAATGTAAAATTTGGTTTGCAAGTACATATTCATATGGAGATCATGTTGAACGGTTCGGATTGACCGTTAGGATTTTGAAAACTCAAATATTGAGCCGTAGCACGGAGGCCCTCTATGCTATGTGTAGCACCATAGCCAACTCATATATATATATATGAGGAGGGATCGGATTACACTCTCTTTTTTTAACACACTTTGACACCTACCATTTTCAAAGTCCAAATAGTCGATCCAAACCGTTCAACACGATGGATATATTAAAATGTGCTTGGATATCAAATTTTACATTTTTTTTAATTTTTTTACTATTTATTAAGATGGTTACAAAATCGTTGTTTTCAGACCATTGAAAAACAGCGATTTTGTAACCATCTTAATAAATAGTAAAAAAATTCAAAAAAATGTAAAATTTGATCTCCAAGCACATTTTAATATGGTGATCATGTTGAACAGTTCAGATCGACTATTTGGATTTTGAAATCGTAAAATTGGCCTATAAAAAAACAATGTCAAGATGTGTCAAAAAAAAGGGTGTAATTGGATCCCTCCTCTATATATATATATACACATATTTTTGTACTTTTGAGAAACCAATAAATTTATACATACTTTTAGTAGTATTTGCAGTTTTTCGATGCAATCCCTAGCATAAATTGTAATTAAACAAAATAAAATATGGACCGCAGTAAATTTTATGTCATTTGATGAAGTGTCAAAATTTTCATCAAACTTCATCATTTTTCATGTATATTATATGTGTATAAATTAAAAATTATATTTCAAAATTATTATTTTTATTATTATTATCAATATTATCAAATTAATCCATTATTAATCAATCACAATGGATCTCCACCCATTAAACTAATGGCTATGAGATCTCATGGGTTATTATAAGTAAATAAATAGATGAAGACCACGTTCAAAAAATCTGTGGCACTGTGAATTCTTTTTTAATGAAAAAAAAAAAACGAATTTAATATTCCAACTCATTGCCCGGTCCAGTTTAAAATTAAACAACATTAAGCAAATTACACAAATTAAATTGGTACCTGAATTGTTTGTTTCGTCTAAATGAGAATAAAGTCCCTATTTTGAGTTTGAACAACACCGTGCGAAACCGTGTATATATCGTAACAAATCAACGCTTTTTTCATAGAACAGAAACGGTTGTTTTGCGAATTGTGAATCACACTTTAAAGGTCATTTTGCGACTTTTTACTCTCCCAAAAAATAATTAAGTAATTTCCTCTCCTCAAACTAATTATTCGCTCTTTAAACGTACGTAGCACAAAATCAAATGCCAGTTTGTCGGCAGTCTTAGGTTGCTCAATCTCCAATTTCCCAATAAATTATATGGACTTACCTCTGACAATAAACCGCCCTAGTAAATCACTTTATGGTCCTCTAATTGAGAAGGTTGAAGCTAGATTGGAAGGATGGAAGGGTCGTTTGATTTCAAGAGACGGATGCTTACAACTCATGAATTCAGTATTAAGTTCAATCTCTATTTATTTCTTTCATGTCATCATTTCTATTACCTCAATGAGTTATTAATAGACTGAATAAGATCAGAAGGGAATTTTTTGGGGGAGAACTAATACGAGAAGGAGTATATCGCTGATCAATTGGCCGTTGGTTTGGCTAACGAGAGAAAATGGAAGAATGGGAGGAGCCAATATACAAATTCGCAGGTCTATGCTTCTTAGACGTTTGAATTCGGCTTGTATTTTCAATCATAAGTAGTGTAGACGTTGAACAAATTTAAATTTGTATAAAATATTATATTTGTTAAATTTTCATATAAGGTTTACGTATATTTGTTTACCCTTATATATCCATCATTTTGAATACGATACGGGTCGGGTAAACAGACAAAAGGATGTCATTGACACCCCTAGAATTATTAGACATTACAGTAATACCATAAATTAGAAGAAAGACCTTTAATAAGGACATAAAAGTAATACCATAAATATTTTACAGATTGAACAATATTGCGGGTTAGTCAACTTTATAGAAATTGCTAGTTGACCATTGTAACTGAAAATTTACTGAATTTTGAAACATAATTTATCCTGTAGCAAGTCATTATTACAAAAAAAAAGTTGCTCATAATAATATCCATTGCACCTAACCTCAAACTTATGACACATTCCAATATAACAAAAACCCTAGTTATCTGATATCTGATCTCCTATATATATATGGGATTTCACTCTATAAGTATATAAAAAACAGTCCCGCCGACATTAGCCACAATTCATTCCCTTTGTTTCTAAAAAAAAAAAACTTTCTCTTTCCTGTTTTCATTTCAAATTGGTAGACATAATATAATCGGAAAAGGCTATAAAATCCCGACATTTTTAAAAATACCCTAAGTTAAATATAAATTATTAAAAATACCCACGGTCCCAAATCTTTATTAAAAATACCCATACCGGCCAATTATTGGCCGGTTCCGTAATTTTTTTTTTTTTTTTTTTTTAGAGAAAAATTGCTAAAATGCTGAAATGAAATCTAACACAAAAAAATTGAATTGTTTTTTTAAATATTTGTTATGAATAATTTTTGTTGTAAGTTTATTTGAATTAGGGAAATGCTGTTGTGCATTCCATTTGGGTAATTCTAGTACATCTTATAACATTTACGATATGTATATATTTAAAAAAAATATTATTCAAAATTTAGATGTGTTCTGAATTATTTAAATAGTACTTGTATCAAATTTTATTGAGTCAATTTTAAATTTGATTGGTCATTCATCATACTGCCATGAAAACTGTACTGTTAAATTTTTTTTTATATTTTTTTTATGGAAGGCTATACGCTTTTCAAATCGACCCAAATGTGATACACTTGCTATTTAAGAATTAAAAAAAATACATCTACAATTTTAATCTTTTAATTTAAATAATAATTTTCAAATATATGTACTATAAAAGTTAATTAGATGTAACATAAAAGTCAGGGGTATGACATCATTATTCTTTTCAATCTATATATATATACTTATGAACATTGTACTGGTGCTTGGCTAGGCATTCAATATTCCAGTGCTAAGGCATATTTGGGCATGGCTGGGTTGTGTCTCTGTAACTAGAAAGAGTTTCATTAAGCAACTTGCGGCTGGAACCAGTTGCATTACTGTACCGGGTGGTGTACAAGAGACGATCTATTTGGAGCGCAATTCTGAGGTTAAATTTATAGAAACATTAATGGTGTTGCTTGATATATAGATAAATTTATAGCAATTTTTCTCTTAAAAAAAAAAAAAAATTACGGAACCGGCCAATAATTGGCCGGTTCGGCAAAAAAAAAAAAAAAATTATTATGGAACCGGCCAATAATTGGCCGGTTGGGTTATTTAATCGGTACCGGCCAATAATTGGCCGGTATGGGTATTTTTAATAAAGATTTGGGACCGTGGGTATTTTTAATAATTTATATTTAACTTAGGGTATTTTTAAAAATGTCGATATAAAATCTCTCCGAAGCTGTATTGTGGTGCAATCTCACTTGTGGAATATATAAAGAAAATAGTAGAACTAGGGTGTGATGTGCTCATCAAACTCTTTGGTGAGCACAACTCTACATAAATTATCGGATTCACTTCAAACAAGATGAATCAAACTGTTGAAACCGATGTACTTTACGAGTGATGCGCGTACATGCAAAATTTTAAATTTTTTGAATTCATTTAGTCTCAAATCAAGTGGTCAAAATTGATGAAAAATGAATGATTCAAAATGAAGTTGTTTTAATGCATTCAAAAAATTTGTTTGACGTTAGTCCCCTCCGTTAAGATATGTGCACTAAAATGACTTTTGGATGCACTGTCCGATCCACTTTAAGATATGTGCACAAGCGCAGATTTTAAAACAAATCGGATGGTCTTGAAGACCATTACATCCAAAAGTAGATCCGATGCTCTTCTAACCTACTCCCTTCTCAACTTGCTTTGTTTATGTACTTTTGTAAGTTGCTTTTGTAAAGTAATAAAAGCCGATACCTTTGGAATTACTTCTCTCAAAAGAAAAATATTCACGGAAAGACACATGAAATTACTGTACTTCATTATGCCAGTGTCCGTATAATTAAGTATAATGTAACATATATTGACAATTATTTCCAAAAAAAAAAAACATACATGTGACAATTTGTCACTAATTGCGTGAATAACCAAGGAAACAAAACCTTGTGACTAAACTACTACAAACGATCCATCATACTTTTATTATGCTTTCATTTTAATATAAGTTATCAACTATATATGTCAAACCGTTCGGTACATATATGCATGAGAAGTAAATATTGTATTCAACCAAATAAATCTATTAAATAAAATATTAGAGGAAATCAATATGATTATAGTAGAAGGAAATATAATTGATATCAAGTAGACCGTTGCATGGCTTGATGAGGTGTTTTACATCAAATAAGTCTTGGCCAAATTAAAATAGACTGTGAGGCGGTATAGGGACCTGTGTATAACGGATTCGTATCGTTAATGAATTTCAACTGTCTGATTTTAAACAGAGCTGATCTGACTTGTGTCTATAACATAGGGGGGCATTTAATATTAGTGCAGATTTAGTTCGCATGAATCTTAAAACAGATTGGACAGTCGAGATTCATTAACTCAAAAGATTCTCTTTTGAGTTAATGCAGAGGATATGAATTCTGTGTATATCATCCAGCAGTACTTGTCCACACATGATCTTCATTCAAAATGCAATATCATATTCGCCATGAAAGGTTATCTAACTTGCAAGTTGCAAGTTAACCCGAATGACCAAAACAGCTCAGCGCCTCAGCAACAGCAAATATATCCGGGTCAACACTCTCAGTGTTATTCCTCAAAAAGTCTATTCCTTGCAATTTCAATAACTCAATTGAGGTCGGTACCAGTGAATTGATTTCAGGGTAGAAAATTAAATTCTCATGTCATTGCATCGTCACTATTGAGGATCAAGCTCTTAATTACTTGTACAAATAATTTATTTTTAAAAAAAATGAGGATCAAGCTCTTAAATTTCATTAATTGTATAAATAAATTGACTAGAAAAATCTGAAGAAAGATTTGATTAATTCATATAATTTTGCAAATCCTGTATCCAGGTACGTGTACATTAAATAAAGTAATCTATATTTGTTGTTTATAGAGGAGCATTCAGATCTGATTGTGGAGTACCTGTTAACATAGGCAGAGCCAGATTTTCAAACTATTGAGATTAAATATGAATGGAAGTCAATCATATAAAATTAAGTTAGTCTATATAAACCTCTGTAAATCTTGTAGTGAACCAATTATAATCAATAAACAATAACTGTTTATTGACAAAAACATCTATTTTCAAGTTCTAACCCGATAGATAAAAGAGAAGCAAGAAAGCACAAAACTGGTACAAAAAGAGATATAATAACTTAATTAATTAAAAAGGAGGCCAAAAGTACTGTGAGAAACCTAGGCCGGTACAATGTACCAGTCGGGCATGAGAAAATTATTCCAAATTCAAACTTGCAAAAAGATGAAAAATGTTATACATATTTTTTTTAAACTGAAAACAAAATTTTCAATGAAAGCACTGATATTTCACAATAATCAATCATCATAAAAAAAACAAAATATTTGAAGGCCCTAATTAATTTTCACAAATCCGAAATTATTTTTAACTATTTCTAAAAAAAACAACTATAATCCCAACTTCATTATTGAAAGGGATAGATCCTGGTCTATTTCTAAAAAAAGGAATTAGAAAAACGACAAAGCGTTTATATCCTACAAGTATGGCAGAAAAAAATTAAAGAAATAAGAAATTAATGGTATATAATATTGTAAAAGAAAATCAACAAAAATACAGAACGATGTAATAAATTTCAGAAAATCAGATTTGACAATTTAATCTAACATGAAAAATTGCAAAGAGAACTAAAAGAAAGTTCCCGAAAGTTCCCTACCCTAGAGTGGGAAAAATGGCACGCCGGAGCCGGCTCCGTCACGGAACGGCACGGCACCCGTGTCGGTCACGTGCCATGACTCGCGTGTCGCGTGCCGTGACCATTCGCGTGCCGTGACCAATTGTTGGCAAAGAAGACACGGCACGGCACAGGAACACGGAACGGCACGGCACGGGACACACGAGTCATGGAACGGAAGACACGCCAGTCACGGCAATCACGGCAGTCGCGAAGCAATACACTACCATACCTTCCTACAAGGTATAATTTTATTTTAATTAAAATATTTACATTTAAATTTCAATTAAAACATTTGAATTTTAAAGAATCGTTTCATTTTTTTTTTTAAGACGTTAAATGCGATCAAACTTGACTAACGCGCGCTTGGTCACGGCACGTTTGGTCACGGCATGAATTAGTCACGGCACGACTTAGTCACGGCACGCGAGTCACGGCGTGACTCACGTGCCGTGACCACACTTCGTAATTTTTGTCACGGCACGGCACGTGAAAAATTTACTTAATCACGGCACGTTTTTCCCACTCTACCTACCCAAATGGATCCCAAAAAGGAAGACGAGCTTACTTTTCTCGTGCCTTGATAACTGTGCATGTTCGTGATTAAAAAAGAATAGAAAATGAAAAGACAAGCAAAGGAGGGTGAGGCAGCGCGACTTGAATTCAGATCCAGCGAAGTAACTCAAAAATTAGGTTTTGAATCGGAACTGTCTGATTCGAATCCGTGACCATCCATCTAAAGTGGAGCACACGTATTCCGAGAGATAGATTCGAATCCCGAAGCAATCTCGAGTGACAGATTCAATTCAGACAGTTCCGATTCAAAACCCAAAAATTAGGTTACTTTAGGGGATCCGGACATGCGGACTTGACAGTAATAATGTCCAGAATGATGTCATTTAAGTGCTTAAGGCTGTGCTCCACAAACGCAGCACAAAGAGGAAGGGAAAGGAAGAGCCCGAGCGAGGTTTCCCTCGTGAAACCTACACCCCGATTTGAGGGTAACGAATTTTGAAACTTTGTACAGCACCTTCCCCTCACCACAGTAGCGCGTTCCTCTCCTTCCGTCTCCGATTACCTTCCTCTGAAGTGAGTGAGCGACATGGACAGACTGCGTTTCTCTCCTCTTCCCCTTCGTTCCCGTTCCTTTCCTTTAATGAAGGGGTTTCTACCCCTCTGTGGAGCACAGCCTAAGGAGCTCTAAAGAGTCAAAATTTTAAGAAAGGGGGAGGCAGGATTAAGATTTGGCACGAAGGAAAGATGCTTAATCCAATTTGAGGAGTTGTTCGTCTGGAATAATAGCCAAGGAAGTCTAAGTAACCTGAAGTTTGTGCGGCCGAAAAGGTACTACGCGCACTTAGGAACTGTGTTGGATTAAGATTTATGGGACAAAATGACAGATTTATTTTTTACTACATGCAATTTGTACTATTTTGGGAAAAGAGGGGACTTAGTTCCGTTATGCTAATGACATTTTGTATGTTGATTAAAATTACTGTTCTAAAAAAAATCAGAGAAATTAAGATAAATGAAATTACTGTTCATGATCCGTATTGTTAAGTATTAACGTAACAAATATATTGACATTATTTCCAAAAAAAAATACATTGACAACTTGACATTAATTGCGTGAATAAAAATATTAATTTCTTTAGGAAGCAAAACTTTGTGACTAACTAACGAACTATCATACTTTTATTATGCTTTCATTTTAATATATATTATCAACTGTGCCTAACCGTTCGGTACATGAGAATTTAATATATTATTGTCTTTCAAAGGTAGTTTATTAAATAAAATATCAGAGGAAATCAATATGATTACATTAGGAGAGCATATAATTGAGTTCAATCAGACTCAACCTACTATCAATATAAATTGTTTGAGCTATCGGTATATTTAATCTAATTTTTTGTATTTTTTTTATTACGGGTATTTTTTTTTAATTTGTTCAGCAAGTAGCAACAATTATTCTTTCATTTTTTTTTAAATAAGAAAATTGAGGAGTTTCCCAGTTTAGTAAAGTTGTAATTTTTATGAAAAATATTTCAAGAAACCAATCACTAAATATTAATTTGTTGATTTTTCATTGTTATACAGGTTAGATAAATCTTGCCAAAATGCACAAATGTAACCTGCCCCAATTTATATTTTGTACCGAATGACTCTTTTTTTTGGTTCTTCATTGAGGAGTTTAACATGTAGCTACCAACTGATATTTGATTCCCATCGAACTCAATTTCATTCTACTTGTTAATTTTCCAAAAATAAACAAATAAACCACACACTGCTACAAAGTTTAACCTACAAAATATGCTGATTTACAAGTTTTATGCTCCACATAATATGCTAAATTATAATGTCTTTATTGAAAAAGATGTTCATCATTTTCTTGTACACAGCCTGAATTAAGAGGCAGTCGGAACAAGTTTGGTGAGCAAGGCCGATAAGGAGAAATATGAAAAAAAAAAAAATTAGATGATGAAATAAGATATATTGATATTTTTGATGAAAAAATTGGAAATAGAAGAAGTTTTAAAAGGTAAAGAGCAAATGAGCAATTCAACATTTTATAAATATATGTACCATAAAAGCGAATATATGTTAGTATTATTCTTATGTATTAAATCTTTCTAATCCTTTTATTCCTACCAGTCAGCTGCCTCCTGAAAGATAGCTTATCAGTATTATTATTTTAGAATTTCCGCTACATTTGCATCATGTGTAAGACATACTTTATTCAAATTTGAATATTAGATACATAATGTAAATTAAAAAACTATACACAGTGTTTGAAACATCTAACAATATATATTGCCAAAAATGCACAACAGTAACCTGCCCCAATTTATATTTAGTATCAAAGAAAAAAAAGCTAGGGAAGAAAATTAGTCAAGCCGTTACAGATTCCATCACGCCACGTGATAGATACATCACGATACGGCACGTCACGCGTATCAGTTATGCCAGTGTCAGTTCATTATATCAGTGTTCACTGTTCATTATGTCAGTGCCCGTATTGTGAAGTATAATGTATCATATATTAATTGACAATTATTTCCAAAAAAAAAACATACATGTGACAATTTGACATTAATTGCGTGAATAAAAATATTAGTTTCTAAGGAAGCAAATCCTTGTGACTAAACTACTAAAAACGAACCATCATACTTTTATTATGCTTTCATTTTAATATAAGTCATAAACTAGGTCTAACCGTTCGGTACATGAGAAATAAATATTGTCTTCCAAAGATTCAACCAAATAAAGCTATTAAATAAACTATTAAAGGGAATCAATATGATTATAGCAGGAGGATATATATTTGATGTCAATCAGACCCACCTTATTATCAAACCGAATTGCTTGAGCTGGCGGTATATTTAACCTATATTTTTTTAATGTTTTTCGTATTAGGAGATTTTTTTTTTTTTCAATTCGTCCAGCAAGTGGCAAAAAAAAAATGAGGATTTTCTCAATTTCATAAAGTCGTAATTTTTTATGAAAATATTTCATGAAACCAATCACTAAAATTTGTTTAATTTTCATTGATATATAACAGGGTACATAAATTAAACTATTAACAATGCAAATAAAGAGGCAAACCTTTCACAATGTCAAGTTCTTTCTTTTGGACGAGCATGACTTGCCATTTTGGAAGGTTCAAGAAGCGAAGCAATTTCAACGCCAATTTCAATGCCAATATTTCAACTCTTCATCCAGCTGATCATAACTCTCAAAATGTATGATATCAAGTAAAAAAAAAAAAAAAGCTCCTGATATTGTTCAGGTTACATTAATTCATCTTTATTATTACTTGTTACTAACTATTTTTAAGAAAATGTAGACAGCTTTTGAAGGTCCTATCACAATTTTCTAAATAAAAAGATAATTACATGTTTTTTCTTACCTCTATCATGCCTTTTCTTTTAAAATATTTAATAATAAAAATTTAAAACTAAAAAAGATCTACTAGGTGTGTTTCATATTACTTATCTACACAGAGAAAATAATGACAGTTCAACGTCATTTAGTAGAAAACAATAACTTAAAAATTCACATTTAGAAACTATATTTATTTTCTGCTCTTGATGTTAATGTAAATAAAATTAAAATGTCGTAATTTTTTATGTGTGCATAAACTATTGCATTTTAAAAGGCAGTCGAGACACACAAAAAAACATTTAAACTCTCTACATAAATAACTATATAGATTGTCATTATTAATGATAGAGTAGGTACTTGACAAACTTACACTAATATATTATTTGCACAAATCAAGCTGATACTTCACATATCAATGCGGCTTGACAAGATCATACTCCCTAACGAAATTTGGTGACAGATATCCTAACTTGATGGCATGCTCTTTAACTAAAGTTGGTTTTTGTCTATTTTTATACAAGAAAAAAGAGGGAACTATGCTACAAAGAACTAACGTAGTACATTATTTAGCTTAAAGACAATTGTACTAAAGAGCACTTGGACTAAATCTTTAGAAAAAGCAAGTGAAATACAATCTTCAAATCCTCTACTTGTAGCCAACGAATGCTTACAAATAAGAGAATTAATTTAACATGCTTAGTTGACCAAAACTACTCGCACTAATAATTTTTTTGATAAAATGGGATGCACGATGCATCCCACTGGAGTCACACACTAATAACTTATTTCACAAAAGTGATTAATCAAAATTACAACATTATTGCATTTACCATTGGATTCCTGCTTCTAACTAAGTTCATAAATTGCACAAAATCGAATTGGTCTTTGCCCACCAATCTGGCTTTTAAGTACTAATATTACATGACTAAAATTCCCAATTCAATTTACAATCAGTAAAAATTATCGGGGAACAATGACAGCCATCGATTTAGTTCTGTATCATCTACTTTGGGCCAGCAATGAATGAACACTGGTGGAAACAACGTCTTTTTTAGGATGAGCACAATACAATTTTAGTTGAAACTCAAGAAAAAAAAGTACAAAGATAAATTTAGGAAATTCCGAAAAAAAGTAGAATCATCTTCTGAGGAGCTTCAAGACATCGCCAACAAGATGCAAAGATCCAGTCACCAAAACCTACATATTTCAATAAAAAAAAAATTAAAAAAAAAAAAAAGGTAGACATGAACCGTCTCGAGTAGGCATCCCCATGGGATTCTATTATCCACAGAGCCAGTGGGGACCACTCATCAGTGACTTGAAGTGGACTCTGTGCCAGAGAATATGTAACAAAGGAGTTTGACTAACTTATTAAGATGCATAAAATAAAAGTTGTATGTATAGCAATACCTGATACTGGACCATAGGGTTTTTTCCAGCACATTCTCTAAGCCAATGAATTGCCGAGGGTAAAGACAGCATGACAGAACTACAATTATATAAATTAGAGGAAGGATCACAGCTTTCTACTGCATTTTCTTCACTAAATCCATTCGAAGATGAATTGATGGTGTTCAGACACTTGCCATTTTTTACATTGGCTACTGTAGTTGACACCCAAAAAAAATGTGTAATAAAAAAAGTTAGACATAATAATTGACTAAAACAAGACCAAGTGAATTTCTAGAAAATATTTGAAAATAACACCAGAGTTTCACTTTGTTTGCAAACAATGACTGAATTGCCCCTATGAAAATCTTGATCAAAACTAGGCTTAACTTGTGCATATAAAGTTGGAACATGACAGAAAACTAATTGGCTTCCCGTTACCGTTAGTTCAGTCTGAGCTTAGCACAAACTGTACCAGGCAAGGGGCAAAATTGTCAATATTAGATGAACATAAATTTTTCATTACAACTTTACAGCTGGGTATAATTTGAATTTTCTTAAACATGTTCAGGCAATTTATAACTAAATCAAATTTTGAATGCTATTTAAAAAATAGTACATTTATATTACCTGTTCCATGGATGTAGTTCTCCCAAGTTCTCTTAAGGGTCGACTGCCATGACAGATTGACGGAAGTGTTAGATGTCACAATAGATGTTGGGGAGGCAACCTTACTATGAGATGATAAGCCACGCACAAAAATGGCTTTTGAGAAATGCACATCTGAAAAAAAAAAATGAGCCCCAATCTCAATCTTAGTTCTCACTCCTATCATCTTAGAATTTCTTAAATACCTTCTCATGATTTTTCAAACCTCAGGATCTATGAATATATATGAGTAACTTCACAAACTGTACTTATAATTCACTATTCCAGCATGCTATAATTTTGGAGTTTGCTAAATAAGTGGGTACGAACAATGCACTGAAATATCCTAAAGGTAAAAGAACAAGTAGCAGATATGACAAGTTCACAAAAGAGTAGATACCATTTGCTGCGCAAGTCTTGATAAGTTGTGGAAGCAATAGCTGTGGATCTCTTTTCTCCATGCAATTAAACAACAGAATCTACAGATAAAAAGTTCATATGTAATGGCATTTCTAAATTCTAATAATAGATCCTGAAAGTTCCCAAACTAAAGGGACCGAAAGGAGTTCAAAAGATATGTGATTTGGTATGTGTTTCAGAGTACTCAAATCTGCATCTTCTGTGCATTTGAAATGTTAGAATTTGCCAATGTTAACCTTGCTCATTTCTTTCAATGGACAAAACTACACTAGCAGTAACATTGCAATGCCACTCCTAGAGAGAGAGAGTAGTGGGAGGGTAAGGAATTGAACAAGAGGGAAAGAACATTTCTGTGTTATCTTGTTTAGCTGGAATTGTACAGAGCTTAAGATTAATAAAGTTACAAACCTTCAAAAGCATGTCTTCACTTAAATTTCTTACTCTCCGTATTTTGGTGTAATGAAAGAATCTAGACTAACCAAACAAGAGGAACAAAAAGTAGCACCCGCCCCTATCCATCCCCTTCCATTAGAATTCATATCACCTAAAGTAACTCAAATTTTGAGTTTAGATCCAGACCGTCAGATCTGTTTTGGCACGAATATTAAAGGGACCCCGTGCATTCTAACTCTGGCCGGATTGGCCCGGATTCTGATCAGACGGTCTGGATCTAAACTCAAAATTTGAGTTGCCTCTTCACAAACCTCCCTTAGCTTCACCTCCTGCTACCCAAACATAGTGTAGATAACATAGGTTTTAACTCACCTTTTTTAAATTTATCCAAGACCGGTTGCCATTTCCATTCCGAGACTCGTAACCATGCAAATTTCCATGAAGTGAATCTAAATCTTCATTCACAAAATGAGAGTTCTCCTGAAATGTGGCACTGCAGAACCATCTAGCACAGACATTAAGACTCTCTGGTGTATGAGCACCATCCAAGTAAAAGACCAAATTACCCCTGCCACTTGAATTTTCCGAATTGATATCCTTGACAATTTGAGATCTGCCTGACAGATTTGCTGATGCTAGGCCTCTTCGAAAAGCTTCTGGCAAATCTTTATCCATGGCAACCTAACAACGCTTACCAGAAAATAAATTAGATTTTGCAACAAAAATCCTCGAGTAATTCTGAACATAGCACCAGCAGAAAGAAAGCATGAGGCAAAAAATGAAAAGACCAAAGTTATCACTAAGAAATTTGCAAAAAGGTCCCTGCTTTGTGAATGATGAAAAGAACTCCCTTTCATTATTCCGAAAGAAGACTTATTGCTCTAAAAAAGCTGTTGGAACAGATTATTCTAGTCAATATCTAGTCCAACAAAATTTAACAAAATGACCTCACTTTTCAGGAAATGACAAAAAATGCTACTTTTACAAAAGTAACTCCCATTATTCTCAGTTAAAAAATTAAAAAAATTATGTTTAGTTCCATAAGAGCTTTTCTGCAATTCTGAAAAACTTTTTGTGCAAAATTTATCAAAAGTTTTGAGCTGATAAGATTGAACTGACATTGGAAGCAAGGGATGAATGCCCAGTTCTCTCAAGCCAACATTTACAAAGTGCTACAGCAAGACCAGCATTGATGAGTTGGTGATCCCCATCTAACCCAAGCTTCAGACCCTTCAACCATTTTGAATTAAGAGGGGATGCCACTTCGAAGGGAATCTATAAATATGCAACAAAGTAGGAGCATGAGGAATAAACTTGCTTGCATCAAAATACCACCAAACAATAATATAGGAAAGTAGGCTTTTTGTAAATAAATCCAGTATACATACTTTTCCATTAAAAAATAGACCAACATTTCTCAGATGTGCAACTAATATGATAAGTTGATAACAACCATCATGTCTTAAGAGGCTTAAGGTTGCAGAAGAAGGATACCAGTTAAAATTGAAATATCTGCTCTTATTCTAGTTTTTTATTTTTTATTTGTCTAAAGCTCAAATTGAACTAAAATCAAGTGAACCGATTGACAACGAGTTCAAACCTCATATAACCTGCCTATAAGCTTATGAAGAGATATGGATGGGTTAACCTAGTTCTTCACAGAAGTAAAAAGTTTGGGTGTTCATTTCTTGTACGGCAAAAATTATTGCATGTTAATTGCACAAGTGAGGAAGGGCAGTACATTTGGGTCATGTTTGGTTGTGGAGTAAGAGGTGGAGTAAACCCCTTACTCCACACTTAAGTCACCAAACCAGGAGTAAAATAGGAGTAAGATAGAGTAAAAGATGAGTTAATCCGGAGTAAGTTACTCCACACTTGCTCCACCTGTAGGGCCCACTTTCATAGGCAAATGTTCATTTCCCAACATCTTACTCCTCTAGATGGATTAATTTAAGCAATGATTTATACTACCAAACAAGGTGTAAAATATGAAGAGAACATGGATAAGCAATTTAATCTTCATTAACTTTACTCCACAACCAAACATGACTTAAATTACAAAAAAGAACACATTGCATAAGTACTAGTAAAATTGTGAATATACCATCAACTGAGATGCAGTCTCTTGAAGAACCAACATGGCCTCCGGCAGCTGGGGCACCGTGAACCCGGGTACATGAGGCTTCATTCATACGAGCAATATTTTTTGTTAAATCTTGAAAACAAAACTGCATTCATGGATAATCAAATGGAAAACATTGTAATATATAGTTCATTATAATTTCTTCCTATTTGTGAAGGACTCGGTACCACTATTAGGGCACTATATGTGTACCTTGAAAATTCCCGCTTTTTGTGAAGCAATCTTGTCAATTGTATTTCCTGCCAATATAATGGACGTTAAAAAGGTTATGAGTCAAGCTGGAGAATCTCTAAAACTTGGGAAAATCTCAGACCTCACTTCCTGTTCTAGCATTTTTTAATCTAATATCTATAGCAAGGAAAGCCTGTGTAGTTTCTACACAGCCAGTCCCAAGCCAGGAAAAAAGGAGGGTTGTGATAGGCGTGATGAGCCAACATAAAATACGGCCTTTTTATGGAAATGAAGCCCTCACAACTCCGGTTGGGTAAACTTGTTTGGGACTAAAGGCTTGGTTGTTGTTGTATCTATAACAAGGAGAAAAATAATAACGTGTACAATATAAGAGAAGAAACCGACCTAAAATCTCCATATGATCCATCCCAAGTGAACTTATACCACACACAACAGGCTCTTTAATCTATGCATTTCAGAAATTCATAACAATTAAACAAAGCAGCTTGTTAAGATAAAACTAAGATAACAAACAGAAGAAAAAGGAGTTACCACATTAGTTGAGTCCCATTTACCTCCGATTCCGACTTCAATAATGGCAACATCAACCTAGATTACGCATGTCATTAAGCATAGAAAAATGCATATATTATTAGGGTTTGGCACATTTTCTAGCAGAAAAAAGATTGATTCATACCTTTTCACACAAGAATATCTTAAAGGCCAAGAGAGTAAGAAACTGGAATAGACCAGGCATCAGCAATTCCTCAGACAATTTGATCTGCAAAGCAAAATGAAAAGAATATCACAGTTGTATTTTTTTATTAAGAAACTAAATATCAGAAGAGAGACCATATCTGTATGTGATAATATTATAAAGAAGAGCACCTTCAGCTGATTCCACAAATCCCAGAAATAATCTAAGAACTTTTCCCTGGATAGTTCCAACCTGCGAGAATTTGCACATAAATATCAGATATAATTCACATACAAGTACAGACTAAAAGATGTCTTAGAAAATCACAAGTTAAGACATTATGCAATTTATTATTGCCTCGTTGTTCACGTGACTAAGAATGAGGTAAAAAAGACTCCGCATATAAAAACTAATAATTATCATATTCCCCAATAAGCAATTATTACATACCCGTTGATTCGAATCCTTTCTCTTACATCAATCAAGTGGGGGGATGTAAACAATCCAGTCCTTAGACCACATTCACGTAAAATTGCTTCAGAAAATGTGCAAGTTGAACCCTGGAATTATCAATTACATAGCAACATTGGCACCTAATTTATGAGTTCATAAGAAGACATCAAACTAGATCAAGCTATAGATAAAACATTAATGCAATCCGATCTAGGTCAAAGATGTACATAGTTCTTTTACCTTGCCTTTAGTTCCTGCAACATGTATGATTTTAAGTTCACCGATGCTTTGCTCCAAACCTACCATCTGTATATTCCCACAGCAAAAGAAACATAACTATTATATATAATTTCTTTAAGCAAACTATAACACTGTATAAGAATCCTAAATTTACAATCCCTGGGAATTAAAATCTTTGGTCTTGAATTCACTAAAGTTAATTCCAGAGTTGAGCATACCAACCAGAACAGAATATCAGCTTCTACAGTTTGAACTTTCCTTGGTCCTTTTTTATGAAATTTTGGGGCTTACTTGAGTCTTTATGCCAGGTTTCAATGCTAAGTTGCACCTCAAAATAGAACTTTCAGCCAATACATTGCTTGTATTTTCACTGGAGACAATTGCTAATTCATATCAAAACTGGGAAATAAATTTCACCTAACCTTTAAGTATTTAAGCATTAATGGAAAATTTGTACCATCCCTGGCTACAGCATTTGGCCTCTTATGCTGGCCTATCAGAGAGGATAGTGCCTCCATCGCTGCTTCATATGAAGAAGTAACAGCCAAATCTTGTGCGATGCTTTGATCCTCCATTTCTACTGCTAAAATTATTATTTCACGAGAAAAGTCAACCAAAGATGGTATTTATTGTACAAATTGTTGTGTTGAAGGAGATAACAAGAAGCATTCCAGTATGAATTACTCGTAGTCTGGTACTATGGAGGTCAACCAAAAACCTGACACATTGGTTAATGATTTTCTTAATATGACTTAAATGGCTTGATTTTATTTTTTATATATATACAATAATAACAAAATGCAAAATATATCTGATTCTAAAACCAAGTTAACTTTACTTTCTGGTAAATTTGACAGAAACCCAACCCATTTAGTTTTCAAATAAAAATTCTGACCTGAAATAAACCTAATAAGAATCACTGCAAAGTTATCACAGCGAAAAGACCTTCAATTCATATCAAACGATACAGGCTCACTGACCCCTACTTTTTTTCCCGAAAGCCCTTTACAGTGTATTTTTCTGTTCTAAAGGACAATTTATTAAAGTTAACAATTTTACCCCCATAAGAATTTAGAAATATTCCACTACTGGCTGACATATTCTTTCAGAAATTCAAACAATTTAACTGATTGCGCTCCATTTGAACTAGAATACCATACTGATAGATATATTTTTTTTTTAAATACTAGACCTTTTTTTCACTAGCTACAGTTCTGGTAAAATTTTCATTTCAGTTTATATTAGCAACTTTTGTATATTTTGGTCCAAGACAGCTACCATATGTTTACTTTTTACATTCCAGGCCATTTTTTAAATCCTTTTGCAGAATTTAATAAGCTTGGAAGTATTACAAGCCATTCTTTTGCATTAAAAAAATATGATCAAAGTAAGAATTAGCTTAAGGGGGTTATACTGATTTATACAACAAAACATGCCCAAGAATTATCGATAGCATCTACAATGATATATCCTATGGAACAGAAAAAGAAACTACAGTAGCAAGAAAAAGCGTCTCAATTTGTAAATAAAGCGAATTAGAAAAACGTACCAGAAAATCTAGCGGGATCCTGTTTTGCGAATGGGATGAAAGCTTCAGCCAATCAGCCGGAATTAATCGAACAACCGAAAGAAATAAGACGAGAAGGAAGGAATGGGAGATAATTTGGGAAATAATTTTTTTTCTGAATTTTTGTGGTTAAAGTATAAAAGTGGGTAGGCAATGTTTGAAAGCTCTGATGGTGGAGGGAGAAAGGGTTTCTCAGGACACCGCTGCTAAAGATCTCCAGGAAGTTCGACTCCTGACTGTATGGATTGGATTAACGAAATTTGGCCAAGTCTTGAGTGATAATTGTATTCAGTCCGGATCTATGTTACTTGGTTATCCTATAGGGTCCTGTACCCGTGTCGGATACCGATACGCATCCAATACGGCACCAATACATATCGGATATGCTAGCTGGCGTATCGGCTTACGTGGGATTGAAACGCAGCGGACACGTCCCCATACATGGGATACGTTAGCGATACGTCAAATTTGTAATTTTTTCGCGTAAAATAATATCCATTTGATATTCGCCGAATTCACTTCTCAGTGTTATGTTCCGGACCATATATAAACATCCAAAGATTCTTTTAAATTTAGCAGTGGGACTACCGCTCCGCTCCGGTCCAGATTATACGTTCGCTACACTATCTCCGGAGCAAATTTCGCTGTAATATTCAACTCAATGTTTAATTTCTCGACAAATTCATTGTAATATTTTGATATGTAACTACATGCAGTGAATTTGAAATTTAGATCCAACAGAGTTAAAAAGAGACATCACTGAGAGCTGACAAACAATGGAATAGAAATGCAGAGAACTATTTTCTCCTTTAATTTCGTTGTTTCTTTCTCCTTTTAGTCTTGTTTCTTCTCTTCTCCATTTCTATCTTCATGAACACCTCCATTTTACTCATTTTTTTATTTTCTAAATTATTTTTCTTAATTTTCTTAATGAACTGTGGAAGTTTGATTTTATTACGATTATGATTCATTTAAATATCATAATTAAAATAATAAAAAATAATATATATAATAGGCGTATCGTATTCTAGATTTTTGAAAATTGCCGTATCGCCGTATCCGTATCATATCTGATACGATACCTGTACCCATATTCATGCAACATAGGTCCAGATCCTCTGAAATATCTCGAATTTTGAGTTTAAATTCGGATCGTCTAATTAAAATCCGAATCAATTCAGTCCAAGGCGTAATGAACGAGACTTCTTTAATATTTGTGTCAAAACAAATATGATGGTCCAGATCTAAACTCAAAATTTGAGTTGCTCTAGGCGATATGAATTCGATAGCTAAGTCCTTCATGATTCAAAGCTTGTAAGTTTGTGTAATTTTTGTTAATTTTAATAAAATTTTATAATTTGTCGATCTTATTAGTGAAGTATTTGATTAATTAAAGTAATAAATATGTCTTGTTCTAAAATAATTTGGTTGAGTATTATTTTTTTATCAAATTCAGTCGCGTTATAATAATTTTAAGTTATGTCCTAATTGTATTCATTTATCTGCATTTTTTATTTTCACTCCATGTGTCAATAATTTTTACTGAAAATTGTTTTATTTTATGATTAATTTATATGTAACTTATGTTACTAGGAATTATAATTCTGAAAGTTGTACTTTTACGTTTTAACTTTAACTTTATAATGATTATTTAGAAAGAAATTATGAATAATCTGCATATTAGGAGTTAACACTTGTGAATTCTGATACAACATACAAGTAATTAATAAATATATTTAGAGGTGCCGGTAAAGGTTGCAAAATTTATACAAGAATATTTATTTTATTTTAGTCTATTTTTACGCAAGTACAGTATCAAAAGCATTGTTGTAATAAAAAAAAATGAAGCAGATTATCACTTTTGAAAAATTCTATTTTTTTTCTTTTATATAAAAAATGAAGGTTCCGGCTTCTCTTTTTTATTATAGTTGTGTGACAACATAAAGTGAGGAGTTAATATTCAGTGCACAAATTTTAATTTTCAATGTTGATTCATTTTTTTGCATTTCTATCAAATTTATCCTCAGCAAATACTAACCTATCTTTGTTCAATAATGGTTATATTATTAGGAGTAGAACTAGGGTGCTCCTAAGCTCACCAAGCCCTTCGTGAGCGCGACTCGAAAACCTATCGAATTGACTTTAAACGACATTTTCAAACCGTTAGATGTTCAATCTATATTAAAATGTGCTTGGAGATCAAATTTTACATTTTTTGGATTTTTTTACTATTTATTAAGATGATTTGAAAATCGCTGTTTTTCAATGATGCAGAATTTTAATAAAAACAGCGATTTTCAAACCATCTTAATAAATAGTAAAAAAATTCCAAAAAATATAAAATTTGATCTCCAAGCACATTTTAATATAGATTGAACATCTAACGGTTTGAAAATGTCGTTTGAAGTCAATTCGATAGGTTTTCGAGTAGCGCTCACGGAAGAGCTTGGTGAGCTTAGGAGCACCCTAGTTCTACTCATATTATTAGTAATATTACTATATTAAAGGAAATATTTAACACAATGATAAAAAAAATGGACGGAATAAGATCACAACTAAGGAATAAGATCTTTTGTGGTTTTTATCCATATACACAATTGATCAACAAAAATGTGACATTTTATTATATTAAACAATCTTTACTATTATTCTATTAACAAACAAATATGTTGATATAGAAATCAATATTTATCCGTAAAATATATAGAATTATCCAAGTATGATAGTATAGAAATCAGCATATTTTTCATTAATATGATTGTATGAGTACAAATTGAATTACACGCAGAAAAAAAAAATGTGCACAATCAAATTATAAGAATTACCCAAGTATGTTAGAGTTTCTATAACAAAAAAAAATCATTTCTAAGTGCTGAAATATTTTTTCTTGAGTGAAACAAGAAACAAAAAAAATATATATGTCAGAACATGTTGAGAGATATTTTTTCATTTATTGGAATTTTGTATAGATGTCTTTTTTCATTAAAGGGTACGTTTGGATGAGAGATAGAATAGCTAGAGTAGCGAAATTTTAAAATAGTAAATGAGAATAGAGAAAAAATAGTAATTTTCATGTTAGTATGAAAATGGTGCTATTCGGATTAGTAAAAATGTTGTTTTGGATTATATTTGTGGAATAGTGAATAGTTGTAACTAATAAAGAATAGTATTAACAATGTACTAATTAAGAAGAAAGATAGGCAAGTGGGATCTCAAATGAATTGTCACGATGTGGAGATAGCGAAAAGTGGTATCCAATTTGTCATTTCGGATTGTGTTGGTGGAAATCCAAAAAGGAAAAAAAATTCCTCTCATTTCACATTTCTGAATAGTAGTTATTCCAACATTTACAAGAAATAGAGAATAGTAACTATTCTAGCTATTCCGGATAGCAAAAATATTGTTTGAATGCACATTGTTATTCTGAATAGCTTCTATTCTAGAAGAACATATATTCTTGTTATTCTTGTGTCATCCAAACATAATCTAAGTGAAAATGTATTTCGTTACTAAGTTGTAATGAAATTGAGATCCGACTTAACTGGATTTGATAGATTGTTTGAGAGATTGAGATCCGGAGAACCGAATAATTGGATTTGATAGATTGTTTGAGAGATTGAGATCCGGAGAACCGAATAATTTCTCTAAATTTTAATAAACAGCTTCGAAATTCAAAACCAACAGCCGACGAAGAGGTCATGAAATCAAATCTAACTTGAGAGCAAGCAACTGCCTATCGTCGAAGAGGTCGTCAAACTACCTTATTTCTGGGATCCGTATCCTCTGCATTAACTCAAAAGGAAATCTTTTGAGTTAATGAATTTCAAACAGAGCCAATCCGGCTCGTGTCTATAATATAAGAATTCTTTAATATTAGTGCAGATTTAGTTTGCTCGAATTTTGAAACAGATTAAACAGTCGAGATTCATTAACTTGAAATATTTTCTTTTGAGTTAACGCAGAGGATATGAATTCATATTTCTATACTATAATATATTTTTCTAGTCAAAGATTCGTTACAAGCTGTACCTTGTATTTTGAATTTTTTTTATAAATCATAATTATAAAAAATAAAATTAGCGAACCAACATGATTAGGCTGGAATTTACGAAAACCATAAGAAGAGATGGCTATTCGGGTCCAACCCCATTTTTCACAAATTTCACATTGGATGTTGTGGGCCTTCGTGTGGACCCTTGGACCCGAGATCTAGATTCGGGTGTAGGCCAATATTTGGACCCGAAATGGGTATTCGGGTTTAACCACCTTTTTTATTGTAGACCCGAAATGGGCATTCGGGTTTAACCCCTTTTTTATTGTAGACCCGAAAGGGGAATTCGGGTTTAGCCCCATTTTCCGGTTTCCCTATATTTTCCCTTTCTTCTCTTCTGTCTCTCCGCAGACGCCAGACGCAATCTCCATTAATTTTTTTTTAGCAGCTAGCTGAGAGCAGAGAATGTGAGAAATTTTTTTTTTCTTCCAGTTGCAAAAGTTCAAAGTTTTAGTGTTAAAAACTTTATTATCTACAAATCGGATCAGGCATTATGTTTTTAGCTTTCGTCTGAAGAACTGAGTAAGTATTTTTTTTTTCAATTACGATTGTTTATTTTATTGTAAAATTAAAAATGATATCAAAGCTTGATTGTGAATTTTTGTGTTCAGGAAATGTCTGGAGTAATAATAAATGTGTACCACAGACGCGCAATTGCAGACGCACCGACCTGCACATTTCCTGTTACTAACTCAACCAGTCTTGATGAGCTAAGACGACAAATATATGTTGGCATTCGTTTGCTTCCTGGCCAGTTCGATCTGACAATCAGGGTACGTTTGAACACGGCACCACCTGGCTCAACAGAAAAGTATCAGTTATTTAACATAGACCATGAAATGATATGGCAGATGGTGCTTGGACATGCCACTCCGGTACTGAATTTTAAACTTCTTGAGTTAGTGGTTGAGTCTGTACCAGTTGTTAGTCAGGCCAATTATGACCCATACCCGGGTAGTGTACCTGGAAGTAGCAGAGACATACCAGTGCACAGTTCACCCATATATTGTGATGACCCCCCCCAATTATCGGATGATTTGTGTAATTATTTTGACCGGCTAAATAATGATACGGACTCAGACACAGACTCTGACCTTTCTGACTCGGTTGTCGGGGAAGATGATATGGCCGAAATGGAGGATGAGATTAGGATGCAAGATGTAATAAAGGAGTGGCAAGCGTCTATTCCCTTTATTAATCGGGGATTGCAGCATCCTTGTTCTGCATTTAATGACGATGTGCCGATGCCGTACAAGGATGCAGCATTTTTTGGTTATTCACCGAGAATTGACGGTCAATTTTCAGTAGGACAGATGTTTCAATCCAAAGCCGAACTTAAAAAGAAGTTTGGTGGATTTGCTATGGATAAAAACTTAGAATTACAACAAACCCAGAGCAATCGCAGTGCCTACGTGGTAATATGTAGAGCGGAGGGGTGTCCATGGCATTTGCAGTAAGGCCTGGGAGGGTTGTTCTTGAGGCTTTTGCAGTAAGGCCTGGGAGGGTTGTTCGTCATCCATTTTGCACTACATTATCAATAAAATTACAAATTAAAACAAATCCATACAAAAAAAAATACATATGCTCGAGGCCTTGGCCGAATTGATCAGTTTTTGTACTTGGCCGAATTCTTAAATTTTGTGTACTTGGCCGAATTAAATTACACTAAAAAAACCTAAATTACAATAACAAAAAATTTAATTGTTCTAGATTTATTAAAATAAATTTTACGAACTAAATTACTCTACATGCAAACTTACTAAAATTACTAAAACTAAATTAATCTACATGTGTTAAATTACTATTATACAATTACTAAAATTATACTAAAAATATCCATGACCTAATTTACTCTACATACAAAATAAATAAATTCTCCAATTAGTTAAATTACACTAAAAAACCTAAATTACACTAAAAAAAACTAAATTGTTCTACATTTATTAGAATCAATTTTACCAACTAAACTACTCTACATGCAAACTCAACTGGTTAACTTGTACATAAATAACTAAATTCTACAATTAGTTAAATAAAACTAAAAAAATGACAAATTACACTAAAAAAAAGTAAATTATTCTACATGTATTAAAATAAATTTTATGAACCAAATTAATCTACATGCAAACTTGCTAAAATTACTAAAACTAAATTACTCCACATGTATTAAATTACCATTATACAATTAGTTAAATTTACCAAAACTAAATTACTCTACATGTATTAAATTATCATTCTACATGCAAATTTTATTAACTAAATTACTCTACATGTATTAAATTTACTAAAATTACTAAAACTAAATTACTAAAACTAAAACTAAAACTAAATTACTCTACGTACAAAATAAATAAATTCTACAATTAATAAAATTACACTAAAAAAGGCTAAATTACACTAAAAAAAACTACATTGTTCTACATTTATTAAAATAAATTTTATGAACTCAATTTTATCTACATGCACCTCTAATTTCTTGAGAATTGCTAAAATTACACTAAATACACTACAATTACACTAAATACACTACAATTATACTAAATTTTCTGAAAATTACTAAAATTCGTATTATTTATTAAAAAAAAAATTAATCACATACCTCACGAAACTTGTAGATCTGAAGCTCTTCTTGTTCCCCTCTCAAAATTATACTTACATATGTGATTAGAATTTAAGAAAATCAAATTTAAAGAGTTGAAAAAAAAAACGAATTGAGTCGGGTGGGAAGAAAGAAGAGGAGGAAGGAAAGAAAGAAGGTGGAAGAATTCGGAGGAGTCAGAGAGGGGTCGGAACATAAAAAATTCAATAAACCTAAAACCCGAATTCCATACTCGGGTCCAGGAGGAAAACTATCCAACCCGAATCCCCTACTCGGGTCCAGGGGAAAACAGGTCCAACCCGAGATCCCATTTCGGGTTTTGGTACACTTCGGATTTTCTGTGGCGGATCCCGGGGAAAATTGTGAAAAGGGTGTTGGACCCGAATTGCCAATTCGGGTCCAGGGAAAAAAAAACCTGGATCCGAATTGGCATCTCGGTTCTTATGATTTTTGTAAATTCGTTCCTAATCATGTTGGTTTGCTAATTTTATTTTTTCTAATTATGGTTTTTAAAAAAAATTCTTGTATTTTCCAAAGTGGTCCGTTAAGGCTAGGCTCCTACCAACCCAATTGATTTCCTTATATAGTCCAACTTGTATCCAGCCGTTCATTATATATAATCTGATTGAATACGGCTCCAATCTGTAAAAAAGGTTCCTGTCAGCTGCTTTCCGTTTGATCTAAACCGAACGATTCAGATTTATTTCAGAATATCCTACGCAACCCCCATTAAATGAATAGGAACAGACCAGAGCAAGGTGCCTCCTTGGGACATGGGAATTCACATTCTCCCGTACCGTAAAAGGGAATCTTTTAGAATTAGTGGATCCGGTCCGTTCTTTTTAATTTTGCACGAATCGCAAAGCTCAATAATACTGCCCCATGCTAGCCCGAATCTCAAAGCAGCTGAGAGTAAATCTCAAACCTCGTAAATTGGAGGGAATCTTTTACATATATCGGAGAGGATACTTGTTCGGGACATGGTGGGTTGGTGGAATGTAGGGCCGGGCAAAATTGTTCGAACTCGTAACTTGTTCGTAACTCGCTCATTTATAGCTCACTTTAACTCGCTCATTTACAACTCGAGTTGGCTGACTCGTTTAATAAATGAGCAGAGTTTGAGCTGAGTTGGCTGACTCGTTTAATAAATCAGCACCTGTTAAACTGGTTAAATGAGTTATAAACGAGTTGTGAGCCAACTCGAGTTGATAATGAACTGAGTTTGAGTTGGCTCTACAGCTCATTTACCATCCCACCTCGAGTTGACTCGCTCGTTTATTTAATGAGCTGATTTGGAGTTGAGAGTAACTCGCTCAAACTCGGCTCATTTACAGCCCTAGTGGAATGGGAATTCCACTCATATGGGAATTCTATACTATAATATCTCGGTTCGGTGGTGTTTTTGCAATTTTTTCAACAACAAGCTACATAAAATTCTAAACTATCAATTTTTTACTTGAGTCAATATGACATTTCAGTTCTCAATTTTTTTCCCTTGTGTCAAGATGACATTTCGGTCCCCAATTTAACAAAAAAAAAAAAACTCTGTGCCGAAAAAAAAATTTGGCACAGAAAAAAAAATTGGCAATAAAAAAAACCGCTATGCCAAATAGGGAATTCAGCACAGAGGTTGAAAATTGTAAAAATTGTTAAATCCAACCGGGCCGAGTACCCATCTCGGCACAGCAAAAAGAAAAAATTTCACCAACAGTCATACGGTATGATTGAAAAATTATTAAAACACCCACCGGGCCGAATAGCCATCTCGGCATAGCCGAAAAAAAAAAATTCATGCTAATTTTACATCTTAGTACTTGTGATTTTTATAAAAACTAAAACTATCAAGTTGGTTTGTTAATTTTTTTATTTATGGTTTATAAAAAATATTCGGTGGGTGGGGGTTGGATTCGGTGGAAGGTGCGTGCAGAATTGTAGATTGAGTATCCTCAACACGATACTTTATTTCGTGGAGTTATTTAAAATCGGCTCCGAATTTAAGCTTAAAATTTATAGGATTTTATTAAAATTTGTGTTAGATTAAAATGGACAGTTCGGATCTCACTTCATGGAGTGCGATATTTCACTGAATCCAATCTCAAGGTGTGCATACACAACATTTGTAAAGGTTGATTAAAGCATCTCCATCTCATTTAAAATAAAATTTTAATTATAAGAATATGGAGCAATTGTTAATTTTATAATTTTATTAAAATTAGTATTTTTTTAAATATTATATTTTATTCAAATCAGACTTTACAAGTACTAATTTGAAAGATATACTTTTAGCAATTATAAAATTAATTTTAAATATTAATTTTTTTTTGTAACCTAACAAAATAAATAGGAATAGAATATTCTAAAATTAATATGAAGAAAATTATTAATAGTATAGATATGATAAAAAAAAAAAAAAAAAAACTATCATTGTGATCTTTAGATGAATAAAAAAAAGGAGCTATGTGATTAAAGAAAAAAACAATGAATAAAAGACGACTGCTACAGTGGAGATAAGTAATTAAAATATTAAATGGCAACCTGACAAGTAACAAGTGATTCGGAATATTCGGTTTGGTGGCTTGATTATTATTTGATTCCGTGTGAGTGGTGGAGGCTGGAGAGCGAGAGCAAGCATCCATATCTTGTTGAGCATTTCAAGGAAGTCATTGGGAATACAAAGGTTCTTACCCTTTTATTGGTTTTTATTACCTTTTCAGTCTACTTTAATTAAAATAACTACGAAATATCATTTTTTTAAATATCGCTATGGGTTTAATTTTTTATTTTGTCAGTGGGGCGTGTCAAATTGTACTTTCAGGATGGATACATTTTCGTACCTATGCTCACTAAGAATTGATCTTACTCACATCCTACTCATACCCATTAAGAATTTGTTTTATCCTACTCTACTCTTACCTATTAAAATTAGCGGGTAACGAAATGATAGGAGACGGATAACGAATAATACTAATATAATGATTTTATTATTTTTACAAATAAACTATGTCATACATATTCAATCACAATTACTAATATAAAAATCAAGGGAGAATTGGTTATTTGCCACTCCAAAATCTTCTAATTCTAAAAATGTCATCCCAAAATTTGAAATTCTAAAAATGCCACTCTAAACTTCATGAATTCCTAATCTTGCCATTTGTACTGTATTCTTATAATATTTTTATTAAAACTTAACTGAAAAATACTGTTTTGATATACGTATTTATGTATTTCCGATTATACCCTCGTATAATTAATTAGTTTGGCCCCTCCAGTTGTAAACAACGCCTCCTCTTCAAACTTGAGAACTCCTCTCCAGAGGTGATTACCTAGACCACCATTGGTGTTATTTCTAAATACACCAGAACTCGCCTCCTCCCTAATCACCTCCTCCTCTTTAATCGCCAGCCCTCCAGTATTCGCCTCCTTCCATTGCCATTGCCAGTAACCCTAATCGCCTCCTCCTATCCAGCACCTTAATCGCCTCCTCTTCCTTCCGATCTAATCAGCATGCATCGCCATCAGTCCTCCTTTGGGAACTCTACGCAATCGATTTCGTCCACCGCCGCCCAGCCGAGTGACAGTCTGTTGCTAATCGTGCAATGCCCGAATTGCGGGATCGATGTGAAGAGATTTGTGAGCGGTACCACAGCAAATCCACAGAGGATATTCTACAGATGTGTAAACTACAAAAGGTACTGGTATTTTTGACAAATGATCTCTAGGTTTTCGAGATTTCCAGATAGTTAAACAAAGAAATTAATGCACAATTCTGCATTTTTTTTTGTACCAGTCTACTGTTGCATGGTTTCATATCAGTGGAGAAATTAATGCACAATTCCGCACAATTCTGCACAATTCTGCATATTAACAGAAATTGCTGTAGCAGATGCCTCTTTCTTACTAAATTGATTTTGACATAAAAGTTGCTGGACCAGCCTGTTACACTAAAATTGCTATACCAGACAGCTCTTTATCTTAACATAAAAATTGTGATACCAGATTTCTCTTTCTTGCTGTAACCATCTGACTGAATTGTGAATTGTGGTACCAGATTTCTCTTTCTTGCTGTTCCAGGGATTGAATTGTGAAAATAGAAGAAATGGAGAGGTTAACCTATTAAATTTCCAGTTAGTAAAGCTTGTCAGAAGTACGAAAATGTATTTTCCCAATATGTAAATATTGAATACATGGCCGATTGGAAAATTATAAAGAAAAGTAAAAGGTTATGAAATTGGGTATTGATTACTGTGACTGGTTGGATATTGGTTACTATGACTTGTGAACAGTGAAATGTTGCACAATTAATCCAGGCTGATTTGAGTTAAAAATGGATAATGAAGTCATCTATAGAAGGATTAAGGGAAATAACTAAATTTTGAATTTTGATGGGGAAATATCTAAATTGAGAAGTTTTGATGGGGATATATATAAATTTCTCTTTATTTTATTTTGCAGAAGACATTTTTGTTGTGCAGGTTCTGGATGTGGGAAGAGGACTACGAGACATATCTTCGTGACATTGGAGTTGTGGGCATGCAGAGTGATCCCGAGCATGACCTATCTGATGCTATTCGAATTGTCCCTAATCGAATTGTCGCTCGACTTGATAATTAGTGAATTGTTGTAATTATGTGCAAGTAGTGTAGAAGTGTATTTAGGAATGGTTGATTATGTATGTCAATGCCTTGTTCAACTTAGTTTTACATGTTACAAATTTCTTTATTTTATGTCAATGCCTTGTTCAACTTCTTTTGCCATGTTGCTATCCTTGTAACGCCATCAGTACCAGTGGTACCATGTGCATATGGGTTATTCTCTTACTAGTGTAGAAGTGTATTTATGGGTTATTCTCTTACCTTGTGCATATGGTACCATGTAACGCCATCAGTACCAGTGGTACCATGTACATGATGAATCTTTGATCATTGAAATATGAATTAATAAGGAAAACAAACGCATGAAAAGGCATGATATTACAATGTGCCGGATAGATCACTGCTGCAGAGTATAAACCAAAGGAATGAAAATGCATGAAAACTTCAAATATTACTGGTACCATTGAATAATATTACAATTTTGCCAAAAATTCCTAAAACTAACACAAATTCAGTTCAAACTCCATACTATATAGCTGACAAATATTACAATTTTGCAAAATGACCCCGCCAACTATTAAAATCCAAAAACTACCAAACGCACTAAGCATTGCTTGATCTTCTTTTCCTGCAAACAAAAAAAAATAGAAATTGGTTATTTCCAGCTGTTTGGTACCAGTTTACTGTTGCATGGTTTCATAGCAGTGGAGAGGATATTTCTATTGCATCAAACAACTCAGAGATTTATATCTTTAATGATGCAATATGGTCCTGCGCATGCTTCACGAAAAGGAGCGTAACTTTTGATCCGACCGTCGGATCGGGCTGAAATTTTGACAGGAACTCCACAGCCCAAAAACCAAGCTAATTTACTTTACAATCTCAGAGTTTTTAGAGTCTTTGATGGTCTTTGAAACCATTAGTATCCCTATTTCTAATTAATTTTAAAGAAGTATGAAACCAGAATAAGAATTGAAACCAGAAAAAGAGTGTTGAATCCAGAATCAGAAGTATGAAAGAAAAAGAGTGCTGTACAAACCAGCTGTACAAATCCACTTGCAAGTTGATGCATCTCCAAGATAAAATTTCTCAAAAAAGAGTGTTAAAGAGGTAACAATGGAGAGTATACCTAGAGAGGGAAAAACGTGCCGTGCCGTGCCGTGCCATGACCAAGTAAATTTTTCACGTGCCGTGCCGTGACAAAAATTACGAGGGGTGGTCACGGCACGCGAATGGTCACGGCACGCGAGTCACGCCGTGACTCGCGTGCCGTGACTAATTCGTGCCTTGACCAAACGTGCCGTGACCAAACGCGTGTTAGTCAAATTTGATCGCATTTAACGTTTTAAAAAAAATATGAAACGATTATTTAAAATTCAAATGTTTTAATTGAAATTTAAATGTAAATATTTTAATTAAAATAAAATTATACCTTATAGGAAGGTATGTTAGTGTATTGCTTCGCTACTGCCGTGACTGGCGTGTCTTCCGTTCCGTGACTCACGTGTCCCGTGCCGTGCCATTCCGTGTTTCCGTGCCGTGCCGTGCCGTGACCAAGACAATTTCTGTGCCGTGCCGTGCCGTGTCTTCTTTGCCAACAATTGGTCACGGCACGCGAATGGTCACGGCACGGGACACGCGAGTCACGGCACATGACCGACACACGTGCCGTGCCGTTACCGTGCAGCGTGCCATTTTTCCCACTCTAAGTATACCTCTTACTGGTGCTTGGTCCAGAACTTGGAGCATCCTCAGGTGGCTCGGAAATACCAGCTTTGCATGTCCTTTCTTGATTAACAGGTGCAACAAATGGTGCTGGCTCTACCACTTGCATTCTTCGATATTAGATCACCAACACATGGCCAAAAGCTCTAGTTAAGTGCAAAAAATGAAGTTATTTATCACACTGTAGTGCATCAAGAAATGTACCAAATAAAAAAGGCTAGAGTTAAGGTGTATGAAGCTGTTTTTGGCAGTGCCTACAAATAATCACCAAATGCACCTAAATTTTTGTCAAGGTACAAAATAATGAGTCGCCTAAACTGTTGTGTTTTTCTTGAGTCAAAATAATGAGTCACCTAAATTTTTGCCATTACCAATCGAATTAGAAGATGATACCACTTGTGGTTTTTCAGAAGCAGAGATATCATAAGAGCCAACATTTCTCATATTTGCAAATAAAAGATCTGGTTTTCAATTTGAAGTTCTTACTAATGATAAATGTTGGTCGTTAGAATAAAAATCACCTAGAGGTTACATATAAAACAAGTGCCCTTACTAAAAATCACCTAGGGTTCGTGCCTTGAGAGATTCCGAGTAGGAGGCGGAGGGGCTGCTGAACTTCGGAGTGGAGAGTATTTTAGGAGGCGAAGGAGCTGCCGAACATCGAAGTGGAGAGTATTTTAGGAGGCGGAGGGGCTGCCGAACTTCGGAGTGGAGGCGGAGGGGCTACCTTCTCAGAAAAACCTTCTTTCTGGCTAGGTTCATATGTTTTTCAGCTGAGGGTATTTTAGTCCGATTTTTTTTTTTTTTTTAATAAGAAGAATACAGTACAAATGGAAAGATTAGGAATTCATGAAGTTTAGAGTGGCATTTTTAGAATTTCAAATTTCGGGATGGCATTTTTAGAATTAAAAGGTTTTGGAGTGGCAAATAACCAATTTTCCCAAAAATCAAACTACAATTATACAATCAAAAGTTCAAAACTAACTAATAGTTTTTTATAAAGCAAAAAAAAACACAAATATCTCCTCTAACAAATTCAACTCGTTAACAATAACAAAACATTCAAATAAAAAAGTAATATGTTTAACATAATATTATTCTCCACTATTCTACGTTTGGATCACCCTAAGAATAGAGCTATTCCTGGGGTTAGCGTTGTTCTTGCTAACTCATCCAAACGATGGAATAGCGCTAACCCCATGTTAGCGCTATTCTTGCTATTCTCAGGGTTGCATCCAAACGCACATGAAAATTAAGTTTTCAAAATAGTAATTATTGCTCTATTTTATAATTTTATCTAAAAAAACTACCGAGACTAATATTAACTACTACGTAAACTATTATCTATAGCCATGAATTAATTATATGTATTGCGTAAAGTATTACATAATTAATAAAAATTAAGTAAAAGATAAAAAACTAAATAAAGTTATTTTTTCACAACTGATGTCCGTACTCGCAAAACTAGCAACTCTCTAGAACATAATTTTTTTTTATTAAATGATGGTCTAGTTTACTAATTTTTATTTAATGTTCATAAAATATTTCCATCTGGATTTCAAACCCACGATCTCCTACATAAAAATGTTGTCTTTTTGCCATTAGATCAAAGTTTTATTCTCACAAAGAACATAATTTGAAATAAGATATTATGATTCATTCCACTATGAAAGACAAAATTTGGAGAGGATTTGACAACTGATTTACTAATAAATCAAAATCAATTGTTATATATTAAATATCGACTGAGATTAATATAAATGATTGGGTTCTAAAACAGTGGCAGATCTTAATACAATTCAAAGGTGCTCAACTACTTTTATAGTTTTAAATTTTTTAATTATGTATATGAGGAGGGATTCACTTGCAACATTTACAAGTTACAACATCTTACAACAATTTGATTTTGCGATTTTAAAAGTCCAAATAGAGTGAATCTAAATTGTTCAACATGATATCTATATTAAAATGTGCTTGGAGATTAATTTTTACAATTTTTTTAATTTTTTTTTACTTTTATTAAGTATTTTACAAAACTACTGTTTTTTAGTGGTCCAGAATTTTCTAAAAACAGCAGTTTTGTAAAATACTTAATAAATAGTACAAAAATTCAAAAAAATGTAAAATTTTATCTCCAAGCACATTTTAATATAGATATCATATTGAACGGTTTGGATTGACTATTTGAACTTTTAAAATTGCAAAACCGAATTGTTGTAAGATGTTATAACTTGCAAATATTGTAAGTGGATCTCTCCTCATATAATTCAAGTCTCTCTCATAAAATGTTAAATGTATGATTATAGCTTTAGTAGTTAGAATTTCACTTTGTGATTGTAGAGATTTTGAATTCAAATTCCAACTAGCATTTTACATTTCAGCTTTTCCAATCTAAATTTCATAGTTTCACCTCTCTTTTTTTTAAAGTGTCTAAGTTTGAATAGCCAGATTAAAGAGATTAGAAAGAGATGGATACTCTTAACAACCGTCAAAAGATTATGGACAGTGACGATTTTAAAGAGGAGAACGGATCAATTAAAGACTTGAAGGCTTAGGAAAAGAAAAAAATAGTGTTATCTTCATAAGTTTTAACTCAAAAGTCAAGATTTAGATCGACCTCACTCTTCTATTAGTTCATAATAATTAAAAATTATGTGTTGAGCTTTTTAAATTGAAAAAAAAAAATATTAGATCAGAAAAAAAAAATCATAAGATCAATTTTACATGTAAACACATTATTTGTGAAGAAGATCAATTTTAATGGATTGGATTCATCATTTAAAACCATTTTGATAAATTTTAAAGTTAAAACTAATCAAAAACTTGATGAGCTTAAAAACACCTAAGTTTAAATATTCTTAAAATAAAAATAAAAGACAAAAGAAATTCTTTCTTTTATCACGCTTTTGAAAATAATTTCAAGACTTTTGACCACGAGATGTGAAGTCCCCAAATAATATATTAACAAATCATTATGACAATTATGTTCCCAGTCTACCTATTTTTTTGCCTTAATTCAACATGATATCTTATGAGCGGCTCAATATCTCCATCCAAAACCGAGTTCAAATCAGGCATATGCAATCCGGTTTTTAGATCACGAACAAAGTTTTGCGGCCTGAACATGTAATATCTTGTCACATGCTTTAATTCATTTTCCACAAAGGCACTATTAATTTCCTTTATATCAGATACTCCGAGCTCTTCAGCAAGAACAAGGAGTTTTGCTTTCAGCCGGTTGAGAGCCTTGATTTTGTTCGCGAAATGGCTTCTTTCTCCTGAAAAAGGGTTCAGGCAAAATGAATATATGCTGATAACAACAAACATGATCTCCATATGCATAGCACGGATTAGTCCGTACTATGGATCAATATCATCGTTTATAAAGTTCAAATAGTCAATCTGAACCATTCAACATGATCTCCATATGAAAATGTACTTGCACACTAAATTTTACAATTTTTTACAATATTTTTACTATTTTAGATAAGTAGAAAATCACTACTTTTGAATGGTCAAGAATTTTCAGATCTAAAAAAATATAAAAAAATTGTAACAATGTAAAATTTTGATCCACAAGTACATTTTCATATGGAGATCATGTTGAACAGATCGACTGTTTGGACTTTGAAAACGAAAATATTGATCCATAGTACGGGTCAATCCGCGCTATGCATTGCTGGTAAAAACAGGTATAATATTTGAATCAACAAACGTCCAGACCAGAAAGGTTGAGGTGGGTTGGTTTGGCATTGCATTGCTGATGCTTAAACTTAAGATTAAAGTTACTTCCATGTGAAGAAATTAGCAAAAAAGTAACAAAAGTGGGAACCAGAACATGGCCTAACAACTTTTAAAGTATCAAATCGTACTTTATACAACCTGTATAGGACAATGAACCAAAAATAAAGGACAAATAAACCACAGAGAGCAAACATCAGACAAGTAAAATCAATTTTGACTTCTACAATATTGAAATATTCTAAATTTAGAGTGATGCTATGGTGCTATGCAAAGCGCGGATTGGACCATACTATGAATCAATATCTCCCTTTTCAAGTCCTAACAATCAATCTAAACCGTTCAACATGATCTCCGTATGAAAATGTACTTGTAGATCAAATTTGACATTTTTTACAATTTTTTTAGATAGGTAGAAAGTCACTTGATCTAAAAATTCTAGACCATTCAAAAGTAGTGATTTTCTACATATCTAAAAAATAGTAAAAATTTAGTCTGCAAGTACATTTTCATATGGACATCATGTTGAACGGTTCAGATCGACTATTTGAACTTTGAAAACGAAAATATCGATCCATAGTACGGACCAATCCACACAATGCATAGTACCATAGCCTCACTCCTAAATTTAACTGATGTTATACGTACCTGCACTTTGTAAAGTCACACTAGTTGGGATGTGACGTATTTTAACAGCAGAACTCTTCCTCGAAGTATTTTCATATTCCAAATCCAGGGGCAAAATTTCAATTTCAGTTTCATCTAGTTCCAGGGCAGTAATTTTATCAAGGAAAAGCGGTATCACATCTACCCTGGCCGAGTATTTCTGTAATCATAAAGAAAAGACAAAAGAAGCAAATCCAATATATGAAAAAAATATTGTGGTAGTTACGAATGATAACTAGGATGTCAATATTCACTGGCAAATGAAGCAGTTGGATGAACCCAAACTAGACTGAACCAACCTGCACCTGACCCGGTTTTCATTATCCTGTCAAGTTGGTTGTTCAGGTCTGATCGTCTGGCCATGACAAAACCCATTCAGTACATTATTTAAACTCATCTATTAATATAAAAAAGCCAAAAGTCCTAGCTAAATCCAAAAACATCTTATTTTGAAAAAATAAATAAATAAGAGTAGAACTAGGGTGTTCTTAAGTTCATCAAGCCTCTTTGTGAACTCAATTCTAAAACCTATCGGATTGACTTTAAATGACGAATCCGAACAGTTGAAACCCGTCTACTTTACGAGTGATGCGTCTACATACACAAAATTCAAATTTTCAAATTAATTTTGTATAGAGTCAAGTAGTCAAAAAACGTTCAAAAAATGAATGCACTAAAATTAATTTATAAACCTTCTAATTTTGACCGCTTGACTTTATACTAAATTAATTCAAAAGTTTAAAATTTTTGCATGTAGACGGATTTCAACAGTTCGGATTCGTCATTTGAAATCAATTTGATAGATTTTAGAGTTGAGTTCACAAAGATGCTTGATGAACTTAGGAACATCCTAGTTCTACTCAATAAATAAAGAGCCAGTATATCTGTAAACCCGCCATTAATTAGTATGTCAATAATTTGGCATCCTAATTGGTCAGGTTAAGTCAATCTGAGCAACTGATTAATGGGCTGGGTCCTAGGTTTTCCTCATTAATGGGTTGGGTTTGCTCGAACCAAACCCAACCCAATCTATACTACTACTTCCTCATGAAAAAACCAGAGGAAATACACTTACCACCTCATGAGAGAGAGCTCCAAAACTATCAAGAGCACGGTCAGTCATGACATGTGTACCCTTCTCACCAGAAAGGTAGCCATATATATACTCGGATTCAATCTCTAGTGTGGCCAAGTGGACCCCACCATTCTCTGACATATACTTTTCTACCACTCTGTTATTCCAGCCATGCTTCTCAGCCCATCTAGTGTACATGGACAGTATCCTCCCTGTCCATACCTGTTTCAGTCAAAGTCAACAATTTCATAAAATGCAAAAATAAAACAATAAAGATGCTCATTGGAATGTTAATAACTAATTATTTGCATTGCAAATACTATGTTTTTTCTTTATCATTTGAATTTGTTCGTACTGATAGTGATCAATTTTTCGTAATTCATTATGTTTATTATTTCTTTTTCATAATCATATTTGTTTGCAACAAAAAAATTCTCTTGTAATCTTGTTGAAACCTTTTGATTTGTTTTTACATTTCTCCTTCCTTTATTGGACCGTTATTTCAGCTGATTATCTGAGATGCCAATTTTCTTGAGATCATATTTCTTTTTTGGAGTAAAGGTTCGAGGTCAAGCCACCCAACTATTTAATATCCACAAAGGATTGCCCCTTCCGGGTTTCGAACCTGCAACCTCCCACACTGAGAGAATTGCCTTTGCCACTAGACCAAAGATTGGTTCTTCTGTATATTGAGAATGTGTAAATTGTAAATACGGAACCGAAACAAACCTGGGAAGCAGGTCCTTCTGTACCTGCTTGCAGTATAACACATGCTCCTTGCTTATCATGTTGCCCGGTAAGATGTCTAGAAATCTCATAATTATCTAAAAGCTTGCATGCATCTAAAGAAGCTTTGTAAGCTTGCTCAAGTAAATTATAGTTTACAACATCTGTCTCAGCTAATTGGTTTATTAAGTCCGCCTCTTCAGCCTGTGGACATAAATGAAAATAATAAAGAATTAAGAAGATTCTTTTCAAACAATACTCAATATTTACCATATTTGCATGTAAAACAAAATATTTCCCATATTTTGCATGACTATTAATGAAAGGTCAAGTCCAGAAAAAAAAAAAAGACAAGTGGCTCTTACAATTCCTGTCTTAACCAAATCAGTCATTACCAACATGTAAAATTTTGGCATCCAATATTAACAAGGACTTCAGCCAAAAAAAAATAACAGTTGGGATCAAGCTTTTAGAAAACACAATTAAACATGCGATTAAAACCGATTGATGGTTTTGGGACATCACTGCGTTAAATTTATCCAAAGACACCTCGCCCATTAAATTAACTCAAACATTAAATGCTGTCAAACGTTTTCAATAGCTCGGTTGGGATGCAACAGACTAAGAAATTGTGAAAGTTTTAGTAGTGAGTATGACAAACAGTGGGTGGAATTGCAAAATAAAAAAAAATAAAAAAAAATTTAGTACAGATAGTGTGTGTTTCTATATTCTATGCACTTGATCTATTTCCCAAATAGTGAATAACTTTTATTCAGAAAACAATGTGTTCCAATTTCTTATTTGCATAGTAGATATGCCAAATTTGGTGTAAAGTAGAAAAAAAATGGAAACTCACATGATATATTTTTTTTTTCTAGCACAGCACCTTATATTGAAGGTCCCTGAGGCTTTCGACCACTTTAGCTGTATCTGCTAAAGCAGAAAGAGAATCGTCAGAGATATTTAGATCATCCCATAAATTGCTTTGATGCAGCATTTCTTCTTGCTTGATTTTTCTCTCTTGTTCAAACTTCAATGCTTCAGGAGCCGCATCATCAACACGACTCACAATTTCTTCTATGTTTCTTCTTAAAGAACCTGGAGAAGTAAAGGAGAAATGGTTAAATTTGCTAAAAATTAGGAGAGATGTAGATAACTCTTCATGCCAGCAGGACACCTAGCCACTTAGCGTTTCTCAGATATTACAAATATAACATTTTGTTCCTAGCTTCCCCAGACATTATACTCTAAATGACAAATTTCTCCCTGGCTTTAGTTAGCTCTTTTTTTCCTATGCACAAAATGAACTAAAATCAAGCAAGGCAAGTATCATTTTTTGTGTTCAGGTAAAAAATGGCTAGGTATTATTTATATCTGGAAATTAAATTAATAGCAGGATGAATTGAGTGTCAGTTAATTAACAATTACATTTACCAGCTACATGCAACTGCAGTTTCAAAATTTGAGCAATACACATTGTAAGACTGTCTTGATTTAAATTGAAGTGATACTTCTGCCAGTTCGAAATTCGAGCAATACACTTTAACTTCAGGATGAATTTCACTAAAATGAAAAGAAGAAAAAGGCTTGGTAAGAAACCCTAAAGAGAGACGAAGAAGAAGTTAAACCAACCTAGCTCTTTGTACACGCGGTTCTTTCTGTTCCTACCATCGTTATACCGGGAGGCGCGAATGTAAAAGCGGAGTCGTCTCGAAACGAGCCATTGGGAGCGAACAAGAGAAGCCTTGGTGAAAGGCAGTGACCTCGGCGTTGTCGCCATTAGAGTAGAGGAGCTCAGAAGGGGTTGCGCTGAAAGAAAGAGAAGGAGATGAGCTTCACTGGAGAATTTAGCAAGTTGTGGCTAACAAGTTCAGTCTGAGCTCGCTTTTTTTGTGTGGAGTGGGGAGTGCTTGCGCTTCTCTGGCTAGGCGGCGGACTTGCGCTTTTGTGTGGGGTCCGGATCCCCCAACTCAAATATTTTGTTTGGATTCGGACCGTCCGATTAGAATCCTGACTAATACGGTCTGAAACTCTGAGACGGAAGGACCCCTTTAATATTCGTTCGAGAGCAGATCGGACGGTTCGGATCCGAACTCAAAATTTGAGTTACTTTAGGGAGGACCCAAATTATTTTTTTTTTTTTTGAGGGAAAGCCCGTAGGCAACTAATATTACCAGAATTATAAGCGTTCAGTTACAGTTCCTAAGAAAGTAAATTGAAACGGACGGCCCAGATTAACCTTATTTGGGCCAAACTCAATCCGGTGCCTATGGAGACTGTAGGGGGTCCGTTTTGAGATTTGTGTCATGTTAAAAGAACCGTCCGATCGTAATTGTATTCAGTCAGGTAACCTGAGGTGATGTGAGGGTCTGTCTGCTGGGGGTCCGGATCCCTAAGATAATTCAATTTTTGAGTTTAAACGTGTCCGGTGCCTATTTGGGGGGCCCAGTATTATTTGAAGGTCTGGGACCTTTAAGATTCGTGTTAGAGTATCTTGGACATACTGGATCAAAACTCAAACATTGAGTAACTTTATGGGATCCGAATTCTTCTGCTGGTGAGTCTTTTTGTAATTTAAATTTAATTTGATTTTGATCCGGTTGGAAATTATTTGAAATTAGATGTGGCATGGTTTCATGTAACTCAGTTCTTAATGAGTGAGTTGGGGTATGCTCATTCCCGGTTCATTAAGTTAACGTGCGATTTATTAATAAGTGTTTAGTGAGCGAGTCACGAGTTATGAGTGATTTTCTCACTCCTAGTGTGGAGCGGGGAGTATTGGAATTCAATGTTAGATTAATTCCAATTAAGTGTCCTAGATAATGGATGTAAATGAATTGAGAGTTTTTAGTCTCTTAAGATCACCAAAAAATTTTGTGAAAACTCAGTGCCATGAATTGAGAGTTTTAATTCTTTTGGTTTTCCACAATTAATAGCACACTAAATCTAATCTGTTCATTTAGTATTTGATGGACGTACCAGATTAAAGCTAAACAAGTATAAATAAGTCTCATTCCTACTGATTTGAGGTTACACACAAATATTTTCATCTCAAAGTTTTGTAACATTAAGAGAAAGAGGGTCAAGAGGGAGAGAAACTGTTTATACATCAAGTTGAAGTAGCATGGCTGCATCTTCCGCATCAGGTATTTTTATGTTTGTGACAATTATATTGTTCAAGATTTTAAAAATTATGTTCGTTCTATGATGCATAGAAACTTACATTCAAGACAATTCTTTCTCCTAATTTGGAAATTGTAAATTTATTGTTAATTGTATTAAATTTTAAATTATATTAATGTTATCTGAAATTATATTGAAAACAGTTAAATATTTTATCGTTATAATTTTTAAATGATTTATATTTTAAAGGAACTAAGCCATTTGATGAAGAAATGTAAATAAATTTTATTATTTTTTATCCACATGATATACATTTCTACATTATATATCGTACTTCAAATGCACGATTTATGTTTAGAACTTATTATGAAGTTTGCCAAAATTGTTTTAATACATGCTTAGTAATTTTTCTAATTTTGCAGGTTGAAAGAAACTACGGAATTTATTATTTGGATTATATGTTTAGATTTTTTGCCTTCCCCTTGTTTCGTTTCTCTAAATTAAAGAGCTTCCGTTTGAATAGACTAATGGGAAGAGGCAAAAATAGGTGCTCTACTTTTACTTGCTCCGACAGACTACTAATAAGATTACATGATCCTTGGCACTTTGGCAGTTATAGTTGACATTTAACAGAAACAACAAAAGTGATATACTTTAACTATATACAAAAGTTCCACAAACCGAACCAAAATATGCTTTCAATTAGAGAGACTCGGCAAATTGAGGTGCTTCGAGATCAAGCTCCTGCTTCATAACACAGTTCATCAACCACTCACTGCTGAATACTCTTACACCCCTCTTGGAAGCATCCAAAGCATCTTTCATGTCCTCCTCAGATGCCATAAATATAATCTTATCTGTATTTTCTGACTCATCAAACCTGCCGACTACCTGTAATGAACCGTGGCTGACAATTATAACAGCTGATGTACCCCAAAAAGAAAATCATAGATGTATCATACGCCCCAAGTCGAGGATGATCAAATTGGATTCCAATTTGTACCAGTTTATTAACTTGGGTATGATAAATATAATCTTCCCATGAATTATTTTACATTATTTTCCTCTTTCGATTCTTTGGCATATAATAACATCACCAGCTTTACTAGATTCAAATGCAAAAAACAACTCTTAGAGAGAGATATGACCCTTACATTTCCACCACATGATTTGATGATGGCTGAGAGATTGTCAATGGAAGGTTGGATGTGCTTGGTGAAGCAAAAACTGTAACCCGAGAACAAAGCACGTGGATTTACTCTTGCTCTTGCAACAGCATCCCTTAGTTCACACTTGTACTTCGTTAAGTAATCCTCATCTTCTAATATGTAGTTAGCTTCATCTAAACAAGCACAATACTAAAATTAAATATAATATAAGATTAGAGAAAGTAAACTAAAATCTGAGCAGTAAGATTATTTAAAAGCTCCTTTTGTATTACCTACAAAACATCCTTCTTTGAAGCTTGCTTTCAACCAGCTGGAAGAAACTACCCATGCACTACATGTCACGGGCAAATATAAGTTCAAAAGTCTCAAATTTACAAATTGATATTACACAGAGAAATATAAAACATAGCTAACCCGGAGGATAAAGCAACACAAAAATTCATGGTTCTCCTTGCTTTTCCTGTAATAACATGTGTGCAGATACTGCCATCAGAAGTAACAGTTCCACCAAGATCGTCGACTATCTATAATATGAAAGCAAAAGTTCTTCAACAGATCACATAAAAATTGAAAAACATGAAAAGAGATCTTTTTTCTGATACAAATATATTTATGTTTTTCTGAAAACATGCAATTACATTGTTTCTTTTTTGTTTTAGATTTGTTGTCTATAGCATAAGTGGATCTAAAATATAAAGAATGGTGGCCAATTAGCATTTTCGTTTTTGCAGATAGCTCTCATAAGTGTACCCCTTTTGACCCCCTGTATTTCATGCTAAAGATTTCCACTACTGACCATCACAGTTCTGGATTAATTGGTACAATCAAATTTATAATTATCCAATTGCCAACTATTGTATTATAGAAAAAGTTTTTATCCAATAGTAAATAGATATACATAATTTGCAAAATCAGAAAATCAGAGATATAGTCAACTATTGAATCATCTGATGTTTGTTATTTGGTTTTCTTTATTTTTTCATTCATACTTTTTTAAGACTTTAAGTACTATTACCTGTGCATTGTGTAACAACCATTGAAGAAAAAGTTTACCTTAGTAAGGCAAGTTTTCTTGGCATCGTCGGCCATATTCATGAACATTATCTTGTGAGAAATTTCCTTCAAAGAATGATTATTGATATCGCCTTTTAAATTCTGAGAATTGTTTGTAGTGTGGTCACCTCGCACCCTTTTTGACCTAAGTGAGGTTGATGAGCCTTCCCACATTTGTCTCTTTATACCCTTCTCAGGAGCAGCAGTGTCTTTTTCATTGAGATCATAACTATCATAAGCAATGCCTGAGAAAAAAAAAAACACAGTAAAGACGAAAACTCAATAACTGCGAGGTGTAAAGTACCTACTATTGAAGGACACAACTTGGTGTCTCTTATTTATTTCAGAGATATTGGTTTCAAGAGTCCCTTTTAGTATCTGAAAATTTAGAAAAAATCCTTCTCATCTTTACCAGCAAACGGTCTATCCTATGTTCAAAAGCCCTGCCGATGTATATCTTTAACCCAACTATTGTTCAATATTCATGATAGAATTTGATAGAAATATTGAACAGGTTGATCATTCATAATGTGAAATAATGCATTTCATCTTAATGCATGCTTCCTAGGGGATAGTATTGTCATTTTGTAATCAAATCAATGTTTCCAAGGCAAATGAGAAAAATGCCAAAAGCACTAACAAGCCAGTCAAAAAACATTTTGCAGATAAATGAAATAGCAGCATTTGCAGCAATATGTTGACATAAGGGTTTTTGGGCAAATTCCGCACAAAGTATGCAAATAGACTTACTATCTGGGATGGTGCTTGGAAATTTAGCATCAGAATTTGGGATGCGAGCATCTAATGATGAGTTTATACAATTCAACAAATCTTTCTTTAGATGAGACACCATAAGTTTAGAGGCACCAGGAAAACACAGCATCTTTTTAATATCTGCTTTTACTGACAATTTACGAGCTTTTCCCTTGGAGTCAACCTCTCCTACCAACACATAACCCTGCATTTTTGTATTCAGATATAAACAGATCCACATTGTAGAAATCAGTTGGGCTTAAAAAGACAAAAGCGTTTTAAAAAAATGTGATGCTACCTGTTTAAGCCAAAAACCTTCAGACACGTCATCTGCCCAACAAAATATACTGAGAACACCAACACTTTGAAGCCTCCTGCTTAGTTCTTTGTACATAATCTGACCATACCCCTACAACAAGTGAACAAAATAAATGGTCTGTGGTCTGAGGGTGTTTATTGTTTTGCTTTTTTTTTTTCATTGAGAAAGTATATGTAGACATAACTTGAGCCTATAAATAACCATGATCTGCTTGGGAATAAAAAAGAAAAAAGGAATTTGTAAACATGTTTTACCTTCTTCTGATAACACGATCTGACAACTGCAAGTGGTATCTCAGCATATTGCGTATCAGTAGGAATAATTTGATACGATACTGCAGCTATTACCTGCAAATTTAAAAAAAAGCTTAGTCTAATATCATTATTAAAAATAGAGGATAAGCAAGGTTGTCTTAAACGAACCTACCAGTGTGAACCACTTTGTACCATTTGTAAATTGTCTGAATTATTCCCTAGTTTAGCTATAAAAGCCCAATTTAGCACAACAAAATAGCCATCCAAAGAAAAGAATCACACAAAGCACCCAGGGTCTCTATTGGATCTAATCTGTCACATCACTTGCCAAAACAATACCAGGAACCAAGGCTGCAAAGCTTTGCTAAGACAATTAAATTAGAGAAGGTCTGAAGGATCTTAGTAGAATATTACCTCTCCATGTCCATTACAGGTTGACCTTATTATTAGCGTCTTGTATTTCCTGTTTTGAAAAGAAATAGCTTAAAAAGTTAGGGAGATAGTTACACACCTTAATGTATGGAGTAAAGGACAATATTTACCCGTTAAAGATGCATTTTTTGAGAAAGTCTGAGTTTCTTCCGGTATTTGCTGCATAGGCCATTGTAGGAAGCTCTTGAGAATAAAGCTCCAACACTTCCTAAAACATTAGAGAAGGACAATGATAATACAAATTTATATCAAAACCAACTAAGTTCAATGATTTTTTTAAAACAAATTTATTAAAATGTGTCTGGCATATACACTAACTTCTTATAAGAAAAGGCAAAGAATACTCTTTGCCTTTCTCAATAGACATTTCCACTATAAAAAATTAAATAATATAATACTTCCTTGCTGACGGCAGGCAAAAAAACAGCAAATTGTTACATTTAAAAAAAATACGATGTTCAGGCAGCATCAGAACAATAATATTTTGTGTCTTTATTGTAGCTAAGTTGTCCTTAACTTGTTTTGTGTAACATTGTTATTTACCAAAATAAGAAATAAATGTTTACAGTAAAGATACTAGTTTACCTGAAGCAAGGATGTGTTTGGGCTATCAATGTCTTTTGGATGGAGAAGGCAAAAAGAATAATTCTTGATTTCTAGGCACTTATCATCTTCAATCTCTATAATTAATAATAACAAATTGAAAAAAAAAATATACAAACTATATGACAAATTGTCATTTATTCACCTAATCAATTAACAAAACAAGTACAAAAGAACTAACTCTTGATATCAATTGATTTTATGCTGTTCATAGGTCTCCCTCTCCGGCATTTCTTGGAACTGTCAGCTGATAAAAGAAAGTCTATCAGTGGAATAAAAGGTAGAAAAAAGCTAAAAACATTCAAGGAAAGGAAATAGTATTAGAAATTAATAGGAGAACTTGCCTGAAATCCCGATCCTTGCATCTTTAGGGACCGATATGACAAGATCTTTCCCTTTTGACTCATCAATTAAACACTCCCCTTGGATCTCAATTTTACAATTTCCTGCAACAATTGGTTAGAAACATTAATAAAGTCCGATTGCGTAAAATATGGAGAAATTTCTCTAGGGGTTTTTCTTTAGCGCTCAGGGTTTGAGGTTTACCAATGGAAAAGGTAGAGAGGCGAGAAGTCTCCGTTCCCACCATTTCTCTATGAGAATAAGATGTCGATTACACTTGATTTCTGAAATTATAATTTAGAAGAACTACGTTTGAAAGGAAGACAATGGGGCTTGCATATTTGAGTGCGCCAAAATTTGGAGAGCGGGAAATCGAAATGGGGAAAGCTGAAAGGAATTCGCATCCTCTGAGATATCTCAAAATTTGAGTGACTTTTTGGAAAATCTCAACCGTTCAATACGTTCTACACAAATCCCAAAGAACAAATAATAGCGAGCCCCGCGCTGCCCCGAATAGGCACCGTACACATCAGTCACGCAAAAGTTGAGATATCTTAGAGGATACGCACTCAGCTGAAAGTGGAAGTAGAGCGGTCGGCGGCTCCTCTGTTGCGGATATTCCGCATTTTTGTGTGGCGAGTCACTGACAAATCATAAATTCCGTCTTGAGTGCGTTCCTTTTGTTTTATTCTATTGTTTTAGCCTTTTAGGCCGATTCTATGAGGCAACTCAAAATTGGAGTTTAGATCCGGACCAAATGGAATGCACGGTATGTCGGTATCGCTTTAATCTTTGTGCCAGAACAGTGTTCAGATTTAAACTCAAACTTTGACTTACCTCAGTTTATATAAATTCAAACAGAGTGAGATAAAGGTACTTCGCTTTAAAATTTAAAACTTGTGTTCTACTCCCGATTTTTTTATTAATACCCTAAAAAAATAAAGAAATATGAAATATGTCCTCAAAATATATATATTTTTTGGCAAATTCTTCTATGGACATAAGGACCTATTTGTAAAATGAACATATTTTCATTTTCAAAGTTCAAACAGTTGATCCAACCGTTCAACATTATCTCCATTTTAAAATATACTTGGAGGTCAAATTTTACATTTTTTTGAATTTTTTTACTATTTATTAAGTATTTTACAAAAACTAGTCAAATTCAGACCATTGAATTTGTAAAATACTTAATAAATAGTAAAAAAATTCAAAAAAATGTAAAATTTGACCTCCAAGTACATTTTAATATGGAGATAATGTTGAACGGTCGGATCGACTGTTTGAACTTTGAAAATAAAAATATGACTCATTTTACAAATAGGTCCTTGTGTGCACCGAAGCATCCCTCATATTTTTTTTAGGCATTTGCTTCGGTGGACATAAGGACCTATTTGTAAAATGAACATATTTTCATTTTCAAAGTTCAAACAGTCGATCCGACCGTTCAACATTATCTCCATATTAAAATGTACTTGGAGGTCAAATTTTACATTTTTTTGAATTTTTTTACTATTTATTAAGATGGTTACAAAATCATTGTTTTCAGACCATTGAAAAACAGCGATTTTGTAACCATCTTAATAAATAGTAAAAAAATTCAAAAAAAATGTAAAATTTGACCTCCAAGTACATTTTAATATGGAGATAATGTTGAACGGTTGGACCGACTGTTTAAACTTTGAAAATAAAAATATGTTCATTTTACAAATAGGTCCTTATGTCCACCGAAGCATCCCTCTTTTTTTAAGGCAAATTCTTCTATGGACATAAGGACCTATTTGTAAAATGAACATATTTTCATTTCAAAGTTCAAACAGTCGATCCGACCGTTCAACATTATCTCCATATTAAAATGTACTTGGAGGTAAAATTTTACATTTTTTTGAATTTTTTTAATATTTATTAAGTATTTTACAAAATTCAATGGTCTGAATTTGACTAGTTTTTGTAAAATACTTAATAAATAGTAAAAAAATTCAAAAAAATGTAAAATTTGACCTCCAAGTACATTTTAATATGGAGATAATGTTGAACGGTCGGATCGAATGTTTGAACTTTGAAAATGAAAATATGTTCTGATAGGGCCATGAATAAAGGCCTCATAAAGCCCTTCCTAGAAGCCCATTTAAGTATAAGCCCAAAAAAAACAATACACCCAGCCCTTCTTCCAAACCCGGAACCCGGCCTACCAGCTTTACTCACGAGGAGTTTAAAAACGGGAACCGACTAAGAACAAGCCTGGCCCGCTAACCGGAACTTACAAATAACCCGGAACCGGGAAACCGACAGGGGGCCCTATAAATACCCCGAAAAGCCCCTAACAGAGGGGACCGAGGAAAGGGAGAAGAAAAAACACTGGTACGAAAAGGATAGAGTAAACGTACCCAGAAGATCTAGACCCGTCCCAAGAAAGAAAGGGGAGAATCATCGAACCAATACGCGAGGACAAAAGCGCCTCCGCTTAGTACTCGCTGATGATCGTTACGTCCTAATTCTAGCGTGAATGGGATGTATCATGTTCATTTTACAAATAGGTCCTTATGTCCATAGAAGCATCACTCTTTTTTTAAATGCCCTAACCGCCCCCTGGGGGGGCGATCCACTTTCCAATCAAACCGCCCCATAGGGGGCGGTCAGCTATGCATACTGAACCGCCCCACAATGGGGCAGTTTGTTTTTTTTAAAGATTTTGAGAGACAATATGAATGAAATTTAACAATAAAATTCGAATTTTGTTTTTAATATTTGTTAGATTACTTATTTTGATGTATAATTAGTATATTAATACAAAAATATGCTAAATTATTTGAAATTATGTTATGGCCGTTTAAAGTTTTATAGCCAAAGTTATGGCTGTTTAAAGTATTTTAAAAAACAACGATGTTTTCGTGCAAAAACACCGATGATGCACCAATGCTTTATGCGCGGCTTGTCGACGGTAGAAGTGCATCGATGTTTCATTACAAAAACATCGACGACGCATCGATGTTTTTTCAGCACTACCCTGCTTAATTACCAATGCTATTGCTAACGAAACATCGATGTTTCATTACAAAAACATCAATGCTAAGGCTAACGAAACACGGGGACTTAAAATTTCATTAACGGTGTTTCGTTAGCCTTAGGATCGATGTTTTTGCAATGAAACATCGATGTTTCGTTAGTAATAACATTGGCAATTAAGCAGGGTAGTGCTGAAAAAATATCGGTGCGTTCTCGATATTTTTGTAATGAAACATCGATGCACTTCTGCCGTCGACAAACCGCGCATAAAGCATTGGTGCATCATCGGTGTTTTTGCACGAAAGCATCGTTGTTTTTTAAAAACTTTAAACGGCTATAACTTTGGCTAGAAAACTCGAATTTGCGCATACGACCCCAATTCGGAAAGCTTGGGACGAGACGGGGGCAATGGCGCCCTGGGATCATCCCCAAGGGGCCGACGGAATACGAATTGTAAAAAAATGTCGTTTAGTGCCTCAAAAATTGAGTTAAAGTTTTTTATCATCGGTAGGCACACAACGACCCGTTTGCGGTTAGTGACAGTGTCGTATGCAGCATGGTAAAAGTCAGAACTTGTATCAAAATTACTGATTTGATGTTTAGAGTTCGCATGCAGCAAGTGAATTTAATTTGACAATAACCAGCATCCTAATATTGAGTATCTTTCATTTTATATGTTCAAACAAGAAACAGTCCGTGTGATATGAAAAAATTTCAATTATATTCAATTTCATTCTAAAATTGAGAGAATTTGATTTGACAAGAATCAATATCCCAAATCTAGTATCTTTCTAGATATGCTAATTAACGTAATTTAACATAATTTAACATAATTTTAAATAATTTAGCATATTTTAGTATAAATATGCTAATTATACATCAAAATAAGTAATATAACAATAATTAAAAACAAAATTCGAATTTTTATTGTTAAATTTCATTCATATTGTCTCTCAAAATCTTTAAAAAAAAAACAAACAAACAAACCGCCTCATTGTGGGGCGGTTCAGTATGCATAGCTGACCGCCCCCTTATGAGACGGTTTGATTGGAAAGTGGGCATTTAAAAAAAAAAATTTGAGAGCATATTTAATATTTCTTTATTTTTTTTAGAGTATTAATAAAAAAATCGGATTCTACTCTCTTTCTTACGCCAGATAAACAATGATTTCTTTTTTCTTTTGTTTTATATAGAAAATGATTTTGTCGGGAAAGGGTGATGATTTTTATATTTTTTATGTTTACAAATTTAACAAGAATCGAATCTATAGTTTGATTTCTTTCTGAAGCACTGAACCACAGATGTCCCCCACCCCACTCCATAGAAGGCCACACAAAATTCGGTCTAGGGAGAACAAATCTATGATTAAATACCTTAGGAATCGAACCATAGATTGGTCTCTCCTAAACTGAAGGTGGAAAAAAATAAAGGCTTCTCTTTAACGTATTTTAGATGAAATTTTACTGAAGTATTTACTTATAGTTTTTCGTTTCTTTATTTTTGTGTAGTATTGTTCAAATGCAAATGCCTATTTACTGAAGATGGGAAAAAATAATCTCAGAGATTGCAAGAGCCACCCGCATATGTCATCTTTTACATTGGACTGCAAACTGTTAGATTTGAAGTTCAAATAGTCGATCTAAAGGGCTCAACATGTTCTCCATATCAATATATGCTTGGAGACCAATTTTTTTTTTTTTGAAATGTTTTACTATTTTTTTAGAATTTTTGAAAATCGTCGTTTTTTAGAAATTTCTGGACCATAGAAAAAAAAAGTGGATTTCAAAAAATATAAAATTTGATCTCTAAATACATTTTAACACGGATATCGAATTGAATGGTTTGGATCGGTTGTTTTGAAGTCAAAACAAATGATTTATAGTCTAATGTACAAAATGGCCTATACATTGCAATGCACCATAGCCCAACTCTCTCTCTCTATAAATATATATATATATAGAGAGAGAGAGCATAGCTAGGGTTTGATGTGCTCACCAAGAGAGGTTGGTGAGCACAACTCCAAAAGTCTATCATATTAGTTTCAAACGAAAAATCCAAACTGTTGAAATCCATCTACTTCATGAGTGATGCATGTACATGCAAAATTTTGAAAGTTTCGAATTCATTTAGTACAAGGTCAAGCGGTCAAAAAATGTTGAAAAATGAATACACTTATAAAATAACTTATAAAAGGTTCATTGTTTTGACCGCTTGACTTTGTACTAAATGAATTCCAAATTCCAAAAAATTTCATGTTCATGCATCACTCATTAAGCAGATGGATTTCAACAGTATGGATTCGTTGTTTGAAGACAAACCGATAGACTTTTGAAGTTGTACTCACCAACCCCTCTTGATGAGAACATCACACCCTAGCTTTGCTTATATCTATCACGTTGAACGGTTTGGATTGACTGTTTGGACTTTGAAAACTTTGAAATGTAGGGTGTAACTTGGTGTCACCAAAAAAGAGTGTAAGTCAATCCCTCCTCATATATATATATAGAGAAATGAGCTAAAGTGAGACGTAGAGTAAAAAACTTGTTTTACTCCATGCAAAAAAATTTCATTTTGAAAATCCAAACAACCAATCCGAACAGCTCAACATGATCTCCATATTGAAATGTGCTTGGAGACCAAATTTTACATTTTTTGGAATTTTTTACTATTTATTAAGCCACTTTGAAAATCGCTGATCCAATGGTCTAGAAGTTTTTACTGTTCACCCGGATCAGCGATTTTCAAAGTGGCTTAATAAATAGTAAAAAATTTCCAAAAAGATGTAAAATTTGGTCTCCAAGCACATTTCAATATGGAGATCACGTTGAGCGGTTCGGATCGGTTGTTTTGGATTTTCAAAATGAAAATATTGCGTGGAGTAAAACAAGTTTTTACTTTGTCTCACCATAGCTCATCTCTCTCTATATATATATTGTAGTTCAGTTTTAAATTTTTCGTAATGTTATATTTCTCTTTTCTAATATTATGACAATTTTATTTTTCAAGATTGATCAAAAAATTTATAGACAAAATTATTAGGAGTCCACATAATCATAAATTATAGACAAAGTTATTACATACGCAAAACAAAATTTCTATAACCAAAAATTAAAAAGAAAAGTAACTTCTAGACTTCTAAGAGAGGAAAGAGTGGGAAGAGGGAGGTGGAGCGAGAAGCGTTATACTTAAATTTAAGATTAGAATTTTGGTGGCGTTGAGTAAACGAAATTAGGGTAAAATAAGAGAATATAAGTGATATGTTTTGATTAAATTCTTTAATTAAATTTCAAGAGAGATTATTGATGTAATGGACCGTTAAAATAAAGATGAGATTAAATCTTTACTACTGATTGTTACGAAATTATTCTAGATTCGTGCACGGATCAAAGTTTTTTTGGTGAAAAAAAATCTTTATTATCCACTAGAGATACCATATGAGTCGGGTCAAAAATATTTTTTTATTTTTTTGTTCTAAATATATCCAACCTATATTCATCCGCAAATTCTGAAATTTTTAATATGCATCTGACTTGTCATGATCATGCATGGTCGAAGTTTTAGCAAAAATGGGCATGGAGGTGTTGGATTTGATTTCGTGCCAAAGTATTGCCGAAATTTTTATTTATACTATATTCTCAAAAAAAAAAAAACCAAAAAACCATGATTTGTGGAGAATTCCAAAAACACCTAGGCTTGGAGACCGCAGATTGATTTGGGGATCCCAAAAAAACTCAAAAATGCACTGTGCTATTAAATATATTTAGGTTTTTGAGGGGCTTCCAAACCAATCTGCGGCCCCTCAAGAATGGGGCCACCAAACTATTATGCTGCCTGAGTGTTTTTGGAAATCTCCAGAATTCGGGGTGTTTTGGTTTATTTTGTTTTTGAAATATGATATAAATAAAAATTTGGGAACGTACTGTTGCCATTAATGTCTGGGACCCTTGGAGATTCGCGGCCCTTTAAGATCGTGCTCTGTATATAACGAACGGACCAGATTCAAAGTCACAAGTTCTGTTACCTCAGGTGATATGAATTTCCAGTACTGGACTACTGGTCCTGAATAGTAAGCCCAATTCAATTCATCTCAGCCCGTTTCTCTTTTGCTATGCTGCGTCATACTCTCTCCATTCCACATCTCGTATCTGGCCTAAACATTTCCTCGACAGTCTTTCCCTCTCTCTCTCTCTCTCAATCCAGCAATGGCGGTGGCGGCGGTGAGAAACGCTCTCCTGAGGCATCTAAAAGTAGCGGTGAAAGCTCCGTCGGCCTCGTCGTCGATGTCCGCCGGATTCATCGTCTCTAGACGCGGTTTCTCCGACGAGGTTAAGGGATCCTTCCTTGACAAAGGCGAGGTCGCCGATCGCGTCGTCACCGTCGTCAAGAATTTTCAGAAGGTCGAGCCCTCTAAGGTATGAATCCCAGATTTCAACACATTTTCCTACCTCGATCTAGGGTTTTAGTTCTAGTGGATGCATCTGTTGGTGACGTAGGCGTACATTTTTTGTTATCTATTTCTTACATGCCTTTTAGATATGTGGTTTACCGCTCTGTTTTGTGTCAATTACAGTTTGTAAATATGTATTTAGTACTGATGTGTTCCAGTTTAATTATTTAGGGTTTTAGCTTAATAATGATATCAGATTGCTGTAATACAATTCATTTACTGGTGTTGTGACTAATACATATAATTTCCCCTGGTTTTGTTGATATTTAGGATGGTAAGTATTTTGTTATGGCAGCTGTCTTATTTACTTTAGAGAGGTATTAGTTCCAACTAGAGATGTTTATAGCTAATTTGATAGTCCATTGTTATGCAAGTTTTCAATTTGATTTTCCACTCCAAAGAATCTAATTTTAGCTGCATTGTGCATCTTCATTGCCATTTTAATTCAATATGTAAATCTTCTAATATTGGCACAAGTTAATCTGAAAGAAACCATTGCTAGGTAGTGGTTTCTAATTTTGGAGCTTTGGGATAGGGAATAAATGATTGGTTCATCTATCCACATCCAAAGATTATAAACACTAATTAGTCAGATCTGTTGCATGATTATCTGAATTTTTGCATCAGAACAACAACAACAACAACAACAAAGCCTTTAGTCTCATGCAAGAATTTTTGCATTAGAAGAATCAAAGAATTTTTATTGCATATATTTTTAGTATTCTAAACACCAAGAGGCATAGATGTAATACAACATCAACAATGTTGTGATGGATGCTATTAAAAAAAAACTTCTGTTTCTATAAATAACTTGAATAAAAAAGTAGGGTTTAATGAAAGTACCTTTTAATTTATTCATTCAATGATATTCTTCGTGAAACAATTTTTACCACTAACTTCTTTCATTTCTCTCTATTATTTGATTTTATTAGAGTAATCAAGTATTACTAAATCAAATATTATTTTTACTTTGTTCAGTTTTTTTGTTGAAACGAGCAGCCTGTTGTCAGTACTTTGAGTTAGCTGTTATACTTTTCAGACAGATAATCTTAAACCAAAAGAAAACATAACTGAAGTAGAAATACTGAGACCATGAAATGCATTTTCTAATGAAAATGTGTTTTAATTAGTAATATATGTAGCTATAAAGGACCTTCAGGCTTAAGAAAAGATAGACAAGGATATCTTTTTGGATTTAAAGTCTTTTGAAATATGCATTTGATGCTACTTACTGTAATTAAGACTCAAAAGCATGGTCTAGCACCAGTATGTATCTTTCTCCATTCCATCCTTCTATTGAGCATGTCTTGATGCATTTACTTGGTTTTTATGGCCGAAGGATCAATTACTTTATGCTCCAATTTTTAATAAACTCTGAAAGAACTTGTTTTCAGGATCAATGAAATGTGTATGGAATTGACCAAACTGACCTTTTCATGAAATGCTTGACCAGGTAACACCAAATGCACATTTCCAAAAGGATCTCGGCCTAGACAGTCTGGATACAGTAGAGATTGTGATGGCTTTGGAGGAAGAATTCGGGTTTGAAATTCCCGACAATGAGGCTGACAAGATTGACTCTATTAAAGTAGCAGTTGATTTCATCGCTTCTCATCCCCAGGCCAAATGAGATTATAATTAGAGTTTATATGCATTTTTCACATGTGACATGAGAAGCACACTGTGTTTTATAGTGTTTGTTTTGCATTTTTATTGCTTGGTTAAACACTTTTGTGTAGGCTGTTAAATGCGCCACTCTTGAGATGGATTCTTTCAGAGGGCTTGTGAAGTCATGCCTTTGGTAGAACCCATGAATAATTGTTTCAGACTGATTTGTTGAAATGATAATAGGCCACTTTTTTTTAGTTAGTTTTGTGAGGCGTGATCAACATACATGTCAGTTTTTTTTTATTGAAATGGTTGTTTCTAATTTTATATGATGCTTTTTTTTTTGCAAAAAAAGAGTAATGGGTGTTTTTAGTCACATCTAAGACGGAATTTTCATCCAAGTTGATATTTATGTATCAAATATAGTAAAAAAATCTTGTTCATTGCTAAAGGTTGGATAAAAAATTGAAACAAATTGTGTATGCATACAAGTAATATTAGTATATTACTCGATATAATATGAAGACTAATTATCTGAAGTACAACTGTGTAGCTTAGTATAATACTTAATTTTTTCCTTGATCCCTGTTACCTGAACGGTGCGAATAGCAAGTTATTCCCAGAATATGATGTGCACACTTGCAACCATTTCAAAAGTGAGTGATGATTTATATATCACTTAGAAAAAATTAATATAAAATATCGTTTCTGTGTTGAGGTTAAATGATCTCATTGATAGCATTTTATTACTAGAGGAACGATATCAATGATATATAACGACGTTTTACTGTAAAACAACACATCACTTAAAAAATTGAAATAAAATGTTGATTTTCTGCGGAAGTGAACTGACTGAGACAACATTTCTCTAAGAGCGAAACGTTGGCTAAGGCAGCGTTTCTCTATGAGAAAAATGCTGCCTCAGAACAGAGTTCGTGCTAAAAAAAAATCGAGAAGTTAGGTAGGAAGGCTTGCGTTACTAGAAGAGGTATGAATGTCATCCTGACATGTGTATTGTGTACGAGTGGCCCGAATGAATCAATTTTACATGTGTTATTCCTTTTCAAACCTGGTTAGGATGTGTCTGATACTATTTATCAATCTGGAAACAGCGTAATGATGTAGTATTCAGAGAACACTCTACCTCCAAATCTTAGTGCTGACAGATGCTGCCAAGAGATGAAACAATGGCTCAAGTTGTGTTAAAAAAGTTGCCTCTTCCCAGGGGTGGACCCAGAGTATTCCAGGGGGTAATTGCTCCCTGAATTTTGAGTTTTAGTATAGATTTATCGGTTCCGATCTACTTTGTCTCTTCCTGAAATTTTTTTTGCCTTTCTCGGAACGTTTGATTTGTAATTCGGATTAAATTTTGGATTAAAATTGAAATAAATTTGTTGAATTTTGATTGTAATTAGAATTATAAGTCAGAGCATCAAAAATTACAAGTCAAATCATTGAAAAGTATAAGTTAAAGCATTGTTTTTTATCAAGTACCCAATTAGTTAATGGATATAAACTTAATTAGGTATTTAAATCCGATTCGATATTTTTTTGCTTCCCCCCGACGAAAATCCTGGGTCCGTCCCTGCCTCTTCGTTTTTATATAATAGTAATAAGAATTTTTATTGTATTGGAATATTCAGGGTTAAAGGAGGTTAAGAGATGCCTGCGGTATGGCACAGTAACTGCTTGAAACTTAGAAGAGTAATTGTGCGCTGTGATAATCTCAGGAATCACAATGATGTAAATTGATCTACTTTAAATACAATTCACTTGTGAGCCTCTGACAAGCTTTCAAAAAAAAAAAAAAAGGATTGCGTTACTTCGACTGCATTTAGTTGCTAATAGAAGTAACGGAATTTGTTTTTTTTTTTTAATTTTAGTATTTTCATTGTTAACACAAAACAAAAAGAAAAATGTACATGTGTAATTAATAATAAAACATCATACAACATTATATAAATAAATTGCAGTTAAATAAGAACATAATATTTTACATAAAGAATGACATATGAGAAACAAATTTTTGTCTTTGATCCATTCTATGACAAGTAATGATCAAAGAATTTTGTAAATGTTAATTTTGGTACCACAGATTCATTGTTCTATTTGGTCACGAGAAAAAATAGTCTCAGGCTAAGAGACAAGAAAGATTTAGCAGCCACTGGTTTACATGACAGCTTTTTTGTTCATGTTCGGTTTCAAATTTCTTCGAGTTCACAAATCCCAAGTTTTTTTTTTACTTTTTATTTTTATTTTTATTTTTTTGCTTTGGTGAAATCCCGTTGTCAGTTCACAAGATTACGAACGAAGAAAGAGTGTCAAATACATGCTCGTGTGTTGCAACGGAATATATGATAAGATAACAAAAATAAATTCTCATACAAAATGACAAATTTTTATAAAAAAAACAAATTAGAAATATATTCTAGATTTATCACAGTAATATGTGTAGAAATAAGGAAGTGAACAAAAAATTAATTTGCATTGTGATCCGCCATATAGAAAATTTCAATTGGAGAGGGAGAAATAAGGAAACAAATAAATAAGGAAACGGAGAATTATATCGCTAAATTTTAGAGTTTGTTTAATTTTAATTGTAATGCATCGTGTGGCGGTATGTGTGGCGAGTATGTTTGTAGCTAAATTTAAACTTCTATACATAAAATAGATGCATTTAATCAAAAGAAGATATATTATATGATTGGAGAGCTAAGATTAAATTAAAAAATTAATCTTTTAATCGTAGCCGTTGGCGGATCGGACACCCAACGTGCTTAATAATGAAATGGAGATTACTAAAAATATAAGAGAAGAATCAACATTTTGATCCAATAACAAAGATTATTTTTCACATAATCAGTGTTTTAGGATACAAAACAGTCTATTATTCATACCAACTGAATATCCGAATTCGGATTCAGAAAATATCCAAATCTGGATCACACACGAATACGGAGCAGATTCAGACCAGATTATCTGAATTTGTTTACACCTCTAACTTGACTGCATGAGATTTTATATGTGGTCTATCCAGCCGCATTTAAAAACACTGCACACAATAAAGATTCAAGAGAAACTTCTTAATTTTAAGTTTTAAAAATAGAAGCGGAGTCAAGATTTTGAATACGCATTTGTTTTTATTATTTGTAGAATAAAGACATAATTTATAAACTATGTTTTGTACAATTTTTTTTATTTTTCAAACTTTAAAACTGACCTGTAATTTTACAAAATTTTGCAATTGAACAGGGCCTTAATTAAGCTCGTACCTTCAATTATAATTCTGAATTTGCCTCTTGTTTTTTTTCTAATTTTTTTTGGAGAGAAAAACGAAGTTTTGGTATTTCAAATTCCAATAACGTTATCTTTTATCACCATATTAAAAGCTTATTCTTATAGCTTTCTCTTGTTTTCATAACTTCATATTCTCCGCCTCCTCCTTAATAAATAACCTGTTCACATATATGTAATCCAAAAAAAAAAGCGAAAAATTGTTTTTAATTAATGACTAACAAAACAATAAAAAAGTTTAGCTACACTAATTTTGTTATCATTTTTTTCCTTCCGGACAGGTGGGACCCATGATATTTTATCCGACTCAGTTGTACATCTGAGTTATGGGAATGATGCATTTTTTTTTAAATTATACATTGCATAAACAATTCATGACAACCTTAATACCTAACGTAGTCGGTTACTCCCCGAGTAGAACTAGGGTGCTCCTAAGCTCGCCAAGCCCTTCCGTGAGCGCGACTCGAAAACCTATCGAAGTGACTTCAAATAATATTTTCAAACCGTTAGATGTTCAATCTATATTAAAATGTGCTTGGAGACCAAATTTTACATTTTTTGGAATTTTTTTACTATTTATTAAGCCGGTTTGAAAACCGCTGTTTTTCAATGGTGCAGAATTTTAATAAAAACAGCGATTTTTAAACCGGCTTAATAAATAGTAAAAAAATTTCAAAAAATGTAAAATTTGGTCTCCAAGCACATTTTAATATAGATTGAACATCTAACGGTTTTGAAATGTCGTTTGAAGTCAATTCGATAAGTTTTAGAGTCGCGCTCACGAAGGACTTGGTGAGCTTAGGAGCACCCTAGTTCTACTCGTTACTCCCCTCTCCAATTCTTAACTTTTTGGGGGTAAAAAACCCACTGCCACCTATACAAAATTAATAAAAAAGATAGATAAAAAGTAAAAAAAAAAAAGGTTAAAAATATGGAGGTGTTATTGAAGGAAAGGCACCAAACAACTCATTGTCCCAAGTGCATCCAACAACAAATCCAACGTAATGCAAATTAGAATAAGGCCATTATAGTACAGTGCACTAGCAAACAACAAATCCAGACTAGACCAAAGCATCTATAGAACACATGAGCCTTTAAGTGTGTAACTGTATATATATGGGTGTTTTATATAGAGTGAAATATGATGTTTTACTTCCTGCTCATATCTCTATTTTTAAAGTTTAAACAGTTGATCTGAATTTCTCAACATGATATTTATATTGATATGTGCTTGGAGACCAAATTTTACATTTTTTTGGAAATTTTTTACTATTTTTTAGAATTTTTGAAAATCAGTGTTTTTGTGAATTTTTTATTATTTTTTTATTAAATGAAAAGCTGTGATTTTCAAAAATTCTGAAAAATAGTAAAAAATTTCTAAAAAAATGTAAAATTTGATCTCCAAGCACATATTAATATGAAAATCATGTTGAGAAGTTCGAATCGACTGTTGAACTTTGAAAATAGAGATATGAGCAGAAAATAAAACACTCTCTGTACTTCCCAAAGCTATATATATATATATATGGGTTCAATTGCCACGCGCCAAAAGCTACCAACCGCCACTGCAATGTGCCGACTTTTCAACTGCTAAATAATTTCAGTGTAGAGATGCAAAATCATAGAATTTTTTATTGTCAAAAGATATTATTTTTTAAGAGTGGTTGCTATTTTAACTATAGTGATATTAACTTTAAAATTCATCAAATAGCCTTCAAATAACAAATCTAAACTGTTCAAATCGATTTGTCTTATGAGTGATGCACTTACTTAAAAAATTTATAAATTTTTGAATTCATTTCGTATGAAGTCAAGCGGTTAAAAAAGAAAGTTTTAAGTTAATTTTAATACATTCATTTTTCATCATTTTTTGACTACTTGATTTCATAAATTTAAATCGTTTGATATGTTTTTTTGTCAACTCAATTATATGTATATTAGAAAATTACGAAATATTGATTTTATTTTGGTAGCTATTAAATGTTGAGTAAAAAATGTATGAAAATTTGAGCCTTTGATTTATTTTAGTTTTTGATGGATGTCAAATACAATAAAAATGATATACTTTTTTTGCGCCTATAACGTGTGATAGGCTTGACATATCCAATTAATTAATTTAGTTATTTGAATGTTATAAAAATATTATTTAAATTTACTTTTAGTAACTCCAATCTGACAAGAAAATCTGTCGCATTCAATTTCACATAAATCTACACCCCATTCTACGTTTGGATCTGCTGTGGCGTTTGACTACGTGTCCTAATGTGTAGCTGCTTGTTAACTGCTAGCTGGAGAAATGTTTTATGATATTGGGTCTGATGACCCACTATACGGTTCGTACACAGAAGTAAGATTTACATCCATTTATGATCCTCTTTTTTTCAAAAAAAATATTTGGAAAAGAGTGGTCCAAATGAAGCAGGGTTATGTATATATTAGGGTTTTGAAAACGGTCCGGGCCGGTCCGGTCCTGTCCAGATCCAGCCGGGCCACGGTTCACACTGATTGGGCGGGTTACACGGTCCGGGTCCGACGGGTTCAATTCTTGGGGGTCGGCTGAAATCCGTGCTTGGACCATGGTCCAAATTAACACGGTCCGGTCCAGTCCACGGTCCGGTCCGGGTCCGGTCCAAGGTTCAGCCGGTTTTTTTTTTTTGGCGCGGGTTCGGGGGGTTAGGCACGGTCCGGGTCTGGGTGAGCGGGGGTTGGCGTGGGTCTGGGTCCAGGTCCGAGTCCAGGTCCGGGAGTTACGTGGGTCTGGCGCGGGTCCGAGCGGGTTGGGTTCGGTTCTACCCAGAGCGGTCTGGGTTTGGTCCGGTCCGGTCCGGCACGGGTCCACGGGTTCCCACGGTCCGGTCCTACACAGGTCTAGGGAAAAAAATCGAACCAAACCCGTGCTAGACCCATCCCTAACTTTGGTCCGGTCCGGTCCGGGTCCGAACCACGGGTTGTCCAGTCCGGTCTTGGACCGACCGGGTTTTTTCAAGCCACTAGTATATATTCAAGTACCAAGCAAGGATGTCATCTTAACTAAACTTTTCCTAGTGAGAGAGAAGCAGCAATGGAGAGATGCCAATTGAGAGTTGTAATTTTGAGTCTTTCCATACTGCTGTTACTTGTCTGTGTTCAAGGTCATGAAGGCCAGGTCTTACTAATTAAGGTTTCTGAAGTTTAATTATTTAAGGTTTTCTATACGAATTATTTGATTTTGAAGACCCCATGAATTCTCTTTATATCAAAATTGAGAGATAAGTTCTACATCTATACATGCATTCAGATTACAAAGAATGAACTTCTCTTCTTTGTCATTTTCTCTTATTTTTTCTGGGAACAAAATAATTGCTTGATAAGATAAAACTGTTTTGTAGGCTAAGTACTCTCCAGGCCCCACTGCTCAACCAGGGCATGCCTCTGTCCCAGCTCCTCAGCCAGTTCCAATGGTAGTAATTAAGCAACAAACACTCACAACTCTTATCTCAATTGTTAATTAGAAATTTATGCTGTTTGCTAATTCAGCAAAACCAGTCATTTACGCATAACAGAAAAGCGGTGTACTGTTGTCTGTTTTTCTTTTCTTTTCTTTTAAAATCAAGCAAATATAGTCAGATTTTTGTATAAATGCTACCCTTCAAAGCTATTTTGGCAATAATTTTGAGTGAATTTTTTTTTTCTATAAATAATATAGTTTTGTTTCATATAAATTTAGGTGCAGTATGGAGTGACCCCAGGAAGCCTACATCCACAAGGTAACTACTAATTAACTTGGAATTCTTTTGCCAGTTAGTTCATATCTTTATTTTCTTTTTCTATATTCCCTTTTTTTTTAAGGTATCAGGTAAATCACCTCTCTTTTTAAATTTAATTAGAAAATAAAAGATGATTATGAAGTAGCAATAAAGTTGCAAATCAGGATCATAGATTCAGAGCAAGTTGATTAGCGAGATACAAATTAATTAACACCCGCAACGGTTAATTACTGGATAAATGCAGAATGTCCCGGTCGATGTGTGACGAGATGCTCAGCCACAGCATACAAGAAGCCATGCATGTTCTTTTGCCAGAAATGCTGCTCGACATGTCTATGCGTGCCTCCCGGCACTTACGGAAACAAACAATCCTGTCCCTGTTATAATAACTGGAAGACCAAAAGGGGAGGACCCAAGTGCCCTTAAGAGTCCTTAATTAGCACTGTTATAATTAACAAATCAAACATATTAGCAAAATCTAAGTTGTTACAACCTTTTCCTTTGTATTTTTATGTTTTAGCATATGAACCTCTGTTTGTGAATGCTTTGTTTGATCAGCATTTTCATAGCTTGTTTTTGTTTACAATTGATTTCCTTCCAAAGTTCCAATCATATAGTACCCACCTCATTATGAGTCCATATCCTCAGAGGCAACATAATCTTTCTGTTTAAATTCAGACCATTCGATCATAATCCAGACCAATTCGGTCCGAGATAGAATGCACATGATCTCTTCAATATTTTAAGTTTTTTACATTATTGTAATATACCAATTTTATTTTACTTCTTTAATGTCCTAATCTTACTGAGGAGTTAAATTTGTGTGAGAGCTGCTGAGTGTTTACTTAGTTAACAGTCCACCTACTTATCAATTAGCAATTAATAATTATTATTTATTTATTAGGTAAAAAAAAATCTAATTATTAGCGATGAAATATTACAAAATTTACATAACATTCATAACAATTATATAAATTTACTTAACAGATAGATGATCACGATTATTGGATGGATGTATGGACATAGATTAATAGGGAACATAGGCAATCAGCCGAAAACACAGCGGTCCGGTCCGGTCCCGAGCGGGTTAAATTTAGGGAGGCCGAATCCTTTCTGTTTTTGGACCGTCTGGTCCACGGTCCTGGGCGGTCCGGTCCACGGGTTGAACGGTCCGGCCCGGTTTTTTTTTTTTTTTTTTTTGCTGTCAAATCGGGTCAGGCGGGTCCAGGGGGCAGATCTGGTGGGTAAAGCAGGCGGGTTGGCGGGTTTGGGTGCGGGTTAGATGGGTAAAGCACCTGGGTCAGGCGGGTTGGCGGTCCGGTCCGGGTATAGGCGGGTCTGGTTTGAAAAAAAAAAACCGTCCCGTTCTTGGATCGGACCATGCTGAACCACGGTCCGGAAAAAACCAGAGGGTTCGGCGGTCCGGTCCGGCAGTCCACGGTTTTTGTCAATGCACTAGCCGAAGTATATTACAAACATCCATAAACTAAATTACAGAAAGATTAAATGAAAAAAAATACTACACTAGCAGTGTAAACTGTAAAGTATCCTATATTGTCGATGTTGAGGAAATGACTAATATAATTTTATTTTTAAATTGATAGTCTTTGACAGTTATTGGAATGAGGGATTTTACACAATCTATTATGTGTTAATTGAGTCTCTATCATATACAGAACTTCAAAATGGAGAGGGTTCCAATACCTCATGCATTTCTTACCTCATCACGCTTCATGTTTTATATCTTTGTTTTTATAGTCTAAACTGTCGATCTGAACTGCTCAACATGATATACATACTAAAATATGCTTGAGAATGAAATTTTATAATTTTTGAAATTTTTTTACTATTTTTTAAGATAGGTACAAAATCACTGTTGTTGGACCGTTAAAAAATATTGATTTTCTACCCATTTTAAAAAATAGTAAAAAAATTCTAAAAATTCTAAAATTTCATCCCCAAGTATATTTTAATATGGATATCATGTTGAGCAGTATCTTTTATATGTGCATAGAGAAAATGATATAGATCAAACCTAACAGTTTTATTTTGATATTTGAGTTTTAGATTTTAAATTATTAATGTTTAAAAAATGAAAGCATTATAGAGGTATAAAGAACGAAGACATTTGAACCATCCTCAAAGATGAAATATTATTAATTTTACATTAATATATACAAAAATCAAAACTTTCATTAATAACAATTATGTATTTTTACTTAACAGATAGATAATCACGATTAATAGATAAATCAGTGAACAAATAGATTAACGGGAACTTAGGCAACCAAGGTATTCCGTATATTATCGATGATGAGGAAATGACTGATATAATTACAGTAATATTGATAGTCTTTGATAATTAGTGGAACGAGGGATTTTACAAGGTGCTAATTAGGAGGAAAGATAGACAAGTGAGGTTTCAAACGAATTGTTACGACATGAAGATGGCAAAAGTGGCGTCAACTTTATCATTTCGGGACTGTGTTGGCGGAAATTCAAAAATAAAACATTTTTTTCTCTCTATTCACACTTCCGAATAGTAGCTATTCTAGCTATTCCGAATAGCCCCTATTCTAACACATTTCAGTGTTTTGACGGAGAAGTTACATAGAAAATCATAATATTATATTTACATAAAAAATCTAGAAATTCCATGTACGCTCTTTAAAATTTTAAAAACTACATATTTTTCCGTATGGAAATCATAATATCATATTTACCCTTCTAAATTTTAAAAACTCACAAATTTAGTCAAATTATTTTTTATTGACAGTCATTTTATTTCTATGAAGTTCACAATTTAGCCTTTATTAAAAAAATTAAAAAATATGTAGCATGTGAAAAAAAATATTCAGTTTTTTAATTGATCGATTTGTAAGAGCAAGTGATTCATTTCTTTACTTGTAACACATACATAATCACACTCAAGCATATGTTTATATGTTTGTGGTGGAAGTATAAAAATGAATAATAAACTAACTTGTGAGTTTGTAAAATTTAGATGGGCTAGTAAATATGATCTTATAAATTTTGGAAGGGAAAATATAAAATTTTGAATTTTTTTGAGGGGTAACGTGAAATTTTCCCAATAAATCTGTAAAAATGAAAAAAGAAACCAAGAATTGGCGGGCTGATAAACAAAAATCAAAACCCTCGGCTGGTTCGATTCCATCTCCAGTACGAATCGATCTCGCTCCGATGGAAGCGCCGTGTGCGGTGCGGTGCCCGGCAAACGAGGCGGTGGCGCTCTATCTATTAGACAAGAGGCAGGAAATGGCGGCGCGGTCCAATGGCTTGTCCGAGAACCTAGACATGACTCTCTCCAACGCGTACGGAAGTATCTGCGGCGCAAAAAACCCCATTAAAACCCTAAAAGACCTCTCTCAGATCAAGTAATTTCATGCCTGAACACATTTTCTCATGTTGGGGCTTGTTTGATGTAATTGGTTCTCAAATTTAATAAACTTTTACCCTTCTTTGGGGCTTTTCTTACTTTCTTTTTCTTGAAAAATCTGCACTCTATTGTATTTATAAATTTCCAATAATGTCTAAATTGTGTATACTGTAATTGAAAGTCTAATTGTTGCTATTTTCATATTGGGTGATGTCAATTTGAAGTACAATTTGGCTGAGAGCACATATTTCCTCACACATGCCAGTAACGTGCAACATTGTGTCATATTTACAATTAGCTGCTGATATTTCTCAGTTTGGGGCTTGTTTGATGTAATTGGTTCTCAAATTTAATAAACCTTTACCCTTTTTTGGGGCTTTTCTTACTTCTTTGTCCTTGAAAAATCTGCACTCTATTGTACTTATAAATATCCAATAATGGCTAAATTTTGTATACTGTAATGGAAATGGTCTTATTTTTGCTATTTTCATTATTGGGTGATGTCAATTTGAAGTACGATTTTGGCTGAGAGCAGATATTTCCTCACACATGCCAATAACGTGCAACATTGTGTCATATTTACAATTAACTGTTGATATTTCTTGTGATAGTCGGAAATCATACACATGAACACCAGCGAAAAAAAGGAGTTCCATTGGATGTTTGACAATTTTGTTTTTGGCCATAATGACATCCTTTCCTCTAAGCAACAGATGAACTTACATAACTTCTTATCAATAAATTTCAGGTTTCAGGTTTAAAGTTTGTCTGAAGTAGTTATGAAGAAATTTGGCTGGTTCATGTCTTTTTTTTGGTTTGTTATTTAGGGGAGTTGGAAAATGGATCCTGACACTGATGAAAGGATTCTTTGCCGAGGAAGCTAGCCCCGCCAGTGATTCTCCTTCAAAAGATTTATCTCCACAAAAAGGTGTTTATTTACTGATATCTGCTAAGTTATTTGCACAGCAGTTGGTTACTATTTAAAATTGATGGGGAGTTTGATTTGTTTTAATTTGTAAATAGGAAAGAAGACAAAAGGATCAAGGAGATATGTACCACAGAAGAATTCAGTGCCCTATGCTCTACTAATCACGCTTCATAGGTTGAATTATTTTGTAACTTCTATTTTCATAACCACAAATTATCTTGAAACTCCTTCAAGTGAATCATAGATACCTGTACAAAGAAAAATATTACAGGATGCCCTCACAGAAAATATCATCACCCCCCCTCCTCTTCTAAGACTAGGCAACAAGCTCTTTTAATTTAATTTTTGTCAATACAACGTCATATTTGTTTACAAATTAATGTAAATAAGAAGAAAACTTATGTGGATAAAAAGTATGTCTGCAGTTTTCATTTTTAAGATCCCTTGTTTCTCCTTCTGCTAACTGGTTGCACATAACATTAAATAAAAAACGTTTTAGAGATAGAATAATGTCGGCATCTATGATATTTAGGTGGTTTTGAGGGTGCTCACAATATTTCTAGTTTTACAGTGTATGCGGAAATGTTTTGAGGTTGTGTTAGGGTAAAGTGAAATTTTACCAGTCGTCTGCTCATATTTGTTTCTTGAATAACTATCTCTCTTCAATTTACTTTTGAAAAAATAGGGAAATGATAAATGGGAACACCTTTATGAAAAAACAGGAGCTGATTGATGCTGCCGAAGCCAGTGGGCTATCACGAACATCAATTGGGTAAGTGTTATTTTACCGGGTAAATACCCATTTTGTCCCCTAGTATAGTTTCCGATTTCATTTTTCACCAGTTCTTAGTTTCAATACTGCACCTTCGCAGTTACCCGTAATTATAGACTTTGAGCTTTATTTTTTAAAGTTTGAAGAAAGTCATCATACCATGTGCTTCCATCAGCCTGGTTTTAATTGTATTTAACAGTATTGTGATGTGCACTTAATCCAGATCCGATGATGTTTGGTTGAAAACTAAAGTTAAGGAAGCTTAAGTTGGTTATTCCAATTTAGGCCGGCCTAAATTATTCATGTTTGGTTGAGGTCTAAAGAAGAGAGAGACGAGTAAAATTTGCAAATAGTCACTGATGTCCAGGATGCAACACAAAATTAAGGCACCTGGGACTTTAGGCTTACGTCTAGTTGGGCCAGCCTATATAATGCTCGTTTGGTGGAATAACTAATGCCTGAACCCCTAATTCCATGGTTTAGGCCTCAACCAAACATGGTGGAGATATCATAATTGTTTGTCATAACAAAATAATTTAATTTCAAGCATGGTTATCATATATTCGGTTTTAATTTTTGCACCTTTGTAACGAAGTGCACTCATTGGAACAATAAACTAACTGCATTTAAAGTAAACAGGCCAGACAAAGCTAAAGGGAGACCTGGACAATTTGGGAGTACAGCAAGGGACTGGTATACTGGATGGAGCTGCATGAAGACATTGATTTCTAAAGGCTTAGTTGTCAAATCCAGCTGCCCTGCCAAGTAATTTCTTCTCCATGAGTTTTTTTTCCTCTTCTTTAAACAATTTCTTTCATGTATTTTCAGACAAATTGCTTTTCTTTTCTTTTCTTTTTTCTTTTTTTGGGAGGGGGGGGTACTAGAACTCTAATTATTGAGAAGATAGAATTTGATTCAAAGGGTGTCTTGAGTAGACCCTTGACATTTGCTCTCTCCCATGAAGTTTATAAGGAGAAAAGGCTTAGTAAAATGGATTATAGTGCTGACATTAATGTCACAGAGTTCCAATGATCAAATCTTTTTACTCTATTTGCACTACTGTGCGTTACTAGTGTATTTCAAGTTTTAATGTGAACTCTGGAGGAAGTCTCATTTTAGAACCTTTTATCTGTATGGCAAGATGTTGAAATAACTTGGGAAATATATACATAATTTACTCTAAAACAATAAATTAATTTCTTGCATGATTACCAAGATATTTAATTATAGGTTCATGCTAACTGATGAAGGGACAGAAGCTGCTCGAGACTGTCTCACAAGGTCTGGATTAGACCTTCCCAACAAACAACCCATAAATTTAGCAGTCGGGAATTCTCTTCATGGAATTAGTAACTATGACATGGACTCCATACCAACTACTCATACTGAATCTATGCTGGCATTGAACCAATCCAAAAATGTCGCTAAAGTAATTTCCACATTTTCTTCTTCTGTTAGTGGCTTATTCTACAGTGGTGTGAAACTCATCCATCAAAATACTAGAACTAGGGTGTACTTAAGTTCACCAAGTCTTGGTGAACTTAAATTCAAAACCTATATATAGATTTCAAACAACAATTCCAAATTGCTGACAGCGATCTACTTCACGAGTGATGTGTTTGCATGCAAAATTATAAATTTTCGAATTATTTTTAGTATGAAATCATGATTAAAATGCATTAAAATTACTTTTAAACCTTCTTTTTTTGACCGCTTGAATTTATACCAAATTAATTCGAAAATTTATAAATTTTGCATGTAAACACATCACTCATAAAGTAGATCAGTTTCAACGATTTAGATACGTCGTTTGAAGCCAATATGATAGATTTTGGAGTTAAGCTCACCAAGAGGCTTGGTGAGTTTAAGAACACCCTAGTTCTACTCTTTTTACAAACTCTAGCTGAAAAAAGCTTAATTAACTTTATGTTTAAAATTTGCAGAACATGCAGATTACTCAGGTTGATATTTTAAACTCTGATTCTGATTCTGATTCTGGTTCTGATCCTCCTAAAATAGCTGCAAAGACATCTTCTACTATGTTGGCCACACGCACCACTTACAGTTCTGGTACCTGCATTTTTTTTTTCATGACACGATTTGCAACAATGCTATATTTTCTGACAGTTCTGGTACATGAATTTTTTTTTTGTAATGTTACATCTTTGCAACAATGCTATATTTTCTTGGTATAATTGCTTAACATATAGTGTTTGCAATGCAGTTGAGAGATTGAGTTTTCATCTTGCTCCAACTGAACCTTCATCGGTCTCTGTCAATTCAATTAGAAACTCGTCTGATCTAAGGGCTTGCAGTACTTCTGTATGTTCCACACTTTTGCTATTTATCCTTTAAAAGCAAACTTTGCCACTTTTTTGTTGTTTTCTCTTTTTTGGGGGCCTGCATAATTTTTTTTTACTGAAAGCAGATATCCTGGTTTCGTCTCAATTTCAGGATTCTGAGCTTAGAATATCTAAAAAGGATTTAACACATGGGGTCATCATCAATATTCTTGCCATGCCGCCATACCGACCGGGAGAGAGATTTTGTGAAACTTATGATGTGATTTTGATATTGGATGAGCGGGAGAATTTTGGGTTTGCTGATTTAAAAATCTCACCATGTCCATTCTTGAATATCCTGTAAATGTTTTATCATTTAACAATATTTTGTAATCCGTGGTTCGGTTGTAGGTCCCGTTTTAGAAAGGTGGTTGACAACATTAGCTCTCAATTTCACATACCTGTAGAGGTAAGGATCTTGTTATTCCCATATGAAGAATCTCAGTGATTCCAACAACTGAATTTTTTTTTTTTCAAAAGTTTCATTCGTATCGTTTTCTCAGGTTAGACGGTTGCCGGTTGGAGACGGGCTTTGGATTGCGCGCCACAAGCAGAGTAAGAAGGAATATGTGCTTGATTTTATTGTAGAAAGGAAAAATGTAGATGACTTGAGAGGCTCTATTAGGGATAATAGATACAGAGATCAGAAATTAAGGTTACAGGTATATACTTCACAATCTGAATTTTGAACTCTTTAAATGTGGTACGGCATGCTCTGGTTAACTGTTCTTTCCTCTTGTTTGTACATTTCTTGTAGAGATGTGGGTTGAGAAAGCTGATTTATCTTGTAGAAGGTGACCCAAATACAATAGAAGCGGCAGAAAGCATTAAAACAGCGTATGTGTAGAGGATTTGTCTTTCCTTTATGTGCATATTTGAGATGATATATAAAAGTGGCTTTGAAATTTTGATGGTCCTACTTTGTGCAAATTTGTTTTAATGTCATATGGATTGCCTGCTGTCAGAACTCAGAACTGATGGTAAGTTGAGTACAAATTAGCAAATTGCCTATATAGGTCTTACATCAAGTAAATGACATCTTTACTGTTCCACATAATTGTCAATTTAATGGAATATATATATCTTTTGTGTTGCTATCTTATGGTCGATGGCATTTGCTACACAATTTCTGTTTTGCTAATGTAAAAAAGTTGCATGTTCTTACAAAACCTAAAATATTTGGCTGAGCATCTAATGTATTAAGGTTATAAATCATGTCCCAGAGTCATGGGTCTGTGCTCTTATGAGTACATGCTATGGATCAGGACGTGTTCCTCCATTTTATTAAAAAAAAATATAAGATAAATTTGTTTTTTTGGTCAACCCCCTATGTAATAATCAGCATGTGGTCACTTTTGAGATTATTTATTGTTATTTTTCTGTTTCTATTTCTTGTTGCTCAGTTGTTTCACAACAGAGATTTTGGAGGGATTTGATGTACAGAGAACAACTGGATTTGCTGATACTGTAAGGAAGTATGGTCACCTCACAAAATCAATTATAGAGTACTACAGTGCTAATTTCTCTGGTGACGGTAATAATTTTACTAGAAGTGACTCTAGGCTTTGTCCCTCCTTCCAAGAGTTTGTCAGAAGGTGCCAGGACCTGGAAAGGATGACTGTGAGTGATGTTTTTGCACTACAACTTATGCAGGTGATTATTATAATCTGTACTGAATTTAAGATGCAGCCTGCTTTTAGGGTTTGTAGTAGCAGTAACCAGGGCTGGAAATGTAAAATGCATAATATGAAAAAATACATAATGTGTGGTCATTGGGATTTGACTCAAGTCTCCACAACCACTAAATGGAATACTAACTACTAGGAAATTCAATTAAATTTCAATATACATGATTAAAATTTCTGTGCTACCTAGATCCGCTCCTGGCAGTAACCTACTCATTCGTTGCTTTTTTACATACAAGTTATTTGGAAAATCTCATCACTGCTTGAAGATTTTTGTTGTCTACTTTATTATTATTTGGAGTAGATAAGTGATGTTTCTGCATTCTCATTTATTAGATGTTCAGCTGTGATATAAACTTGGATATGGGATAAAAATACTTCTTTTTTTAAGTACTTTTTTTAATCACCACTAATAGGAGATTTATGATGTGGCTAAATTTGCAGGTTCCCCAAGTAACCGAGGAGGTTGCACTTGCTGTTGTTGAAGTGTACCCAACTCTTCTCTCCCTTGCCAAAGCATACTCTCTGCTTGTAAGCAATACCTTACTTTCTTCTGATATAACTTCTCACAACAGAGTAGCAATTGATCTTGAATTCACTAACTCTGTTTGGCTTATTACATTAATATGATAAGGTTAGATGTTTCTTTGATCACGAGTAGTACCTTTATATGCATGACACATGGGTTAGATTCATGCCTTCTTCTGATGCAATATAACCTGTCAACATAAGCACTGTTTTATTGTTTGTTCTTCTGATGAATTAGTTGAAATTGCTAAGCAGGTTAAACTTGTGTTATTATATTTTAAGGGCTAAGGGATGAAGCCTCACAAATGCAAATAAAGTGCTCACAATTAGAAAACTATGTAAAACCCCCCTACTGTATTAGAACTAAAGATCTCATTAACAAAATTCTTAAAACATTTTATATTTGCAGGAGGGTAATGTGCTTGCACAGGAAGAGATGTTGAAGAACAAATGCAAGGCGGTTGGTGCAGGTGCAAGCAGAAACATTTTCAAGCTGGTCTGGAGTAGCTCTTAGTAGCATTGTTAAGGTTGCAATAGTAAAAAAAAAAAAAAAATAGGGAGTTTGGTTTTTGGGTGACAGATTCGCTTATGTAAATTTTATAATTTCTAGCCCAAGTTAAAAATTATATTATATTATATTACATTTTGCTTGTTAAGAGTAGTATTGTTTAATTCTGATGACTCGTCAGTAGTTCGTAGAGTGGAGAGCAAGAGTTTTTTAGTTACCACCAAAAAAAAAAACAAATTAAATGATTACCACCCCTGTGGGGCTATATCAAAAGTTATCACCCACGCGTAATGGATCCGCGCACCAAATTGGACCGTGCGCGGACTGAGCGAGCGCATCAAAATTTTAATTTTTTTTTTAGAGTTCTGTTCTGAATTGTTTGAAATTTTTTTTTTTTGTCTATTCTATTTTGTTATGTGGTATTTGTAATTATATGTACACATAACATTTGACGGTGAAATTGTAGAAAATAAAACGCACTTGTTTAACAAAAAATTACTACAACAAATTATACGTACAATCTGAGCTGACATTTTTATTAATGAAATACGCTAAATTGCGCTAATTATAATGAAATATGCTAAATTATGCTAATTATAATGAAACACGCTAAACTGTGCAAAATTTATGCAAAATTACGTTGATTTTGTACCATCTTTCATAAATTATAAAAAATAGTAAAAAATTCCAAAAATAATAAAAATTGGTATTCTACAATTTCATTATATAACTAATTTACTGAACTACGTAGATTGAACAATAGAAATGAAAATCTTAATCGGTAACTTCAACTGAACTTTTGAGCCTCTTCCCTTTATTTTTTGGCGATTCTGAATATGAAAATCTGGTATCGCTAGTTCTAATGCATGCGTGTTTTCACAAGCTTTCCGAAAAGTGGTCATTTGTTGAAATCGGACACTCGAGCGCCGTTTTACGGCCGTTTGAAGTTTCGTCGTCATTTTTAACTATTTGTCTCTAAAAAAAAAATTTGGTGCACCTCCCCAGTCTGCACACCGGGTCAAGTGGGTTGGTGCGCATGTCCAGTCCGCGCACCGTCCAATTTGGTGCGCGAACTGAGTGCGCGTGAGTGATAAGATGCGAAATAAGTTCCAAGCAGTGGTATTGATTTAATTTTTATTTTTTTATTTTTTCCGTGGTAACTAACAAAAAAAACGGTACTGCTACTCACCATTTGCTCTGTTAAAGTATATTTTCCAGCAGGCGGTGGCACATCATAAATGCATGACTCATCAAACATAAAGTGGGGGCAATTTCTTCTGGTACTGCCCTTCTGCTGTTCTGCCCAAAATAAAATTTATGTGAAAAAATTAATTGCCCTTGTTACTGGGAGCAAATTGGAGCCGCAAGTGGGCTCAACCGCTCAACCATGACCTACTTTTAACGGCCTACTGTTTCACTAGCGCCGAACACAATTAATACTATGAAAATGATTAAATTTGCGAGTACTGTAGGTCTCTACTATCGTATAGATCCGTATCCTCTGCATTAACTCAAAAGGGAAGGCAATCTTTTGAGTTACTGAATTTCAGCAGTCTGATTTTAAACGGAGTCAATCCAGTTCGTGCCTATAACATAGGGGTCCCTTTAATATTAGTGCAAATCTAATTTGCACGAATTTTAAAACAGATTAAATGATTGAGATGCATTAACTCAAGATATTTTCTTTTAAGTTAATGCAGAGGATACGAATTTCTATCATATCGTGTGCCAAACAGGCCTACGAGTAATAGAAGATGGTTTTTTAAAGGCAATTTTTTTTTATATTTTATATATCTAACATTAATAATGTTTGGATAAGATGTAGCAATATTATGGACATGCTTGATCTTAATCAATACTGATAATGGTAAATCAGATCTGTTTCAGTAGTTTTTATCTGTTAAACTTTTTTTACAATTTTTCTGGTTAAACTATGTTACTTGATACTTACCGGATCAGACGGTCCGGATTCTTTCTGTGCTATGTGACGGTTGTACTTATTTTGAGGAATATTCCCATACCTGCAGATATTTTTCTGTGACGTTTCTTCACCAAGTTTTGAAATAACCCTGAGATGACAATGTCCTAGAAAATAGGAAAAAAAGAGAGAGAACCATGTGGATCAGTAACAGTAAGGAGGCTTTTAATTTTGTAGTCACGAGGTTTGTCTATTGTGCATTTATGCATGTGTAGACTCAACCCAAGCTCATCGCCCCCACCACAAGCCAAGAAAAAGAACCATGCTTGATCTTATTTGTGGAACTCGCCTCCACTATTTTTTTGGCTTGAGTGGCAACTAATTTAGAATCGGTAAAGTAACTAATTATCATCAGCAACTAATTTCTATGATTACATGACAAAGTAATTCCAACCGGCTACTTTTTGTTGCTTGGGGTAAATATTTTAACAGAGCAGTTTTGACTTCATGTAACATAGAAATCATATGCAGTGGTATTTTGATTCTATGTTTGTGCCCTACTTAAAGCCAAAACTGATATGTTAAAATCTTTACCCGTTGGTTGGTGTAGCCATCTAAACACGCCTACATCGTAATTAATTCAAACGCGTATTTGTCTTAATTGAGGAAGAGTTTTAATTAAAATCTCAAGGTCTTGGAATTCTTTCATATTTTGTGGGAATCAAATCATTCATTCCTATTTTGTGCCACACTCTTACTCAGCTATTATTTGTAAAAAATTCTCTATCAGAAACAAAATTTTCAAATTCATTCCTAAAATGTTACGCGGATCTGCACCACTTCAACATTTTACGCCAAATTTAGTGAAAAGGTAAAAAAAAGGAGCAAATTGCATACAAAAATAATGATTTCTTCTGGTATCTTGAAGCCTATTTTCTTGGATAAAAGTTCTAATTAAAGACATTTTAGTCTTAATTTCAAAGTTACCTCTGTTTATTGCAACGCAGAAGTGATCTAAAATAGCTTATTTCATCATCGTCTTATCATTATGTCTAATGTGATTGGAATATGATAGAGATCAATTCGATCCGTATTAAGATATGAATACATTATACAAATGGTCCCTACAAACAACATTACCCGCCAAAATTTAATTAATTAAAAGAAAGAAAGATTAGAGGGGCTCAAGCAATGGAGGAGAAGTTACCAATTCACCCAATTCAACATTTCTTGTTTCTATTATTGTTTATTGATATATAATTAGCATAGAAAAACATCCGAATAGAATGAAAAAAAATATATTAAAACTATAATCCCGACCCAGATATATACATTTAACCACCCATTCTTTCCTCGTCATCAACTCCCTAAAAAGTGGGAAACAAACTAAAACGATGCACCAAAAAGAATTAAAAAAAAAGCTAAAAAAGAAAGAGAAAATTAAATTAACTATTCTTGGCAAAGCGGGGCTTGCCTCCATTTGCCATCATGACCTTGAATTCCTCGAACGAAACCATACCATCCCCATCTTGATCGACTCCATCGATCATCTTCTTGCATTGAGCGACCGATGCCGCCTCGCCGAGACTCCGCATTACCCTTGCGATCTCCTCGGCTGAGATTGCGCCGTTACGATCTACATCGTAAACCGCGAATGCATGCCTCAGCTCTTCTTCCTCGGCCGCCTGATCCACATCACCAGACATCAGATCGGCAAACTCCTCAACAGAGATGAAGCCGTCACCATCAGCATCAACCTCTCCCATCATGCGATCGAGCTCTTCATCAGAGGCGGTTTGACCGAGGCTTTCAAAAATCTCACCCATCTCAGAACGGCTGATACGGCCATCACCGTTCCTGTCGAACTTGTTAAAGACACGCTCGAGCTCCTTCTCACTAGAGATGGTCACGGTGGCGGCGGTTTCAGATGCAGTGGGAGAGGTAGCGGAGGTGGCGGAGGAGGCCGGGCTGGTGATGGCCGGATCCTGGTCTTGGTGGTTTTGGCGCTTCGACCGGATGCGTCGGCTAAAGAAAGAACGGATCTTTCCCATGAAAATTGTCGGGTCAGAAGAGGTGTGTTTCAGGTTTTGGTAATGTCGGAATTGGGAAAAATGGGAGAACTTGAAATATGTGGATCGAATTAATAAGAAGAGAGAGGAGAGGTCGAGAGAATTTATAGGAGGTGTGCAGCTAAGTTTAGGAAGGAGATATGTAGACGTTGAGATTTAGTTCGTAATTAGTTAGTTTTGTATCTTGGATTCTTTATTACAAATCCCGTCGTAGGCCGGAGGAAGCTGCGTTCTTTACTTCTTTTAGAATCGAGGTGGTACAATCGGATCCTCTCCATTATTGTTTGATCATCGAAGGTGCATCAGAGACGTTCAATTGGAAATGGACTGTTTACACTGACATAGACGTTTAGCCTGAAAACCAGGTCGGTAAGGTTTACGATTAATGTAGACCGTATATATAAAATAAACGGTCAGATGAGCCTACTATATTATTCGATAGAGACTACATAATTGTACGAGAACAAAGTGTAATCCTGAGACTGGGGAATTCGCATCCTCTGAGATATCTCATATTTTGCGTGACATTTTGGATATCTCAACCGTTGAAATACGTTCTGCACGAATCTCAAAGCTCAATAATACGGCCCCCTATGGTATCCTCGAATAGGCACCGGACACGTCGGTCACGCAACATATGAGATATCTCAGAGGACACGCACTCGAGACTGGGAGGGTACTGTGGCCCCGCTAACTCGATGCGACGGGTGCAAGTTTCCAGAACTTTGGGGTCCACAAGACAGTTTCTAGGAAGTTGTGTGCTGAGATCAGGTACATATTGTCTCTCTCCTGGAAGGGAGAATTCCACAAGACATTTTTTCTCTCTCTTAGAAGTTACATCCACTTAATTTGCTCTGTGAAATTCAATGTTTTTGAGGGCCAGATGTCAGTGATTATTGTTCGTGCTCCGAGTTCATATTAATCATTTGAGCGAGGAACCCTATGCATTCCCATTTCCCTCGTCTAAATTTAGATTTTTAACATATTCTTTCTTTTTTGAACTGTTTTAGCGCGTAGCCAAGAGTAAATTTTTAGAAAATGAGCAAGGATGGAATATTGGGTCCTGATAATTAGGTAGCCCCTCTTTAAATATCCTCACTTTAATTAAGGAAAATCAGAAAATGCGCACCCCAAATAAAGAATTAGGATCTGTAAGTTATTTATTTGGGTAAATTTCGTAGAAGTCACTGAACTTTATCTTTTACCATAAATTAGTCACTCAAATTTAATTTATTCTTCTATAACAACTGAATTTTTAATTTGTCATAATAAAATCATCATGTAATTTTTCTATCTAAAAAATTAATAAAATATAAATTTTTCTTTAGTATTTTGGACGGACTGAGAATACTTCGTTAAAATTTCGAACGGAATGAGTATATTCAGTCAGTATTTTGGACGACATAAACATATTCCGTTAATATTTTAGACGAAAAATTTATAGAGTGATTTGATTGGAACAAATGAAAAGTTTAGTAGTTACAAAAGGACAAATCAAATTTGAATAATCATGACAAAAGACAGTTTAGTGACCTCAAAATTTACCCTTATTGTTACATCAAAGTTTTTCAGAAAAAAAAATTATACGAATTCAAAACTCAAATTGAAACCAAACAGGCTACAAGTTATAATTCATCAACATACTTTGAAAATAACAACATAATAGAAAAAATTTCAACATATATATCACTCAAGAAACATTAGCACATTATTTAGCAAGGGTAAAATAGATAATCCATGTTAAACAAAATTGTAGCTCGAACTAACTTTTCAATTACTCTATCAATATACTTATATACAATACTAAATATATGGTGATGCTTTTATACGAGACATGCACAAGGGCGGATTCAGGATTTTCGTCAGGGGGCAAAAAATATCGAATCAGATTTAAATCCATTAACTAATTGAGTACTCGATAAAAAATAATGTTTTAACTTATACTTTCCAATGCTTTAACTTGTAATTTATGATGCTCTAACTTATAATTCTAATTACCAATCAAAATTCAACAAATTTATTTCAATTTTAACCTTAAATTTAACCTGAATTACATATCAAAAGTCCAGAGGGGGCAAAAAAAATTTCAGGTGAACAAAATCGGTCGAAACCGATAAATCTCCACTAAAACTCAGGGGGAGCAGCTGCACCCTCCCCCCCTGCGCTGTGGAACACTCTGGGTCCGCCTCTGGAGATGCATGTTCAGTTCCTGTAAGAAACATTTAAAAAAAATGGCGAGATTAACACGAACTGTTATTTAAAAAAATATATATAATACTACAAATTTTCAAATTCAACTTCTATTATACTATAAATCCATAATAATGTTTAATGGAAATGAAACACTGTTTTTATATATATTCATTCTCTAAACATTCAATTCCTTTATTAATTTCCTTCCATGCACCGCAGCTAGCATATATATATATGCTGCAATTTCTTGAAAAAATAAATAAAAAACAATTGATACACAATAAGACTAATTATATGACAACTAATAGTATCTATAACACCAATTAATTAATTGATAGTCATTCCTGCAGGAGATTAATTGACTGTGATGGGCACAACCGCACAAGTAATAATTTCCATTAAACCAAGTGATAATTTTAGTTTCATCATTACTCCGATCCGATGGGCATCAGACCTACTTTTAGGTTCAGTGGACATCAGACTTATTTTTAGGTTCAATTAACTCTAGCACCGTACGATTAGCATTAAATCTGTGCACACGGAAATTGATATAGACTCGCACGGATTTTGATGCAGAGTGTACAAATCTTGATGCTGATCGGATGGTCATCACACCCATTGAACCAAAGTAGGTCCGATGCCCATCGGACCTACTCTGAATTCTCTTGGCATAAGATTCAACCACATTTGCACCAGTTTTTATATGATGGCTGGAATATTTAAACCAAAATTTCATTGTTTGAATAAAAATTGCCGGTTAATTAATGCTTAATTATTAGGGGAAAATGAGAACAATTGCAGCCTAACAATTAATTGCGGATAGATAACTGAGGCATAATTGGTCGATTTTTAGTTAGTTCTATGTTACTATAGTTAGTTATCAGTGCCATCATACCACCTAATTAATTAAATGTTGCGGAGTGACAAATAATTATTTTGATATAAAAATTATTATTTTAGATGAAAAAGACGATAGACATGTCAACTAATAGTTTTTATAATGCGAAGTGAAATTTTTTATAGTACCAAGAAATTATATTACTTATTGAGACTGATTTTTTAATAATACACGATCAAAATGATTCTTAGAAAATTTTCGAATTGAGGTTTAAACATGTTTTTATGATCAAGGAATTATCAGGATTATTAATTGATATTTTTTTATTTCTCTAGTTCAAAATACAAGTAATTAATTATTAGATTATATAGATTATAGAAAGTAATCTCACTTACATCTATCAAGATTTTTTGTTTCTCTTATGCAAAAGTAATGTAATAATGTCTACCGCGACAAGTTAGATAGGAGGGTCAAAATTTAAAAAATGAATAATGCATGATCGGTGATTGGGATTTGATAATAACAAATTAGAATTCTAACTAGTAGGCTACAATTAGGGGCGGATTTAGGATTCTGATTAGGATTAGGCACAAAATACTAATAAGAGTATATATTTTTTTTCTCATGACAAATTAGAGCAGAAAAACAGATAATGATCTAAAAAACTAATGACGTGATCAGATACGTCACGACACGACACAGTTCAATCACAGCACAACACGGTTCCATCACGACATGACATGGCACGTGTTGTGACTCGCGTGTACGTCCTGTGCCATGACCATTCACGCGACGTGATCATCTTTCGAAAATTTGACACGACACGACACGGTACATGGTCACATGAGTCACGTGTAATTAGGACCGTTAGATCTTAATCGAATGGTGAATCTTGAATAAACTAACCTAAATTATGAAAAAAAATAGTTAAACATGATCAAACGTGACCAGTCACATTTAGATACGTCACGTGTGGTCACGACATGCCTTGGTCATGGCATGACTAACGTGTTGTGACCATTCACGTGCCATAACCATCCTTTCAAATTTAGTCACGGCATGTCACGTGATTCAAGTCACGGCATGACTATTTACGACATGATATATATTTAGATCCCTAGTAGCTAGCAGATCTCTTTTTTCTCCTAGCGAATTAGCGATTCTTCTGAGAGGACTGCGTCTTTTTCTTTAATTCTTTTACGCGAATCAATCTGTACTGACTTTTTTTTCTGCGTAATTTTCTTCTACTTGACCGTGAATTAAATCCAAGAGTAGACATTGTTTCCGTCCAGGGGTAGGCACAAGTATAAAATACCACTGGGTCTAAAAAAATTCGAATCCAGGAATAGGCAAATGCCTACTCCTGATCCACCTTGGGTCCGCTAATGGCTACAATCATATATACATGTGATAATTTACGAGGATGACTGAACTATACAAAGATCCACCCTTGATTATTTTTTGAAATTTTGAAATCACGAAAGTAGCTAAGCACCCCTGGACTATACAAAGATCCACCCTTGATTATTTGTTTAGATCATAGAAAAAATACTTATTTGTAGCGAATCTCTCGTATTTCTACTGTGCTAAGTGATTTTATAGAAACTGATAACTAATACCTATGGCTATATCAAACTTTTCGTATAATCTGAGTTATGAGAAAGTATCTGCATTTCATTTAAATTAATTACCAGTTATGTAAAAGTATGATATATATACTAGCTAGTTGCTACAGGGGAATATGATCAAACTAGGTCAATGTTATAAAATGCGGTTTTCATGCGGGTGGTATGCGGAAGGCCACCGCATACCGCATATACGGTATACGGCCGCATATGCGGTTTTCATGCGGTACTTATATATGCGGATTTTAAAATGAGAATTCATACATATATATATAAAAAAGTATGCGGTAGTATGCGGTAATATGCGGTATGCGGTGATATGCGGTAATATGCGGTAATATGTGGTAATATGCGGTAATATGCGGTAATATTTGGTATCATACAAACAAGTATGCGGTAATATGTGGCCGAATATGCGGTAAAAATATGCGGCCGAATATGCAGCGGCATATGCGGAACCGCATATTGGACAGTATATTGATTTTCTATGCGGTTGCCAACCGCATACGCATATGCTGCCGCATGAACCGCATTTTCCTACACCGGCGGTAATATGCAGCCGAATATGCGGTAAAAATATGCGGCTGAATATGCGGCCGCATATGCGGAACCGCATATTGGACCGCATATTGATTTTCTATGCGGTTGTCAACCGCATACGTATATGCGGCCGCATGAACCGCATTTTCGAATGGACCATATGGACCATAGCCTGGCCCTGGAACCGCATTTTCGCATGAACCGCATGAACCGCATACGTATATGAGATGAGATTCTATATTGACCATAGCCTGGCCCTGGAATGGAGAGAGAATTTCGAATCTTTGAAACAGCGAAGAAGTCGACGCATTTAATTTGAGAACGGAGACGGGATTTGGAGATACAAAGCGTTACAACGGTGCATGAGGCAATGTAATGAGGCGCGTTATAAGTTGTAACGCTGGTATAAAGAAGTTTTTCACTGAAATATAGGATAGACAGTTATTTACTTAATTATTTTATTGGACAAACATAGGCCCACAAAGATAACATGTGATCATATAATAAATGGGTTGAAAAAATGTACTGACAAAACTTTCCACTAATTATATTTTAGAAAGATTAGAAGATGACCTTATTATATGTGCTGCTTTTTTGTTTTGACCTTCTTGACCGTTTGGCATCTAATTGTCCTATTTTTACCTAATTAAAATAATATATTATTTCCTCGCCTTACTAATGCAAAACAGGAAATCATTACCTTATCATGTGCTATCAGGTCTGTTACTAAATGGATTGAGAAGTATTAAGGAACAAATGAATGATCAATAATATAAATAATCAATAATAACAGGGTTAGTTTTGCAAAAGAGCATGTATGAATGAAGGAGCTAGGAAGGTGTTCACCGCCACTAAGACATGAGTGCTATGCCAGCTTGGAGATATCTCATGGGAATTGATTGCCCAATACAGCTGAGGTACCACTAAAAGTTATTCACCGTTTATAGTTTCTTTATCAACATCTATTAAATATAAATTAAGACGGCCAATATTTTTTGTTTCTTTTGGAGAAATCAATGGTCAATAATTGGTACTAAAATTGGCATTTTAGAGATACTATAATTGGTTATAAAGTGTTTTTTTTACACTGTTGTTCTAAAATTGTATTTGTATTTCTTGCTTCCGAGAATTACGAAAGCGCGCAATTAGAATTAAGTTTAGAACCGCACATCGAATAAGGGCGTGTTCGGCCGTCCAAAGGGAATGGGAACGGGAACGGGAATGAAGATTTTTGAATGGTTGAAATACTGTGCGCTTGAGAAAAAAAAATTCACTCTGAGTGAATTTTTTTTTCCTCAAGAACAGTGTTTCATCGAACAGGCCTTAAATTTTTTTTGCCTTGGGTATTACTTTTTGATTTTTACATTAGAACTGCAAATCGAAAGCATGTCATTAAAACCGCCAGACTTAGGTAACGATTTTATAAATTTTAGCTTTTATTTCCTTTATATTATTTCTATATTTTGTAATTTATTTGTAGTATTGATAATGTACATAAGCATGAAAGGAAAAGGACAAAAGAATTTGTATCAAGAAATTGATTATTTGTATTTTTTTGTATAAAAAAGAGATCAGCAAATATAAAAATATTTTACGAAAGATTCACAAAAAATACCAATCATAGAGGTACTTAGCCGCTCCTATTATATATATTGAAATTCAACTAAAATTTATTTTTTTAACTTTTTATAGGGTTCAGTATTTTCATAAAAAGATTAAATGAGTACTCATAATTTAATAGTTAAAATTTCACCTTGTAATTATAAAGACGTAAGTTTAAATTTTACCTAATTTTTTAATCTTACAGAGGAACCAAAAGGTGCCGCTAGCACAATCAATAAAAAGGAAAGTGTCTGTACCAGTTAACGGTCAAGTGGACCGGTTAGGGACTGTACAGCGTGGCCCACCTGACGTGTCACAGATACAGCCACAAAGTGGCCTGACTGGTCCATGGAGGTCCCGTGAATGTTGCCGTTGCGTGACCTACGGGCAACGCGGCCCAATCAAAGCTCCAAGCTGTTGTTTTCTGGCAACAAAATAATTCCGTAAATAGTACGATTTATTAAGACATTAAAAATTAGTGATAAAAGAGACGGTTAACGAATGCAGATTTTGTTTTCTTGTTCACGAATGCAGATTTTGTTTTCTTGTTCAGGTGGTTCATGTTTTGGATCCTCTCCAGTCTGGCCTTACAATTCCTACTGTATGATCTGAATTTGACGGTAAAGATCTACTTGAAGCATGTATTGAAGTCCGTAGGATTGGAGAGGAACTGATGATGGGAAATGTAGTGAGGGTCACGTCTGATGCGTGAAGGAAGGGGAAGGTTTGGCAGCTTTATGTCGCCGAACCGCGGGAAATTAAATAAATGTATAAATCACAGTTCATGATGGGTGGATGTTACATGTGGGCCATGGGGAGAATGAGCTGGTGCTTGGTGGGGTCTCTGTTCTGTCAAATTTAGCTGTATTCTGCTGCTTCTGCACTGTTTTTTTTTTAATAATTGCACCAGATATTTTACTGTTATACATCGTTGATTTTTTTATAGAAATTAAAATTTTAAATTTTTGAAAAAAAAAAATTGACTGTTTACTTTGAAAAAAGATGAAACTACCTAAATGAGTGCAGGTTTATGAGACCGTTATGCAATTCTATATTTTTTATAGAAATTAAAAATTTAAATTTCTGTTATTTTATCAGCATGTCTTTATAGAACTGTAATATAAATGTGATTCTATCTATTTAAAAAAAAACTAATCAATTTATTTTTTGTAGATTTGATTTTTAATTTTCTAAAATAAAAAATCTACATCGTTCAAATTTTCTGAAATTGGTACTCAGCGTCAGCGGTCATAACTTAATTTTATATAACTCTAGGTGTTATTTTATTCGTTTTCAATTACACTCTAATTTCCAATTTAAAACAATTATGAGAAAGTCCGCTCTGCAAAACAATGTGCAAAATAGTTTTATCCAGTTGAAGAAACTCATTAGTGTTATTAAATCAGCTCTCATATATAAGAACCAGCAGTTGAACGTGACAGAAGACAATATTCTTTGAAAAAAACTGTGAATTCAAAATCCGAATAGAGATTTTTTAGAGATATTAAAGTTGAAGGGTTAACTTTTCATCTTTCTCTAAAAAAATCTTACTCATATTCATTATAAATATGTATTATATTCGAATTACATACTTGTAATCTTGTTGAATTATTTTGAAATTCTAACTTGGCCACTATGCTCGAGAGAGTTTGAAATTTAAGTTGGCTCGGTCGGACTTGATTTGGAATAACTTAGGGTCTGATCGGAATAAGAACTAAGAAGAATAGAGTTCAATTCAATAGAAAAGACAAGAAAAGAATTGATTGTGAATTAAATTTTGTTGATCAAAAGCCGTAACTAGAATAAAAAAATTCAATATACATCTATTCTAAACAACCACTGGTATTGCTTAAAATTACTCTAGTGCCATTATCTAGGATTTGGAAAATTTATTCAAAAGAAAAGGAGAAGATGGTGAAAATAAGTAAAATGAAAACCTGAAAGGAAAGGAGAAGAAGATAATTACCTTGTCGGAGCTTCGACAACGTTTGAACAGTTGAATCGTCACCCTTCTCTCTCTGCAGTGAAACGGAGAAGAAAGAATAAAATCGGCACTTCACTCCAGCAAAAACGATTCTCGCCAAATCTTTAGCTTTTTTGCTGGATTTCCTTTCGCGATTTCGACGCTTCCAAATTGCGCCAATTCTTTTCTTTTCCGATTGGTCGCTCTCTTCCGATCACGGGAGAAAATATACAATCATATTATTCAATTTAAATTATATAGCCGTTAATATAAAATAGGATGCTTACTTTTTAATATAAAAATATTCCAAATTTTATTATAAAATCCTCATAGTATTTAATTGTTTATAAATTTCTCTAAATAAGAACATCAAATTTTGTTTATGATAATACAAACTTTTTTTTTCCTAAAATTGAGTTTATGTAGGGCGAAAACTCGATTTTAATTCAACTTAGTCTAATCTCAATAGCTCGTTTAATTTTTCAATTAAAAAATCGACTTGATTTTACTTAGAATAAAAAAAAAATAGAAATAGCATGAGTTGTTCAAACTCAACCATTTGCAATACTACTCAAATTGGAATTCATATCCTTTCCGATTAGAGCTGTAAATGAGCCGAGTTTGAGCGAGTTACCTCTAACTCGAACTCAGCTCATTAAATAAACGAGCGAGTCAACTCGAGTTGGGATGGTTAAACGAGCTGTAAAGCCAACTCGAACTCAACTCATTATCAACTCGAGTTGGCTCACAACTCGTTTATAACTCATTTAACCAGTTTAACAGGTGCTGATTTATTAAACGAGTCAGCCAACTCAGCTCAAACTCAGCTCATTTATTAAACGAGTCAGCCAACTCGAGTTGTAAATGAGCGAGTTAAAGCGAGCTGTAAATGAGCGAGTTACGAGTTCGAGCAATTTTGCCCAGCCCTATTTCCGATACGGTAATAGGAAATCTTTTAGAATTAGTGAATCTGGATCGTCCTTTTTAACTTGAAACGAATCTCAAAGCCAAATAATACTACCCTGCGCTAGCCAGAATCTGAAAATGTTTGGGAGTTAATTTCAAACCGTAAAATGAGAGGAATCTTTTACAATATCTGGGAGGATACTTTTCCCTCAAATGGAGCCCTCCCATTATAAATGTCCAAATCAATCCAAATCAATCAATAACAATTTGCTTAAATCTATGCCACATAAGTACGTGATAATTGCATGTCTGCATCCGTTCAGGTACTACAGCCCCATTAGGCCTTTGTTCTCATCGAATATTCAGAGATGATTCTAGATAGATCCATGTTACTTCCACTGGAGCGAAACAAGAAAATCAAGATTGTAGGGATCAAAAATCAAATGTAGTATGATGAAAGATATCATATAAAATTTACAAACTTTTTTTTTTATTATTGAAATTTTTTACAAATTCAATGCACAATTATAAATTTTGAATTTATGAGGAAGCTTAGCACTCTTTCTCACCACTGTCTTTGGTTCCTGCCTCCTACTTAAGGTAGTGTTCGGCAACTATATGAAGTTTAAATTTTAAGTTGCACTAAGGAGCATCCGTTCGGCAATAAAGTTGAAAAGTAACATTCATAAGAAAGTTTTAAGCTTGACAAAATGCTTAAGCCGTATGAAACCATAGCTTAAAAACTTGAGCAAACTTACAAAAAGTGGACAAAATGAGCACTAAGGAGGTAGCATTAAGCTTGATAAAGGAGCACCCGTTCGGTGAGCTTAAGACTCCTTAAGAGCACTAAGGAACACTAAAGAGCTCTAAGTCATGGTTGCCGAACTCTATCTAAGTGCTTATACAAGTGTGTATACCCTTTGAAAGAATTGGACATCTAAATTTACAAGTGTGCTTATACAAGTATGTACAAGTGTGTATACCTTTTGACTAATTTTTAGTCTAGTGATAGTGGACAACATTTTCCATACGGAAAATTGTGGATTCGAAACTCTGATGCTGAGAGGAGAGAATAGGTCCTTTAGGGACATTAAATAAAAGTTGAAAGATTAGCCCTCAATCTTTCTATCTCAAATAAAATAAATTAACATTAATGAAATTTTCAGTTTAAATGCTCCGTGAATATTATAAAGCTGTTTTTACATGGAAACATTCACAAAAATGTGTAAATAAGGGCAGAATGGTAGGAATATATTATATATGGGCAAATTTATCGATCCCCTTGTCGACGTGATTTTTATTTCAGTTAAAATTCACTTGATGCAAATTTCAAATTAATTCTTTTGGTTTCATCATAAAACTTTGTTGGTTTCTTCAATCTCAACATACAAAAAAGTAATTGTGCTTTATGTTCTTACTGCACTGACAACTAATACGAGATAGGAGTAGATCCGATGGGCATCGGACCTACATTTAAGTTCAATTAGCTCTAGAACCGTACGATGAGCATCAAGATGTATGCGCACGGAAATTGATACGATGAGCATCAAGATGTATGCGCACGGAAATTGATACAAATCTGCACGGATTTTGATGCGTAGCACACGAATCTTGATGCAGATCAGATGGTCATCACATCCATCGAACCAAGGTAGGTCCGATGGGCATCGGACCTACTCCGATGGCAACTAATACATATTGATCCTTACCGTCACCATCTACGTGTCTCCTTCCTCCACAACAATGTAAAATTTGAATTTGAAATATGAACCATCTAATCAAAATTCGGACCAATTTAAAAATTTACGAGACTTCTTTAATTTTCGTGTCAATTCAAAATGAACATTTTTTTTTTCTAAATATATTAAAAATGATAAAGATTTTTTTTCCTCCGGCTCCTATCCCCCATTCATCCTCCAATCATTAATTATGTAGGGGACCACAACTTCAAGTACAAAAAGACAAAAGAAAACGTGTATCAATCATTAATTACGTGGGGACCACTTATATTTGAAATTTTTTATAACTGACGCGCACAAGTATTCATATATAATACATCAAGTATTCATATATAATACACTAAGTATTCATATCTAAGATATCAAGTATTTAAAAAAAAACTGGACACATCACCCACCCATATTTTACATGTTTTTAGAGGTGATTTTTTTTTTCTCCGTTCACTCTAACTAATATTTCTTAAAATTTGTGAAGAATTTTGCGAATCTAAAATCACAAACGTCTTCTACGCAATTTTATCTTTCAAATGAGATCTATGATGAAATACTTTTGAGTTATCCGCCGCGCAAGTATTCATACCTCGTAAAATTATTTATATCTCGTAATGCAAGTATTCATACCACGTCGAGCAAGTATTCATACCTCGTCGAACAAGTATTCATACCTAAGATAGTGTACTGGACACTTTCAGTAATTGAGTGGTAAGGAAATTTCAATCGGTAAAAAATGAGTGAATTATGTATCTAGTTTTTTATTTGTGAAATACTGATGAGATATGAATACTTGTTCGATGGTGTATGAATACTTGAATGACAATGTATGAATACTTGTGCAACGAACAACTCGAAAGTATGTCATCATGGATCTCATTTGAAAGAGAAAATTGTGTAGAAAACGTTCGTGGTTTTATATTTGCAAAATTCCTACTAGATTGTCAGAAATATTAATTAGAGTGAACGGAGAAAAAAATCCACCTCTAAAAACGTGTAAAAGATGAGTGAGTGATGTATCCAGTTTTTTTTTTTAATACTTGATGTATTATATATGAATACTTGATGTATTATATATGAATACTTGCACTCGCCGCGATAATGACACGTTTTGTTTTGTCTTTTAGCGCTGAAATTTGTGGTCCCCTCTTAATTAGCAGTCAACAAAGGCAGTTATTGACTGGGGAATGAATGGGGAATGGGAGCTGGGGATAGTTAGTCGGTCCCTATTAAAAATTGTACTGTATACGCCGCGAATTTCACCATCTACGTGATACTTGCAATCACAATAACCTGCTGCTTTTTAACAACATCTTCTTTTTCTAAAAATATAAACATCTTGTAAACACAATACAGGTTCAGTTGCTTGTAGGCCCGGAAATGCTCCCAACAAATGGGGGCCGAACAAGACCTGATAGGCCCAAATCACTTTGTTGGTTGATTAGGGCTTTTAAGGCCCAAGTAAGTCCAGTCAAAGAGTCGAGAGAGGTTGCCCTCCTAGTCCTATATGATGGGGTGAAACAAAAAGAACGAAATATCCGGCTGATCAGATACTAATACTAATTCCATGTATTATAAAGAATTTCATCATGTAGATTAGATACTTATATCTCAAGTATCCGGAAGACGGAGTTTTTCAATAAAAATTGAACTGAAATCCGTCCGATGTCTACCTGTTCAGTCTAAACTGTTGGATTTACATCAAGATCGTGCAAGTAGATTCAAATATACACTAATTTTAACAATTCCGTGAATCTCAACCGTCCGCATAATATTCATCGCAAATTAGACCCTTAAAATTTCACATCGGACACATTTTGATACGTACGTTGCCCCATCGAAATTTCCCCTCCCCGGGTGCCTTGAGACCCACTCAAGGAGAACAAAAAATATCAGACATTTAAATATAAAATATCGGATTAGAAACAAAAAAAGAATTGTAATCGTAGGTAGATAGAAAAATTTAATTGTCACTGCACTTTTGGGTGAAGCCGGCCCATTACATTACAAATACTGGACTCCAGAATCCATCGCTTTCTCATGTAAATTTCGGCCCGTTGCTTAGCTACGGGCATCCTTTTTAATTAGGGCAAATATCGGGGGAAATAAAAGAGTAAAATCCAACGGCGCAGACGACTCAGAATTAATCAAACAAACGGACAGGATCAAAACACTGTAGATAGATAGACCCTACCAAAGTATTTCTAGGTTAAAATATGACCCCTGCGCGGCCGCCTCCCTTGGGAGTCTTATTCCATTTTTGTTTTACCGACTGAAAGGCTATTTATACCCTCCTCAAATGGCTCAAAGCATTGTAATCGTAGCGTAGGTAGATAGAAAAATTGATCCTTTTTGTTTCTCTTTGAAATGATTCGACGAAGAGAGAGCCGAAAGAACAAATTCGACGAGATGAGAGCAAAAAAGGTTTGCTATAAATCCTTAATTTTCCTTTATTTTTTTCCTTAGTAGCTCAGTCAGCGTAGAGGTTAATAATGGCCTAAGAGGCTAAGAGCAATATTATTGTTTCCTTTGGGACCATCTCTCTTTCGAATTCGTATCCTCTGAGAAGTTGAGAAAATACAGTGATTGATCCGGATCGTTCTTTTTAACTTTGCACGAATCTCAAAGCACAAATAATACTGCCCCCTCCAATCACCCGAATAGGCACCGGCTGAGAGTAAATCCGGGCCGTAAAGTCAATCACTGTATTTTCTCAACTTCTTTTTTTTTTTTTTGAAATGCTGACAGTAGCTGCCAGGCCTTGCATTAAATAAACGGTGTTTACATCCAATTACCAGCATATGACATCCGTATGACATCGATATTCATATACTAAGTAAAATAAAATAGAAAATAACCAACTAAACCATACATTGATCCTCAACCTCCAGTTACAACTGTGCTTCCTAGTCCGGATCTTGTAGAAGATTTGTGCCCATTAGTGTGCGCCTACCCTTGTTGCAGTATTTAATCCACAGCCCCGCATCTATCATAACCCTCTCTGCCAGGTATCTCGATTGAATTAACGTACCTGAGAAAATTTTATCATTTCTCCTTTTCCAAATGTGCCAACATGTGCATGCGAAGAACACTCCCCACTCCTTGGTGATGCGACCCCCTCTTCTATTTGCTTGGCCCTTAGAGACCTCCCATATTTCTTCCACCGTTGTTTGTGGCACCATAATTCTATATCCCAATCTTACCGCCATTTCGTACCACACCTCCGTTGCATTTGGGCATAGAAATATTAGGTGCAGCGCTGATTCTGTCGGGCATTGCATACACATTTGACATCCCATCCGAGTCCCCATATTCCTGCGTCTCATGACATCCTGCGTTAGTAGCTTGTCATTGAGCAAAAGAAACAGGAAGATCCGAACCGTCGGCGGGATGCCCAACTTCCATAGCAGCCGAGTTGCTACCTCCACTTTTCCGATGCCCATCACAGTTCTGTAAACCGAGCTTGCCTTATAGGTGCCTGTGCTTGTTAATCCCCACCTTAGGCCGTCTCTTTGCTGGGTTAAACACACCTCTTCAAATTCTGCGCCCTCCTCATGAAGAGTGTGTCTTATCGGTATTGCATCTCTTAGAGATATCTTCGGTTGCCGCGGCCTCTGCCCCTCTTCCAAATTGTTAATAAGTGGTGTTCCTTGCCAGGGGTCGTACCAGTAAGATGTGGTCGCTCCATCCCCCACAGACCAGGATATACATCTCCTAAACAGCGGTAAAATATGGAGCATGGTTTTCCAAAAAAAGGTTCCATTTGCTGACCAAAACACGGGTCCAGCCGCATATATACCAGTCCAGCTGATTTTGTTGATAGTAACTGTCCATAGGCACACCGGATTCGTATATGCCCTCCACCACCATCTAATCAATAATGCTATATTGTGCTGCCGTAGGTTATGTACCCCCATGCCCCCCATTGACCTGGCGAGCAAACCGTCTCCCAATTAACTAGAGGGACCCCTCTTGCACTTGTCTCACTTTTACCCCATAAAAAGGATCTTCGTATTCGATCTATTCTTTTCAAAACCCATACCAGCAATTTGAAGCAAGACATGTAGTAAATTGGCATTGCTGACAGGACGGATTTGACCAGCTGCAGTCTTCCCCCTCTTGAAATTAACTTGTCCTTCCAACCCTCCATTCTTCTTTCGATCTTTTCAATCAACGGCAGATAACAACTTCTGTCCGGTGCCACTATGGTCAACGGCATGCCAAGGTAAGTGACCGGTAACCAAGTGAGTTGAAATCCAAGTATCATCCGGGCCTCTTCTGTCTCCTGGGTGTTCATGTTTAGTTGCACAAAGCTGCTCTTAGCAAAGTTTATGGATAAGCCCGAAATTTTTGTGAAAATCCTCAAAAGCAGCTTTAGAGTAATGAGGGTTTGATGTGTAGCGTTTGCGACAATTGCCGTGTCATCGGCATACTGTAGTGCCAGTATCCCTTCAGGAAACTTATCAGACAGAGAGTGAGGTATGATGGAATTGGCCCCTTCTATGAGTTTTTGTAAGACATCCGTCGCTATGATAAACAACATTGGCGAAATTGGGTCTCCCTGGCGAAGCCCTCTCCTGTGCATTATGAATTCCGCCTCCACACCATTAATAAGTATCCTCGAGCTAGATGTACTGAGCAACCGTTTTATCCACATAATCCATCTTGCCGGAAATCCTCTGGCTTGTAACACTCTGAGTAGGAAATCCCAATTGATCGAATCAAATGCCTTGCTAAAATCAATCTTCGCAAAAACAGCCCCTCTACCCGAGCTTGAGACGTGCCTCAAAATTTCTCGGGTGGCTAGGAAATTTTTTGCAATGTGCCGGTTTTTGATGAAAGCCGTTTGGCTAGTTGATATTAGGTTCGACAAGCTCCCTCTCAATCGGTTGGCGAGCACTTTAGTGATCAATTTTGGAATAATATTGATAACACTAATAGGCCTATAATCCCCAAGAAGTTTAGGGCTTTCTTTTTTGGGGATAAGAACCACATTAGCACGATTAATACTATCAAGATCCCCCCTATGGTGGTAGAAGTCCGTGAAAATATGCAAGATATCAGCTTTCATTATGTCCCAGAACTTCTTAACATACTCATGAGGAATCCCATCGGGCCCCACCGCCTTGTTGTTTGCAAGTTGAGACACCGCTCCCTTCACCTCTTGTTCTGTAAACTCGGCCTCAAGATGGGTTAAGGTTAGCTGTTCTGGCCCATATAGAGCCGAAATGTCAAAGTTCAGATTAGTTGCCTCTGTGCCAATTGTATTGCGCAGGTGCTGCTGAAATGCCTCCTGTATTTGCACTTGTTGTATGACTTGCTCCCCATCCACCTCAATAGCTTTGATAGCATTTTTCCTTGCTCTTGCCGACGCATACGAGTGAAAAAACCTGGTGTTATTGTCCCCCTGCGCTAGCCAGTTACACCTAGATCTTTGCTGCCACCTAATTTCAATATTATTCAACAGCTCATATGCACGCTCCCTCCACATTTGCCTAGTACCAAACTGTGACGGTCCCAGCGGGCCATCTTCCTCCTCTTTATCTAACCTTATAATATTATCTTTGCACAACTTCAGGTTTTCTTCCATCTGACCGAAATGGTTCTGATGCCAACGCCGCATGTTATTGTGAAAGCTTGTTAGTTTCCTCGTAAAAATCCGCATTGTGTCCGAGTCACGCCCCACTTGTTGTGCCCAGATTTTCCATATTGCCTCCTCTGTATGTGTGTATTGCAACCAAAATCTCTCCAATCTCATTGGTGCCTTGTGCTGCCTTGCATGCTTGCAGTGCAGTAACAAAGGTGCGTGGTCGGAAACTATAACCTCTAGTGCTTGCAATGAGATATTCGGCAACAACATGGACCATTCCGGAGAGATGAAGCATCTATCAATTTTGGAGAAGATCGGATTCGGTTGTTTATTCGACCACGTATACTTGCGGTTACCCAACGGAACATCCATTAGTTGGAGATTTCAGATTAAGTCATTAAAAGAGAACATTAGTCCAAAACCACGCATATCCCCCGACCTATCCACCAGCCAACGAACCAAGTTAAAATCCCTCACAAGGAACCATGGGCCACTGATATGACCCGCCAGTGTCTTTACTTCTGCCATAAACTCCATTTTCTTCGCATCATCTGAGGGTCCATACACATTTGTTACATGAAAAATCCTACCTGAGCCCGGTTGCCGAAGTGTCACCGTGCACGAGTTTCTTGTCGCAAAGCAATTTAACATCAAATAATCCCTTCTCCAGGCAATAAGACATCCCCCTGCCGTGCCCCGTGCATTCAACATCACACATTCTCGTTCAAAATATGAAGGTAGAACACTAGTGATATAGCCAACATCAAACGTATTCCACTTAGTTTCTTGTAAACAGACCACATGACATCTACATCCTCTCACAATATTCCTCACCAAATTGCATTTTGAATTACTACCCAGCCCCCTTACATTCCACGATAGCAGTTTAATTTGTTTAAAATTCATGATAACAATTAAAACTACTGTGAGCTTGCACTTTTTCAAACCAAGATCTAGTCCATATCGGACTCTGACTCCAACTCATCAGTTGAGTCGTCGTGCAGCAAAATATCATGGTCGCCTATTGGTGTGTGAGAGCTCGGTCCGTTGAGAGAAGAGAGCGAGAGAGAAGATGTACTAGATCTCAGAGGATACGCATTCCTCTCTCTCTCCTCTCCTCTCTTTCTCAACTTCTCAGAGGATACGCATTCCTCTCTTTCTCTGTTTTTTTTTTTCCATTTATGAGTTTCTAAGTAGGAATTTTACCTTTGAACCTAAAGTTTGGTCGTCTTCAGCCCCAACTCAAGCCAAAGCTCCAAACTTTCCTTACAAGTGCTTGTTGGTAACAAAAAAAGAATGAGCTAAAATAGAAAGAGCGTAAAGCCATCTAAAATGCTTTTATTCACCTGTACATATATTTCAAAAGGTTCTGTTGCTTGTATCGTCCCACATATACTATTTGAGAATTGTCCCACAAATACTAGTTGCAAATTGTCCCGCAGGTACTAGTTGTGAATTGTCCCACAAGTACTAGTTGCGAATTGTCCTGCAAGTACTAGTTGCGAATTGTCCTGCAAGTACTAGTTGCGAATTGTCCTGCAAGTTCTGTTTGTGTACTGTCCCGCAAGTACTGTTTGTGTACTGTCCCGCAAGTACTGTTTGCGAATTGTCCTGCAAATGCTTTTATCGAACCGTACATATTGTATGAATAGTATGGAAGATGACTTTCCTACAGTAACTATTATTGTAATTGTAACCCTAATGATCTGCAAATAGTCAATCAATTATTGTTAAAATTAGTGACAACTATTTTTTTTTGTGCAATTCTTCCAGAGAAAAAAACTGAGAACTCTTGGAGTAGCTCTAGGGATGGCTTTTGCACTTCAATTTGGCATGAATGGTCTAGGAAAGGTAAGAATGCTGCTCAAATTGGTCATAATTTGAATTTAGCATGGCTCCCTGCCCTTGTGTAACAAATTCTCAAAATGTTACCAAAATTGACCCCAAATTAACTAATTTGAAAAATGACATTTGTGCGAATAACAATGCAGATTGCACCAAATATAAATTTAGACTGATCATTCTGCTATGAAACTCTCAAAGTATTACCAAAATAAGACCTTAAATTAATCAACTAGGCCATTTGTACAAATGACTATGTAGATCACATCAAACTTTAATATGAGATAAATTCTGCACTTGAATTTACAAGAACTCAAAATACTGTCAAAGAAACTCCCTTTATTATTCAAATATGAAAAAGCTAGAACTAATGTATGTCCTATTATAATTATTCTTGAAATGCTAATAAATTTTGTGTTCACTGAATTACCAGACACATTTTGCATAAAATATGGTTCATTTTGTATAGCAGTATTGTTTATTCTTTGATTTTTGGTAATATTCTAGGAACTAATGTAATGCCGGTCCCTTAGCATGTACCAAAAATTCAAAAATTAAATCACACACTCATTGATCCGTTTGCGTCCTTAATGATATCAATTCCAGATTTCAAGGGTGAAGAGGAGTTGCGTGGGCCCAGTAGTAGATAGAGATCCCCTGAGAGTTTGAAGAACAGAATGGATGCACTGCTTCCAGTGCCTTGTGAGAACAACCAGGGACGATTTCCCCCAATTTGCCAAGTGTGAGAGCCAGGCTAAGTCCGGAAAAGGCAATTTGTCAGGTAAACAATCTTCCCGAGTTGAGGATAACCCTAGACAGAGCCTCTCCACAACACAAGGCAGCATCTCAAGAAGGCGCACGCTTGCCATCTGTCACAAATTTAATTAGTATATCTTACGCATCTGTCATTAATTACTAGCCAATTGAAGAACTAATTCTGAATACATATGAGACAGATTAGTACATATGTTGTAGTAATAGTTTTTGTTTTTTGTTGAAGACTGCTCGCTTTCAGAGCATTTTTGTACCACTTCTTTTAGATAAGAAAAATATAGAGTAAATAAGGCATGTTCTTAACGAAATTTCAAGTTTATATACGTGTTCAGTTTATCTTGTGTTTTCCGTAGCTAAAGAAATTTATTTGTTAATGTATGTTTTTGTTATAAGTACTGGGATCAAATGAATATCTTATTTTATTTTATTTTATTAAGAAAGCGGGGTATTCCATTGATTTCATTAGAAACCACAGAGCTATATATGAAGAACAGCTCCAAATCACTGGAGCTATGCCAGATGATTACAACCAAGCATTAAAAGTAAAAAACTTGACTACCCTAAACCTTGAAACTGAAGTGCTACCATAACAACAAGTCTAACAAAATAGCGAACCCAATTTTCCAAAAATAAAATAAAAAAAAGATGGAATTCTGCGTCGACTCCAGCTCATTTGTGCGAAGGCGAACAAATAAAAAAGAGTTTGCTTCTCAAAAAGATGTCAGAATTTTGAATTATTAAGATGGTAACTAAAAAATTTCTAAAAAATTTTGGGATGGTTTGCTATTCAATCTTCTCGCTCTAGGAAGCGAAGCCGAACAAAAAAGAGTGAAGAAGCTGGAAGATGGGCCTACTTCGGATCTTAGATCCGATACATTCCAATCCCATTGGAGAGATGGATTAATTTGGGCCTAGTTACAATTACAAGGAAAAGTCGATGAGATTGGAACAATGAAAAAAATCACACATTGTGTTGCTACTGGAATATATAGCTCAAATCGTTGATCCAAGCGATAATGCTTATAGAAATGCTAAAATTATATTATGATGCATGTTTAAGCGTTGAGCATCTTCATTTCCATCATTGAAAAAAATTGAATTTATTTGTCATGCTAAAAATTTAGATATATGTTTTATATTGATTTTATAATATTTTCATTTTTGCAATTTAAATTTTAACTGACATGACAAAGAGTATTTGTTTCAAAATTAGTACAGAGCAATTTTTTGTAATTGCAAGATCAAGATGCTTATGTGACACTTTTAGGCAAATTTACTTCATATTTCTTCTAAATTAATCCTCTTATTCATATTGAGTGTTTTTATTATTCACATTGATGACTTTGTTTAATTATTTATATTGAGTATTCATTCACTTTGTCTACTTTATTTTTCAAATTTATCACTTTATTATCAGCCAAACAGAGTGGTGGTGCACTTAGCATCCAGAATGTGAAAGATATTGTTTGACCGTGAATTGTAACGATATAAAAAAAATCATAACTAATAATATAAAATTTAATGCATTAAAAATATATGTACACATAATAAATTCAGAGACTGACTCATAAATAATAGAACAAGAAAGTAATTAATCTAATTATGAAATTATATGTTTTGACTTTTACGAAACATGTTTTGGTTAAAATTAAAATTGAATAGACTTGACTGGCGGTGCTGTAATGGGAGAGCTAGGGGTGGCAAAAAAACTCGTAGCTCGTGGCTCGATCGTGACTCGCACCTGACTCGCTCGCTAACAGCTCGCTCGTTACTGGACTGAGCTGTTAACGAGCTAGCTCGTCACTAGCTCGGTCCAGAATTAACGAGTTCAAACTGAGGCCTAGCTTGCTCGCCAGCTCGGCTAGGCATCAATTTGTAAATTTGTATGAATTTGTGTGCATTTTACACTGTCTAGCTCGGTCCAGCTCGATCTAAAAAGTTTGTAAAATTTATTTTCTTCTTAAAACAAGATCCAGCCAAACCCAGCGAGCCAGCTCGTCAGCTCACGAGCTAGCTCAGGCTGACTTATCACGATTTTAAGCTGAGGTTTTAGCTCAAATGCCCTAGGTCTAACTCGCTCAGCTGTAGCTCGGTCCAAAATTAACAAGCTGAGCTAGGACCTAGCTCAGACCGAGCTTGCCACCCCTAGGGAGAGCTATTGATGGCTTATCTTTTTCTTTTCTTTTTTATCTCCTTCAATATTTTCTTTGATTTCCCTCATCATTCCTTTCTTCCTTTCTTTCCTTCTCCAAAAACAAATTGTGTTGGCTGGGGTTAATAAAAACGATTTGGTGTCAAGGGAGGCGCATGCCCTTCTCCTTATTTGTATATACTTGCCGCTGATACTCTTAGTAATATCTTTCGTAAAGGTCGCAATGCAAATTCTCTAGTTGGTTTAGGACCCTCGGTTTTAGATAATCATCCTCATACCAATTGTCATTATGCCGATGACACAATCCTCTTTTTAAAGGCCAATGAAAGCAATGTTGAACATGCTTGGTGGACTCTTATGGCCTTTGAAGCCATCTCGGGCATCAAAGTAAACTATTCCAAAACTTCTATGTACCCCATCAATATTTCTGATGTCTCTAGGTTTGCTCAAATTTTTAGATGTCAACCAGCTACATTCCCCATGCAGTATTTAGGGTTACCTTTGCATAACCAGAAATTATCAACCCTTGAATGGACTTTCCTTATTGATAAAATTGAAAAGAAACTTCAGACTTGGAAAGGCAGTATGCTCTCTATTGGCGGTCGATTAACTCTATTGAATTCAGTGTTGTCATCTGTTCCGTTATACTTCTTATCGGTTTATAAAATACCTGATGCTGTGATAAACAGAATTGATCAAATTAGGCGTAGATTTTTGTGGCAAGGCAATCATTCAGGTAAGAAGAAATATCATTTGATCAATTGGCAACAGGCTTGTTTTGCCAAGGAGTATGGAGGTTTAGGTATATTAGACCTCAAACAAATGAATATAGCGTTACTTATGAAATGGTGGTGGAAGTTCAAAGATCCCACCTACACTAACACTTGGAAAACTATGATATTACATAAATACACATCTCATAGTACTCCAATTTCTGAATTTTGGTCTCGTATTTCAGCTCTCCAATCTTTGGGACGCATCAGTGTCTCTTATGAACCAGGAATTCTCACTTCAGTTCTGTTTTGGACAGAAATTTGGTATCAAAATTGCTCCATGGCATCTCGCTTCCCTCACTTGTTTAATATCTGTTCCAACCCTGACATCTTACTCCAAACAGTTATCAATTCACAAGGACATAGCCTTAATTTCCGTAGGACTTTAGATGCTGTCCAATATATAGAATGGTTAGAGATTTTGGATATTATTAGTCACTTGTCATATTCCCATCTCGAGGATAAACTTAGTTGGAGATGGGAATCTAATGGCAATTTTTCAGTTAGGTCCCTCTATAAATTCCTTAATTTTAGAGGTACTCAACCTAAAAATGCAATGATTTGGTGGAGGGTCCCTATCCCTATTAAGATCCGAATTTTTATGTGGCTCACTCATAAAAATAAAATTTTAACAACCCACAATTTAAGGAAAAAAGGGTGGACAGGGCAGGATTCTTGTCAATTTTGTCACCAATCTGAAACTGTTAGTCATTTATTTGTGAATTGCTCATTTACAAAACAAATTTGGTTCTTTATGGGTGAGTGTCAAAATGTTAGCATTCAATGGTCCAAATTTGCCGATGTTGTTCAATTTGCTAATCAATTACCTAATTCACATAAAACATCATTCTTGTTGGTTTTTGGTGCAGTTTGCTGGACTTTATGGAAACATCGAAACGAACTTTGCTTCGACAAGGGTAAGAGGAAATCAGTGAGACAAATTATATTACTTATTATCTCACTTGTGCATTATTGGACAGGTTGGGTGAAACCGCAGGTTGCTGCCTCCACAACCTTGTGGCTCCCAGTTGATACCAATGTCCTTCCTCTGGCCAGCTGGCATCCAGATGATGACGCCTTTGAGGACGCAGCTGACTCCGCTACGCTGGAGGCCGGGAACCAGATGGTCCTTTATGAAGCTGACACTTAGAAGATCTTGGACTTTTCAGCCACATTTAGAGTTTTCATACAGCCCCATTGAGTGGCTTAGATTTACATTTCTTTTGATATACTTGGGTATTTTCTGGATTATAGTAGTGTCTATGTGGCTGTGGGGGTTTCATCTCCCTGTGATACTTGATCAGTCTTTTTCTTTGCTGTTAGGGTTTTTTCTGCTGGGGATATAAGACTTTCAAACAATATGCAGGTTGTAAGTTAATTTTTTGAAATGGGCTCCAGCCTTTTAAATCAAAAAAAATATCTTTCTATTGAGTCTTGTCTGTGTAATACTTAGCATTCTTCCTTCACTGCTTGCTCGGGTTAATTTTGGACATTCGGTTATTAATCTTTCTTCTTTTGTTAACAAGTTTGAACCTTCAACGCCTTGTTAATTAAATCTGAATACGACTAATTGTTGGATTTAAAACATTTCTTCTTAATTGCAACTTGTGGCTGGTTTAGTACACTGGATTGGAGACTAAATCGAGATGTTCAAATTTTACAAATATGTCATTGTATTATGCTGGTCCAGTTTATGGAGAACTATACGAGTTTCTCTTATCATAATTAAAGCAATTTCCATTTACTACATCAGTTGAAACATAAATTATGCAAATCATGTCCATCATATTCATATCTATGCTTGGATTGATAAGTTTATCTTCTAAGATCCGTGAATTTTAAATTCTCATATAAGATTTCCTGGTACATGTTTTTTATTGCTTGTCAGTTGCTCTAAATGTTGTATCTGTGATAATAATTCTATATACCTGATACTTAACACACTTGTTCTCAATTTATCATGGTTGAACTTCTTTTCTAAAAAATCATTTTCACATTTTATTTTAATAATTCTAAGATATATTCTGGTAATTTTCTGATATTGTCAACCACAGTTTTGCAAATTATGGACCAAGCATTGTTTTCTTGATATTTCTGGTAAACAGAAACTGTTGAACATAATTTCTGGTAAAAATATATTATTCTGGTATAGTTCAGAGGTGTTTAGTGGTCATTCTGTAAAATTTCATTTTTGGTACCATTCTGGTAAAATTTAGGATGTTTACTGTAATTTTCTGCGTTCTGACAGGGTTGAGGGCTTTTCCATTAGGAAAAATCTTTTCTGACACGTTCCAGGGACTGATATACAAATTTCTCTGAAAAATGGCTCCTTTAGGGACTATTCTCTAAAAGATAGCTCAACTACCTTGCTGATTGCCAAGATAAGGGACATTTAAGAGTAAACAAATTTATTCGTTGTGAAGTTCTACAATTTGAGTCATCAACTCAAATGATCCACTAATATGAATACTCAAGGTACAAAATGATTAAATCATTCACTAATAAACTAAGCATATCATATATATGATCTGGGTCTAGGACACCAACACTAACACTTTTATGACGTGACCTACCTGGAGGATGGCACTATGCAATATCTAACTTGTAAGGTAAAAGGTTGCAAGAGTAAGATTTTCGAGTATAAAAAATCAGGTGGTATGACTAATTTTAAGAGACATGCCGAGGGTCACCAAAGAAAGGGTGAGTTTCCACAAAAACATGCTGACCCGAGACAAATCCAAACCCTTATTAACCCGGATGGTACCAGAACACACCAGAAATATGATGAATCGGTAATGCTTAGTGAATTGGCCCGGTACATTACCCACAAAGAACAACCAATAAGTATGGGTGGTTGCATGAGTTTTGCCCGGTTGGTCATTCGGGGGTGTGATCAACCAATGTACAAGAGGTTACATCATAGAAAGATGGTTAATGAAATAAAAAACCAATTTACCAGTACAAAAAACGATCTACGAGCTATATTTGCATATCAACCCAATAAGGTCTCAATTACCTCTGATATCTGGACTGCCGGTAAACATGGACTTGGGTACTCTTGTATTACCGGGCATTGGATCGATGATCTTTGGGTGTTACAAAAAAGGGTATTAAGTTTTCTAGTTTTGGATTCCCCCACACTTCTAGTGTAATTTACAGATCCATTATTGAGGTTTTACAAGAGTATAACCTTAAAAGAGACACAGAGAACAAGATTTTTTCTATTTCATTCGATAATGCTAGCAACAACGTAGCTTCCATTGAGATTTTTAAACGGTCACTGAACCCAATCATGAATGGTGAAATGTTCCACCAAAAGTGTGCTTGCCACATACTTAACCTCGTCGTGAAGGACGGCCTTAAAACAGAAGCCGTAAAACAATTAATAATTAAATTTAAGGGAGCTCTTGCCCACATTGTTTCAAACCAAGAAAGAAAACAACGGTTTGCGATTTTGTGTGGCCAGTTTGGATTGAGCAGGTTGAGAGTACCTTGGGATATAGATACCCGTTGGAACTCCACTTACAGGATGTTGAACCGATGCCTTCCTTACTCAGTTGCCATAGGGGAGTTTTTGAGAAGCTCCACCCCCGAGGGAATGGAATTGGAACCCACCCGCGAAGAATGGCAGCAACTAGAAAGGCTTAAGAATTTTCTAGGAACCTTTTTTACAGCAACCGTCAAACTATCCTGCTCGTACTCACCGACGGTATTTGAGTTGCTCAAAAATCTCTACCAAATTTCCAAGGTGTATCGTGACTTGGAAGTAGCTGAAAGCAATGACCCCTCTCTCACGCCGATCGTAGATGCCATGAAACAAAAATTCCTAAAATATTGGGAAGATGTACCCCTCCTGGCCATTATCGCAAGCTGCCTCAACCCGGCATACAAGAAGGTATTCACGATCATAATACTTCAAGCGTACAAAGAGAATCTACATTTAGACAAAATCGGGGTGGATACATATGTGAATTCGAAGTTCGATGAGATGTTTAACTTATACAACTCAAGAATGGGTGACAACCAAAACCAAGCGTCTTCCTCCCATGCTGCCGCTAGGTATGAATATTTATTAATCTTTATTATTTATAATATCTACATTATTTGTCCACTAATTTTTTTTATTTTTTAATAGTTCCACTTCCAGGAGCACCAGCAGTGGTGGATTGTTATCAGATTTTCAGTTGGAGAGCGACCCGTACACAGCCACAAATGAGTTATTGAGCTATACTTCGATGCGCAACGAAAGTGAACAGGTTGACATCATGGCGTGGTGGAGGAGGAATGCAACTCACTATCCAGTCCTCGCGATGATGGCCCGTGACGTATTTGCCGTGCCCGTGTCAACCGTCCCTTCCGAAAGTTGTTTTAGTTCGGCGAACAGGATCCTCTCCGACAAACGCAGTAAGTTGGGTCCACATGTTTTTGAGAGACTTGTGTGCTTGAAAGATTGGATTGATGCTGAAAATCGCAAGCAATATCGCGATCATCAACCATCATCATCCGGAGTCGACACCGAAGAAAGTGGTACCGAGCCACGGGCCGAGGCTAATTCGGATTCAGACGGTGCGGAAGAGAGCGACCAATGGTATATGAATGCTACCTTCTAGATAGGTAGTGTCGGTATAAATTTCTAACCTCTTTTAATCTTTATGGTTATTCTTTAAATCATTAATTTCTAAACATTTCAATTAGTTTTTAAATTATTCATTTTAAAGAAGAACTACTAAAAAAAAAAAAGTTAGAACTCCGCCTATGTTATTTTACATAGCCGGTCCCAAGCCCGGAATAAAGGAGGAGGGTAACTTTTATTTTTTAATCTATTATTTTCAAATAATTCATTATTATTTTTAAAGTAACTGATTTAAGAAATTTTTGATTTATATTTTAATGTTTTAAAGTAATTGATTTAAGAAATTTTTAATTTATATTTTATTGTTCAAAATTTAAAGTAATTGATTTAAGCAATATTGTTTTAAAATAATTCTTAACTTTGATTTTGATTTTAGTATCACAAAAATTATTGAGTTCAAATATGCAATCATGTTAAATGAATTTTGATTTGTATTTTATTGGTTTAAAAAGAAAACAAAAACAAAAACAGAAAAAAAAAACAGCAGACCAAAACAAAAAAAAAAAATACCCGCCCGGACCAGACCCGTTCTACCCGGATCTAAACCCGCTTACCCGTGACCCGTGTTGCCCGGGGGGTTTGAGAGGGGCCGGATAGGATTTTTCAAAAAAATATCCGTGCTAATCCGTCCCATATCGCTCGTGACCCGCGTTGCCCGTGACCCGTCCCGGATTTTGCCCGTGCCCGTCCGCAAAACACTTACTCTATTCCATCACGAAGAGAGAGAGAACCCTTGTTCTTTTATTTTATGTGATATTGATATCCTACCCATGTGATTGCTCCACTTTTCACTCTAAAAAGCACTTAATTTCGAAAAACTGTCGGATGGATCCACTGCACAACTGGACCGTGTGCTATTTATGTTGCTTCCATTATATAGATATTATTTTTAAAAACAACATAGTAGATTAGTAGTGGGTAGTTGCATCTTCAAATGTCAGTTTAAATTTCTTAATTTTTTAAACTAACAAATATTCACATATGCAAAAACCTCATATACAGTCATGGTGGACTGAAAACTTGTGATGAAAAGAATTATGGTTCAATTGCTTCTTTTGAAAAGTAATTTTGATTTAATAGGTCTGGACTAATTTGTTTTTTTTTTTACATTAACTTGTTCCCTTTTATCATTTTCGTTGTTTTCAATATGAAAAATAATATTATCTTTTTATTTTTTTATTATGTGAGAGACTATTTTGTTATTTTTATTATGTAAGTGACTACTTTTGCTATTATTTACCCAATACCTATTTAATTAATGGATGTGAATATGACTATAATGAGTTTGAATTAGATAAATTATTTGAATCCAATCCTAAGAGGAGACAAATTTTTTGAATTAGGAAGTGGGTTCCGTGATTTTTATTAATACTCTCAATAAATAAATAAATAGCAAATGTGTCCTCAATTTTTTTGCTCCACTTTTTCACTCTAAAAAGTACTTAATTTCAAAAACTGTCGGATGGATCCACTGCATCAATGGGCCGTGTGATATTTATGTTGCTTCCATTATATCATTGTTATATACATAGTGACAAATGAATTATTCGGGTTCAGTTCGGCGAGGTCAAAAATTTGTAATCCGAGAATAATTCAGTATAATTCGGAAATGATTCGGAATTATCCGGAGCAGAGATCTTAGTTCTCCAAGGAAGCAAAAAAAACAAAACAAAAATGTTATGGGAAAAAATCAGGAAAAATTCGCGAATAATTCGGAAAATTCGCAAATTATTCGAGAATAATTCGGTCAACCGAATAATTTGGCGTTCGGTTCGTTATGTGATTATAATGTGATGTGACAAAAAACAATTTATTCATCAATTTTTTTCACCACATGATGCGCAAATAATAATATACTCGTAAATTTTGGGTACAAAAATTCCAGCATAATTTTATATTGTTATCGACAATTTGAAGGGAGCATGTGGTACAGAAAAAAATAGCATCATTCAATTTTATTTGCGAGATAACCATACTTACTATAAAAACAATTAGTTTTTAATTTTAGAATTATACTTACTATTTCAATACAATATATTGATCAAAACATATTTTGCATTCTTGATCGTAGTCACATAATGTGTACATAAATAAATTATATTAAGGAAAATAATAAATAAATTTACTAGTCTTCGTACACAATTAGCGTGTGAATGTAAAGTGAGCCTAAACATGCATGTTCTTACATGTTTTTTGTATGATATGTTTGGTTAAACATGAGATTAATTATGTGATCTATTGGTTTGATGGTAGAGCTCTTATAGATGCAATATAATCTTTAATTTCTTTCCAACTAGTTGTTATATATATTAAAAAATATTAACAAATGTTAACTAGCAGTTCCTATTACATTTTGATTCTGAAAAATATTCAAATATGTAACTTTAGAAAGGTAATTAAATATAAGTTATTAGAAAAAACTGACGATACCTTTACATTTTGAAAACTAAAACAAAATTTTATTTTATTATTGTTTGTAATAATATTTGTAACATATAATTATTAATTTTAGTAATACACAATTATTTCTTTCATTTTTTTTAATGACATATACGTACATTTTGTAAGAAATTACTTTAGATTCATATTTATACAATATTTATAGTTATAATATCAAAACTGAAATAATAGGGACTTAGATCCCTATTTTTACTCAAAAAAAAAATCAAAACTGAATTACAAAATAATGTAATATATATATTAATATCATCTCCCATTTTTATAGGAAATTTAGTTTAATTATCACAATATAACATCATAAAAAGAAAAATAACATATCACTTCAGATTTTGGACTAAATGAAATTAATCTGCTTGGTAATTTCATTTGCAGGTGGCTGGTACTCAAATACCTATAGTTACACTGTAACAGAATTCCAATCATCTAAAATTAGCTTAAACCTGATAACTAGATTTACTTAAACCTGAAACGATCAACATTTGAAATGACCAATAAAGAAATATACGCCAAGCTCCAGAAACCATTTCTAAATAGCAAACTGATCTGACCCTGATCTGTTCTTTTCCTGCAACGCTACCAGTATCTCTCTTAGAGCTCTCATTAAAGACCAAACAACAAAACATGCTTAAATACAGCTCTCAGATCACAACAATGTTGCATTAGCAAACCTCGTACATAATCACATCAACATAAAAATATCAAAGAGAAATAACTAAACATTAAAATTATAGAAGCTCAGTTGCATTACATAACAACAGAGGGGGAAAAAGCGGGAATCAAACCCTGCACAATTTCACCAATGATCTTAACATGAACAGACAACTTATTGATCAGCTGATCAACAAATCCATTATCATTTTTAAATCCTACAATTCTAACGGTCTTAAGGAACTCCCGCTGGACTAATGCATCACTAAGTCCCTCCGGAGTTGCAGCCCATGTCGCATCCCGTGTATTCTATAGTAATAAAACAAGTTACATAAATTTCAGTGATCATATATCGACCCTTCTACAAGGGCTTACTTGAGGGGGTAATTTGAACAACACCTGGTTTTAAACGGCCTTTACCATATTGTTAACTTCCTAATCAAAGACCATTTTTAGTATATCTATTGACTCTGTAAATACTCGAAACTTGTCATTTTCTTTATTCGATAAATTTGGATTTTTAGACTATCTAATTAATTGACTATGTTTTTATCTGCCTCCTCAATTGAGGCATGGAAAAGATAACCAATAGATGTTTTGCAAGGTGAGTTCTTGTAGTTAAGGTGAGCGATCAAGGAAAAATGGTGCCAGATCAAAGACATAGTAACCCAAACTCACAAGTTTCAGACACTTTAAATTGTTGAAGACTGGGCAATTAGATAATTCCTTCTTCAGTGCCTATATATTTTCACAAAGTAAAATTAAAACTATGTTCAAAAGAAAGGAAAATCACAAAGCTAATAATAAATGAGAACTTTTGATACTTATTATTATAGCCATGGGATGTGTTTACTCCAAGAACTACAAACAAATATCATGTACACTGAAGTATATGCACATAACATGACCAAAGAAAGGTTTTGTTTGTTTTCAAAGTACCTTTAAAAATGCCAACAAAATTAATATGCAAAAGTAGAAACATCGCAGATTTTTATCTCCAATATATTGCAAAGAGAATGTACCTTTTCGTCAGTGCAATCAAATTGTAGCTTTAAGCATTCGAGATTTGAAAAGCTGGCAATAAGCTTGGGGACCCCACTAATATAATCATACTCATAATAATCATCATCACACCAATAAGGAATAGAGATGAATGCATCAACAAGCAATGGCATATTTATCAAAAGAAATTCCCCTATATCCAGTATAGGATATATATAAATGAAATGAATTTCAAAATACATGAGATTAGGCGTGGAAATATGTAATCTATTTCTTTCAAACAAATCATGAATAACCAACTTATTCAAAGTGTTGGAACATATCTCAATGATCCCCATAGAACACGATAGCACTAATTCTTCAAGCACTGGACACCCTAACAAAAGCTTTTTGAAAAAATCATCACTTATTGAAACACTGCCACTGAGGTTAAGGGTTTTGAGGCAAGGAAGGTTTATTGAGTTGGGTTCTATAGCTACATGAGAAACACCATTTATAGAAACCCATAGCTGTAGATCTATTAGTGAAGCACAAGTGAAAATCAGATCGGTATTCAAATTCAAATTTGCACACAAATGCAGTTTGATTGAGCACTCTCGAGGCCCCAACTTCATTGCATCACTAATACAATTGGCAACAACTTGAGTGTAAGGCAAGTAATACCCACAGCAATCCAACCGAAGTCGAAATCTGTTAATCACACAGGATTTGTCTCGTTTCTCCAACACACTTTTCACAAGCAACTCGAATTTGGTCACAAATTTTACAGCCATTTTACCTTCAACAATATTTGATAACTTAAACTCTTTAATGTCAAATTCCAGAGCCGGAACAGATGCCCATGTGTTTGTCCATCTTTTGGACAAGATGCATGTTTGCACGGCCTTTCTTGTACTAAGAAATGATAGGATATACGTGAGAATCTCATCAGGCAAGCTACTGATCCTATCAATATCACATGTCTTGTTATTCATCATCCTTCTCTTTCACCTTCACAAAAGCATTTATTCAAACACCTTCCTGGCACGACTCTGTTGTACAATAAAATTTATAATTTCAATATAAATTTCAACATCTAATTTCTCATATCATTGGAAATTTCTAATTTCAATAGAAATCACTAAAACCAGTACAATAAAATCAAGTTTAAAACTTCCATACCTGTGAAGAATTGGCAGCGACAGAGGGAAGCAACAGGATCGGATGAGAGGTGCCAAAGAGGCGATTTAGGGTTTAGGGTTTTTCCCGTTTCTCTTTCTATTTCGCCTAGGGTTTGGGGGAGAGTGTGCAACGAGCTTAACTCTCGTTGTCAGGATAAACACAATCAAAGAGAAAGAAACAACTAATTTGGAGAAATTTTGAAATAAGAAGAAAAGTTCTGATAAGAAATCGAATGCCCAAAATGAGGCAATTCGCCAATTTCATAGAATAATTTCTGGATACAAAGCCATAGATGCTTTTGCCTTATATAGGCGATGTGAAAAGTAAAGAAAAGTAATTAACTTGATAATAAAACAAGCGGAATTAACCACGCATTGCCAGATAAGCAACGGGTGATGACCTGGCCTAACAGACTTCAACGACTTCTGCGTCTGTCAGCGAATCGTTATTCGTTGTCTCCTCTCCAGTAACGCTGGACTTGCGACTCTTATTCTGCACCTTCGTCCCCACCATGTCAGCGACACTGTTCTTACTCTTACCCGATATACTGCTTACTACCGGGACCCAACTGCCAGACTTTGAGTTTAAGAGAAATAACTGACCGCTCCTCGTGACCTTTCTGCCCGAATTCTCTTCTTCTCCTTCATTCAAACCTTCCACCTCAACGGTTACTCCCAAATCAGCGATCTCTCGTCGCAATTCTCCCTCCTTCAGAAAATTCGTGTCCTCACGAATGAAATCAGGGAACCTTTTCATCATTTCATCATAATCCTCCCAGGTTGCGTCATCACGAGTCTGATTCTGCCATTGGACCAGTACTTGCGGTTCGGCTGCATTACGCCTTTTAATGATACGCCTTCCCAACACCAATTGGGGTATCTTCTCTGACTCAAGACCTGGAGCTCTTAGTGGCAGGGTGGGTGAAGGTATTTGTGTGGCTCCAATTTTAGCTTTTAACTGAGAAACATGGAAAACGGGGTGGATGAGAGAGCCCGGTGGTAGAATCAACATATAAGCAACATTACCCACACGTTTCAGCACTTCAAATGGTCCATAATACCGTGAACTCAACTTCTGGTTTCTTAATCCTCCTACTGTTACTTGTCTGTACGGCTGTAACTTGAGGTAGACCCAGTCACCTTTAGCAAACGACCTCTCGCTACGATGCTGATCCTCATTTTTCTTCATACGATTCTGAGCCTTCTTCAAATTGGTTTTCAGTTGCAATAGAGCAGTTTGCCTATCTCTCAGAAAGATATTAACCGACTCTACTACACTTTTGGGAGCGCTACCCAGTGCCAGCAAAGGAGGAGGATATCCATAAAGAGCCTCAAAAGGCGACAGTTTGATAGCACTGTGCCAATTGGAGTTATACCACCACTCCGCCAATGAAAGGTAATTGCCCCACTTACCTTGTTTATCATGCACCATTCCCCGTAAATATTGCTCCAAGCATTGGTTGACTTTCTCGGTTTGGCCGTCTGATTGAGGATGATAGGCAGTGCCCATGTTCAATTTCACTCCCAGCTTCAACATCAATTCCCTCCAGAAGTTACTAGTGAATACCGGGTCCCTGTCTGACACGATGTTCACTGGTAGTCCATGAAGTTTGTAAACATGGTCCATAAATGCTTGAGCCACTGTAGAGGCACTGAAAGGGTGAGTGAGACCAATAAAGTGAGCATACTTGGTCAAGCGGTCTACCACCACCAATACCACCTCATAGCCTTTAGACTTGGGTAATCCTGTAATGAAATCCATGCTCACACTCATCCATGCTTCTTCTGGTATAGGCAGTGGTTGAAGTAAACCTGGTGAAGCTGTGTGTTCAACCTTGTTGATTTGGCAGTTGTCGCATTGCTGCACAAAGGTGTGTATGCTTTCCTTCATACCTGGCCAATAAAAATTCCTTTTGACTCTTTGATAGGTGGCTGTAATGCCTGAGTGCCCCCCCAATGCTGATGAATGCAACTCTTTCAAAATCTGTTGTCTCCATTCCCCTTGGGCGCCCACACAAACCCTTCCTTTGTATCTTAGAACTCCATGGTACTCAGATAAATGGTGAGATGAACCATCCTTCTCCCTTCTATACATTTTCTCCTTTAAGCTTTCAATCCAACTATCACCTTCATAGCTATTTTTTATTTCTTCCACCCATTGAGGTAACAATTCACTCACCATGTTTAATTCAGCACTTTTTTCTCCTATTTTCCCATTTTGCCCTTCACTGCCTTCTACTGTCTCTACATGTTCCCCTTTTCTTGATAGTGCATCAGCTACTTTGTTCTCAACCCCCTTTTTATATTCAATTTTGTAATTAAGCCCAAGCAATTTACTCAACCCTCTATGTTGCATGGGAGTATTCACCTTCTGTTCCAACAGATACTTCAAACTTACTTGATCAGTTTTGATAGTGAATTCATTACCAAGTAAGTAATGCCTCCATTTAGTTACAGCAGTGTATAAGGCCAAAAGCTCCTTTTCATATGTTGACAGTGCTTGATTTTTCGCCCCCAATTTCTTGCTCATGTATGCCACTGGCCTCCTATTTTGCATTAAAACTGCACCAATACCTTCTTGGCTTGCATCTGTCTCCACTACAAAAGGTTGCTGAAAATCGGGCAATTTAAGAACTGGGGCTGTCACCATGGCTTGCTTCAGCTGATCAAAGGCTCTTTGTGCATCTTCACTCCACCTAAAGGCATTTTTCTTTAGCAAATCTGTTAGTGGTCTAGAAATGATCCCATAATTTTTCACAAATTTCCTATAATATCCAGTAAGACCCAAAAATCCCCTTAACCCCTTAACATTTTTAGGGCTTTGCCAACTGGTCATTGCCTCTATTTTCTTGGGATCTGTGGCTACCCCTTCTCTAGAGATTATATGTCCCAAATACTCTACCCTATGCACACCAAAATCACATTTGGACTTCTTGACAAATAATTGGTTTTCTAGCAAAGTTTGAAGTACAATTTTGAGATGCTTCATGTGTGACTGTAAATCTTTGCTATAAACCAATATATCATCAAAGAAGACTAACACAAATTTTCTCAAATATGGTTTGAATACAGTGTTCATTAGTGCCTGGAAGGTGGCAGGAGCATTGGTGAGTCCAAAGGGCATCACTTGGAACTCAAATAAACCTTCATGGGTCTGGAATGCTGTCTTGTACACATCAGCCTCTTCCATTCTGATTTGATGGTAACCTGACCTCAAGTCAAGCTTTGAAAAATAGTGCACACCATCTAACTCATCCAGCAAATCATCAATCAGAGGTATGGGATATTTGTTTTTAACAGTTTCCTCATTTAACCTCCTATAGTCAATGCACATTCTCCAAGTTTCATCCTTCTTTTTCACTAACAAGACTGGTGATGAGTAACAGCTAGTACTTGGCTGAATGAGACCCTTTTTTAGCAATTCCTGGGTTATTTTCTCAACTTCCAGTTTTTGAAAATGTGAAAATCGGTAAGGCCTGAGATTGATAGGTTTGGAGTTGGGTTTAAGTGTAATTTTGTGGTCTATGGCTCTCTTAGGAGGTAGAGACTTTGGTTCTTCAAATACCCCAGAATATGCATCTAAAATCTCCTGTATACCAGCCTCAACTTCCTCCTTTCTTTCATTAACCTCTTCTTCTAATTTGAACAATTGTGCCACAAATACTTCACTACCCTTCTGTCTTTCTCTAACCACATCTGTCACTTCATCAATCACCTTAATCTCAGCTTTTACCTTTTCAACATGCAATTTGACTTCTTCACCATCTAATTTTAGAGTCATCACTCCTTTCTTCAAATTGATGGTAACATCTTCTCTATCAGCTACCCAATCACAACCCAGGACAACATCATACCCTGGTACCTTTAAAAGTCGCAAATCAGCTTCTAGTTGGTGGCCTTGTATGCTGATTTTTACCTTTAAGCACATTCTGTCAGTTTTTAATTTTTCACCCCCTGCACTTCTGAAAGTTTTAGAGGGTGTGAGCACAGTAGGTAACTTCAATTCATCCACTAGAACTGGATTTATGAAAGAGTGGGTAGCTCCAGTATCAACCAATACACACACTGGAATACTTCCTATTCTACCCTTGTACCTCAATGTCTTGCTGAACCCATTATTGCCAGTACTACTCAGAGTAACTAAGTGTTCTTCCTCAACTTCTTCCTCCTCTTGCTCTTCAGAAATTTCTAGCTCATACTGAACATTATTCTCCTCCTCTTCTTCTTCCCCTTCAATGGTATGCAATCCCTTTGCACACCTATGACCTTGGTTCCACTTCTCATTACATTTGTAGCATAATCCAAGTGCTCTTTTCTGCTCATTAGTTAAGGGTTGAGAAGGTCTTTGATACTGGTTATTGGAAATTTTTGGATTCAGATTTAGTTTGTGAGTTGGAGCTGTTTCATTGCCTCTTCTTACTCCTGTATCTGGGTATTTGAGGGTTTTGAAAGTGTTGGTATTGGTGGGTCTGAAATTGGGCTGATATTGAGGTTTTAAAAATCCAACTCTCTTCTCAGCTGGATTCACTACTACTTCAATTTCTAAGGCTAGATTGAAAGCCTCATCCAAGGTTTTTGGTTTGAAAAGGTTAATGGAATTTTGAATCTCTTCCTTCAATCCACAAATGAAACTCCAAACAAAGAAAAATTCATTCTTTATACCTGTTTCCATCATCAGCCTTGCCTTGGCTCTTTGAAAATCTCTCACAAATTCATCTACTGTGGTAGTTTGCTGCACTCTCTTGAACTGTACCACTGGGTTTTGGTGAGTTCTTACTTTAAAACGCTCAAATATAGCATTGACTAGTACAGGCCATGGTGGATCCGGGTGCTCAACCCGATAACAACTGAACCACTCTTCTGCATCACCACTGAAATTCAGAGTTGCCATATTCACCTTGTATCTTTCGGGAGTTTGATAATAGTCAAAGTAAAACTTACAATGCTCAAGCCAATCACCAGCTTTCGTGCCATCAAACACGGGTATTTCGATCCTGGGCATAAAAACTCTTTGTGCCTGTAATGAGTCTGGAGGCCGGTTAGTCCTTCCACCCCCCGTCTGATCTTCATAATCAAACTCGGTTTGTCTTCCTTCTTCTTGATCTAGAATCGTTGATCTATGACCACTCTGACTACTCTGGCCAGTGTCAATGCCCTTGCCAGCCATGCTTGCCCTGATAGTTTTATTCATCGTCTCCATCATCAACATCATTTGCTGGAACCGATCCTCCTGTAACCGGTTCGAGGCCTGAACTTGCTCATCTCGCATCTGAAAACCAGTTTGCACTTCTTTCGCTAGTTGATTGATCTTATCATTCATGGTTGCCAGATCCAACTGTACAACCACATCTTCATGCGACTCAGGGATTCGTTTTGGCGGCATCTTCAACCTCTAATACCCCAGCTGCGATCTTGAGCAACTTGGCTCTGATACCAATTGCAACGAGCTTAACTCTCGTTGTCAGGATAAACACAATCAAAGAGAAAGGAACAATTAATTTGGAGAAATTTTGGAATAAGAAGAAAAGTTCTGATAAGAAATCGAATGCCCAAGATGAGGCAATTCGCCAATTTCATAGAATAATTTCTGGATACAAAGCCATAGATGCTTTTGCCTTATATAGGCGATGTGAAAAGTAAAGAAAAGTAATTAACTTGATAATAAAACAAGCGGAATTAACCACGCATTGCCAGATAAGCAACGGGTGATGACCTGGCCTAACAGACTTCAACGACTTCTGCGTCTGTCAGCGAATCGTTATTCGTTGTCTCCTCTCCAGTAACGCTGGACTTGCGACTCTTATTCTGCACCTTCGTCCCCACCATGTCAGCGACACTGTTCTTACTCTTACCCGATATACTGCTTACTACTGGGACCCAACTGCCAGACTTTGAGTTTAAGAGAAATAACTGACCGCTCCTCGTGACCTTTCTGCCCGAATTCTCTTCTTCTCCTTCATTCAAACCTTCCACCTCAACGGTTACTCCCAAATCAGCGATCTCTCGTCGCAGAGTGGGTTGGCAGCGACACAGAGAGGGATGGAGTTATGGTATGAGCAATTTAGGATAAAGATTTTAACAGAGATGTTTTTGTTTCATAAAGCGCAAAAACCATATGTACTTCAGTAGTATGTGCGCTGCATGAAGTCAAAACTACTCTGTAAAAATTATTACCCGAATTTAGACCGGTGGACTTAATTTTTAGGTAAGTTTGAGTTTTTTTTGTATAAATTTTGTAGAAAAATAAGAAAAAAAAAATATATTTTAATCTAGTGACTAATACAATATTGAATATATTGAATAGACTTATCTTCATCTTTATCTAAAAAATAAAATGCTACAATAAAAAATGTTGAATGGATTTTACACAAACATAAAATTAGCTCATGACGGACTGAACCAACATTTGATTTAAAAAAAAAAAAATAGAGCTAAGGTAAGGCAAAACATTAGTGTATATGTTTCAACTTATATAAAATGTTTTGAAATTTTATTGGTCCAAAATCAACGATCATTGGTATAATACTAGATAATGCTTTAATTGTATGAAATTTGATATTTTGATCCAAAACATATCTATAAACTTACATTTTTATTTTCAACCTTATTTAAATTAATTTTTATTTTTACAATAGTGGACAAAAAAGGAAGAATTTTATGTAATCTTTAAAATATATATCTGATGTAAAACAACTAATTAACAAATCCAGAACAATATGCTCTTCTAAATTTGGAAAACCTAATCCTTGCTATTTTTGAACTAAAATAATTTGTAACTAAAGTTAACTACGTCCATTAATTAAAGATAAAATCTTGTCTTTATCTTTTTCTCAACAAAATTAGTTATGCTCGCGCAACAAATCTACAAATTGCAATTATCAACTTTTAACAAAATCACAACAATACAACCACCATATATCCAATATTTGTTGTATATATAAACTCATATTATTCATTGCAAAATTTCAAACCTAAGACGTTCTAGCATAATTCAATTCGAAAATTTTGAATATACAATATGGAGTTTCAACCATCTCTCAAGCTGGCTTTCCTGTCAATGTTATTGTTATATTTTGCGGCAAATAATGATATGGTATTAGCTTTAAGCTTGTGTGGAATGAACAACGATGACATCACTGCTTGTTTGCCATCTGTGAGAGGCTTCATTCCACCACAACCAACACCTAACTGTTGCAGAGCCGTAAGAAAGGCCAATCTACAATGCTTTTGTTCTTACAAACACTCTGTTTTGATTCGTCAATTGGGAGTTAATGTCGATCAAGTTAGAAAATTGCCAGCTAAATGCAGCATTGTTCGGCACCCGAATTGTTAAAATCTTACGATATAATGATCTTATTGATTTTGTATTGATGATGCATGTTGTTGATTTACATGCATATAAAGTGTAATATTTAATTTGTATGATTGTCAAATAAAGATGATGATGCATGTTGTTGATTTACATGCATGTTGTTAATTGTGTTTCGTTCGTATACATGTGCGTCCCGACCCGTCCGACCAGTGGACCGTGGCAGGTTTGGACGGGACCGTCCCGACCCGTCCCGTTGTCAATACACTAGTATTAGTCCTTGTATATAAAATAATAAATTTAAAGGGCTTACAAGTAAAATTTAAAAATTAGCGGATGGCCGTTTCATTTTCAATTGGGCGCTTTTGGTTTCCAAATCGCGCACAGCAAAAAAAGAAAAGCTATCACTTTTATCCCTTTCCAACGTTCTCCTTTTCAATTTAAAACAGACCTTATTTTAATTAATATGAACAAAAATATTTCCACGATTTTTTATTTACATACATGTAACAATTTCAAATAGATCTAAGAACAATTTCAAATTATGGAATATCGACTTTATTATTTATAGAATAAAACAATTTTAAAGAATTGAATCATTAGTTTGAATCTTACAAATTACAGTATATATGGTGAATTGGTGAACTTATCATATACAAAGAACTACAGAAGAGAAAAAAAAAAGCAACAAAACTTTTGTATACTTTAGATTTATTAACTTAAATCTATTTTGTTTGAATAAAAAATTGCTAATCACATCTAAGAAATTATCTATCTTTTTTGGAAGTTGAGCACTTTGATGGAAACACCGAAGAGGACAGCGAACAGAGCTGCAAATCCAACTACCATAACTGCAACCACCGGTAGAAAATCGTGATGGAATCCAAAATAACTCTTCAAAAACTCTCTCACTGTTTCATTCGATCCATCAAGTGGGTCATCTATGTCTCCGAATTGTGACGTGACCAACCCGTATAGTGTCCATGAGACGGGGCAGGCCCAGTAGTACCAACTCCACCATACTGGCATGCTCTGCAAATCAAAGGGCAATCTGGTCATTTTTTAACAATGAAAATGTTGAAATTTTTAGTAATTAAGCAGATAGTAGAATGTATTAAAAGAACTTACGGGTCGGGCGATGATAAATCCGGAGAAGACATTCCAAATGCCGTAAAATGCCGAAGAAACAATGGTAGCAATGTTGTAGCTAGGAGTCAAGCCGACACACAACATCCCGTAATATGTGAAGTAAAGAAGCGTGAAGTACATATAGAACAGATACCAGAAGAATTTAGCTGCTGTCCATTGAAAGTTCATCATAGAGTATACAATAACTCCGTAAAGTACTGATTGTACCAGCACATATGGCAGCTCGATTGTCACCTGAATATATACAAAGAGGAGTTAGTTTTTTTTTTTTTGTTCTGCTATTTAACTCGTTATATTTTGGCAAAAGAAAGAAAGAAGGTACCTGTCCAAAAGCATAGGGAAGAGCAGAGTACATTCCGGCAGCTCTTTCCCGATAAAACACAGATCGCTCAATGGCCACAACTGGTTGAACTGAAGTAGAATAAGAGATACCCATAAATAGCACAGCAGCATACATTGATCCCATTGCATTGAACAAGTCCTGTTGAGTGTTCCTTTTGCCTCCGAGGCGCCAAAATATTGTGCCGAACATGAGAGCGATAACTATGGAGAAGAAGAAACGAATGACAGTATAAGGAGGGTTTCTCCAATAAGACAAATGTTGTTTCCATAGGCACGCCATGCATTGTGTCACGAAAGATTGCGAGTATTGGGTTGGGAAATGGAGGCCGCTTGTCCCGGGAGGTGGCCTGCTTAATTCCTTTATGATTTCCTTGTTACTCCTGTATAATTAGTTAGTTATATCAGTTATATTTATAAAATATGAGTAATTTGTTATAAGGTAATTATTTATGAATATAACTTACTTGTAGAGTTCAGAATTCCGATAAGTCTCCGCAAAATCGATCCCCAAAACATCCTCTTGTGCGATTGCCGACACTTCCAACATCCATGTAGCAGGATTGTATCCATCCTTTATCTTACTAACTCCAGGAATTGACTAAAAAGATAAAAACAAAACAATTAATTTCTCTTTTCTAATTTTAGACCAATAAAATTATGAAAATGGCTGTATATAATCTTTTATTCAGATTAGCCTACCTCGAAGTAACTGATTAGGTCTTTGGATTGGTGACCTAATGGACCGACATAAATCTCCTCACCACCTCTTTTCATCAGGAACAACTGCATTTAGAAAAAGAGCAGATAAGATAAGAATCTCATGCAATGAATGTCAATTAATGCACACATAAAAATTATAAGCAAATAATTGATGTTTCTCACCTCATCGAAAGCCTCAAAGATATCAATGCTCGGCTGGTGAATGGTACAAACAACAGTTCGTCCCGTATTAACAGTATTTCTAACAGCTCTCATAACAATTGCAGCAGCTCTAGCATCAAGACCAGAAGTCGGTTCATCCATGAAAATAATTGATGGATTAGCAACTAACTCAACAGCTATGGTTAGCCTTTTCCTCTGCTCTGTTGACAGCCCATTTACACCCGGTAACCCAACTAGTGCATTTCTAAGCGGTTTTAGTTCCACTAACTCCATCACCTCCTCAATGAACATCTATACATTTTTAAAACAAAAGGTATTTAGAAAATAAACCAATAAGTTATATTAAAGTTGAATATAGTTTTATAAAAAATATATTTAATAATGTGTACCGTACCTCTCTAGTGTTAGAATCAACATCTTGAGGTAGTCTAAGCCATGCAGAGTAAACAAGAGACTCATAAACGGTCAAATTTGGTGAATGTATATCATTCTGTTCACAGTATCCTGAAACTCTTGCGAAAGTCTCCTGTTTCTTCGGGTAACCTGAGATGGAGATTTCTCCTTCGATGTACCCACCGGTCTTTCTACCAGCTAAAACATCCATTAGTGTGGTCTTGCCTGCTCCGCTAACACCCATTAAGGCAGTCAGAACACCTGGCCTGAAGGATCCGCTAACTCCTTTTAGTAGCAGTAGTCTATCTTGTTCTACTCCTTGTGTTTTCATTTCCTTTAATCAATAAAACCAAAAAAGAATTATGAGAACAGGTAAAAAAAAATTGCTTGAGTTTGTCTTAAGTATACAATATATCAAGGTAAAACATTTACCGCTGGCATATCAACAGAGTATTTCATATTGTCGAAGGCAACAGAGAGTGGTGCAAAAGGAAGAACCATTCCTTTCTGGTTCTGATTCAAGTCCGAATTTGACGCAGATATAATCTCAGACATTTCTCCTGCTCTTGGTCCATCAAGTACCTCTCCAGTTACATTTGTGTGCTTCTCCTTCAATTCCTCTTCTGATAGACTTTGCTGAGCCTTCCCAGCCGCTGTATAATTTTACGAAAAATAGTTGGTTTAGCACCATTTTACAAATATGGAGGGTTGAAACTGTAAATCAACAACATTAACAAATGCTAGCACTTACGTTTGAGATAGCTCAGTGCCACAGTGAAGAAGAAATTGAATATGATAACAAATCCAATCAAAGCACCTACACCGATCCAATACCATTTTGCCTCAGTCGGCAAGCCACGGTTTTTCAACACTTGAATTCCAAGATATTCTGTGGCTCCTTCAGCATACTAAAAAAAAGAAAAAGAAAAAACAAAGTTATAAGACATTTGATAAACAAGTTGAAATTTTATGAAACGAGCAAAAGGAAATAAATGTTAGCTTACATGTTTCCATTTGTGTCCCAAGAATTCATTGATACTCAAAGCATTCATCGCGTACATGAGGGGTGAGATCCAGTAGCCCCAAATCCACCAGGCCCTTATTTTATCTACATCCATTTTCAATTTTAAGCAGTTAGACATAAATGAACCATCTCTTGAAAACTAATTATATGAGAAAAGATAAGAAATATACCATGAGAAAGGATAAAGCCACTCAAAACTAGTGTAACCACCAAAGCAAATGAAGCCAAAGTATTAGCTACAACAGTGTCCCGGCCTAGTGATGCCATGAACCTAAACATGCCAGATGCCATCTGATTCACTAACATTAGTAGCAAATACTGCTTGAAGAACCTTCCCACATTAGGATCAAACCCAATGACATAGTAGTTCAAGAAGATGGTAACAGAGACCTCAACAAAAGAGATAGGTATCTTCAAAATCCAAGACGGGATCGTGTAAGCCCAAGCCGGGAAAAAGAGATAGTCACGTTGTTTGAAAAACACAGGCAGTTTTATGCATGTCAATGCCAGCTCAGAGAAGCCGTTAAACATGTGTGTAGACATGGCAAAGAACAGTGCACCCATGTAAACAGTGCCATCATTTATAGTGTTATGATGCATGCGTGTGCGAAAAAACAGAGTCATTGCTATTAAAGTTGTCACCATTAACTGAAATGCTCTGAAAATGTACACAAACGAGTTGCGCTTCATGAGGAGAAATTCCCTCGAGGTCAATGCCTTTAGTAGTTCCATCTTGCTTATGCCGTATTTAGAAGTGGTTAGTGCGGCAGGGTGGCTACTTGACTTGTCAAACGGTACAGCTAACTCTGCTCTGAGCCTCTCACCAACATGGAATGACTTGAAAGCCTCAGAAAATTCACGTACTGGTACGTATTGGTATGGCCTGTGTCTCTGCCAGTACTGCTGCTGGTCTTTTCGAGATGTCACCTAAACCATCAAAGGTACATATAATTAGTTTTTTTTTTAATTTCATGAATTTAAAGCAAGTAAATTTTGAAAATTCTTTTTTCAGTTTACCTCTTGTAGGAAATCGGCAACACCTTTCCTTTGTGGGCACTTAAACCCCATGGATTCAAAAAATTCAAGGATATGCTGACGGGGCCCGTGGTACACGACATGGCCATCGGATAGGAGGATGATGTCATCAAACAGGTCAAACGTCTCAGGTGCTGGTTGTAGTAGTGAAATTACGGTTGTTTGCCCCAAAATGCTAGTGATTTGCTTCAAAGACCTTACTATTTGAAATGTGGTTGAGCTGTCCAACCCAGTTGAGATTTCATCCATGAATAACGCTGTTGTGGGTCCCACAATCATCTCACCTGTCGTGACACGCTTTCTTTGTCCTCCAGAAATACCTCTAAGCATCTCATCTCCTACAGTGGTATCGGCACATATATCTAAACCCAAAATCTGCAAAATTCAAGAAAAAATTAAGTAAAAAAAATAGAAAAAGAGGTGCTTTCGTAAATTATATCAAGATGATGGATGTGATTTGTACCTTGAGCACATAGTCAGTAATGATGCTCGTTTCTTGGCCTCCAGTTGATACTGCCTGGAATTTAAAAAAATAAAAATTAATGAAAATTGAGCTTTTTGTTTTTTTTTTAAAGTGGTAACCAATTGAGCAATTAATACCTTCATATACACATCAAGATCAGCATCAGGCTTGATATTTGAAGCTTTCTCTCTCCTAGAAAGCTCAGTTAACATATCTACACACATTTTCAAGTACATACTAATTAGAATTCATTATACAATATATTGACAAAAAATAAAAAATTAGATCTAGCTTTCTGATAAATTTTTTTACCGTATCTGGTACCGACACCCTGGACCCGGGCTGAGAAGGCTAGGGTTTCTCGTACTGTCATCTCAGCTATGTGCAAATCATGTTGACTTATATATGCTGCTGTTCTCTGTGCCACAAACTCATTCATGTCATGTCCATTGAATGTAACCTTACCAGTAACCTTCAGTTCAGAGTCTAGTTTTCCAGCCAAGGCCAGAAGCAGTGATGTTTTTCCTGAGCCGGGTGGTCCGAGTAACAATGTCATCCTGGAATTTTTAAAATTTATAATTTATTAAGTAACCAACAAATCAACAAAAGGAATTTATATATGCAATAAAGCCCCTCTGGGGTGGGAATATTATAGTATAATACCTCTTAGGCTTGATAATTCCACTGACATCATGAAGAATATTATGAGGCATTTTCTTGCTCGGCAGTAAGTGAAGAGCATTCACCATAGACTACAATTTAAAAACAAAAGATCGCAAGGCCATTAAATCCACTGCATTTGTTAAAACATGAATAATTAGTAAAAGTTGGTGGACCAAAGTAGAAAATTACCTCGAGAGAATTAATGGTAGCATTGATAAATGTTGGCAATCCCCTGCTTCCCACATGGGCTAATGCTTCAATATTCAAATTCTCATAACGAACCTCAATTGTTGGAAAATCGAGCCCGACACTGAAAAAACAAATAATATGATAAATTTAAAAATGTAAAGAACATTTTGCTCTAAGAAACATTTTGTCGAACAGTTTGTGAGCGGCACACTTACCGGTCGATTCTCTGTTTCAACTTGAGCAAGAAGCGTTCATTATCCTCCTCGGCAACACGCACGAGCCGTTGAATGAGTTGGTGCTTCTCAGTGATTCCAAGATTGTCTATGTTGATCTCTTTACCGACACCTCCATCAAGAAACAACCCCTTCTTCATGCGATTGTAAGTGGGAAGCTTCTCCAATGCAGCCCACTTGAGCGACTCCTCGTCGTCTTCTTCTCGAGTTGATGCATTTGAGAAGATGTCGGAGGTGCCACGGCCGAACATTGATGCACTTCCAGCTCGTTGAAAGATTGAAGAGCTGTTCTGGCGTAGGCTTGGCAGCCTAAACGAACTGCTCGAATCCATTTGTTCCTTATAATTCGTTTCCTTGTAATTATCTTGCTAGCTAGGGTTTGTGTGATTTGTTTGAATCCCTCTCGGTGTGTTTTGTTTTGTGTTTGAAATTGAAATAAGGGAAAGAAGGGAAAGAAGGGAAAGAAGAGATTGAATGAATCCTAGGAAATGGGGGAGGCATTTTATATATAGAGGCTGAGGATGAGGCGGGAAAGGAGAACAAGTGAAGAAAGAGAGGGGAACAAAGGTGATGCGCTGCAATTGTAAGTTTGGAGACCGAAGACTCGTTGTGGTCCCAATTTTATATTTTAGATGCAGACCGTCTGATCAGAATTCGGGCCAATCTATTATTATCGAACGGTTCCGATTCAAATTTAAAATTTGAGTTAGTTTAGTGGATCTGAATTCCGACTGGAAGAGAATCGAGATGGTTGGTTGGTTGGTTGGTTGCCTTCTAGAGAGGAAAATGGAGACGAACGGTCAATTTTGGTAACTTAGGGATTTTCTGAGACACTTATTATGTGGAAGACCATGTGTTTAATTGTATCGCTCTTAGGCTTAGCCATGGGCGTGACAGTGACATAGAAGATGATGATACAGAAAATCAACAAAGACTGAGGAGCGTTCTTTACTTGTTGACCGTCACTTAGGGTGAATTCACATCCTCTGAGATATCTCAACTTTTGCGTGTTTTTCTGAAAAATTACAACCATTTAAATAGTTCTGCACGAATCTCAAAGCACAAATAATACTGGCCCCCTGCGCTATCCCCGAATAGGCACGTCGGTCACGCAAAAGTTGAGATATCTCAGAGGATACGCACTCACTTAGGGTCAGGGAGGCGTTCTCATCGCAAAGTATCCTCTCCAATACGGTAAAAGATTCCCTTCAATTTACGGTTTGAGATTAACTCCAGCCGCTTTGAGATTCGGGCTAGTGCAGGGGGCAGTATTATTAGGCTTTGAGATTCGTGCTAATTTAAAAAGAACGGTCCAGATCTAGTAATTGTAAAAGATTCCCTATTACGGTATCGGAGAGTTCTGAATTCCGTTAAACAATTAATTTGCTTTCATTAGTTGATTCTAGAATGTGTTTATTTTTATTTGGGTCTTCTCTTTCCTTTCCATATTCCCCTCTCTAGACTCTTTTTTTGAACCTACTACAGCAGACTTAGTCCTATTTTGGAAAGTGTAAGCGTTGAAATCTTGTTAAACCATTCGTTACAACACACCTTTTCTTTTTTACTTAATAAGAATAGTAATAATAGTAATAATTCAATTTTAATATTTTATTTTTACAAAAAAAAAAATACCAAACAAGATTGATACATAAATAAAGTGCAAGGGACCTTGAAATGCATGTATCATAATAATCTCAGCTTAGAGAGTACCCTATCCTTAATTAATTTTGTTAGCCTTCTTAACTGTTTTTTTTTTTTTTAAATTCATAATAACATAGTTAGAGATATTGACCAGAGAGGAAGTAATAAAGTCACATGCGTATATAGTATATACAAAAGAAAGGCTTGTTCCATCTCCTTTCCTTTCCTTGCTCTTAATTAATTTGTCAACATCTTAAATTTGCTTTGGTGGGTGGGGGTGGGGTCCCCAATTTCCCATTTTTGTTTCATTTTGGAAAGAATAAAAAGAAATTCAACTCAGGAGAAGATTATTTTATTGCATGTGCAACAAGATGAATGGTGACTGGTGACAAGTAAATTTTTTTGTATTACATATTTATATTGGGGTTATTTTTTTTAATTTATCTTCAAATTATTTTGGGATTTATGGAATTTTACATACAATATACTATATATTATGAAGTATTATTATTCAAATTTATAAAATATTTTACTTATCATTAAATTTTGAGTATGTTAACTATTATTTATAATATACTATAAGACAACAAATTAATTCTGAATTATTTTTGGTAAACATATATATATATATTGATATTAATTACCGTTGCATTGAGAGCTACGTCACACGTGAGGCTCCTAATAAAAATTAATTAAATGCAAACCTTCTAGAGCACTGTTGACTTAATTTAAAAGTAAGCAGAAGGTGAATTTGCAAAAGTGCCCTATACTTATTTTATTTCTCTTTTCCCTTTATTGTAAAGTATGAGTCAGATATTATAACACTTAGGCCCTTAAATTGTGTGCTTAATTTCCTTGTATATATACATACTTATTTTATTTAGGCACCGTTACTGTGCGCGTGGAAAAAAAAATTCAATTCACAGTAATAGATAGTTCAAATTGGCCCCTATCTCGAGCCCGTTTTCAATCCCAGTTGTAGGCCAAACATGCCCTTAAAGTCAACAAGGTAGATGAGTTTGTCAAGCATGTATATAGGAAAGAGATTTAATTTACCCCATATTCCCTTATGAAAAAGATTTAACCTTCTCATAGGAAAGGCTTTTTGTATTACATATTGAGTGAGGCTACGGTACTATGCATAGCACGGATTGGTCCGTGCTACGGCTCAATATTTGAGTTTTCAAAATCCTAACGGTTGATCCGAACCGTTCAACATGATTATAAAATGAATATGTACTTGCAAACCAAATTTTACATTTTTTCAAATTTGTTTACTATTTTTTTAGATAGGTAGAAAATCACTGTTTTTCGATGGTCCAGAATTTTCAGATCAAGTGATTTTTTACCTATCTAAAAAAATATTAAAAAAATTCAAAAAAATATAAAATTTGGTTTGCAAGTACATATTCATTTTATAATCATGTTGAACGGTTGGGATCGACCGTTAGGATTTTGAAAACTCAAATATTGAGCCGTAGCACGGACCAAACCGTGCTATGCATACTACCGTAGCCTCACTCTTACATATTTACATTGGGGTTATTTTTTTAAAATATTTTATTATTTTTTTAAAAGTATTATTATTCAAATTTATAAAATATTTTACTTATCATTAATTTTGAGTATGTTAATTATTATTTATAATATAATATAAGACAACAAATTAATTCTGAATTATTTTTGGTAAACATATATATATTGATATTAATTACCGTTGTGTTGATAATCATAGAGCTACGTCATACGTGAGGCATCTAATCAAAATTAATTAAATGCAAACCTTCTAGAGCACTATTGACTTAATTTAAAAGTGAGCAGAGGGTGAATTTGCAAAAGTGCCCTGTACTTTTTGTGTGCTTAATTTCCTTGTATATATACATAATACATACATGCTTATTTTATTTCTCTTTTCCCTTTTACATTGTAAAGTATGAGTTAGATATTATAACACTTAGGCCCTATTCGGTGCGGTTACTGTGCGCGTGGGAAAAAAAAATTCAGTTCAACTAAATTTTTTTTTTCCACGCGCACAGTAACAGACAATTCAAATTGGCCCCTATCCCAAGCCCGTTCCCAATCCCAATTGTAGACTGAACAGGCCCTTAAAATCAACAAGGTAGATGAGTTTGTCAAGCATGTATATAGGAAAGAGATTTACTTTACCCCATATATATTCTCTTATGAAAAAGATTTAACCTTTTCATTTTTTTTTTCTTTTGCCTTTTGAAAAAAAAAATCCCAAAAGTATGCTTGTAATAAGTGTATATTCCATACATTAACAATTTGAATATACAAGTAATTTTTTTTGTATTACATATTTACATTGGGGTTATTTGTTTTAAATTTATCTTCAAATTATTTTGGGATTTATTGAATTTTACATACAATATACTATATATTATGAAGTATTATTATTCAAATTTATAAAATATTTTACTTATCATTAAATTTTGAGTATGTTAATTATTATTTATAATATAATATAAGAACAAATTAACTCTGAATTACTTTTGGTAAACATATATATTGATATTAATTACCGTTGTGTTGATAATCATAGAGCCACGTCATACGTGAGGCTTCTAATAAAAATTAATTAAATGCAAACCTTCTAGAGCACTGTTGACTTAATTTACAACTAAGCAGAAGGTGAATTTGCAAAAGTTCCCTGTACTTTTTGTGCCGCCATTTTTTAAAATACTCTAAGTTAATTACAGATTAATAAAAATGCCATAGGTTGCAAACTTTTATTAAAAATACCCAAACCAGCCATTAAATGGCTGGTTCCGATTAAAAAGTCCAACCGGCCATTTAATGGCCGGTCCCGTGAATTTTTTTTTTCTTGAGACAAATAGCTAAAATGCTGAAATCTAACACTAAAATATCGAATTATTTTTTTAAATATTTGTTATATTACTTTTTTGATAACATATTTATACTAAAATACGCTAAATTACTTGAAATTATGTTAATTTATGTTGAATAACACTAGATTACTTTAAATTATGTTAACTTTTTTTTAAGAGACAAATAGCTAAAATGCTGAAATATAACACTAAAAAATCGAATTTATTTTTAAAATATTTGCTAGATTACATTTTTTATATATAATTAGCATATTTATACTAAAACACGCTAAATTACTTGAAATTATGTTAATTTATGCTGAATTACACTAAATTACGCTAAATTACAATAATTATGTAGAATTATGCTAGAATACATTAAATTACGCTAAATTATGTATGAATAGGGATGATATCTTCACTGAGAAAGCGAAAAACGACGACGAAACTTCAAACGGCCATAAAACGGCGCTCGAGTGTTCGCTTTCAGCAAATGACCACTTTTCGGAAAGCTTGTGAAAATACGCATGCGTCAGAACCCGCGATACTAGATTTCCAAATTCAGAATTGCCAAAAAATAAAGGGAAGAGCCTCAAAACTTCAGTTGAAGTTTTCGATTAAGATTTTCATTTCTATTGTTCAATCTGTTGTTGCAAGCAATACTCTTAGTATGCTATTTGACTAATTTGCAAAACATACAATAATTGAATTTAACAATTTCTTGGAGTTAAGATATTTCACAGGTTCAAGATAATTGGAATTGCAATATGGATCAGTTGACCTGAAGAAATCATCAAGACATTTATCAAGAATTCAAATTATAAAATTATAGACTTGGTAAAATAGATTTGATGTTGAAACAGGGAACAATCGTTACCAACGATTATATAATCGTTGTAACGATTATAAAAGCTGCACAGAAAATCGAATTTCCAGAGAACAATAGTTACCAACGATAATATAATAGTTGTAACGATTATAATAGTTACCAACGATTATATAATAGTTGTAACGATTATAAAAACTGCACAGGAAATCAAATTTCCAGAGAACAATAGTTACCAACGATTATATAATAGTTGTAACGATTATAATAGTTACCAACGATTATATAATAGTTGTAACGATTATCAAATTCTCGCAGAAATTCAAATTTGGCTGAAACCCTAATTGCATATAAAATACTAATCGTTGTAACGATTGTCTAATCGTTGGTAACGATTGTAGGCAGAATACTAATTCCGAAGCTGCCTCTATAAATAGAGCAAATAGGTTTTCTCCCAACTGACTTGGAGCCGCCCCATCTTTTCAAAAGCGATTTTTCTGTGTGCTTAAGTCCCTCCATTGTTGAGAGAGCTTAGAACTTCAAAATCCCTCAAACAACCTCAAATCTACTTCACTAATCTTGAGTTAGATTAGGTTAGAGTAAGTTTTTGAGTGTTTCTCTTGAGAATCTAAACTTAGAGACTTCGTTCTCTACTCGAGTTGGCCGTGTGACTTCCCGTTGATTGTAAGGGCTCACCGGTTCACAAGTTGTAACCTTTCTTATTGGGTAATAGAAAGGCGCACCGAGAAGTGGTTGCGACACCCCGGAGACGTAGGCCATTTTGCCGAACTCTGTTAACATCCCGCGTGTCAATTTTCTCTAAACTCTTTTATTTACTTTACTTGCATTTAGTTTCAATTTTTAAAGTAAATTAGTGGTGCCTTAGGGACAACACAATCTCCGTAGCTCAGTAAATTAGTTATATAATGAACTTGTAGAATACCAATTTTTATTATTTTTGGAATTTTTTTACTATTTTTTATGATTTATGAAAATGGCACAAAATCAGCCCTATTCATACGTAATTTAGCGTAATTTACCGTATTTTAGCATAATTCTACATAATTATTGTAATTTCAGCATTTTAGTAAATTTACCGTATTTTAGCACAAAATCAGCCCTATTCATAGTGTATTTTAGTATAAATATGCTATCAAAAAAGTAATCTAACAAATATTTAAAAAATAATTCAATTTTTTAGTGTTATATTTCAGCATTTTAGCCAGTGTTCTAAATAGCGCGCTATAGCGTTTTTGGACCCCAAACGCTACGCTACGACATCAAAATGCGCTATTTGCGCTACGGCCGCTATAGCGCTATTTGCGCTATACAATATGGGTTTTTTTTTTTTTTTTAAGCAATTTATATGGGTTTTAAATAAAGGTAAAAAAAATCTCAAACCGAAATTGAATTTGTTGCTACTTGCTACAAATAAATCAATTTGAAATTGGGAATAGAAATTGAAATTTGAATAGAAAAAAAGTCCAAACCGGAATTAAAATTTGAATAGAAAAAAAAATAGATTATGTCATGAATCATGATACTTAAGATATTTTTAATAAGAAAAATCGATAGTTTATGATATTGCTATGGATATTTTGAACCGCAATTTGGACTTTGTACAGGTTCAATATGAATATTATAATTTCTTAATTACTTTGGTGTTATTTATTGTTCTATGAGACCTTAGATAATGTTGATATTTAGTACAAATATTGAATATACGAAATGTAAAAAAAAAACGCTATTTGGAATAGCTTCCGCTATAGCGACGCTATTCGCTATAGCTTTTTTTTTAGCCTTCCCGCTACGACGCTATAAACGCTATTTAGAACCTTGATTTTAGCTATTTGTCTCTAAAAAAAAAAAAAATTCACGGGACCGGCCATTAAATGGCGGTTGGGCTTTTTAATCTGGACCGGCCATTTAATGGCCGGTTTGGGTATTTTTAATAAAAGTTTGCAACCTATGGCATTTTTATTAATCTGTAATTAACTTAGGGTATTTTTGAAAATGTCGGATTTTTGTGTGCTTAATTTTCTTGTATATATATATATAGTAGGGCTATTGAACTTCGCGAAGTAAAGCGAAGTTTTACTTCACGCTCATATTTTCGTTTTGAAAATCCAAAACGTTGATCCGAACTGTTCAAGTTGATCTCCATATTGAAATGTGCTTGGAGACCAAATTTTACATTTTTTGGAATTTTTTTACTATTTATTAAGCCACTTTGAAAATCGCTGATCCATTATGAACAGTAGCAAAACAGTAAAAAATTCTGGACCAATAATATTTCCAAATTGGTAAGTCATTTCGTGGGCTCAACGAAGTCAGAATTCTTTTCCTACAGATCATATTAATTACGGACTTGAGATATGTTACATGGGCTCAACGAAGTCTAAAGTCCAAACACACATTGGATTTGCATTCAATTAATTAACAGGAAATCAAAACTGTTTTGATAGACAAATAAAATCAACAGGAAATTTCTTTCTTTTTGGATATCAAATTCGTAATTTCGTTTTCTTTTAGACCTACTCAGACAAAAGAAACACGTGGAGCCAGCTGTCATGGGTTTGTTTCATTGCTCCACGTGGCGCACATTCACCCTCCTCCCGCTATTTAATACCCCCTTCCCCCCTCCGCTAGAAAATGGTTTATAACAATGATACAAGAATAAGACTTTTCATCATGATTTGCTCCAGTCAGTTGCATAGTAAATTTCCAAATTCGCAGTCTAAATAAATAAAGCCCAAGTATATTTTTCTTTTTATCTTGTTACTCCTTAATCTAAATTTAAAGAGGAACTTTACCTTTGAACCTAAAGATTTGTCATCTCCAGCTCCCAACTCAATCCAAAGCTCCAAACTTGACCTTTTATTCACCTGTATGGCTGTACACATATTTTAGAAGGTATTGTTGCTTGTATCGTCCCGCAAATAGTATTTGCGAATATTCTGAATATGTTCTCTACATCTTGGTCTGGTAATTGCTTCTATAAAGACAAGTACAAAACAATCAGAGATCGTTGCTCTGTTTTATTGTTCGTTGATTAACTCTTGAAAAGGCCAAGAGTATTTATGAAGGTGCAACACTTTCAGACCCGAGTATATATCATAATCGACCATTATCTTGTATATTAGCTCTGATTTTAATTGAATCATATTGAATCAATGAATATTGTAATTGTAGCCCTAATGAGCTGTAAATAGTCAATCAATCATTTTTTAAATGAGTAACACTATTCTTTCTCTTTTTGTGCAATTCTTTCAGAGGAAAAAACTGAAAACTCAAAGAGTTGCTTTAAGTTGAACTTCAGTTTGGCATGAGTGGTCTAGGAAAGGTAAGAATGCTGCCCAAATTGGTTATAATTTGAATTTAGCATGACTCCCTACCCTTACGTTTACAAATAGTCAAAGTGTTACCAAATAAACCCTCAAATTAATTAATTTGAATAATGACCATTTGTGCGAATAACAATGCAGATTGCACCATTTGCCGCCGCCATTCCTGAACTCATGGATGCAAATGTCCAATTCATCATTCTGGTGAGACTATAAGCATTTATTGTTTATATATCTTCTTTGTGCTTTCTTAATTAGGACCTTTTCACATTTCTACTTTCTTATCACTCTTGCTGATATTTGTGACAAGTTTTAGTGCTCAGATTACTGTATTAATTTCTAATGTGTGATTGTAATGATGATATTTAATTCTTGGGTTACTGTAGTCTGTATTAAACATAATTTTCCTTTCTTCTCTTGTTTGTCTTATTAAAATATAGGCAATTGGCAAGAAAAAAATAGAGCTAGAATTTGAAGCTCATGAGAATAAGTATCCTGAAAAGGTCAGGATCTTGACAAGCTTCGCTGACTGCTGGTGCACCGCTTCTTCATATATGTATTGATAATTTATAATTTTAAATCTACTTTTACAAATAAGTTTCAACTTTTGTAATAGCATTTTTCATTTTCTTATAAACAGGGATCTTATGGTGGAAATTACAATATAGGAAAGGACTGTTCTGCTTATTGTTTGGATAGTCTGGGAGACAGGTTTGTTATAGAAATATATATTCAGAAACAAACTTACATGATTGGAGTTGCTTCTATAAAAGTGATAGCTCAATCTTCAGAAAAAATTTCCTCTTGAAATCTCCAATCAATCATTTCTAACTAGCATCTTTTTTTCCCCCATTTTTCCTGAATAAAAATTTTTATTTAGGAAAGGTAAGAATGCTGCTCAAACTTGGCGATAACTTTGGATAAATAAAAAATTTCAGTGAATTCACTTAAATAATTTTAATGCAATATAATCAGGAGAAGGGTTTTATTATTTTATACAAATATATATAAGATTAGATAATACTATTGTTGTATAATCCCAATAGATAAGAAATGTTTGCAGTGCAAAAATTTTAATATGGATTTGCTAGTCTACAAATGGATAGAGAGGGTAGGTAGGGGGGTTACTGTATAATATCCTTCCACAATGTGTACCAAATCAAAATTTTTTGATGCTACGTAGAAAGAGCAACATATAATTTTTCGGATCCGACTCTGTTGCTTAGGGTCCTGCTTTTCCGATTCCAACTATTCAAAATTTTCCATTCGCGTATCTCGATAAATAAACTTTTTCATACACAAATCTCAATGAATTTGAATAGTTGGAATCGGAAAAGCAAGACTCTGCTTTTCTCAGTAGAGTCCGTTTCTAATTTTGATATGACATTACAGAGCAGTTCACAATGTACCTGCCCGTGGCTAGCTAATTGAGCACTCGGGGGTTCCATGGAAGGATGTTGAACCTTCCTATTTGTAAATGGAGCACAAATTGGTACAACATCGAAGGGAGAGCTGCAGTTGAAGGAACTCTTTGAGAATAATGTCAGGGAAAGGGAGGCTAGGCTACGAGTTCCATCGAACATCCTTTATGGATTGAAAGAGAGGAGACTGTACTAGACATGTCGAGTTATTTTGTGCGACTGATTGATAGTAATGGGAAGTAAAGCAGAGAGAGGTGATTTGAAGAAAGAATTTGAGAGGGTGTATAATTATAGTAAAGCTCATATGAAATGGTAAATATTAATGGATTGTGTTCTTCAACAGTGTACTCATCATTTTTTTTTTGACAATTAGAAGTAAACATTTCTTCTGACATATAAAATACTTCTTCTTTGCTTGATATATGGATAGGTTTTTCCCTAGTTCTATACTGCTTCAGGAGTCAATAGGAAAAATTACATATTCATGCTCTGTTGGCATTTTTGTGTGAAAAATTAAAAGAAACTCATACACAGAAATAAAAATGAAATGCATAACATCTTGGTCCATTAGAGAGAATCCATTTTTATTGTGACATAAGCAAAGCATGCTATCTACATTGAAATAAAAATGAAATGCATAACAACGTAACTCCAAGAAGAGAGTGAAGAGAATGAACAAAAAAAAAAAAATATTAGTTAAAAAGTTATCAACAACCGATTTCATTATAAAATAATATGATAATGATAATAATTGTAGAATTTTGCTGACCAACTCTAAAGATCCTCAGAAATAAGAAAGATATCCGATCAACTATCTTTCTAGTATTACTCAGTGTTGTAAATAACGGTATGCGGTCGTCGGACGGACGGGGTACCGCCAAGCGATTAATCGGTATGCGGCCGATTAATCGGAATTATGCGGACAATTTAATGTTTTTATTAAATTTATGTATATATATCATAATTTATTAAAAATAATTTATTTAACTCATTAATATTATCAAATAAACTTAATTTAACTTAGTTTTATTATTATAACATGACACTACACTTATTTCTTCTTAACACAAGCATTTTACATGTGTAAGTAACACATTTAATGAAAAAAAAAATTTGAGAATTAAGTTTTTTCAAATACTAATAACATATTATTTGAAAGAAATGAACATTTCAACATAAAATTACTAAATTTAGTTTATGATAACAACTTAATTTCATAAATAAACACGTCATACTAATTGAAAAAATTACATTAGTATGTAAGAAAAATATATGGTATATAAATAATAGAAGAATTAATCAATTTTAAAATAAGTAAGAAGAACAAATATATATAAAAAAATATTATATGTATATTCAAGCACAAATAAAACTACAATACATCATTTATAAATCTTATTACAACACCTTATCACTGAAAAAAAAAATTTAAATAAAAATTTACTGAATTAAATGGGAATAAACGGGAATAAACGGACGATTAAACGGTAAAACAACCGATTAATCGTTTTCATCCGCAAACATGCATCCGTTAAGTGTATTCGTAACGGTTTGGCCGCCGTTAACGATTAAACGACCGATTAATCGGCTGTTAAGACCGTTTTTTACAACACTGGTATTACTTATTAATTCCACAAAATATATATGTTTGCTGTTACGTGGGCTCAACGAAGTCCAAAGTCCAAACAAACACATTGGGCTTGCATTCAATTAATTAATATTTATCAAAACTGATCAAAATCGTAATTTCTTGACCCAATATAACAGATAAATCCAAAAGAAACATGTGGACCCCACCTGTCATGGGTTTGTTTCATTGCTCCACCTCCACAGAGGAACAGGTCAAAGCGAAACAAACGCCTGGCATTCTTATTTGGCACCTGTCATCTCTCCGTGCCGCGTGGCGCACATTCACCCTCCTCACTCGTGACGTTCCCGTTACACTACCCCCATTCTCGCGCTATTTAATAACCCCTCCCCTACCTCCGGCTCTCTCACCCCACAAACTAAGCGAAGATTGGAAACCCTTCCCCCTTTCCCCCACCTCTCACACCTCTCCTGGTCGGTTTCTGACTGTATGTTGTTCGTGGTGGATTTTGGCTGTTGATCGACTAGATAAGGTACTATCTACAGTTCTGCAGTTTCACATCAACATTTTTTTTTTTACTGATCGAAAGGCTATTTAGACCCTCCTCAAATGGTTCGTAAAAAAATATAATCGTAGGGTTTGGTAGATAGAAAAATGATCCTTTTATTCTCTTTGAATGATTAGACGAGAGAAGATCGGAAGGAAATTTGATAATTAATCTCTATGAAAGGATTCGACGAGAAGAGAGACAAAAAGGTGTGCTATACTCTATTTCTTGATTTATTTGTTTCCTGAGTAGCTCTCTGTCAGCCTAGAAGAGCAAGTTATTTGTTTCCTATGGTGCCATTTCAATTCATCTTCTTTTTTTTTTTAACATTTTTGAGTGTTTTTTTTTTTCCATTTTCTCACGGCTCCAATTTTCTCAGAGATTTGATTTCTCCCCCGTCCAAATGTTGGATTTTGTCAAATGTATTATTTTAATTTTATAAATTATAAATTATTTACAAAGTCATATGGTCATTTTAGCAACCTCCTCAGTTGCATAGAAAATTTCCAAAGTCTCAGTCCAAATAAGTAACGCCTAAGTAGATATGTTCTTTTATTTTATAACTACTCCATCTAAATTTAAAGATGAACTTTACCTTTGAAGCTAAACTTTTGTCTTTGTATCCAGCCCCAACTTAAGGCCAAAACTCCAAACTTTCCTTACTAGTGCTTGTTGTAACAAAAAAAGTATGAGCTAAAACAAAAGGGCTTAAAGCCTTTTTTAAAATGTTTTTATTCACCTGTGTGTATATTTCAAAAGGTTCTGTTGCTTGTATCGTCCCGCAAATACTATTCGTAAATTGTCCCGCAAATACCAAATACTATTCGCGAATTTCCCGCAAATATTATTTGCGAATTGTCCCGCAAATACCATTAGCGACTTGTCCCCGCAAATACCCGTGAATTTGCCACAAATACTATTGGCAAATTGTCCCACAAATACTACTAGTGCATTGTCCCGCAAATGCTTATATTCAACTGTACATATTGTATGAATAGTCTGAAAGACGACTTCCCTACAGTAACTAATTAACAAATAAATATCAGCGAATTTGGTTGCTTCTATAAAGACAAGTACAAAACAATCAGAGATCATCGTTCTGTTTTATTGTTCGTTGATTAACTATTGAAAAGGCCAAGAGTATTTATGAAGGTGCAACACTTTCAGACCCGAGTGTACGTCATAGTCGACCGTTATCTTGTGTATTAGCTCTGATTTTAATTTAATCATATTGAAACAATGAATATTGTAACTGTAACTTGATGAGCTGCAAATAGTCAATCAATTATTGTTAAAATCTGTAACACTACTCTTTCTTTTTTGTGCAATTCTTTCAGAGGAAAAAACTGAAAACTCGAAGAGTTGCTTTAGGGTGCACTTCAATTTGGCATGAGTGGTCTAGGAAAGGTAAGAATGCTGCTCAAATTGGTCATAATATGAATTTAGCATGATTCTCTGCACTTATGTTTACAAGTTCTCAAAGTGTTACCAAAATTAACCCTTAAATTAACTAATTTGAAAAATGACATTTGAGCGAATAACAATGCAGATTGCACCAAATATAAATTCAGATCGACCATTCTGCTTTGGAACTCTCAAAGTACAACCAAAATAAGACCTAAAATTAATCAAATAGGGCATTTGTACAAATGATCATGTAGATGACATCAAACTTTAATATGAGATGAATTCTGCACTTTAATTTATATAAGTATTCAAAAGACTGTCAAAGTAACTCCCTGTATTATTCAAATATGAAAATATAGCTAGAACTAATGTATATGCTAAAATAATTGTTCTTAATGGTTCATTTGTATAACAGTATTGTTTATTCTTAAATATTTGGTAATCTAGGAAGGTTGTAATGCGGGTCCATTAGCATGCATGTGCCAAAAATCTGATACAGTTATATTACTGTGTGCTTGCTTTCCAGATACATAATTATTGAAATCTTCGTCAGCTGTCTTGAAGAGAAGATTGGCCCTGACATTCTTGCCGCCTCCTTTCTTGATCTTGTGGACGAAAATGTCCAGTTCATTGTTCTCGTAAGAATACAATCTCTATAAGAAATTTTGTTGTTAGTTCTGTAATAAGATAAGATTAATGCAGACCCATAAAATTATCACAACCTTGCTACAGAGTTCAAGAATGTGAGCTTTGGAAGATCCAAATTGACACCTATATGCCTATTCTGATAATTTCTTCAAAGGTACCCTTCTTTTATCTCTTTGTTTCCTAGTGAGAGCAAGGAAGCATTTATAGTTTAGATATCTTCTATAGAGTACAAGGAATAAGTATGGTGGGTCTTCTTTATGCTTTCTTAGGACCTTTTCACATTTATATTTTGTGATAAGTTTTAGTGCTCGGATTACTGTATTAATTTCTAATGATTATATTTAATTCTTGGGTTACTGTATTAAACATAATTTTCCTTTCTTCTCTTGCTTGTCTTATAAAAGATATAGGGAATTGGCAAGAAAAAAATGGAGCTTGAATTTGAAGCTCATGAGAATAAGTATCCTGAAAAGGTCAGGATCTTGACAAGCTTCACTAACCGTTGCGTCGTACGACAACTGCTTCTTCATGTATGTAGTGATAATTTATAATTTTAAATCTACTATTACAAAAATAAATTTCAACTTTTGTAATAGCATTTTTCATTTTCTTATAAACAGGGATCTTATGGTGGAAATTACAATATTGGAAAGACTGGTTCGTTATAGAAATATATTCAGACACAAACTTTTATGATTGGAGTTGCTTCTATAAAAATGAAAGCTCAATCTTCAGGTCCTCTTGAAATCATCAACCAATCATTATCTAACTAACACCTTTTTTTTTACCATTCTTCCAGAGTAAATATTTTGAGGACTCCCTTTGGGATGAGTGGTCTAGGAAAAGGTAAGAGTGCTGCTCAAACTTGGTGATGACCTTGGCTAAAATTTTCAGTGAATTTACCTAAACTAATTTTTATACATGATAATCAGAAGTTGTATTATTTTATACGAATATGTAAGATAATACTTTTGTTGTATAATCCCAATAGATAAGAAAATGATACCACACAGCAGTTTTCATATGTGATTTACTTGGATATGTTAACAGGATGTTGTACCTACCCGGGGCTAAACTAATTGATTGAGCAATCTGGGGTTAATGGAAGGATGATGAACTTTCCTATTTGTAGATGGGGCACAAATTGGTACGACCGTACGAAGCCGAAGGGAGAGCTAAAGTTGAAGTTTTCTGGGAACTCTTGAGAATATTATCAGGGAAGGGGGGGAGTGTACCAGTTCCGTAGAACACACTCCATGGATCAAAAGAGAGAAGACTGGCCAAGTTGAGTTATTTTGTGAAACTTATTAACTAATGGGAAGTAAAGCAGAGAGGTGATTAAAGAAAGAATTTCAGAGGGTGCATTATATATTTAAGAAAGAATTTATAGTTTTAAAGCTCATAATGTAATGGCAGATATCAATGGATAATAGAAGGGCTCTTTAAGAAACTCATTTTTTTTTTCCATTATCTGTAGAAGAAACCATTTCTTCTGACATGTACAATAATTCTTCTTTGCTTATTGTATGGATAGGTTTATTCTAATTTCTAAGTTCTATAATGCTTCAGAGTTAATCGACAAAATTGCATTTTCATACTCTGTTGGCATTGTTGTGTGAATTTAAAAGTTAAAATACTGAAAGACGTAAACGAGTGCGGAATTAGAAAAATTGGAGGCATTGAAACGTAAAATGTAAAAGTATTTAATTTGTGGTAGATTAAATTTGAATTCAACTCTTTACGACAGAATATTTAATTGTTGTGTTGTTTTGCTCTCTTTCATTTCGGACATTGGATATTACCCTGGAAGAGAGGAACATGAAGCAAGTAGCAATTTCAACAGGAGATGGATGGTTCACCGTCCTCTCTCGCCGGCAACGTCAAGATCTAGCGAGGAAGAACAAGGGAGAATATGAACACGCGCAGCGGAGGCCTCGGAAGAACTGGTGGACGAGGGCTGGAGCTCTCACACGCCACCAAAGGGCTCCCCATCGGTCTAATGGCTTCCCACCAGGTAACAAAACAAAATACTCTGTCTTGGAAACTGGCTATCTTGGGAGACACCATTATCATTCTAGTACGTCTAAACAACTGTACCATGGACGTCACAACCCTCCCATTAATGCCGATACATCATCAGTTCTCACGGCTTGGGGAAGAGTGGAGAGATTATTCCCGTCCTTTTCACAACCCAAGCAGTCACCTCCAATTAATACTCTGGCACACATTAATGGCATCCCACCCCTAAATTCTTCTACAAAACCGCCTAAACCCAACTTCATTTACACCACCATTAACTCCTTTCCACCTAAACCTTGCTATATCTCTCGTTCAGTTATGACAAGGAAGCGCAATACCCCACCCACCACTCAACCTCCAACTGTCCACCAAAGTCATACCAATAGCACTTTGAACCCCAACGCTCAATCATATGCACACATCACCACTCCTCCTCCAAACATTCAACTCCCCCCATACCCACCAACTGTTCAACGCTACCAAAGCCCTCCATGGCAGCACTTTATTGACCAAAATCCATGGCAATTCTCCCACATCCACAACTCATCACCACAAACAGAGTATCTACAGGACCACCCTCAGCTACCTATTCCTCCAGAACCGAATCACTATTTATGGAAAGGGCGTTGCTACAATTGTCTTAAGCTTGGACATGAACAAAACGACTGTCGCGAGAAAGAACGAGTGTGCGCCAAGTGTTGGACCACGGGCCATGAGGCGAAATTCTGCACGCAAACTCCGGCGACAAAAAAGGTCCGCTTCGACCCATTACAACCGAGAGGCAATATGGGCGACTCTCTACTGCCACCGAACCGACCTAGATCAGTGACGGTATTCATCCCGGAGACCAACATCATGAAAGTAGACGCGGTAGAATTTAATCGAGCCATTGTGATCGATGCCCGTCTAAAGAGCAACCACACAACCGAAATAGTGCAGTCGGTTCTCATGAACGTATGCAAGTCGGATTTCCTATTTTCTTTAACTCATATGTCGGGATCGCAATATCTCTTATTACTTCCCCCGGGTTTCGACCGACATAGGTTCCTTCTTAGTTATGATAAACCCTTGCAAGATCTCGGTTACGTAACTTACCCTTGGACCCCTGCTATTAATGGATATCCACTACGCCTAAAATACAAAATTTGGATTGAGTTGCGAAGAATGTCCCCCCAAATGTGGACTATTGACCACCTAATAGCAGCAGCCAGCTGTATGGGTATTGTTCTTGAACATGCCTCCATGATTCGAGCAACCTCTTTGGAAAGCATGTTCGCGGTTGTGGCGGTTCCGGACCTTGGTAATATACCGCACAATCTCAACATATGGCTTAAAGGCATCACGCGTGAGGTCGAGGTTAGAATCCTGAGTTGGTTAGAAGAACCGGTACCGCTCTCGACACCAATTGACACAACACCGAGGGAAGATTTTTTTGCACGGGTGCAAAATGAGAACATCCAAGCAGTAACGATCTGCAGAGATGAGCACCAAGGTAGCAATGTGTTGGCTATCGAGTTTGATATGATATACTCGGTTTGGAAGAACATGAATGCGGGTAAAGAGAAAGAAAAATTAGAAAAAACACTACGAACTTCTCCACAATTCGAAGCCATGCAGAAGTCAGAGCCGAATCTGACTGCAAAACTGACACCTCAGCAAGAGCTAGAGAAAAATATTAAAGGTAAAGGAATTTACAAAAGCAACCCTCTGGAGCTATCCAGTTCGGGTTCAAAGAGAGAGCAACCAGGTGTGGTCATTAAATGCTCACCAGTGTACCAACAGCGTGCCTCTGCAAATCCAACTGCTATCCCCAGAGAAAAGACACCTTTAAGTGGGAAACCCATTCAAAATTCAAACCCAACTCTCCAATCCAAAGCATCTACGGTAGCTAACCAACTAAAAGAAATTGCAACTGTTCTTGCTCACAGCCCTCCTAAACACAACCTTTTCAGCCCTAGCCCATTAACCGACAGGGCCATAGGCCTGATTCGGTCTCTCCCAAGCCCAAACCCAACCCCAAGTCCAAACCCGAAGCCTACACCCCCAGCTGGCCCAAACCCCCTAAGCCTAAACAACTCCTCTACCACCAACCCAATAATTATCATGGCCCAACCCACTTCGCCACATCAACCCCAGCAGACCCCGATTACACCCTATCAGACTCCAGCTCAGCCCAGCAAAGGCCTAGAAGACCCCAGCTATCCTAAAACCAGCGGACACCAGCTCAGCACAGGCCTTGTGGAAAACAACCCGCTACCCAACAACACCAATAGTAAACGGGTAGAACCAGTACCCGAAATGGAGATCCCACTGGAGCCCGAACCAGAAGAAGAGGAGCGCCCAATAGAATCTGAACCGGAAGAAGAAGAGCTCCCACCCGAATCCGAGCCGATTGAAGAACCCATTGCGCAAGAGGATGATGACATGCAGGAAGAAGATTATCGGATTTATGAAGAATATGAGGCAAATTACCAAGCAGATCTCAGTGCTTTGGATCAGCAGAGTTCGACCAACCATGGTGATTCGCAGGTAATGGGGGAATATACAACTCCAACTGCATCGGAGTTTGATTTAAGGATGTATGAGGCGGCCTATGGCGGAGAGGGCCAAGAGGTATCGGAATTGCAAAATCAAGAGACTAACTTGGCAGCGGCGGAGCAGCTTGCATTGGAGTTTCTGGCGGAGATGCCCAACACAGTGCAACACCCGGAAGTGATAGACCCCCCTCCTAATCTGCCGCTGGACAGCAACACTGACCAACCATCTCTTCGCCGCAGCGCTCGAATTTCTGTCCGTGGCTTCACCAAAAATTACTCACCAAAGAAATCTAGGAAAAAGAAGAAAGCAACCCTGAAATCTCCCTTCTCTGAATCTGACCTATTGAAAGCACTACAAACCGAAGCCTTACAAGCCGCACCACTTGACCAAGGCAAGTCAGAGGATATTGCTTATTTCTGTGGGGTTGCGAATTTGGGTGTCTCTTTGCCAGATGGGGAGGGGCCAAGCAATGCAAGGCAGGGAGTGCCTGCGGGAATTGAAGAAGACTATGGTGAATCCATCATTGGAGAGCTCGAGTTCAACAGTGATGATGACAAGTTTACTGACGATGAGGAGGCGTCAGATGTGGAGGGCCATTAAGGCATCCTATCTAGAATTAGGTAGCAAGCAGCATGCTTTTGGTGACTCAATGGTTTAGGAATAGCTGAATGCTATCTATTTATTTCCCTTACTGTGTTGTTATTTTAATTTGCTAACCAGCAACTTTTGTGTAATCACTCTCCATGAATGATCAATCCTTAAATTTTAATTTTCCTTTGAGTATTTTAAATTGGAATGTGAGGGGTCTCGGGGACTCGCAAAAATGTGATGTGATTAAGGATATAGCAATAGATGCGAAACTTGATATAATTACATATCAAGAGACTAAGTGGAGCAATTGCTCAATTTTTCGTGTGCGGCAAGTGTGCCCCGCGCAATTTAATCAATACGAGGTATTGAATTCAGAAGGATCGAGAGGGGGAATCTTACTCGCGTGGAGCTCTAGATTCTCTCTCTTGAATTCATCCATTTTTAATTTTTCTATTTCTGTGACACTTGAAATTAACAGTTTTAAATTCATGTTCACCGTGGTTTATGGGCCACAAGAGGACAGGGAGAAAATGGAATTTATGAATGAGCTCCGTACAATCCGTAGATTAAACAATCTCCCATGGATAATCACTGGTGACTTTAACCTATACCGAGACCTAGATGACACCACTGGCCAAATCAGAAACCTAGGCCTATTGTCAGAATTTAATAACTTGATAGGAGATTTGAATCTGTTTGATGTCCCACTGCAAGGCCGAACATACACTTGGTCTAATAAGAGACCGATCCCAACATTCTCGAAACTGGACCGTGTATTCTTATCTTGCCACTGGAACTCATATGGAGCCACTAACTCATTACAAGATTTACCGACCGGACCCTCGGACCATACACCACTTCTGCTTAACATTAAACCTCATGTCAATCCCCCAAAGAAAAAGTTCAAATTTGAAAATTACTGGCTCAAACATCAGGAGGTATATGGAATAGTGGCAACGGCATGGGCCGCAGTGGCGATTTCAACAAACACTGTTAAAACTTTTCAGAGGAAAATATTCGCAGTACAAAAAACACTTCAGCGATGGGCAAGACACAAATTTTGTAAAAGAGATACATACCTCCGTAGGTCCAAATGGGCCCTACAACAACTTGACCGAGTGGAGGAGCTTCGACAGCTCAACACAATCGAATTCAGACTGCGAATCCGACTCAGAGAACATATTTTCACACTAGCACGCGATAAGGAACTAAGATGGAAACAAAGGTCGGGTTGTTCATGGTTAAAATCAGGAGACAAAAACACGAAATATTTTCATGCAATCGCAAATGGAAGGAAAAATAGAAACTCAATGGCTACGATACAAGATGGGAACGGGTTGGCAATACCTGAAACTCAATTACCACAATACATCAAGTCTCACTTCGCCACCTTGCTGGGGAAGCGGGACTTGCAACGCAGACCATTCGACCTGACAGGTAAAGTTGGCCCAAATTATACCATGGACCTGGCAGGCCTCGACAATCACATAACTGAGACAGAGGTCCAAGCCGCAATAAATGAAATGCCCAAGGATAAGGCGAGTGGACCGGATGGTTTACCAATCGAATTCTACCAAGCCTTTTGGAGTATAATCCGGGCTGACCTCATGAACTTAATTTTGGATTTTCATAACTCAGGGCGAAACCTCAGTCTCATCAACAAAGCAACCATCACCCTGATTCCAAAGAAACGAGCACCCGTTACAATATCTGACTACCGCCCAATCAGTGTCATCAACACATTAGTTAAAATTATAACGAAGGTATTGGCCAATAGACTACAAATGCATCTCCCAACACTAGTGGCTGCGAACCAAACAGCATTTGTTAAAGGTCGTTCAATGATGGAATCCTTCCTAGTGGCACACGAATTCCTAGCCTTCTGCAACACACGAAGACTACCGGCCATCTTATATAAGGTGGACTTTGAGAAAGCTTTCGACACAGTGGACTGGTGTTTCCTCACTAATCTTCTCATTGAGAGAGGATTCCCTCCAAAATGGATTGGCTCAGTATTAGCCATCCTGCATTCTGCATCCTCGGCGGTAAAGGTCAATGGGTCACTCACAGATTCCTTTGTACATGGGAGAGGACTGAGGCAAGGAGACCCATTATCTCCAATGCTCTTCATCTTAGTGGCTGACTCGCTAACTAGATTTATGCAAACCGCGGAGCAAAGCATGCCACCAAATGTGCATTTATCTCCGAAAGTTATTCAGTTCGCAGATGACACGGTAATTATTTCGGAAGCACACCCTCTTACCTTGAAGATAATCACACAAGTCCTAACGATATATGAGGAACTCACGGGCCTCAAGATAAACAAAGCAAAGAGTGCTTTTGTCCCGATCTCAATCCCCCAACATCTGACCCCCACTATTCAAAATATTCTATCATCCCCGACTGAACAGTTACCTATCACATACCTAGGTCTCCCATTAGCAATTAAAAAACTTCGGGTCATAGATTTTCACCCAATGATCCAAACAGTTCAAAGAAAAATGGAAGGCTGGAAATCAAATTTTCTATCATACGGGGGTCGAGTAACATTGGTAAAAGCAGTCCTGTCGGCCATGCCAATACATTTCATGCAAGCAACCAGACTTCCTAAAGGAGTCACCAAGCAGATTGATAAAATAAGAAGACGCTTCCTATGGCGAGGCAATGCACCGTGTAAAGGTATAAACTGCTTAATGAACTGGGAAACAGTCTGTGCACTGAAGTGCAATGGTGGCATGGGGATGATTTCCCTCGATGATCAAAACCAAGCACTGTTGATAAAGTGGCTCTGGAAACTGCAACATGACCAGGAGGGTCTTTGGGCGACCACAATAAGGCAATTATACAACATCACTGAATGCTCCCAGCTTGAAGAATCATCAAACCTCTCCAGTTTTCTGAAAGATCTTGCATCTCTAACCCCCTTTTTCTTCTGCTCAGTGATACACGATATGGCTACCCAATCAATTCGACGGAGGTGGACAACTGGGAATCTTTTTTCGTGTTCATCGGCATATAGGGTAATGCGAGACACAGGTGTTAGATCACGCTATCACCGAGCATTGTGGAAGCTTAGAACACCTATGAAGGTGCGCATCTTTCTCTGGCTAATGATGAATGATAAAATCCTCACTCAAGAGGTACTTTCCATGCGTGGATGTACGGTGGCACAGGGCTGCGCACTGTGTAGCAATGGTCAAAGCGAAACCTGTGATCACCTAATGCGAGCATGTCCATACACCAGGAATTTCTGGGGGGGGCTCTGTGCACAGCTAAACCTACCCAGGCTGTGGGGTAGCTATTACTCGGAGATCTGGTATGATGGCCGGGAAAAACTGGCAGGGCAAAGTAAGAAGCGATGGGATGTGGCGTGGGCAGCAGGCTCATGGGCACTATGGAAGGAACGAAATAGACGGATTTTTACCCAAAAGAGAAAACCCGAGCATATCTTAATTAATGAGGCAGCAATTGATGTACATAACTGGCTACTTTTTTGCTAATTGTAGTAGGGAGAGGGGTGGCCTAGACATAGAAGGGGCATTTTTAATTTTATTAGCTGAACTTTTTAATATCTGAATACTCTGGTAGATTTATTAAATAGTTGCGAAGATCATTTGATCCGAGTAACTCACCTGTAAATATTCTTTTACTTCAATATACATCTTAGTGGAATTCTTTCCACTAACCCTCAAAAAAAAAAAATTTCTAATTATTAAATTTCAAGCACACGTTTAATATTTAATTAAGAAGCGAACTATATAAAAATTAAAAGAAAAAAATAATATATAGTTTAGCATTCCGTAAAAAATAAACCTTGATAATAAATTTTAATATTTATAATTTAAAAAATAAATCATAGGAGTAGATAAGTATTCTTTGGATTGTATTAAAATTCATTCCGTAAAAAGTAAACATGATAGTAAATGCAACAACAAAAAAGAGAGATAAAGAAACCCACCAATTTTTCTGAGACTGTTCAGCAAGGGCTCTTTAAGGATGAAAGATTAAATTTTTAATCTTGATTAAGGATGACGTGATTTTTTGGTGGTAAGATTAAAAACAAAGATTTAACATGAATAAAATAAATATTATAGTGTATAAAGACTGAAGTACCCTTGCATATTCTTTTTCTTTTTTTCGTTGACAAGTCTCCTCACCATTAATCAGAAAAGGTCGCATACAATAATATATATAATCACATTACATGCCTTTGAAAAGAGGAAAAGTATATCCCTTATATTGAAATTTTCCTATTATGATTTTGATAAAATCAATCCAAAATCAACAATTCTAGGAAGAAAACCAAATTTCCAGGTCAAGATACAACATCAGGCCTAGTAAGCCTTGCCTTAACTTTTACCAATGTAAACCAAATTTCACATCTTACAATTTAATTCAACCAAAAATCAGAGGGGTAATCAATACAGTGTGCAACAAAAGAGATTACCCCAGTATCCAACAGAGAGATTTTGAGGCTTTTAAAAGTAGGATCAGCAGAAATGATCAGTCGATGAAATTCAAAAGAAAGCAGTAACAGTTTAAGAGGAGAACTGAACCTGTGCCAAAAATTTGAAGAATAATTATTTCAGTACCCACACTACAGTACCCGCACTGTTATTTTAGGAAAATTCATATATCATATGTAGTTCATTGTATAGGCATAAATACTTACCCTGTTTGAGCTATATACTTCACAGTGTTACTATTAAAATTTGTAAAACAAAATTACAGTTTTGGAACAGTTGCGGTCCCCACATGCCGTTTGAGTATCCCCACAAGCAGTTATGACAATTTAGGTGTGGGTACAGTGCGGGTACTAACCTGCGGATACTCATATCAGCTTCCAAATTTGAAACCGTGAAGTGCATCCAATACATAATGCATGAACATAATAATGGCTACATTCACATCCACTCAAGTGCAAACTCAGAGAATTCATATGCTAATCAGGCAAATATGGACAACAAATTATTCACATTTACTGGTACGGCAACTGATTAAATCACATCCACTGCAAATTAGCAGATGCTGCCAGTTGGTTTTAAATAATATTTCATACTGACTAAATTAAGTGCTTATTTATTCTTTTTCTGAAAAAAGAACATCCTCATCAAAGAAATAATTCTATTACGTTCATAAACATACACGCATTTCTATTTACCAAATGTCTTAAAACTTAATAACAAAGAACATGAAATTGATATAAATGCTATTGATATTTTAATTGATACGTAGTTCCACATATACTCATTACTATTTGATTCAGTTTTTTTTTTTTTTCAGCTGTTTTTCCACAGCACAAAAGCAATCTTCTAATAAACAGGAAAGCAATCAAATATTTTGATTTGGATTTAAAACAACAATCATATAATAGTTCTAATTGTGAGAATCATATTATAAAAAAAAAAATTGAAGGATAGTTACAAATTATGTTTTTGAGGAATACAATGAAAATAATTTAAAGGATAAAAGAACAAAACATAAGCGTTCAAATTGGAAATCATTTTAGCAACAAATTGACCGAAATACAAATTAAAAATTCAATTGTTTTAACTGAATTGGTATAGATTGGAATTTTTCATTTCGATTTTCATAAAATTTAAATTTTATTTAAATGTTTCTAGAGGTTTAATGTGAAAAATTATATTTATTAAATGTAAGAAATAATTGCAGAAAACTCCACCAAGTGATTGAAGTATACATCTTATTGCTGAATTCTTTTCTCTAGCGCGGTACGAATCTGGATACAGTATGATTTTTCGTACAATTCGAATTCTAATTGGCGATAGCAACTTAATCCATCCCAATGTGTACAGTGGCGGAGCCAGACTTTTGAACTATGGAGGTTAATCATAAACAATTTTTCTATGGGGAATGGAGGTGAATTTCATAATATCAAGCCATTTCACTCTAAATTATAAATAAAATCATATCTAAATACAAGAAAACTATATGAAGAGAAAATCAAGAAATGCGTTGACTTCAATTGATTTTTTTTTTTAAGCTGTGACTTCAATAATTATAATAGAGTGAGGTTACAATATTAGGGTATGTTTGGTTGGATTGAGAATAAGTTATTTTTAGAGTTAGACTATTCGGAATAGCTTATTCGGTGTTTAGTTGAGTTAGAATAGCTAGAATATTGAATTCAAACTTTTTGTCTTATTAAAATAGACTATTTCTAAGAGTTTTGAAATTTGACTATTCTAATAAGACAAATATTATTTATTCTTACTTTGACTATTCTAGCTATTCTTAGTTTGCAACCAAACATACCTTAAAAATTGCGCATGCCGCTTCGATGCGCCGGTCCGTATTATGATATTGTATCTCCGTTTTTAATGTTCAAATAATGGATCCGATTTCTTTTTTTTTGTATTTTATCATCATACAAGACATTGAATTCGGATCTCTTAGGTACTTGATGTGCAATTAGTAAATTTATACCGTTCATTTAACTTGGCACGAATCTCAAAACAAATCTCTTATAGTTTCTATTGTATTATATTGAATTTGACACGGTTGGAATTAATTTGGACCGTCCGTCTATATAAATTGCAAGACATTTACGTGAATTTTCTATTCTTTTTTAACTTCTTGTTTGTATTTTATGTTAATGTTCCTGCATATAAACCTCTGTTTCTAAATGCTTTTACCGATTAGCATTTTCATAGCTCTTTTTATTTACAATTAATTTCTTTCCAAAGTTTCAATCATATATAGTACCCATGAGTGAGGCTTCAGACTCAGTATTATGCATAGCGCATATTTGATTAGTACTATGGATCAATATTTTAATTTTCAAATTTCAACACTTGATCTGAATCATTCAACAGAATCTCCGTATAAAATACATTTGTTGATCAAATTTTAGAATTTTAGAATTATTTTACAATTTTTTTAGGAGGAGGGATCCAATTACACCTTTTTTGGTGACACACTTTGACACCTACCATTTTTAAAGTCCAAATAGTCGATTTAAACCGTTCAACATGATGGATATATTAAAATGTGCTTGGAGATCAAATTTTACATTTTTTTGAATTTTTTTGCTATTTATTAAGATGGTTACAAAAATCGTTGTTTTCAGACCATTGAAAAACAACGATTTTGTAACCATCTTAATAAATAGTAAAAAAATTCAAAAAAATGTAAAATTTGATCTCCAAGCACATTTTAATATGGTGATCATGTTGAATGGTTCGGATCGACTGTTTGGATTTTGAAATTGCAAAATTGACTTATATAAAAAACGTTGTCATGATGTGTCACAAAAAAAGGTATAATTGGATCCCTCCTCTTTTTTTAGACAGATAAAAGTACTTGATCTAAAGATTCTAGATCATTCAAAAGTATTGATTTTTTTATCTATCTAAAAAATAGTAAAAAATAATACAAAATGCAAAATTTAGTCCAAGTACATTTTTTTTTACTAAAGTTGGAGGTCAAGCCACCCAATTGTTTTTAATATATATCTATTAGGGATCTCTCATTCGAATTTCGAACCTGCGACCTCACACACAGAGGATACTGTCTTTGCCACTAGACCAATAGGCTGGTTCTCAGTCCAAGTAAATTTTCATATGGAGATCATGTTGAACGGTTCAGATTAACTGTTTAAATTTTGAAAACGAAAAATTAAACCCAAATAGATCCGCACTATGCATAATGCTATAGCCTCTTCATTATGGAATGAGAGTAGGTCCCATGCCCATCGGACCTACCTTAGTTCGATGGGTAATGACCATCCGATTTGCATCAAGATTCGTGTGCTCTGCATCAAAATCCATGCAAGTCTTATCAGTTTCCGTGCGCATAGATTTTGATGCTAATCGTATGGTGAAAGAGCTAATTGAACCTAACAGTGGGTCCGATGCTACTCCTATCTCCTTCATTATATGAGAAGAAGCAGGGTACGTTTGATGGACATCAAACCCAAATAGATCATATTCTCGCTCTGAACTGTCCGATTCACTTTATTCATGTGCGCTTGATCTGATGCTTCACTTCCCATTATATATGAGGTTCTGTTTTGAACTTGACCCATTATGAATACACAATGGACTCCATAAAAGAATAGAAGCTCTTATCAATAAAGTTCATCCGTCTATCTATTCATGATTTAAACGATCATAATTAAAATATAAATTGTCTTTTTAAAATTCAATACTCTTAATATTTCAAGAGGAGGGATTGAATTACACCCTTTTTTTGATATATTTTGACACCTACCATTTTCAAAATCCAAACAGTCGATCCGAACTGTTCAACATGATCACCATATTAAAATGTGCTTGGAGATCAAATTTTACATTTTTTTTTGAATTTTTTTACTATTTACTAAGATGGTTACAAAATCGTTGTTTTTCAATAGTCTGAAAACAACAATTTTGTAACCATCTTAGTAAATAGTAAAAAAATTCAAAAAAATGTAAAATTTTCTCTCCAAGCACATTTTAATATGGTGATCATGTTGAACAGTTCGGATTGACTGTTTGAATTTTAAAATCGCAAAATTAACCTATAAAAAAAACAGTATCAAGATGTGTCGAAAAAAAAGTGTAATTGAATTCCTCCTCATATTTCAATTGTCCAGATCACATATTGCAGAGTAGAACTAGGGTGTTCCTAAGCTCACCAAGCCTCTTCGTGAACTCAACTCTAAAACCTATCGAATTGACTTCAAACGATATTTCCAAACCGTTAGATATTCAATCTATATTAAAATGTGCTTGGAGACCAAATTTTATATGTTTTGGAATTTTTTTACTATTTATTAAGATGGTTTGAAAATCGCTGTTTTTCAATGGTGCAGAATTTTAATAAAAACAGCAATTTTCAAACCATCTTAATAAATAGTAAAAAATTTTCAAAAAATGTAAAATTTGGTCTCCAAGCATATTTTAATATAGATTGAACATCTAACGGTTTGAAAATGTCGTTTGAAGTCAATTCGATAAATTTTAGAGTTGAGTTCACAAAAAGGCTTGGTGAGCTTAGGAACACCCTAGTTCTACTCCAGATTGCATGGAGGATGGCCATCTATTTCTTATGTAAATGTCGGCCTGTCCCTTATTTGCATCACTGCGGCTGTGCGGCCTGCGGGCATCCTTCTAATTGGGGACCCAAAATGGTGGAATAAAAGAATAAAATCCAACGGCGCAGACGACTCAGAATTAAGCAAACAAACGGACAGGATCAAAACCCTGTAGAGAGACCCTACCAAAGTATTTCTAGGTTAAAATATGACCGGCGCCTCCCTTTTGAGTCTTATTCCATTTTTCTGACCGAAAGGCTATTTATACCCCCCTCAAATGGCTTGAATAAAATTGTAATTGCTGGGTTTCTTAGAAAAATTGATCTTTGAAGTGATCACACGAGAAGAGAGTTGAAAGAAAGAAATTTGGTATCTTATCTCCATGAAAGGATTCAATGAGAAGAGAGACAAAAAGGTAAGCTCTGAATACGAGGGTTTTGATTTGTCCCCCTTCAAATGTTGGATTGTGTTAAATGTATCCTTTTAATTCTTGAAAATATTAACAAAGTCATATGGTCATTGTAGCAAGCTCCTACAGTCAGTTGCATAGCAAATTTCCAAATTTTCAGTCCAAATAAGAAAAGCCTAGGTAGATATGTTCTTTATTGTATTACTAAATCTAAATTTAAAGAGGAACTTTACCTTTGATCCTAAAGTTTGGTTGTCTCCAGCAGCAACTCAAAGCCAAAGCTTCAAAAAATAATGAACTGAAATTTAAAGAGTACAAAGCCGTCTAAAATGCTTTTGTCCACATGTATGTATTATCAAAAGGTTGTGTTGCTTGTATCGTCCCGCAAATACTATTTGCGAATTGTCCCGCAAATACTATTTGCGAATTGTCCCGCAAATACTACTTGTGAATTGTTGCCCAAATACTACTTGCAACTTGTTCCTCAAGTACTACAAATGCTTTTATTCAACTGCAACTGTACATATTGTACGAATAGTCTGGAAGACGACTTCCCTACAGACTACAGCAACTAATTAACATATAAACTTAAGTGAATGTAGTTGCTTCTATAATGGGAAGTACCAAAACAAACAAAAAATCATCGCTCTGTTTATTGTTCGTTGATTAATTATTGGAAAGACCAAGAGTATTTATGAAGGTTTGAAATTTCAGACCTGAGTGTATGTCATAGTCGACCGTTATCTTGTGATTGTAACCCTAATGAGCTGCAAATAGTTAATCAGTTATTGTTAAAATGAGTAACACTATTCTTTCTTTTTTGTGCAATTCTTTCAGAGGAAAAGACTGAAAACTGGAAGAGTTGCTTTAGGCTGCGCTTCAATTTGGCTTGAGTGGTCTAGGAAAGGTAAGAATGCTGCTCAAGTTGGTCATAATTTGAATTTAGCATGATTCCCTGCCCATATGTTTACAAGTTCTCAAAGTGTTACCAAAATAAAGCTCAAATTAACAAATTTGAAAAATTTGACCATTTGTGCGAATAACAATGCAGATTGCACCAAATATAAATTCAGACTGAAAGATCTGCTTTGAAACTCTTAAAGTGCAACAAAAGAAAGACATGAAATTAATCAAATAGGCCATTTGTACAATTGACCATGTAGATCACATCAAACTTCAATATGAGATGAATTCTACTGTTGAATTTACAATTACTCAAAAGACTGTCAACGTAACTCCCTATATTATTCAAATATGAAAATATAGTTAGAATTATTGTATATCCTAGAATAATTATTCTTAATGTTAACAAATTTTTGGGTGCACTGAGTTACCAGCAACATTTTTTGTGTAAAATATGTTTCTTTTGTATAGCAGTATTGTTTATTCTTAGATCTTTGGTAATCTAGGAAGGTTGTAATATTTAGCATGTACCAAAAATGAGATACAGTTATATTACTATGTGCTTGCTTTCCAGTTACATAATTATTGAAATTTTGATAACTAAATTCTTCATTTATCTTTGGTAATCTAGGTAGGGAGTGAGGCTTATGGGCAAGCTAGCTGGGAGAAAATACAAGGTACTTGAAAATTTCTTAACCATATCCATGTGGAGTCCATAGCAAAATGGAAACTGAGCCTTATATAGAAGGGAAGAGCAAATGGTCAAATTTTATTCTAAAATCTTGACCAAATTAGAGCTGATTAACTATAAAAATTTATTCAGAAAAATTAAATTACCTTGCTATTTGAATTTATTTTATTGTATTTCTTTGTAACAGCAAGGGTCGACTGATCCAAAGGGAAAGGGAAAAATGGAATTCTCTGAGAATCAGAAAAGGTCGACCGATGCAAAGGCAAATGGCAAACTGGAATTATCTGAGAAAAGGACATGTGCAAGAAATTATACTCTCAAGATAGGCGAAATAGAACCCCAGCCTGTACCAGTTGGTACAAGACAGGTCCTATATCTTTGTTCTAGTTTTTTCTAGCTTGTTTGTTCCTTATCTGTTGATAAGTAGCAGCTGGAGTGTACATGGCTTGTACATTATCTGTTTTGAACTTTTGATATGAACATAAGTGCAGGGAATCATGCTAGCAATTTTAGAAACACAAGGGCAGGGAATAATATGCTAAATTCAAATTATGGCCAATTTGAGCAGCATTCTTACCTTTCCTAGAAAGAACGCAAGGCCATCTCCTGCTCCAACTCAAGCCAAAGCTTCAAACTTTCTTTACACGTGATTGTTGGTAACAAAAAAAGAATGAACTAAACTAAAAAGAGTGCAAAGCCATCTAAAATGCTTTTATTCACCCGTACATATATTTCAAAAGGTTCTGTTGCGCAAATACTATTTGCGAATTGTCCCGTAAATGCTTTTATTCAACTGTACATATTGTATGAATAGCCTGGAAGACGACATCCCTACAGTAACTAATAATTAATAAATAAACATCCGTGAATGTAGTTGCTTCTATAAAGTGAAGTACAAAACAATCAGAGATGATCGCTCTGTTTATTGTGTTGATTAACTGTTGAAAAGTGCTCTAAAAAAAAAAAAATCTTTCGACCAAGTTGCTCTCAAAAAAAGAATTGTTGAAAAGGCCAAGAATATTTATGAAGGTGCAAAATTTTCAGACCCGAGTGTATGTCATAGTCGACCCTTATCTTGTATATTAGCTCTGATTTTAATTGAATCATATTGAATCAATGAATATTGTAATTGTAACCCTAATGAGCTTCAAATAGTCAATCAAACATTGTTTAAATGATTAACGCTATTTTTCTTTTTTATTGCAATTCTTCCAGCGGAAAAAACTGAGAACTCAAAGAGTAGCTTTAGGGAGCCTTTTGCACTTCAATTTGGTATGAGAGGTCTAGGAAAGGTAAGATAGTTTGTTTATAATTTGTTTGAGATAATCTTTATGCATGACAATGAAAACATTTTTTTTTCATTCTTATAGTAGAACTTCTGTTGTGTAGTACTGGGAATAGGAAAATATTCACCATACAAAAATAACGTTGTTCCCTTTTTCTGTTTTACAAACTGACAGAAAAAAGTGATACAATTTTCTCATTTTTTCTGTACTGTTGGATCCTGATGCAAAAAAAACAAAATTTTCACTGTTTTTACCAAATATCTAAATAGAGCAACGAATAGTTGTTGTATTTGAATAGAGCAATGTACCAAACCAGACCAACAAAATTTTGTACAATATCCTGCCACAATGTTGTACCAAACCAATTTTTTTTAGTTTTTTTAATAGAGCAACACTAATTGTTATCTGAAACCACAAAGCAGTTTTCATTGTGATTTACTTATATGTTAACAGGAAATTGTACCTGGGTCAATGGGAAGATGATGAACCTTCCTTTTTGTAAATGGGGCACAAATTGGTACATGTGGAAGGAGACTGGACGTGTTAGGTTTTTTTGTGGTACTGAAACTAATGGGAAGTAATTAACACCTTGTTTGGATGGAGAGTAGAGGAAGGGAGGGAATGGAAAGAAAAGAAAACTTTCTGTTGAATCGTGTTTGGTTGATAAAATTATGTCGGAGGTGAATGGTATAGGAGGTGAAAGGTTTAATCATGTATCATTGTAATCAATATAATCGGTTTCTCTCCCGATTTGGGGTGTAACGGATGGAAATAAATTTTGTTCCAAATATTTTTAGAAAAAATTCACAAATGCTCAATCCTATATTTTATCTATATATTTCTCATACAAGTTTTTTGTCACAAACCTACAACAACTACCGAATTTCTTATTAACCTTCTAAATTTTAATCAACCAAACAAGAAATAAGACAGAAAGGAAAGTTAAATTTATTTTCTCTCATTAATTATCCAAATACGAAGAGGTTAAATATGTTAATCTTCCTTTCTATTCCATTCCATTCCTTTTCATTCTTCACCTCCCCTTCCTTCCTCTACTCTCCATCGTAAACAAGGTCCATTCTTCACCTCCCCTTCCTTCCTCTACTCTCCATCGAAAACAAGGTGTAAGTATAGCAGAGAGGTGATTAAAGAAAGATTTTCAATTGACAGTAGAAAGGTTCTTGAACAGACTCATTTTGTTTTGTTTCAATTATTTGCAGAAGAAACCATTTCTTCAGATATGTAAAATACTTACCTGCTTTATATATAAAATAGGCTTTTTCCGAGTTCTATACTGCTTGTAGGTTTGATGATATGGGGTCAATCAAAACTATTGCATATTCATTCCCTGTTAGAATTTATGTGTGACTTTTAAAGTTAGAAAATTGAAAGACATAACCAGTAAACATGATAATAAATGCAAAGGAGAAAAGAGAGAGAAGTTGAAGAAACCCACCAATTAAAAGCAAAATAATGGACACGTAAAAATGTACTGATGTGAGGACGTTAATTTTGATTTATTATAAACAAAATTGAAAAACTGTTATGTTTTTCTGCACGTATAGAAAATAAAATATATTATACTTAACAATTTTATTTTAACATTTAAAATTTATATTTTAAGTTATTAAAGTTTAAAAAATGAAAACATAGCAAGGCAATTTTCATTGAGATGGAATATTTTTTTGGTGGTCATGTTTGATTGTGGAATAAATCTCTTACTCCACACTTAAGCAGTTAAATAAGGAATAAAATAGAAGAAATAAGATAAGAGTAAGAGGTGCTTAATTTGGAATAATTTATTCTACCTATCTAGTGGGTTAACTTATTCCACTTGTTTGATTCACTGTCATAAAAATAAAATATATTTTCTAACGTCTTATTCTACCAAATAGATTAATTTAAGTTATGATTCCAACTACCAAATAAAATGTAAAATATGAGAAATAATAAACAATTTAATCCTAAATAATTTTACTCCACAACCAAATATGGCCAAATATTAACAATAATGAATTTACCTTGAAATTAACTACAATGAATAAAACTACTTGGAAACAAACGATAGGGGAGTTTAATACATTTTTCTTGGGAGGAGAAAAAGAAGAAGAGTGAGGCTACGGTGCTATGCATAGCACCAATGGCTAGTGTACTACGGCTCAATATGGTACTTTTTAAAATCCTAACAGTCGATCCGAACCGTTCAATGTGATATTCATATGAATATGTACTTGCAAACTAAATTTTATATTTTTTCGAATTTTTTTACTATTTTTTTAGATAAGTAGAAAAATCAGTGTTTTTTGAAAATTCTAGATCATCAAAATTCTACCTATCTAAAAAAATAGTAAAAAATTTGAAAAAATATAAAATTTAGTTTGCAAGTACATATTCATATGGTTATCACATTGAACGGTCGGATCGACCGTTAAGATTTTAAAAAGTACCATATTGAGCCGTAGTACACTAGCCATCCGTGCTATGCATAGCACCATAGCCTCACTCTTTATCTATTTACCACCGCAGCACCGCTTCCCCCGAGATTTTTATTTTTACCTAAAAAAATATATATTTTAATATAATTATCCAAGTTTTTTAAAAATTTAAATTTTTACCCAAACCGTAAGAATTTCTTACGGTTTGAAATTTTTTTTTTTTTTGAATCTTTTTTTTTTTTTTTAAAAATCGTTTTTTTTGGCTATAAAAGGGTGGCATCAGAAGCTAGAAAGAGAGAGAAAGAGGAAGAGAGAAAAAGAGAGAAAAGAGAAAGAGAGGAAGAAGAAGGGAAGAGGAGGAAGAGGAGGAAGAAGAAGAAGAAGAAGGAGAAGGAAGAGGAGGAAGAAGGAGAAGTCTGCTGAATCAGGTATTTTTTTTTTGTAACTTTTCACATACGTTCATTACTGTTCACATACGTATTTACTGTTCATATACGTATGTACTGTTCATTACTGTTCACATACGTATTTACTGTACATTACTGTTCAAATACGTATTTACTGTTCACATACGTATTTACTGTACATTACTGTTCACATACGTATTTACTGTTCATTACTGTTCACATACGTATTTACTGTTCATTACTGTTCACATACGTATTTACTGTTCATTCCAGTATTTACTGTTCATTACTGTTCATATATGAATGTACTGTTCATTTACGTATCTACTGTTCATGTACCAAAATGCTAAAAAGAACATAACTTACCCGTGTAGTCTCATGATCACAGATCTCGGGATGTCTGGATCTGCGGGGATGAATGCAGGAAAACCAAACTGACGGAGCACCCGGTCTGGGTAGTGGTGCTCCACTATCCAGAAGCACACTAGCGGACCCCTGTAGAGCCACATATGATGATCATCCGCTACAATCTGTGGCAGCCTCCCCTCAGTGTATAGCTCATGGTACGGAGTCCAGTTCACCTGCGTCTCACCCAGACTCTGAATTTGAGATCGGACCACCCTGATACCTATTGTCTTTCCGTGAGGGTTGTCCTTGTACAAATGATGTCCGTACCATTTCATGCCAAATGCCGGTCGATTCCCGCTTTCGGGCGCTCCCCATGGATCCTCGTTCGGCTCGGGTACCCCCACCGGCAGCCTTGACCATGACCAATGCTGTAGTAGTAGCACCGGTCCGTAGAGTTGTTTAGTTTTCCGCTACATTTTGAAGAATATTAGCCATCAGGGATTAGTTAAATAATTAAAATAAGACAACAAGCGCATGACAAGGTAGAAAATTAAAATAAGACAGAAATAATTAAAATAATTACAATAATTTTGATCAGATTCAAAATTCATTTTAGAGAAACGGGCTACATGGAATTTTGTGTTCTTTATATCAAAATAAAGGTATGAAAGTCTAGTTTCCAGATAATATAATTTCTCTATACAAAAATAAATCAGATTGGTACAGTTTTAGCAATTAATTGACAGAGGTCAGAATTCAGAAAGGCTGAAATTTCAGTGAGCAGTCCAATAATTCTGACCTCTGTAAATTAATCGCTAAAACTGTACCAATCTGATTTATTTTTGTATAGAGAAATTATATTATCTGGAAACTAGACTTTCATATCTTTATTTTGATATAAAGAACACAAAATTCCATGTAGCCCTTTTCCCTAAAATGAATTTTGAATCTGATCAAAATTATAGGACTGCTCACTGGAATTTCAGCTTTTCTTAATTCTGACCTCTGTCAATTAATCGCTAAAACTGTACTAATCTGTAATATTTTTGTATAGAGAAATTATATTATCTGGAAACTAGACTTTCATATATTTATTTTGATATAAAGAACACAAAATTCCATGTAGCCCTTTTCTCTAAAATGAATTTTGAATCTGATCAAAATTATATGACTGCTCACTGGAATTTCAGCTTTTCTGAATTCTGACCTCTGTCAATTAATCGCTAAAACTGTACCAATCTGTAATATTTTTGTATAGAGAAATTATATTATCTGGAAACTAGACTTTCATACCTTTATTTTGATATAAAGAACACAAAATTCCATGTAGTCCTTTTCTCTAAAATGAATTTTGAATCTGATCAAAATTATTGGATTTCTGACTGAGCACAGCAGAAAAAAAAAATTGATTTTTTTTTTTTTTTCGCGGGACGTAGTCTGGGATGGCGTCCTGAAATGAGGGACGCCCTCCGGCATGGTGGCCTTCTTATTTTTGAAATTCTGGTGAACAGTTTCTTATTTTTAACATTTTATTTATTTATTTTCTTATATACAAAAATCTCGGGAAATAACATACTCACCTTGCAACTTTGACACAAGTTGGAGTAAAGATGTGCTAGGACAGCCCCACCCAAGTTGTACATGCAGCTCGACGGCTGAAGGTCTCGCAGCAGCTGTAGATACATCATCGGGATGGTATCACCAGTTGAATCAGCAAACATGACAGAACCAAATAGGTCCATCACGAATCCCCGTGTGTATCTGTAATATCGAAATTACAGAGCAACTCATTTTTCCGCATGAAACAGAGTACCAAATAAATGTAATATGAATAGTTTGTATGAGTACCTCTCAATCTCGAGCTGAGTGGAATCCATACCCAGACCTCTCGCAAACATAGCTCGCAGCTTCTTCTTGTCTAGACAGTACTTGGAGGCCCCCCCATTGCCACGTATATCTGGCTCCGCTCCTAACAACTCCGCGAGCATGTAATTAATTGTGATGTCATCTGAATCTGTGGGGTCAGATATGCCACCAACAGGCACGCCCTGGATAGGCAGACCCCATAGAGCACTGACGTCCTGGAGAGTCACTGTCATCTCTCCAAAAGGTAAGTGGAACGTGTGCGTCTCGGGGCGCCATCGCTCCACTAGTCCTGAAATGAGGGACGCGTTAATGCCCTTACTCGCCGACTCTAGAATTTCGACCAAATGTTGCACCCCCAAATTTTGCAAATATGGCTCCATCTGCGAGTAGTACTGGAAGTCATAATGCCGGCCCCTGGCAGTTATAATTGCCTCACTCTGCGTTGGAAAAAGTAAACAACATGAAAATCTAAAAATACGAAAACTCAACACAATTTAAACTTAAAGAAAAAGAATTCAAGTACCTCTCTAGATGCTTCTGAGACTCGGTGCTCATCGTGAGGCATCCATAATAAAGGACTGAAATGGTCCTTGCTGTCTGCGGGAATGGGCTCATCAACCGGGTCGGCTGCGGGTGGTCTCCTATGCCGTCCCCTAGTCATCCTACGTTAATAGTTAATAGTATAATTATTAGAATGATTTTTCTAAGAATAATTTATGCATATCAGCATCTATACTTTCTATAATCATTTCTCGAGTATATTTTTTTTTGCGTGATTCGTACTGTTTATGTCATACTATAATTTTATTATCAAAGAGCTAAATTTATTTTTTCAAAATATTAATCTAAAAAATTGGACAGTAAAAAAAATTTTAGTTCAACACATTTAAGTTATGCAAAGTGCGGATCAGTTTGTACTATGAATTAATATATCTATTTTCAATGTCTTAACAGTAGATCTCAACCATTCAATATGTAAATGTATTTGTAGATCAAATTTTACAATATGTAAAAGATATGAAGAATATTGTTTCTTTGTATTTTTTTATTTAGTTTAGCATGAACTTAAATGAATAATTAATTCGTGTGAAGTTAGTTTCAATTGATAAAGATAATATATTTTTTTTCTTTTGGAGTAAATATACGTTATTCGAAATTTCAGATAGAGCGACGTAAATTCATAGAGTTTTGAAAATAAAATATACACTTAGATTTTATTAAAAATATTTGTATAACACCTCCCATAGTATTAGACTTGGAAATTCATTTAGTATATTTTTCGAGTTGTTTATTTATTGGCTTCCACAAAAATAATTTCAAATTATCCTCATACGTATCAGCTGTTATTTTAATTTATCCTTCTTATTATTTCATTTTGAATAAATTTTATTAGTTGCATGTCTATAAGAGTATGTTTATCCTTTTGCTTTAAATTTCTTATTTGAGTAGGTAACGCATTTAATTGCTTGCACTTGAAAAATGTGTAGGCGGTTTAGTAATATAACTAGCTAGTTAGTAAGAGAAAAACATCCTCAAGTGCTTGTTTTTCAACAATAATAATCATGTTGGTTTCGTAAAAAACAAAATTATAATTGTGGTTTATAAAAAAAATCTGAATTTAGATCAATATATTTAAATCCAGACCGTTTGAATGTATATCATTTAGGTACCTAACAGTTTGAGTTTGATTTTGATCTATTTATCATATATCAGCATAAATTTTAAAGACATGTATATTACATATTTAAGTTGGATTTCCCTAAACCCTAAACCGAGGGACCAAACTGACATGAATTATATTGTAAGGTTTCAGGTAGAGTAGAGGGGTACAGTTTAATTGTAATTAATTTAGTAAATTAATCGCTACTCGAACTTAAATATGTGTGTAAAATTAAATTCAAGATAATAATTATCATTAACAACACAGCGGAAACAATTAGCATATTTTGATTTCACAGGTGTTTGCTAAATATAGTTTCAATTTAGAATTGCCTAGACAGTTAACATGTGTTATCTTCAAAAATGGAGGGAATTACTTGCTAAATTTCAATTTTTCAACTTAAATATGTAAAATCACATATCATGAATGGAAATATTCCATAAACTCTAAACCCTAACTTAAAATAAAGAATTTATAATCAAATTTTAATCAAAATAAAAAATTACCCGAAATTTCAAATCGAGGAGGCGACGAGGCAGCAAGGACCACGAGCGAGAAGGGAGGCGAGGCGGTGAAGGCTGCCGGTGAAGGAGAAAGGCGTGGCAGCGGAGGGGAGAGGGAGTGGCGGCGGGGAGAGGGGATGGCGGCGGGAGAGGGGGTGGCGGCGGGAGAGGGGGTGGCGGCGCCGGTCTTCGGGCGGAGGGGGCGGAGGGGCGGAGGCGCGGAGGCGGGGGGGGGGGGGGGAGGGCTTTCTTTTTTTTCTGGTCTGGCGGAGAGACAGAGAAGGAGAGATGTCGCGCGGGTTTAAACCCGTTTTCAAACCGTAAGAATTTCTTACGGTTTGAATTCGGAATTCAAGCCGTAAGAAATTCTTACGGTTTGAAAACGGAATTCAAACCATAAGAAATTCTTACGGTTTGAATAAAGAATTCAAACCGTAAGAATTTCTTACGGTTTGGATAAAAATTTAAATTTTTAAAAAATTTGGATAATTAAATTAAAATATATATTTTTTTGGGTAAAAATAAAAATCTCGGCCGCTTCCCTACTAACCATTAACCAATCAACCTAGACACGGTCTAGCGCGCCGAATCCGAATCCTCCTCACTCAGTCATTTGTATTTGTATATTTCCCCTCACCGCATTTTCATTCGCATAAATGTATAAAACCCTTGATTATAAACCCCGCTCTCTATTCGTCTCTTCCAAAACCCCACCCTCGTAATTCGAAACCGCAATCCCATCGATTGATCAAGAGCACTGACTGACTCAAGTAGAGCGCAAGGAGGCATATCCGCTTTCGTCCTCCTACTTCCTTTCAAGGTACTGCCACTCTTTCTCTGTAGCTTATATCCATTTAGTTTTGGGGGAAGCTTCTGGTGTTGATTTAGTGTGCCAGTTATTACACTTTCTTAGATTTTTTGGATCTGTTTAGTTTACATTAAAGCTGCTTGTTGTTTTTTTTTTTTTTTAAATTCTGGATTCTTAGTGCTTTGAATTAATTATTTACTTTGTATGGAGAATTGACAGTTCTATAGTAGGAATTTAGAATAAGTATGCTCCAGCATCAGCTAGTAAGCTACTTTGGAAAATTGGGGTGTTTATTCTGAGGTTTCTCTTTGTTTTGGTTAAGTTGCAAAAATAGGTCTAATCATATTTCATAGGACCAATATACACGCATTGAACCCAGTATCCATATGTACGTTATTAGATCTTGCATTATTTTAATCTTAGTCTCTTAGATCTATGCTCTTTCTGTGATAGCATGTAGAACACTGGACGACCACATTGTGTTTTTTTTTCTTGTTAGGCACTAAGGTACATGTTGGAGATGACCCTTGCATGAGCTTATACTTCTCTGGAACCTAAAATTATATTTATTATGTATGATTACAGTGTTATTTGGATGTGTAGAACCCTTTGTTTAATAATTGCTTGTGGTGTTTTCTGTTTGAACATTAAGCTTGTCTTTAGATGTCTTCTTATTTTCTTAAATTTTTTTACACAGTAGGTACGCTTTTTTACACAGTACATAAATTAGAGGAGACCTAGCATATAATGTTTAGATGCATGTGATATGACAATTCAGTAATTAATAATTTAAGCTCCAAAACTGATGGTGTAAATATTAATCTTTTGGTCTATTTCTAACTTTATGAAGAACATGTTGTAGTAAATATTAAAGCAGGGGACTAAAATGGAGAAATGTCCCCTTGTTACAGGGGCAAAATGAGATACAGCCACCATGGCCGCCGACACTATCACTGCAAAGACAAAGTCGTTCCAGAACTAGCTGGCGCTATCTTCATGTGCAACAATGACACTAGAAAAGAATGCTTCAGTCGCAGAATATTTGGCCTTCCAGCTTCCAGACAGCATTTTGTGAGACAGGTATTTTTACATAAAAAAAAGTCTAAACTCTTAAACATTTAGCTTTAGTTTATTTTATTGCAACCATACCCCATCTGTACCATGCAATTTAACAGGTGACGGACAGGATGTTTCTTTTTCTATTTGATACTGATGATAGAAAGATGTATGGTGTCTTCAAGGCTACCTCTAATGGTGCCATGAACATTGTGCCTCAGGCATTCACTTCCAGTGGCACCACCTATCCTGCTCAGGTACAACAAATTAAAGTTGGAACAATTTGTTTTAATTGTTTTTAACATAATTACATTTGGGTACTAATTTGATACTGCTTTAGTGAATTATATATATATATATTTTTTTTTTTATGTTCTAATTAACAATATGACATGTTGTGCACGTTGTATATCTCATCTAAGGAGTTATTTATATTGTCTAATTGTGGATTTTTTTTCTCATCTGCAGGTGCCATTTGAAATTACTAGTAAGTGTAAGCCACTGACGGAACGTGAGTTCAAACCTGCAATCCTGGAGAAGTACTATACTGATGTAAAGTTCAACTTTGATCTCAACGTATCTCAGGTTTTCTCTCTCGCTCCCCTAACCCCCCCCCCCCCCCCCCCCCCCCCACATATTGGTTTTACACAAATCAAAGTACCTTCCTTACTGAGATATGCTTGTTTTGTACTATACCTATTCCTTCTGTAATACTCCATTTTTCTTACCATTATTTGTGACTACATTGCCTGCCTAGTACATTGAAGTGCTGGACATACTCAATTGTATGGAAATCCTCCCTGACTTGGACACTGATTTATCATACTAAGATTTGACTATATTTTTTTTTAACTCTCTATTTAAATTTCTAGGTTCAAAGGCTTCTAGTTCTATTTGAAGAAAAGCAAGTTAAGGGAGTACCTCAATCAATCACTGACAGATGGGATCCGAGCTCCTCAACAGACTCACCCTTGAAAAGATACGATGGCATGTATAACACAAATACCCTAAGCCAGACCATACATAGACACGTCAGAAACCCTAATCCTAGTGCTGAAGTGGCTGTGCATTTCATTAACTCGGACATAAATCCGCATCACCGAATTGACGCAGATGTGGTAAGAACCCAAACCCAAATTTGCCATACTGGTAATGCTAATTTGTGCCAGTTCACATATGAACCTGCTCAACAGCTGGAACGGTTTGGGTATTGTACTGGTATGGGTAATTGTGAGGTACGCAGAAGATGTTACCAGATATTATGGCTTACAATTGAAGTGATGTGGATTACAGGTCAACCCTGACGACCAACAAGTTACTCTGTCAGCTTATAATCATCCGAACCTTTCTTCTCCTCAAGCTGCGCAACTTTATGATCCAGACCCTCCTTTTCCAGAAAATATTAAAATGACGGTTGGTGCATGTTCCAATTTTTATGGTGGATCACTATTAAATAGTGAACCACAATTAGAAGGTCAGATTTACAATTAAGTCTCTCCAAAACCTTTATAATTTAAATACAAGTCAGAAAGTAGGTCTTATTGTTAGACGTGAAACCAGTTTATTGTTTCATATCAAAACCATAGTATGGTCTACGTATTTGTGTTACTTTCTTAAATTGGGAAACTAGCTCCAAGTAATTTCTACTCTACCCTTAGTCCTAACCTTAACCTGAATCCAAATCTGTCCCTGAACTGAAACACAAATCCTAAGTCCTAACCCTAGCCACTTTTCAGATGTAAAGCGGAGAAAAAGTGTGTTCTTGCGCCTAGCACGACCGCAGAGAACAGCACGGGAGACAGATCGTTGTCAGATAGGTGTATACCCCACCAAGAATCAGCCAGGTCATGATAGTAGAGCAGCCAGACAGCTTAGACCCGTTTACAACAAACAGGTTGTTCAAGGTCAAGAGCCAGTCCATATAGATAGAGCTGTGGAGGTGGATGGAATTGGAATTGAGTTGGGCCCCACTGCACCAGTTGAAACCCAAATACGTATTGTTAAAAATATCAAAAGAAGAAATGGGGGTAGCAAGTTGAGCATCGAACTGAAAGGAGATAAAAAGAAAAGGAGGCTAGTCAGGATCCAGTCCATGAATACAAATACGGACACTGAGGAGGCAGGCTCAGATTTAGATGTGGTTGATACAACGGAGGAGGAGGTGATCCCCACTGCCCCAGTATCAAATTCGACTGTGGGGCCTGATGAAACACAAATACCTTTTGTGAATTTCAATAGGAGAAATGGGGCTAACAAGTTGAGCAGTGAACCTAATAAAGGAGATGAGAAGAAAACGAGTTTAATCAGACCTTCCTTGGTTAGTACTGCATCTGCTTTAGATGGAGAAAGAGAAAGTATGCTAATAACTGATACCATGGATGTAGATGCTCGAGTGGAGAGTAAAAAAAAATCACTTGTGCAGGGCTCCATTTGCAAGTCCAGGGAAACTCAAACTGAGGTAGAATTAGTACTTGGTGAAAAGACTGATGAAAAGAAATCCATATCCAACCCAGAACCTATTGACACAGATCCTATGATTGAAATCAAAGATAACAACCTGTGTTTGCATAATGAAAATAGTAACCTAGTTGAAGACTACATTGCTCTTGAGCCTGAAGCTGATAAGTTAGAAATGGATGTGTTTTGGTTTTGCCAAAAGAGCAAAGCAGTTGAAGACTACATTGCTCTCGAGTCACATGATGAATATAGTAAAGAAATGGTTGAATATATTGAGATAGCAGACCAGGATTATATACCACTTGAATAGGTTGGTACTGGTTAAATTTTGATCGCACTTCTGATGAGATAAAGACAATGTGGCTCAACTTGAAAACTAGATCCTCACTCTTTTTTGTTCTTTTCGCTTGGGGACTTATGGGAGATGGGAGAAGTTGACTTGGTGGTAATAGTCATGAATCTGTTAATTTGTTCTATTTCGTTGCTCCATGACTAGTATTAAGTATGTAGTATACGGAATATTAATTACCAATGCAAGTTATGCTGTCTTTTTGGTGCATATGTTTGCTGTGTATGGAGGAACGTCTTTTTATTTCGAAAGCTGGAATCCATCAAACAGTGAAATATGGGCCCGGATCATATTAATTACGGACTTGAGATCTGTTACATGGGTTCAACGAAGTCCAAAGTCCAAACACATACTGGGCTTGCATTCAATTAATTAACATTTTTTTTTATAAAAGGCTAATGCCCATTTTCATTCAAGAAAATTTAACTTACATTTAACTATTGTTGTTCTTAATGAAAAGCAAATAGTAAAACCCTAACAGCATAGTCCATTAGCCTCATCACGGCTTAATGAAAAGCAAATAGTAAAACCCTAACAGCATAGTCCATCAGCCTCATCACGGCTGGTAATACCAAAACAGCAAAGCAATATCTAACAACAATCAAAACATATATAAGCCACTCATTGGAGCTGGGAGTATGCAAAACACCAAAATTATTTGTAAAGCCCTAAAGTCTTCAAAGGTTAGATGTAGTATCACAAGGGACAATTTGATTTCTAGGGTCTTTATCATAGCACTGAGGCTCCTCTGCTGCCATCGCTTCCTCTTCTTCCAGCATCTCATCCTCTGGAGGCAAGCTTGCAAGGGGTAGTACATCCAGGTCCATTGGTAACCACAGGACAGTGGCATCCTTCACTTGTTGTTTAACATGTCATGTCCAATAATTTACAAGAGAGATGATTAGTAAAATGATTTGTCTCTGTGTTTTTTCTCTTACCAATATCAAAGCACAGTTCATTTATGTGCTTCCATATTGTCCAGCAGACAATACTGAAAACAAGTAGCATTGCAGTTCTCTGTGGGTAAGGCAGTTGTTTAGCAAAGTGGATCACATCTTTCATCTTTGTCCAAGAGCTCTAAGAGATTGACATGCTCCCATGAAAAACCAAATTTGTTTAGTATAAGAACAAGTGATAAACAAATGGTTGATAGTTTCAGGTTGGTCACAAAATTGACACTTGACACAACCCTACCAGCCCCTTTTGAGTAAATTATCAGTAGTGAGTATTCTATTTTTAGTAGCTAACCACATAAAAATTCTGATTTTTAGAGAGATAGATATCTTCCACCATAACATTGTATTAGGTTGAATACCTCTAAAGTTTAGAAAGTGGTATAATGACCTAACTGTAAATTTGCCTTGAGGGTTCCATCTCCAACTAAGTTTATCAACTAAGTGAGTAAAGGACAATGTACTAATGATATGTAACAATTCCATCCATTTTGTATATAGAACTCCAAATAAATATATACGAAAAGTAATGATATCTCCTTGTGTAATAACCACTTGTTGTAAAGAAATAGTACTATCAGTGAATATCTCAAACAAATAAGGGAATCTTGTGATCAGTGAGCAATTTTAGTACCATATATCAGTCCAAAATAGAACAGAAGTATTTCTTCCAAGTTCATATTCTACGCTAGATGAACCTAGATGTTGTAAGGATGTAATGGTAGACCAGAATTCAGACATCAATGTATGGTTAGAAACAAAATATTGAGATAATATCATATGTTTCTATGCACTAGTATATGTAGGATCCTTAAATTTCCACCACCATTTCAAAGGGAAAGCAATATTCATTTGTTTAAGATTCAAAATCCCTGATCTCCCAAACTATTTTGCTAAACAAATAGTTTGCCAATTAAGAAGAGAATATTTTTTCCTTTCTGTAGTCCCTTGCCAAAGAAACCTGCATATGACCTGATCTATCTTTTTTATGACAAACAATGGAATTTTATACATAGAGAGAAGTATAATGGGACTGCAAAGAGGATTGAGCTAAGCAAAGTAATTATTTCTCACAATAGGCTACCTTTTTAATTTTAGGGTTAATTTTCTACATACCCTCCAAGACTTCTCTAATTTCTTATTTATCCCTCTAGTCTTAAATTTATCTTATTTATCCCTCAACTCTTGCAATACTTTCTTATTTACCCATCACTTAATCAATTATAAATTGTCTCTAATTAAATTATAAAAATCGTGATTAAACTTTAATTAAAATATAAAAGACAAGTTTGCCCTTTACATCTCCAGTCACTCTCTTCCATCTCGACTCCCAGATACGCACTGAACTCCTCTGTGTACATCTCCAATCTCTCTCAATTAAAGATATATTCTTTATTTTAATCAGAAAAAACACAGAATCAGAGTTTAATCACGATTTTTATAATTTAATCAGAGTTTAATCAGAATTTAATCACAATTTTTATAATTTAATTAGAGATAATTTATAATTGATTAAGTGATGGGTAAATAAGAAAGTGTTGAAAGAGTTGAGGGGTAAATAAGATAAATTTAAGACTAGAGGGGTAAATAAGAAATTAGAGAAGTCTTGGGGGTATGTAGAAAATGAACCCTTAATTTTATAGTTTCTTTTCAATTTTATCAAAATACCAATCAGTTTTTTTTCAATTTTTGTGTATGTAAAGGCAAACCTAAATTAATTAACATTTATCAAAACTATTTTGGTAGATGTGTAAAATCAACAGAAATATCTCTTTTCGGATATCAAAATCGTAATTTCTTGGCCCAATATAACAGATAAGTCCAAAGGAAACGAATCCGAATCCTCTCAGGTACCTGACTCAAGCAAATTGAAATAGACGTTCCAGATTAACTCAAAACGGTACCTGTTCGATGGCGCGGGGTAATATTTGTACTTCAAGATTCGTGCTAAGTTAAAACAACGATTTCGTTTCCAATTTGCTTGAGTCAGGTACCTGGTGTGATCCGAATTCGAAAGGGAACCTACTCAGACAAAAGAAACATGTGGAGCCTACCTGTCATGAGTTTGTTTAATTGCTCCACCTCCAGGCCTCCACAGAGGAACAGAGAGGATTACCCGCATTCGTGACCCCCGTCATCCTTACCTGGCACCTGGCATCTCTCTGTGCCGCGTGGCGCACTTCACCAGTTCACCCTACTACTCGTGACTTTCCCGTTACACTACCCCCATTCTCAAGCTATTTAATACCCTCCCTTACCTCCGGCTCTCTCACCCCGCCGCCCCCCCCTCTTCCCTCTCCCCCACCTCTCCTGGTCGGTGATTGTAGGGTTTCCTAGATAGAAAAATTGATCCTTTTATTTCTCTTTGAAGTGATTAGACGAGGAGAGCTGAAAGAAAGAAATTTGGTATCTGATCTCCATGAAAGCATTCGACGAGAAGAGAGACAAAAAGGGTTTTTTTCTTTTTTTTCTCAAGATTTTCTCAGAGATTTGATTTCTGCAAATGTTGCATTGTGTAACCTTGACAAGAGGATTACAGATTTTATTTCATTTTGGTATATTTGGGACTAATATTTACAAAGTCATATGATCATTTTAGCAAGCTCCTCCAGTCGGTTGCATAGAAAATTTCCAGATTCACAGTACAAATAAGTAAAGCCTAAGTAAATCTATTCTTTTATTTTATTACTCCTTAATCTTAATTTAAAGAGGAATTTTACCTTTGAACCTAAAGATTTGTCATCTCCAGCCCCAACTCAATCCAAAGCTCCAAACTTTCCTTACCAGTGCTCCAAACTTTACCTTTTTATTCACCTGTACACATTTCAAAAGGTTCTGCTGCTTGTATTGTCCCGCAAATACTATTCGCAGAAATTCCCGCAAATACTATTTTCTGATAGTCCCACAAATACTATTCACAGATAGTCCTGCAATTGCTATTCGCGGATTGTCCTGCTAATGATTTTAGTCAACTGTACATATTGTATGAATAGTCTGGAAGATAACTTCCCTACAGTAACTAATTAACAAATAAACACCAGTGAATGTAGTTGCTTCTATAATAGTGATTGGATTAGATATTAGATTAGTATACTGATCTAATGTTTTATTTAGTACAGTAACTAATTCACTGGTGTTTAACAAATAAAGAGAAGTACAAAACAAACAGAGATCATCGCTCTGTTTATTGTTTGTTGATTAACTATTGAAAACACCAAGAGTATTTATAAAGGTTTAAAATTTCCAGACCTGAGTGTATGTCATTGTCGACCATTATCTTGTATATTAGCTCTAATTTTAATTAAATCATATTGAATTAACGAATATTGTAACTATAACCCTAATGAGCGGTACGCGGTCAATCAATCATTGTTAAAACGTGTAAAACTAATCTTTCTATTTTGTGCAATTCTTCCAGAGGAAAAAACTGAGAACTCGAAGAGTAGCTTTGGGCATAGCTATTGCACGTCAATTTGGCATGAGTGGTCTAGGAAAGGTAAGAATCCTTCTCAAAATTGGTCATAATTTGGGTTTCATTATATTTTCTTGGTAATTTGTTTAAGATAAATTTTATGCTTGACAATGAACACATTTTTTATTTCTTTTTTACCACAAAACTTCTGTTGTACAGTACTGGTAGATAGGAAAATATTCACCATACAAACAAAAATTGTTCCCTTTTTCTGTTTTAAAAACTGACACAAAAAAGTGATACAATTTTCTCACTTTTTCTTTACTGTTGGATCTTCATGCCCAGGGTCGGCTACTCCGCTTACACAGGCAAAAGGTCGGAAGGTTTGCCTGATGGCTGGGTAATGGATGAGCGCGTGAGGCTTTCTGGCAAGCTAGCTGGGAGCAATTACAAGGTACTTAAAACTTTTCTTAACCATATCCATGTGGAGTCCATGGTGAAATGGAAACTGAGCCTTATATAGAGGGGAAGAGCCAAAAAAAACATCCCTCGGTCCAATTCTCTTCTAAAGTTTTGACCAATTCAGAGGTGTCAAGTCCAGAAATATATTCTGAAAAATAGCTAGTGGTGGTATTTGGTGTTTAGTTGCAGCTTTGATAATCAAAATATTTTTTTTTTGTCGTCTTTTTTTTTCCTTTCTTTTTGGGGTGTAATTTGGTTGTTTTTGGTTTACATATATTTTGTGTTAAACATCATGTGATACTTGAATAATAACTCCAACACAGTATTGGTGTTAGTCGAAAGTATAGTAAAATATTGTTTTGATTTGTTAAAGAGAGAAAAAATAAATTATGATTGACTTGTTCATCTTATATGTAGGTAGGTTAATATTATTTTTGCTACCCAAGTTTTAGAGGAAGGGTTGGATGTGCCAAGTTGTAACTCCAACACAGTATTGGTGCAAGTCGAAAGTATAGTAAAATATTGTTTTGATTTGATAAAGAGAGAAAAAATAAATTATGAGTGACTTGTTCATCTTATATGTATGTAGGTTAATATTATTGTTGCTACCCAAGTTTTAGAGGAAGGGTTGGATGTACCAAGTTGTAACTTGGTCGTGCGGTTTGATCCGGCAGATAATGTTTGCAGCTTCATCCAATCAAGGAGCAGTGCCTGAAAGTAAGTTTTCCTTCATATTTATCAAGTTCTTTTCCATCATGTTAGATATAAGTTGGTGCATTGAATGACTATTTGTTAGCTCATTCTGATTCTTCAATTGATAGTGATGATGATGGGAGGCATTCTTGATTAAAGAGCTGGAAGAAATTCTTGAAAAAGAAGGCCTCTCCACTAATCCTTCTGAGAAAGGTATTCTCATGAGGGGTCAATCAGACGTGGGTAACATAATCGAGCACAATTCAAAGACCCACTTTTACTTTTGCTTATTAATTTTACTTTAATTATTGCAGTTGCTCCTATAAAAATGAAAGCTCAATCATTGCCTAACTAACACCTTTTTTTCATTCTTTCAGAGTAAAAATTTTGGCATGCGTGGTCTAGGAAAGGTAAGAATGCTGCTCAAACTTGATGATAATTTTGTAATTTTGGTTGGATAAAGTTTTAAGTAAAGTTACTTAAAATAATTGTAATGCATGATAATCAGAAGAATTGTATTAGTTTAAACTACTATATAAGATAACACAATTGTTATAAAATTCCAATAAGATAAGATAATGATTGCGGTGAAAAATTTAAATCCGGGGTTACTGGGTCTGCAATTAAAGAGGGAGGTTACTACCAAAACCAAAATTTGGTGTTATTTGAAAAGAGCAACATATAATTGTTATGACACTACAAAGCAGTTTTCATATGTGATTTACTTGGATATGTTAACAGGATATTGTACCTTCCTATTTTGTAAATGGGGCAGAAATTGGTACGGCATTCGAAGGTAGAACTAAAGTTGATAAGTTTTTCTGTGAATTCTTGAGAATGATGTCGAGGAGGTTACCAGTTCCTTAAAACACCCTTGACGGATCGAGAGAGTGGAGACTAGACTAGACATATCGAGTTATTTTGTGGGACTGATAGTAATGAGAAGTAGAGCAGTGAGAGGTGAATAGAGAGAATTTCAGAAGGTGCATCTTTTATTTTAAGAAAAAAATTGTACTTTTTATTGTCATAATGAAATGGCAGATATCAATGGATAATAGAAGGGTTCTTCAAGAAACTCATTTTTTTTTTCCCATTCTCTGTATAAGAAACCATTTCTTCTGACATGTAAAATGCTTCTTCTTTGCTTGATATATGTGTAGGGTTTTTCCAAGTTCTATTCTGCTCTAGATTGATGGTATGGCCAATGAGTAGGGTTAAAATACCCCATTAGTTTTGTGTCCAATCATGTCCTAACATTATTATCTCTATTTTCAAAGTCTAAATAATCAATCCGAACCGTTCAACGTGATCTTCATGTTAAGATGTGTTTGGATAACAAATTTTATTATTTTTATAATTTTTTTACTAATTGTTTAGAAAGATACAAAATCACTATTTTTGAATGGTCCAAAATCTTCTAAACACAGTAATTTTGTACCTATCTTAAGAAATAGCAAAAAAAATTTCAAAAAATATAAAATTTTGTATCCAAACACATTTTATATTGAGCGGTTCGGATCGATTGTTTAAACTTTAAAAATAGAGATAACAATATTGGGACATGATGGGGTACAAAACCAATGAGACATTTTAATCCTACTCTGATCCAATTACTCATTTTGGGGTCAAATTGAAAAAAAAAAATGTATATTTATTATTTATGCTCCGTTGAGCTATCTTGATTCTTGATTGAATAGCCGACGGTTGGACCTGTACTACTATGCACTTGTAATGCTATATTCTAGCATCACTGTTGTTCGAATTGAAAAGCTGAACTTCGTCCTTGGACTAAGCCTGAATTCATACCACTAGTGGTAACTCATCACGATTTGGATTGATCTAGATTATGATTGGACTTCCGGATTCAAACTCAGAATTTGAAATTTTGAGTTCCCTCATAGGATCCGGACTCGGACTGAATTTGTATCTAGTAGGGTACCGCAAAAGGGAATCTGGTAGAATAATTCTCTATAGTGAATTCGGCCCGTTCTTTTTAACTTTGCACGAATCTCAAAGTACAAATAATACTGCTCCTTTCCATCTCCCGAATAGGCACCAGTTGAGAGTAAATTTGGACCGTAAAGTGATTTACTGATACGTGCACTCAGACTAGCCCTCCTGAAAGCTTCGAAAAAGAAAAGGCTTTTAGCCTCTTTCGTTTTCGTTATGTGAATCCATCCATCCAATCCATCAAGAAAGATATTGATTTATATATTCCAGCTTCTATAAAAAGTAGATAATATCCGCACTTAGTCAGAATACGAAAGAAGAATAACATTTTTGAAATTTGTACGGATGTATTCGCATAACACTTTGAATGCATGAGTTCAGATTTTACGTATACTTTTGATATCCTTTACAAAATGAAAATATCCATTTAAATTCTTTATAAATTGGGAATATTCCAAGAAAAAATCATGTATCCAGCTCTCGTAAACGGATTCTCTCAACTGTCAGTATATTTTCCCACCCTCTTCTATCGTTGTAACTTGTAAATCAGGAGCAGCGGAGCCGGAGACTCTTGGGACCATTTAATTCTGATCCGAGGGACCGGATTTGTCCTAGTAAACGGCTCAGATTAAAACGCCCTCCGACAAGCAGCAACTTTTTAACTTCAAAAAAAAAAAAGGAAAAAACAAAGGGACCCTTTCGTAACTATTCCACAAAGATATCATCCTCAGTTCATCACTGAGCAGTGAGCACCGTGAACTTAAAAAATCAAAACAGGAAAAAAAATGGCTTCTCTCCAAATACGCTATCCACCTTCCCGCCCCTTGGCCCCAAATCCCTCCTCTCGCAACTTCACCACCAGATTCAAATGCTTCAAGCCTCTTGACGCCTCTCCTAATTCGGATCTACCTCTCGACGGAGAAGATAACCCGGACATGTCCGACCCGGTAAAGCTCGCCTTTTCAAGAGCTGAGGCTTACAGGCAACAGAAGCTTCAGGCCCAAGGTCAGAAGCTAGAAGCCAACCTTTCTGGCAAGGGAGGAAAGAGTTCAGTTGTGGATAATCCTTTTTCTGGTACGGATCATTCAATTTCTCTTTATTCTGCTATCAGTTCAAATTGCAGTAGTGGGTTGACGAGCAACACGTTTTGAATAGTTCTAATTTGCAAACGTGTTACTTAGTCATAGAAATTTGATGCATGTTAAAATACTGGCATGAAACTGTTAGGAACCAGATAAAACAATAAAATCAGGAAAGCATTTTACCGAACACCATGTGTGTGCCAAATGAAATGAGTAGACTATTTTCTTTTATAAAATGGTTAACGATAGCTTTACTAGTTCCAATGAAAGCTTTGCCTTCTAAATGTGTATAAAATCAAATTATGAGGTCAAGTGTAACAGCTCTAAGAAACCAAAAGTTTGTCCCACACAATATCTTTCTTGATTATTATTATTTTTTTTGGCTTAACTAACCCCCTATCCCTCCTCTTCCATTTAGAGTATATGGATATCCTTTTCCTGAATATTAACCTTATGTTTTGTAGTTATATTGTTTTCTTTGGCATGACTTTGGTCAAGCTAATGAAGGTACTAGGGTTTTACAACCGCCAGAGGCAGAGATTATTGTTGGGGACCCCACCAAATTTGGAAACCGTAGGCGAAGGTTTGAAGAGCCCGAGAAGGATGGTGAAACAGAAACGTACCGACCAAAAATTAAAGAGCCTGAGAAAGATGGTGAAATAGAAGCTTCCCAACCCAAAGTTAAAGAGCCTGAGAAGGATGGTGAAACTGAAGCATACCGACCAAAAGTTAAAACTTGGGGTGTTTTCCCAAGGCCTAGCAATATATCTAAAACGGTATTAAGAAAAATTGAGTATCTTATTTTTGTTAATCATATTTGCCTTCCCTTGATTCTGATATCTGGGTTCATTTATCCAATCCTAATTGCAATTTTGGGTCAGAAAAGATTTACTGCAGTTCTAAATCAGCCATGGTAGTTTAGATGTAATTTATTTTCCATTAACAGTTTTATCTGTCAAATAACATAGATAATAGTGTATGTGTGTTCATTTCAGTATGGTGGTGGGAAAGTGATACGGCCTGGTGACAAACTTGAGACGAAAGAAGCTAAGGAGGCAAAGGAGAAGCGCAGTAGAGAGCTGATCGCTGCCTATAGAAGTAAGGCGGGATTGGATGTTGATCCAAAACTCATAGCTGAATGTCAGAAGGTATTATTGTAAAGGAATTGTAAAACAACAGATTAGTTATTTTGACAATAATCATTTCATTTACAGTAAGTACATCAGCAAAAAAAATAATAACAGCTTTGAACTTACAGTATTTATTTTTTTCAATGTACTATAGTGTATGGATTATTTGCAAATTTGGAAGAAAGGAACTTTCTTGCAACTTGTTACAATACAGGGGCATTTTGCAAATATGTCTAAAACACTGCAAGGATACTAGTTTTTTTCCTCACTGGGACAATATTTCTTTTATATTATATTTAAACAGACATGATTTTTTGGCAATTATCAAGTTTATGTTTAGCTTCTGTTTCAGTTGATTAGATTTTCTTTATCCTTTTTCGTTTATCAAGTCTTTGAGAGAAGGCAACGATTTGATGGACCGGGGAAGACTAAAGCAAGCATTGCCTTTCTATGAGAATGTAATGAAAGACATGATCTTTGAGGTATATATTTTCTCAATCCGCTTTAGATTAAATCTGAAGCTACATCAAACCTCTTCTCATGCTGATGGTTAGGTTTAAACTTTTAATGTGTTACTTTTAGCAATCGAATATCACAACTATTATTCTTTCAGATTTGAACATGTGATAGTATTGTGTGCATTATCCTCTTATTACCACAGAAGGTGTAAAAGCAATAGTATCTTATCAAGAAGTGTTAGAATTATCTTTAAAAATAGCTGTTGTTCAGCAAAGTAAACCCAACATTTTACAATATTTACATAAGTGCCCAGTATCTCTTATATCTATAGCAATTTTTTTTTTTTGGCTTTTCTCATCTAGCACTGACAGCTGAATTATAAATGAGAAAATTAGATTAATTTTCCTATTAGCTTGATAAGATATCATCATTGACTTCCGGAGTCTTTGTCCTCTCTTTGGGATTACTGTTTGGCGTTGGGTTGCCATATAAAAATTGCAGCGTTTTAGTTTGCAAATTTGATTAAATTTTGGGTCTTCATTGTTTAAATGACATTTATATTGACAATTTTACTATTTCAGTATTATTAATAAAAAAGAAATTTGCTATGGCATTATAACTGAAATTGACCAATGGTTATGCTTGCCCTTTTTGCTTGAAACTGTGTTGCTTCTATTGCTCATTGCAGAGTGAACTCCACGGAAGAGCCGCCTTGAAATGGGCAATCTGTCTAGATTCACTTCAAAGGTACTCTCTCTCTCTCTCACACACACACATGACACACAAACATGAGTAACAAAAAATGAAGAGTGAGGCTATGGTACTATGCATAGCGCAATTTGGTCCGTACTATGGACATATATTCATTTTCAAAGTCTAAATAGTCGATCCGAACTGTTCATCATGATCTCTATATGAAAAAATATACTTGGCCAAATTTTACCTTTTTTAGAATTTTTTTTTACTATTTTTTTAGATAGGTAGGAAATCACTACTTTCGTATGGTTGGTCCAGGATCTTTAGATCAAGTGATTTTGTAACTATTTAATAAAATAGTAAAAAGATTCTAAAAAAATGTAAAATTTGGCATCCAAGCACATTTTCATATGGAGATCATGTTGTGTGGTACGGATCGACCGTTTGTACTTTAAAAATGGAGATATGCATCGATAATACGGACCAAAGTGTGCTATGCATAGTACATAGCCTCACTCAAAAATGAACATTGAAACATGGCAGTCAATTTATCTAGCAAGGAACTGAAGCTAGCGACTCCACATTTATTTGCTTTGAATATATAACACTTAATTAGGACACAACTGAAGTCGCATGTATATAAAATTTGCATAAACTTTGTACTTAATTTTCTTTGTTGCTGTTTGGGATCCATCTGCAATATTCTTAGGTCAAGTGAAGCAAAAGTCATGTATGAAAAGCTCAAAAATCACCCAAACTCTGAGGTTAACACGACGGCCAGGCACTTTTATGACAGTTTTAAGGTAAGAGAATTTTGGTGTTATGATTTAAATCTTTTGCTAAAGTGAAACTGCATAACTGATGCTCTGATATGAACTGGATAAACATTGCTGAAAAAACCCTGCATTATCAAAAAATTGCAAAAAGACCCCTAACTCCTAGTATCTGCAAACAGCTTTGCATTAGCTGGAGAAATTCAAATTCAAATTATTCACATGCTTCAGTTAGTCCTGATCACCTTTGTTATTTGTTACATCAAGATGATTTTTTCTTTTTGGAAAATGGAGGATTTAGAATAGCGACGAGAAAAGCTACATGACATGATTGAAGTTGATATGATAACAATGATAATAATAACAGCAACAAAAATAACAACGTTAAGGAAACACATTTTAAGTTATCATTTATCATCAATGCGAATCACTGGATTAAATAGACTATGCAAAGAACTAATGGTGCCAAATTTTAATAATGTATCTTTTGTTTTTTTAAATTTCTCTAATGAGTATTGGCCAGTCCTCTAATCCAATTCAAATCATACTGATATGTTAAGTGCCTTTTCTATGTACTCAATAGACCAATAATGTTTGAGAACTTACCAATATAGCTCAACCTCTGACATATTGTAGCTGTCATCACTTAATTATACTTAAAAAAGGAAAGCCTTTATTGCTTTAGCCTTTAATCATTTGCTTTTTTCATTCTGTATTTTCTTTATGTTTGTTTTTTGTCATCAGGCAATGGAGTTTATGAAAGTGAAATCTACATATCTTTCGCGAACAACTGGGTATGAGATGTACTTCGATTCGTTTGTTGACAATAAAGAGGTTATACTATCAGCAAAAGCTGAACCGGAAGAGGCTAGAGCTACCCCAATTTTACCTTACATTGTATTTCTGGTTTCACCCTTGTTGGTTGTATTATATATTGCTGTAAGAAAATCATTTATGCTATAAAGTAAACAACAAATTGCTTGAAAATGATGTTTTGAAGTTGTTGCTGTTGCATTTGATTGATTTGTTGTCACAAGTGCAACAAATCATATACCAATAAGATGTCACTCTCAGTGCAATGCTAAAGTTTGCTGTATTTTTTCAAGTTGGGGATTGAGAACAAATATAGAATAATGCATTCCTAAAGAATTGAAAAAATAAAATAAAAACCAAACAAAAGGTGGGCTACCAAATTGGATGGAAAGTATGACTTCGTTTTCTTTCTTTCTTTCTTTGCCTATGAGAGATTCTTTTCAAGTGTAGGTCGGCTGAGATGTGGGGCCCAGTAGCCTATTATCCGCTACTTTACACCGACCCAAAACCCTAATAGAATTATTTGTTGTCTTTTCTTTTCAAAGAGCCCTAAACAGTCTATTCTCTAAGGCCATGTTTGGTTGTGGAGTAAGAGGTGGAGTAAACCCCTTACTCCACACTTAGGTAGCCAAACGAGAAGTAAAAGAAGAGGAGTAAGGTGGAGTAAGAGGTGAGTTAATCCGGAGTAAGTTACTCCACCACTTCAGGTGGATTAACTTACTCCACACTTTCTCCACCTGTAGGGCCCACTATCATAGAAAGAGGCTCAGTTTCCAATACTTTACTCCTCTAGGCGGATTAATTTAAGCCACGAGTTATACTACCAAACAAGATGTAAAATATGTGGAGTAAGATGGAGTAAGTCATTTAATCCTCATTAACTTTACTCCACAACCAAACATGACCTTAGGCCATGTTTGGTTGTGGAGTAAGAGGTGGAGTAAACCCCTTACTCCACACTTAGGTAGCCAAACGAGAAGTAAAAGAAGAGGAGTAAGGTGGAGTAAGCGGTGAGTTAATCCGGAGTAAGTTACTCCACCATTTCAGGTGGATTAACTTACTCCACACTTACTCCACCTGTAGGGCCCACTATCATAGGAAGAGGCTCAGTTTCCAACACTTTACTCCTCTAGGCGGATTAATTTAAGCTATGAGTTATACTACCAAACAAGGTGTAAAATATGTGGAGTAAGATGGAGTAAGTCATTTAATTCTCATTAACTTTACTCCACAACCAAACATGACCTAAACCATTCGTGTGCTTGTTTTGTTTTTGTTTTTTTCCCCTTTTTTTTTTTTTCTTAGAACATGTGTGCTTAATTTCGACGTACTGTGAAAATTGAAATTAAAGTCTAAGCCTTGTCGCCGAAGGCTACAAGGCAACACGCTTGGATAACTTAGAAGATGGGATGCAAATCATGCAAGTCAAAAAAGTTGCAAATGCAATAAGCAGTCACATTCATAAAAGCTGGGCGGGGATTAATTAATAATAAATTTGTTGACAAAATTTACAACGGTTAAAAGATAACTACATTTTTAAAATTCGACAAAAAAATATATAGTCTATATTTCATATCATCTATATAAAAAAAATGATGAAAATTTATGTAAGTTTCACCGTTCATCAAATGAAATGAAAATTACAACGACTTATATTTAACCAAATTACAACAACATGTTTAATTATTTTTTTATTTCTTAAAAATCTTTCAAAATTTTTTAAAAGTTGTTAAAGTTATCAAGATAAACTATAGTCAAAGAATCCTCACTCTTAAAAAATTGCATATGAAAGTCAACAAACGTAGTATTCTGCATCTCAATGCAAGTTACCAAATGTTCATGTTGAGGCGTTAAGCAACTGTCATGCATTATTCCAGTGTTCTAAATAGCGGCGCTATAGCGTTTTTGGACCCCAAACGCTACGCTATGACATAAAATGCGCTATTTGCGCTACGGCCGCTATAGTGGCCGCTACAGCGCTATAGCGGACCGCTATTTGCGCTATACAATATGAGTTTTTTTTTTAAGCAATTTATATGGGTTTTAAATAAAGATAAAAAAAAATCTCAAACCAAAATTGAATTTGTTGCTACTTGCTACAAATAAATCAATTTGAAATTGGGAATAGAAATTGAAATTTGAATAGAAAAAAAGTCCAAACCGAAATTAAAATTTGAATAGAAAAAAAAAATAGATTATGTCATGAATCATGATGCTTAAGATATTTTAATAGGAAAAATCGATAGTTTATGATATTACTATGGATATTTTGAACCGCAATTTGGACTTTGTACAGGTTCAATATGAATATTATAATTTCTTAATTACTTTGGTGCTATTTATTGTTCTATGAGACTTTAGATAATGTTGATATTTAGTACAAATATTGAATATACGAAATGTAAAAAAAAAACGCTATTTGGAATAGCTTCCGCTATAGCGACGCTATTCGCTATAGCTTTTTTTTTTAGCCTTCCCGCTACGACGCTATAAACGCTATTTAGAACCTTGCATTATTCCGTTCCTACAAGCCTGGAATTCAAAATTTACTTGTGATTTAAGAAAAAGAAAAAAAAAAAAACATCAAGAAATATGTTCCTAGCAGATAATCTTTTTGAATTAGGCGCTTTACATACTGATAATTTCTTTTAATGAAACTTTGCACACTGTTAATTGAATTATGTACATTTTGCATCATAAAATGAAACATCTAAATTGTACTGATTCTACACACAAACAAAGATGTAAAGTTAACATGACTTGGTATTTTTTTTTTTATTCTGATTGTTCTAACAATCTCGATAAAATAATTATGATTTTAGTAATTTTTTTATTCATATTGAAACATGTCCTAGTAGGATGTAATAATAAGGTCAATTTTTAATAAGAAAAACGACTTTTATTATTTTACTTATTGGGGACATTTAAAGCAAAAATATGTAATTTTTATCGGGACACTGCTGAGCATCTCCAACCCAGCAATCCATAAAAAATAAAAAACAGTTGTAAAACACTGTTTAAAAATTAAGTTCCCTTTAATTTCTTAACTCCTCCATCTCAGAAATTGGTTCATAGCCAATAGGAAAGAAAACGAAGGGGTCAGAGCCAATAGGAAAGAGAGAGAGTACCAGCTTGTCCAAAAGAAATCGTTTGCTTTATAAGAAAATTTGTTTTTTATAAATCGGCCTACAACCCAGCAATTATATTAGCAATTCATTCGGACCATCTGATCAAAATCAAAATATGCACGAATGTTAAAGGGTCCAGTGAATTTTTAGTTCCAACCGGATTTATCCGAATTTTAATTTGACGGTCCAGATTCAAATTAAATATTTTTTTTTAACTTTAAAGAGGATCCGGACCCCACTGCTAGTGCCATAGTTGTTGTTATGGCACAAGTATAGCATGTGATGGAGTCGTTTGATTTGCATCGCACGCTTCTAAAGAACCCTTTTTCACAAACCGCATCATTATCCGGCACATTCAATTTATGTCACAATTATAGCATGATGCCGTAGTTTTTAGGAAGAATTTCATGTATACCCTTTAAAAACTTCAAAATTAAGTATTCTCCTCATATTTACCCTTCTAAATTTCAAAAACTCACAAATTTATTCATTTTATTGTCATTTATATTAAAATACATTTAAAATTTATAAAGTACCCATTTTATTCTTTATTAAAAAATAAAAAAAAAATATGTAGCATGTTTAAGAAAAATGTGAGCTTTCTAATTGGTCGGTTTATGAGGGCAAATGAGTCATTTATTTACTTCTGATGCTTCCATAAGTATGAACCTAAATGTCACTGTGTATTCATAAAAAGTAGAGAAATGATCCATTTACCCTCGAAAACCGACCAATTAGAAGACTGATATTTTTCGTAATTATGTTACATATTTTTTTATTTTTAATAAAGAGTAAAATGGGTACTTCATAAATTTAAAATGTGTTTTAAACATTTAATAGAAAAGAAAATAAAATGGATAGATTTATGAGTTTTTGAAATTAGGAGGGGTAAATAAATAAATTATGAAATTCAGAGCAGAAATACATAATTCTAATGTTTTGAGGAGTATACATGAAATTGTCCCTAGATTTTATGGTACAATGTTGTATATTGTATATGTGTTTCTAAACTCACCAATTCTCTTTGTGAACTCAACTCTAAAACCTATCAGATTGACTTCACATGACAAATCCGAACCGTTGAAACCCGTCTACCTTACGAGTGATGCGTTTTCATACAAATTTTTTTAATTTTTTAATTTAATTTTGTATAAAGTCAAGCTGTCAAAATTAGAAGGTTTATAAATTAATTTTAATGCATTCATTTTTTGAACGTTTTTTTACCACTTGACTCTATACAAAATTAATTCGAAAATTTAAAATTTTTGCATGTAGATGCATCACTCGTAAAGTAGACGGGTGTTGTGTATTTTTGGTATTGGATTATGGGTCAATTTGATACACTTTTTCACTTTTAAAATTTATAAAACCTTAATACACAATGATAAGTCGGTTGCAAGTATACAACCTATCATTGTAGTAAAATAGGTATCGATCCAAAGATAACAGGAAATATTACTTTTTACTAAATTAATTAATCCTAAAAGGTGCAATAAAGTAAAAGGGGGGGTTTGTTGCAAATTGGTTTGGTTGGGTTCAATACCCGATTGAGAGTTGGATTTAAACAAAGCAATTAAAAACAAACAAATAAAATGAGTTTTGTGATTCAAATAGATAGAAGTCTATGGACTATCGGCACACAATTCCTTCGTTCAAATCCACACTTAATTGGTTTCTAAATTCATGTTTGCAATGATAGGGTTTCTAATCCTTAATATAAAAAATGGTCACTTTCGTGAATTAATGACGTGCCTAGACAATTCAGATTTCACGATTAAGTTCTTCACCCTAGCTATCTAGATCATAAGCATAGGTTAGCCTAGTTTATTCCTAAATACCGATACTTTACAAGTCATTCACACCAATATTCGGTTCAATTCTAGAGGTCCCAATTAAATATGAGGTTTCACGATTAAGTCTTTCACCTCAATTCAACATTTGTTTCTTGTGGTTCCGGACTAAGAATTAGATTTGGCCATTTCTAATCTCAAATTCTAAGGTTATTCATGTATATAATTTGGTACCATCAATTCTTGATCCTAATCATCTCAAGTTGGTTAAACCTAAGCGGGACGCTAATTAACAAGCACACAAATTACACAATCACATGAATTATAAAATCAACAAGAACAAATATGCAAACAAACAATCATCATAAAGAATACCATCCAAGTAAGGTAGATTTTAACACAAGTTTATGCTTAAAGTCTAATCCTCTAGAGAGAAAATCTAGCCTCTCATGGGTGCGCTAACATCCAAGAGAAATACAAGAGTAAACATGATAAAAACTGAGAAAAACAAGAAAGAGAATAGAGTACACCAATCTCCTTGCTCGCTGCCCCTTGTCTTCACTTTGCTCACTCGAGAAACCTTTAATCCTTCGCTCCAATCGCCTTGATTCACTTGGAGAAGATAGAAAAGATGTAGAGAGATGTGTAGAATTAAAACTAGGTTCAAAGATGTCTTCTACTACTGCCTTCCTACCAATATATAGCAATTTCTGTGTCTTAGGAAGCAATCCCCTAGAATCTGGCAGCAATTCTGAGAAGATATCGCGAAATAAGGCAATATTGGCATTGGTGCGACCTCTATGCAGCCTTCATAAGATCCGTGTGGCCCGCACAAAATGGGAAATCGGTTGGAATTCGCTAAGGAAAAAGGGTTTGTGCGACCCGCATAAAATCACTTGTACAGGCCGCATAACTCACTGACTCGGTTGGAGACTTCTTGATTTAATTTCGAAATTCATTTTTTCAGGATTTATTTTTGTGCGGCCCACACCAGCTTGTGTTTATGCTCCATTTGTTCGATTTTTGCAAATTAAACAAGGCAAAAGCAGTAACTTGGTTCTTTGGCGTATTATATACTAAACTAAGCTAAAATACAAGAAATTTGGTACAGTTTTGGAGGTAAAACTCTAACCGAAAGTATATATAATTGAGTCTTATCAACGAGTTTCATCGATTCTTATTCATTATTTAAAATCAATCCGATAGATTTTCGAGTTGAGTTCACAAAAAAAATTGGTGAACTTAGGAACACCCTAGTTCTACTCTTGTATATGTTGCTATATTCTTTATTAACCTCTCAGAATATCTACATTGAACTTCTTATGCTAATCTTTAATTAAACGTGTCAATATTTTTTTCAATCATGGAATATATGAAAATTCCATAATTAGCAAATTATTTAAAAAAAATATTTACTTTCTAATTCCCACATTAGCAAAATAAAGATGCTCTAAGTTAATTTTTATTATTTCCTATGACAATTGTTTTCAATTTTATTTTAATTTTATTGATGTATATGCTCTCAACAAATCAACTACAAACAATCAATAATTCAAAATAGCATGCTTAAAACATACACGTGTTGGTACAGGCTGATTTAAATTTTGTCTGCTTGGTGTTGTCTGTATGTAACAAATGAAAATCATCCAGTTGGAGAAGTGTATCAAATTGTCAAACAGACAAAACATTTTCAATTGAATTCAAAATCTTATCCGTACTGCTGGACTCGATGAATCTCTGACGCAACTTCTGGCACTATTCATTGACTAGCCGTTGCCATCTCTTCTCCTTTTGAAATGTACAACAAAAATAAATAAATAAACAAATTTTAAACAAGCTCTGTGTCGCTGTCTGCGGTCTGCCTCTTTTTTTTTTTTTTTTTTTCTAACCCAGATTATAATTCAAAAATTATTAACCCAGATTTCCAAAACGATCATTTCCCAATCATTTGGGGGTGGATATGGTGCTTAAAAGTAAGTATGAATTTAAATATAATAAAATTATTTGTGAATTAAAATTAAAAAAAGTTAAAAAGTAATCAATTGGTGAATCTGAGCTGCTTCATATTGATTTATTTGATGAATCGAGTGCTTCATAATTTGATTATTTTTATAACATCAAGAGGTTAGTTAATAATGATTTTTTATTTTTTATTTTTTGAGACTATTTTGAGAATTGACTACAAATTAATAAATTATGTATAGCAAAAAATCTAATTCTTTAGTAAAACTTATTCTTCATTTCTTTAGAAAATCAACATCAGTATTCTTATTCCCAAAAATCTAACAATGTTAATGTTAGCATTTTTTTTATTTCTAAATGATTATACAAAAATTTGATATGGGTGGTACTAAAGTAATGTCGACACAGTTTTAACCAATAATATAATCATCAAATTTGGAAAAAAAATAAAATTGTAGTTTGTCTCTCTCTCTATTAAATGGGTTGGTAGCCGATCTAGTCTCTACAAAGCTATAAATCATTAAGAGTGAGTCTACGCATAACACGATTTGGTCTGTAATACACATCAATATTTTCGTTTTTAAAATTCTAATGATCGATCCGAACTGTTCAATATGATTTTTATATGAATATGTACTTACAGTCCGAATTATTTATTTTTTTGCTATTGTTTTTTTACTATTTTCTATCTATCTTAAAAAATAATTAAAATAATTCTAAAAAATATAAAATTCAGTCCGCAAGTATATATTCATATGAGGATCTTGTTGAACGGTTCAGATCGACCATTAGAATTTTGAAAACAAAAATATTAATACGTATTATAGACCAATCTGTGATATGCATAGTACCATAGATTCACTCAACCATTAATATTATAAGTTGTTTGATCAGTGATCCGTCAATTTTCAAATTATATGAAATTTAACACACAACATATGATTGTATACTATTTCCTGAAAATAAGCACCGTCAATATTTCTATTCTTAAATTTTGTAATTCAATTGCTAATTACAAAAATTCTGTATGTTTAATGAAACCGGAATAGAGAGAGCATAGGAATTACGAATGCCTCTTGTTCCTAAATTATTTCAATCTTATTCAACTAGAAAAATATTAAAATTAGATCTATTTCAGTCTATAAAAATATTCTTCTACTATTTAATCTTCTTTATGAAATTATGCTATCTCGATAGAATAGAAATGACTTAAATACAGGAGCGAAGTAAAACTTTCAAACTGTGATAATATTGGAAGTCAATTTACAGTATCAATAACATTTTACTGTAAATTATATAGAAAATTACGTATAAACACATAAAATTTGAAAATTAACATCATATACACTTAATCCACCCTTGCCTAGATACAAAGAGAATAAATTTAACTGCAAATTTCAATTGAATTTAATTTATTTTACCTTTTTTATATTTTTATTCAATTTAATTCCATTCAACATTTATTTCTATTTCCCATATAGTTTTATCTACAACAATTTTATTTTAAAAAAAAATCAGATTTTGATCCAATGACAAAGATAATATTTTTCGGGTAAGAAATCCCACGTTCGAAATCTGAACAAAAAAAATTATCGTGAATAATTTGTCATTTGGATGGCTTTGACAGTTTGACGGGTCCGAATCCCCTAAAGTAACCCAATTTTTGTGTTTTGGATTGGGACCGTACGAATCGAATATGTCGCTCGAAATTGTCTAGGAATTCGAACATGTCTCTCGGAATGCGTGCGCTCCACTTTAGTTGGATGGTCACGGATTCAAATCGGATGGTCCCGATCCAAAATCTAATTTTTGGATTACTTCGCTGGATCTGAACTCTGGATCCGACTCTGCTGTTCTCCAAAGGGAGAACAGGACCCTGTTATTCCGATCCCAGCCATTCACCTTTATCGAGATTTGGATATGAAAAACTTTGAACGGTTCAGATTGGAATAACAGAGTCCTGTTCTCCAATTTGGAGAACAGCGGAGTTGGTTCCCAGAACTCTACCCCAATTTTTTTTATAAAAAAAAACTTATTAAAAAAATTTGTGCTATTATTTGGTGGCACGTGATGGGAAGAGAAATTTGTACTTGGCAAGTGCGATTACAGAACAGCGGGAGAGTTATGAAATAAATAAGTGTTAATTAGAATAATTAAATGCTCACGTGAAATGACATCAAAAGAAATCGGGACTGGTGCGCTGTTCCATTATGTTGCCTACTTGCGCACATATTCAAAAGCTAACAATGTGCGATTGGATCAAATCCAAAATCACTAAATATGTACATGTTAACCAGTGTTATAAAAAACGTCTGTTTAGACTGATTAATCGGCTGATTAGTCGTTGGCGGTGATTAAATCGTCACGAATTTTTTCGACTATTTGGCCGATTATTTTCGATTATGACCGATTATTCTCGATTATTTTCGATTAATCACTTGACAGTATTATGTCTGTCTGATGACCGCATACCGTTATTTACAACACTGATGTTAACTTTATTATTTATAAATATTTTAAGAATATTTCGTTAATTTCTTTTAAGAAAAAAAATGGAGGTTCAGTTTTTAAAAATATTTATAAATATTTTTTATTTAAATTTTGAACATGCAACTTCCACAAGAAGAATAAGCTGTACCAGTAGCAGAGCAGCGCAAAAAAAAAAAAAGAATAATTCTAGCACACATTTAAAATTTTTGTATACATTATTTCTTAGTATACATTCATAATAATAGCCGTTAATTTTCTAAAAACAGATCTACATATTGAATGCAAACAATTTCTTTCTATATAATAAAATCCTTCTTGGGTTAAAAAAAGTAAAGCTACCAAACATTTCAAATATTAATTTTAGCATTAAATCTATTGAAGATAAAAAATGTACATAAAACTTGAATAGTTGGAAGCATGCTAGAATTTATCTTATTAATTAGATCACTTTATTGAATTTGTTTCTGACAGAGTTCAAAACATTTCTAATTGATTATATGTATGTGATAGTGTTTTTCAATTTTTTGTGATATATTTTAGAGTTGGGTTAAAATGCACTATTGGTTTTGTGCTCCAATCATGCTCCACATCTTTATTTTCATTTCCAAAGTCCGAACAATCGATCTGAACCGCTTACCATCATTTTCATATTAAAATGTACTTGGAGACCAAATTTTATATTTTTTGGAATTTTTTTAGATAGGTACAAAATCACTGTTTTTAGAAGATTCTGGACCATCCAAAACAGTGATTTTGTACATATCTAAAAAAATATTAAAAAAATTCAAAAAAATATAAAATTTGGTCTCCAAGCACATTTTAATATGAAGATCATGTTGAGCGGTTTGGATCGATTGTTCGAACTTTTAAAACAGAGAAAAAAACGTGAAACATAATTGGAGCACAAAACCAATGATGCATTTTAACCCTACTCATTTTCCAATTAGATTTTAATATTTAAATCACAATACATAATTCAGGCCCTGTTCGGATACCTTTATTCTCAATGGGAATTAAAGGATTTTGGGTCCATCAGGAATTTGAGCCCTTTACCTATTCGGATGCCACAATGTAAAAAAGTGGGTTCAAAAACATCGACTCTGACCTCATTTTTTTCTTCCCAAATGGTGCGCTAGTGTCCTTTTAATCATTTCTTTCTTCTCAAATGGTTCAAAAACATATTTTAATCATTTTATTCAATAGTGTCCTTATTTACTTACTTAATTGCAACGAAATACTTGTAATGCTTTGAAATAGTATCTACATTGCTTCATTTACCAAATGCAAGGCATGAGTTAAAAAAATGAAGGAATATTTAAAGTTGTACAATTACAAACAAAATAACTACATGTAATTGTTGACAAAAATAAGAAAATACCTTTTGTTTTGTTTTATGTATTTCTATTTTTCATCTCCATCTTTAAATAGAAATATATAATTTATAAATAAATCAATATTTCCCACAACTAATCCCACAGTACAACCGAACACTCATCAACAAATTTCCATAATTATTCCTATGTGTTCCCATGAATATGGGTTCCCGCAAATCAAAAAGTGGATTTCCGAACCCGTAAAATCTCATACCGCACAATCCCATGACATCCGAACAGACTCTCAGATTGCTTGTTTGCTAGTACCATATAATTTTAAAATTTACAATTCCAAAATAATTCAACAAAGCGTAAAGTTAATTCGAAGAAGTATACTAAAAATTATGTTCATAATATGAAAATATTATATGTACAGTTTGAAAATCATGCATAAATTTTGTTACTATCACATGGTTCATGATTGTATGATGTAGCACCTACCCCATACTCATAATTAAATGAAGATTCAAACTCCAAAGTGCTCCACATTAGAATTCTCACACGACACGACGCAATTATCTCCTTGAAGAAAACATGACATAAAGCAAAATGTTAGACCTGATGTGTGGGTCCCAGGTGAAAAAAGGGTGAGCATCTCGTCTAAAGCACCATCCATTAAGGTCCCATTAAGGTAAAACAGATCAAATATTAATCCATTAAATTGCTGCCACCTAGTCAGCATCAACTTTGCATTTCAATATACCTAGGGATGGTTGATTTTCTGTGGCCATATATTTGTAGCTTTTCCATTTTATGAAATACTGTTATGTAGTTGTTTAGCAAAAAAATCTATGAAAATGATCAGTGGAGGAAAAATTGTAAGGAAATAAACAACCTTTTTAATTTACAATTCATTTAAGTTTTCTTTTTCTTCTTCTCTTCTAATTTCACTGTAATTCTTATGGGGCTTTTGAAAAGTTTTTGGTAACCGTTTAATATATTAAGTTACTACATATATAGAGCAGGATTAAAATGCACCATTGGTTTTGTATTCCAATCATGCTCCACATTCTTATTTTTATTTTTAAAGTCCGAACAGTCAAACCGAACCGTTCACCATGATCTTTGTAATAAAATGTGCTTGGAGACCAAATTTTATATTTTTGGAATTTTTTTACTAATTTTTTAGATAGGTACAAAAACACTGTTTTAAGAAGATTCTGGATGATCTAAAATAGTGATTTTGTACCTATCTAAAAAAATAGTAAAAAAATTTCAAAAAATATAAAATGTTGTCTCCAAACACATTTTAATATGAAGATCATATTGAGCAGTTCGGATCGATTGTTCAAACTTTGAAAACGGAGAACAAGACGTGAAACATGATTGGAGCACAAAACCAATGGTGCATTTTAACCCTACTCATATATATATATATATATATATATATATATATATATAGGGAGCGGCTAAGTTGCTGCCGGCAGCATTTCGGCGAGGTGCTTACGAGGGCATATCTTGCAATTTGATGTTCAAACAACAAATTCAAACCGTTAGATGTTCAATCTATATTAAAATCTACTTGGAGACCAAATTTTACATTTTTTGGAATTTTTTTACTATTTTTTAAGCTGGTTTGAAAACCGTTGTTTTTATTAAATTTCTGAAGCATTGAAAACAGCAGTTTTCAAACCAGCTTAAAAAATAGTAAAAAAATCCCAAAAAATGTAAAATTTGGTCTCCAAGTAGATTTTAATATAGATTGAACATCTAACGGTTTGAATTTGTTGTTTGAACATCAAATTGCAAGATATGCCCCCGTAAGCACCTCGGCCGAAATGCTTCCGGAAGCAAATTAGCCATACTCATATATATATATATATAGGAATTGGCTACGGTGCTACGCGTAGCATAGAGAGCCTCCGTGCTACGGCTCAATATTTGAGTTTTCAAAATTCTAACGGTCGATCCGAACCGTTCAACATGATCTCCATATGAATATGTACTTGCAAACCAAATTTTACATTTTTTAGAATTTTTTTACTATTTTTTTAGATAGGTAGAAAATCACTTGATATGAATGGTACAAAATTTTCAGATCAAGTGATTTTCTACCTATCTAAAAAAATAGTAAAAAAATTCTAAAAAATGTAAAATTTGATTTGCAAGTACATATTCATATGGAGATTATGTTGAACGGTTCGGATCGACCGTTAGGATTTTGAAAACTCAAATATTGAGCCGTAGCACGAAGACCCTCTATGCTACGCGTAGCATGCTAGCCATTTCCTATATATATATATATATAGGCTAATATGCTTTTAGTAGCATATGGGCCGATATGCTTCCAACTCAAAATTGGATTTTCAAAGTCCAAACGGTCGATCCGAACCGTTCAAGTTGATCTACATATTGAAATCTGCTTGGAGACCAAATTTTACATTTTTTGAAATTTTTTACTATTTATTAAGCCACTTTGAAAATTGCTGATCCGGGTGAACAGTAAAAACAGTGCAACCAAATTCTAGACCATGTGATCAGCAATTTTCAAAGTGGCTTAATAAATAGTAAAATAATTCCAAAAAATGTAAAATTTGGTCTCCAAGCAGATTTCAATATGTAGATCAACTTGAACGGTTCGGATCGACCGTTTGGACTTTGAAAATCTGATTTTGAGTTGAAAGCATATCGGCCCATATGCTACTAAAAGCATATTAGCCTATCTATCTATATATATATAGATGAGGGCTATTGTGCTTTGCAAAGTAAAGCCATCGTTTTACTTCGGCTTACTTTTTGGATTTTCAAAGTCCAAAACGTCGATCCGACCGTTCAAGTTGATCTACATATTGAAATGTGCTTGCAGACCAAATTTTACATTTTTTGGAATTTTTTTACTATTTATTAAGCCACTTTGAAAATTGCTGATCACATGGTCCAGAAAAAACAGTGCAACAAAATTCTGGACCATGTGATCAGCAATTTTCAAAGTGGCTTAATAAATAGTAAAAAAATTCCAAAAAATGTAAAATTTGGTCTGCAAGCACATTTCAATATGTAGATCAACTTGAACGGTCGGATCAAAGTTTTGGACTTTGAAAATCCAAAAAGTAAGCCGAAGTAAAACAATGGCTTTACTTTGCAAAGCACAATAGCATAATTATATATATATATATATATATATATATATGAGGAGGGATCCAATTACACCTTTTTTGGTGACACACTTTGACACCTACTATTTTTAAAGTCCAAATAGTCGATTTAAACCGTTCAACATGATGGATATATTAAAATGTGCTTGGAGATCAAATTTTACATTTTTTTGAATTTTTTTGCTATTTATTAAGATGGTTACAAAAATCGTTGTTTTCAGACCATTGAAAAACAGCGATTTTGTAACCATCTTAATAAATAGTAAAAAAATTCAAAAAAATGTAAAATTTGATCTCCAATCACATTTTAATATGGTGATCATGTTGAACGGTTCGGATCGGCTGTTTGGATTTTGAAATCGCAAAATTGACCTATATAAAAAACGGTGTCATGATGTGTCACCAAAAAATGTGTAATTGGATCCCTCCTCTATATATATATATATATATATATATATATATATATATATATATATATATATATATATATATATTCTTGAAGATTGACAATTTTTATTTCACAAGAGTAATTGAAAAATTTTAAATGATAGGAAAATAAAGAAAAACTCTCAACATTTAAATGAAGTTAATATGGCTATATTACAAGTCCATTATTAGTTCTAAATATTTTTTTGGATTTTTTGAATAGTGCTATCAAGATTATCATGCATGCTAACAATTGTCACATGATCCTATCAAATCATAAATAGGAAACAAAATCTAATGCCCATGTTTTTGATACGTTATAATTAATGATAACAATTCATGTTTTTTCACTAATAATACAATTTTTTTTCTAACGAAAAATATAAACCATCAACCGTGATGCAAATTATTATAAACCATTTCTTTTTATTTTAAGCAAATAATTATTTTAGAAAAAAAAGAGATCTAAGATTGCATATTGTTTGGATTTAATTTTGAATCATCATAATTTTGCGGTCATGATGAGGTTGCTAAGATATGAGCATATCAAACAAATAATGACTTTCATATTAGATTCACTTATTAGATATTTCTGAAGATAATTTATATTCAATGCAAGTACAATGAACATAATTTTTACTATATTTAACCCTGAGACACCAACATGACATGCACCTACATCTATTCCAGATAAAAGATTTAGTCTATAAATAGTGACACTTATTTTTAATTCATAAAAATAAGTCTAAAGTGCAATGCTAAAAAAAGAACAAATAATAGAGAGTGTAGAATTCGTACAAATTCCCTGCAAATATTTCATGATGACACAAATTCAATCTTTTATTCATATAATTTTTTCTTTACCTGATGAAATGAAACGATTACTAGAGAATGGCTAATATACAAACGTTTGTTCCTGGACTTGGGAACAAACGATTCGGTTCTCCAATTTTCGAAGTTCAAACAACAAATTCAAACCGTTAGATGTTCAATCTATATTAAAATGTGCTTGGAGACCAAATTTTACATTTTTTGGAATTTTTTTACTATTTATTAAGCTGGTTTGAAAACTGCTGTTTTTCAATGCTGCAGAAATTTAATAAAAACAACGATTTTCAAACTAGGTTAATAAATAGTAAAAAAATTTCAAAAATTGTAAAATTTGGTCTCCAAGCACATTTTAATATAGATTGAACATCTAACGGTTTGGATTTGTTGTTTGAACTTCGGAAATTGAAGAACCGAATCGTTTGTTCCCGAGTCCAGGAACAAACGTTTGTATATTAGCCATTCTCCGATTACTATATAAAAATAATTTCATGTACAAAATTTCAACATGATTTACAAATGGAATCAGGATGTCCGATGGCATCGGACGAAATTCGGTTCGGTGTCCGATCAAAATCGTTCGATCTGCTTTAAAATTTGTACAGATAATTTATTTTAAAATCGTCTCATAAATCTGAATTCCTCGCATGAATTTGATCTTATTCCCTTTTCCTTTGCAAATATGATTGTTCGCACAAACTTCACACATTTTTCTTGGCCACAGAGAATCCATAAAATGTTCAAATTATATGTCCATGCGCAATCCTACTTGTCTAGGAAAAAGGTGACCCACCTCAGCCGTCCATCCACTCTAAAATCCATAAATCTGGAAGAATCTCTATTTCTTTTCTCAAGTTTCGTTTTCTTTTCTTTGTTTTTCTTTCTTTTCCTTTGGCTTTTCTCTCACCACCTCCTTTCAAACTAGTCCTGCCTAGCTGCCTTCCCTTCCCCTTCCAAACCAAGCAAAACCAAACCAAATTTCAAGTATAATATCTCCTCTCTGCTATCTTACCTTCTAAAGTTTCTCTCCTTCCTTCTACCATGGTACAAAGAAAAGAACCCACAAAGCTCAAATCCAAAACCAAACAAGTTTCAAAATCAAAACCACACTCTTTTGATCTCGATGAGAGCACCATAACCATAACCATAAGCAAAGAAACAGCTTTCACAGATAATACCAAGAATAGAACAATGAAATATTTACCAAATTACATGAAACCCACAAGTAGCTCAGATGCAAGGAAAGAGAAAGATCAGTTGCAGGTAACTCACCGTAACTCCCCATCTATCACTAATTCAAGTAGAAAATCTAACCCAAAGAGCTCTTCTTCTCCCCCTTCAGTTACCTCCAAGAGAAAAGCCTTAACCCCTTTTTTAAAGAGAAATAAAAGTAAAGTTCTGTTTCAAAAACTGAACTTAAACAGAGCAACATGCTCTTCAACCCTGAAAGATTCAAAATTTCCCAAATTTCTGGATTTGAACCCAGGTGGTACCGAATCAGCCGGTAATTCGGCGGTACGGGTTTGCCCCTATACCTATTGTTCACTAAACGGCCATGTGCATGAGCCGATGCCTCCATTAAAGAGCTTCTTAGCATCCAAAAGGAAATTGATCAAGACCCAACAGAGCATGAAGCTCAAAGGGTTTTCTCCTTTTAGAAAAAGGGAACCCAAGCGGAGCGAGAAGGAAGTCTCCCCTTTGATCCAAGAGGTGGTGAATGATTTCATTGTTGAGGTTTATGCTAGTACCAAGGAGAAAATAATTGATCCAACGAAAACAGATGAGGTGGTATCGACAGCGTCAGACCTGAAAAGTGATTTTTCAGTAGAAGAGATGGATGCCACAGTCAAACTTGTTGAGTATGTGAATTGTGACCAGGAGGTATGCGCGATTAGCGAGAAAATTTCTGATCTAGTAGTAGAAGAGGCTGAAGAGGAAAATCCTGTTGTTTTTTATGAGAACTGTAACAAATTTGAAAGTTTAAAAGAATTTGATGTGGATTTCATGGAGGATGAAGGTGTTTTCTCTGACAGTGAGAGTTTCTCCTCTGAGCGCACCGATGGTGGGTCTGATCGATTGCATGACCAATCGTTTGAGCCGAAAGCTGAATCAGTTGTTGAGGAGATGCATTTGAGTGTTGCCTCAGAGAGTGAAATTCAAAATCAAATGGGGAGTGGTACCAGAGAGGAAGGAATTGAAGAGGCCAAAGAGGATATAAAATTAAATTCCCCAGTCGATTTGGAAGAGAGAGGTGATTGTACCGAGTCTGAGGTGGTTCCTGAAAGGAAAGATGACAAACTCCCAGAAATTGAACCATTTGATTCCTCAAACAATGAAATTCCAAGCCAACTTTTAGAAAATATTGGTGATCAAAAGTTAGATTCCATTGTAGATTTGGATAAAGTGCTTCCTGAAAGGGGAGAGGAGAAACTCTCTGAAATTGAAGCATCTGCTTTCTCAGAAAATGAAATTGCAACCCAAGTTTTAGAAAATAGTAGTCAAGAAAAAGAAGATGAAGAAGAAGATGGAAAAATACTAGAAGTTGAAACACCCAATTCCATTATAGAACAAAAGGAGGAAGAAAACCACCAAGAGGAGGGAACTGAGGTATCCGGAACTGAATCGGATCATGCAAGCGAAGAACAAACCAAACCAAAAGAGCCGCAAGAGGAGGTAATTTGTACAATAATAGAAGAAAATGGTCAATTACAAGCAGTTGAGAATCTCACTTGCGCTGAAACTGAGATGGACCATGAAAGTGAAGAACCTGAACCTTGTCAACCAAAAGAGGAAGCAATTGCTTCGGAGATTTCTCAAATCGATCAACTCTGTGGTGCGTTCAGTGAAATGCGCATGGAGGGAGAAGACTACTCCTTTGACCCCACATGTGAGCAGAAGAACAGGCTGATCATAGCCAGGAGGCGGCCGATGAGTGGTGAAGACGAGTACATGAGGGGGTTCAACCCAAGGGCTCCACGATTCTTACCGGCCGAACCCGATCTGGAATCTGAGAAGGTCGATCTGAGGCACCAGATGATGGATGACAGGAAGAATGCTGAGGAATATTTGCTTGATTATGCGCTTCGAAGGGCGGTTAATCAACTGGCGCCGGCAAGAAAGAAGAAGGTTGAGCTGCTGGTTGCGGCTTTTGAGAAGGTCGTACCGGTACCAGGAGGGCGCCTAACTTGTAGTTGATATGTTGTTCTACTTAGAGGTATGCCACCTTTTGATACAAACTTTTTTTCATGTTTATATTTTTTCAAAAAGATATCAATATAAATGAAGAAGAAAATAAATCCAGTTTTATTTATGTGATGTGGCGAAAAATTATGGACTTATGGTCCATAAATCTATTTAAGCAAATATTTTTGAAAAAGGGGAACCATCATTTTAAGTTTCCATTTTATTTGCATTTAGGCCTTTCTGAAATTCACTGGATTACATGTAGAGATATCTCTGACTAAGATGCTGTATAAGTGATATGGCCAAAATTACCAAAGAACTCTTACCTTTAATTAAAGCATAATATATCTTATCATATTTCCTGTTGCAATATTGATACCCCCTAAGATTTTATAATAGCATCTGTTTGAGTTTATGTTTATAATGGCATCTCAATTTCAACATTATTTATCCCATGCTTTTGCTACTGATCTTTATTTAGTTAAAAAATATCATCTCCTTGTGGAATTCTGACCAGCTTGTTTTTTCATTTTTTTTCTTTGTGTGTTGCAGCTAATGCCTGACACTAATCAAATAAATAACCCAATTGGTAGCTGCGGTTTTAGTGCCAGGTACCAGCAAAGGGAAAAGAGAGAGCTTAGTGGAATAACAACGAGTTCAAGCTTATTGATAATGTAAATACATGTCATGTAATTTAACCATGGTAAGGTGAGATGAAATCTTTGGGTTAACAATGGCTGTGTACGAATTGAATTATTCTCCCTTCTATAAAAAAAAATTATGCATATCTTACATTATGTGTGAAAATTTTGTCTGTTATGTATTCTATCTCGAGAGAGAATTGTGTTCAAGTCTTGTTTCAAGGATGTGTTAAGGACATTGCAAAAAATTATTTTGAAATTAGGTTATAAAAAAAAATTCTATTAGTAGGAAACAACGTTTATTTCTGTGAGCGGGGATTTTCCAACGGACATCGAATTATCCATCCATTATCCGATATAAGATGTCCTATTTGCATTGAAATTCGTGCGAATAAATTTAATATATAATAATAGAGGAGGGATCCAATTACACCATTTTTTTGACACATCTTGACACCGTTTTTTTTATAGGTCAATTTTGTGATTTCAATATTCAAACAGTCGATCCGAACTGTTCAACATGATCACCATATTAAAATGTGCTTGGAGATCAAATTTTACATTTTTTTGAATTTTTTTTACTATTTATTAAGATGGTTACAAAATCATTGTTTTTCAATGGTCTGAAAACAACGATTTTGTAACCATCTTAATAAATAGTAAAAAAATTCAAAAAAATGTAAAATTTGATCTCCAAGCACATTTTAGTATATCCATCATGTTGAACGGTTTGGATCGACTATTTGAACTTTAAAAATGATAGGTGTCAAAGTGTGTAAAAAAAAAGAGTGTAATTTGATCCCTCCTCATAATAATATCAACCTCTGTGAATCTAAACTGTTCGCACAAATTTTGACACTGATCAAACGACTTAGACTGGCCATTTTTTTTTTCCTTTTTTTCTGTTTATATCTCTATATTTTTAGTGATATAAATGGTGCTTAATGCATTAAATAACAGTACCAGAGTGGTTTCGTATCTGTATGATCTACCTTTCATAAATCAGAGCTTTCGAAGAAAAGAACGGCTCAATTAAAAAAGTATATAATTTGAAAACATTTAAAACAAAGAGTGTGACAAAGATATGTGAAGAAGCTAAAACCGAAGCAGAATCTTAGACATTAAATTAAAAAAAGGAGGCACTATGGCAATTGACTTGTAGGCTCTATAACTATATTGCTTAACTAATTAAAATTCACACATGCATCCAAAGCATGTGGTGTATCATATAGTCACACCGTCCCCAAAGCAGTCTCTTTCAAATTATATTAAATTTTATTGAAAGCTACATCTTGAACTCCTAACTATTTCATGCGTGTCATCAAATTATATAAAAAGATAGACACTAGATAATAACAAACACAGTTGCTAAAATCCAAAAGTGGCTTCATCTATCATCCAAAATGTTTATACAAACTCAACCAACAGGTGACAATAATGCAAAAGGATAAACATTCTAGAAAAACAAATATTGAATTAATGACCCACTTTGAGGCCAAATTTTGGCTGAATTTAATGAAAATGAAAGATGAACCATTAGAAACAACAGTTCTGCTTGCATATAATAATTTCACAAATTTACATAGTTAGAAACAAAACTGAGCTTGGTTGAAGATAAGAAGCTCAATGACTGTGAGATTAATAGCATGATTTCAAAAGATAAAATTACTAAAATAACAAACACCTAGCTTCAACCAAGGACCAAGTTACTACAAAATTCAGCAATTAATTAATCTTTGTTAATATTAAAAAAAAATAGAAAGCTTACAACTCAAAACAAAAAATACCCAAATAAATTTACACATAAGCAACATAGTTGCATGATCCTCACATAATACACGTGACCTATTTGATCTCAAACACAGAAAAACAAAACCGCTACTTGTGCGACAAGGAATTTCGCTACCTTAGGACAGTTAGAGTTACTGCCGCCATTTACCGGGGCTTCCATTCAAAGCTTAGAACACTTCTCCTTCCGACCTTTCAGCACCAGGCAGGTGTCAGACTCTATACATCGTGTTACCACTTAGCAGAGTCCTGTGTTTTTAATAAACTATGTTCTTCCTGGGTATGTAATTCTTCATTTACTCATCTCCAATCCCTAAGTTCTCACCTACTTTAATCTTGGGGTTATCTCGTAAAAGTTGATTTAATTCCTTGTAGTGACTCTCTAATTTGTTTGAAGATGAATATACCTTTGAACAAAAAATCTCTTCAGAATGATCGTTAGAATCCTTATAGTTCCTTGTTTGAATGGTTTCATGATAAATTCTTAGCGCATTGTCACTTGAAATAGCTTGGACAGTCTTCTGTATTTCTTTTAGCCTCTCTCTAATCTCAATATTAGCTATCAATTTCTCGACTGAACTCTCTGGAAGAGATGCTACTGCACTGTGAAATTAGGGCGAAAACACAACAGTTACGACTTACGAGTGGAAAATTAGGAACAATTGTTAATTTGGTAATAATCGACTTAATCACACTTCGATACATAACAAAGGAACACAAACAACCATATTTGAGAGGGCTTTACTGTAAATTAAACCAACTATTCTGCAATTTTCAAAGATGACATTGAACCACTAGATTAGCGTTGATTGTTCTCATCTTAGCTTAATTGAATTGCCTTTAAACCACTACATAAGTCGCAAGCCAACAAAAAATTCCTCTTTGGTTGACTTTTGCTTAATTTGGATTTTACAATCAATGGAGGTATGCCGAATTTACATACTACTACTAGTAATCTGCGCAAGATGCCAATATTTAACAGAATAGACCTTCTCACCTAATCAAACTAAAGAAGGGGTCTATTTGCATATATTAAAAAAAAAAGATATCTATCTTGCAAATAGACCTAACATTGGGTCTCTTTGCAAATTGCACTCACCTTTTTCATGATACCTGCCAGTATTGCCAAAAAGTGATGGCAACCCCCCCCCCCTCCCATAAAAAAAATGCATATTTAATCTTATAACAATGGGCTTGTTCGGCACATGAGGAATATGGAAAAGGAATGGAATAGTAGCCGAACGTAAGTGGAATTGGGTAGAATTGAGAATATGCAGTCGAACCCTTCTTTTTTGCACTTTAGCCTCTTTATATTCCATATGGGGGATGTGGATCCGCATGTTGGAATAGGCACAATACCACTCTTCCAAAAGTGCCAAACACAAGAAAGGATAATATGGAATAGAAGCCTCTTCCCTTTTCCACTTTTCCACTGTTGTATGCATTTGCCGAACAGGCCAAATGGTACTGCTCCTTTTACTTAATCCTAAATATAAAATAACAGAAGAGAGAACTGTTTATTTTTAATTGTTTAAAATATACCTAGTAATTCCCCTGACAAGACCCCACTTTTTGCCAACTCGAATAGATTGCCTAAAGCCAACAGTAAAGCCCTCTTGTGCTGAAGCCTCCTTTCCTTCAGTTATTCCCTCCCGATAACCCATCTGAAATCATGTTAGAACCTCAATTACATTAATTCTCGAAACAAAATATATAAATAAATAAATGAATGAATGAAAAGTCAGAAATATAGTTACTTAAATGCTGAAAAAATAGTGCTACGCTCTTCACAAAAAAAGGTTCCATAGTTACTTAAGAAGAATTTTTTTGCGAAGTCGCACCCAATAAATTATGATTTCAAAGTATAGTGAAATTTGAAGTTTTGAATATCACCTACTAACAATCAACTGTTAAATAAAGGTGAAGTGGAAAAGATTACTTAAAAAAATTTCATTTATATTCAAATCACTTGAAATAGGGTACATGCAAACTTAAATAAGGCCGGTTTGAATTAAATCATCATATCAGTTTACACACAGATACAAATACAAGTAATTATATGGAGGGGCAAAAGGTCAACAACATGTCAGGTGTTCCAAGTAAGAGAAATAGTAGTTGCTATTTACAAAACTGGAAAACAACTTTAAAACTTCAAAAGAAAAAGGCTATAAAAAAATATTTGCCAAAATACCGTGTGAAAGCAGTTGTGCCTCCAAATCCATTCTCGGCTCAGATTTGATCCAGGATTTGAGTCTTCATCAGAGTCATCACCCCATATTTCTTCTTCAGAATTATCTTCACCGGTATTAACTACAAAAAAGGGACGATAAGTTTATAAGATAATAGAAAAGAGAGAGATGAAATGAAATTGTATTTCCTTAATTGATCTTTGATTACAACTATGCTCTATATATAGAGTCTTACCTAATTACAATTCTGCCACTAACAATCTCTTAACAACTCTAACAATATTTCTAACATCATCTTAACAACTTCACTAACAATATGATTAGCACTAACTAACTTCCTAACTATCTCTATTATGCCCCCTCAAGCGAAACATGGTGCGTGGTAGCAATGTTGAGCTTGCTCCGAAAAGAAAAAGATTGATGCCAATATCTCAATGCCATTGTTCTTGCGATTTGAATCGTCAAGTTTGGGTCTCCTTGAAGGAAGAAGAAGGTAAGGAGAGAAGGAGCTCTTTTGGCTCAATAATGCTTCCATGTACTCGAGAGGCTCGTTTGAGTCCTCTTTGAAAAATAAAAAGAAAAAGAAAAAGAAAAGAAAATTGAATAGCTCATGGCTTTGGAACAAGTACATGGTTTCAAGAGGCTTTGTTGCTCTCGTCTCATTTGTGAGAAGCATTGTGGAGATAGAAGAAGAGAAGAAGGAGCCGGCATTGGTTTGGCTTGAGGTTTTGATTTGAGAAATTGGAGAATTTGATTTTAAATGCTGTGGTAGGGAATGGTTGAACTGGATTCTATTTTTGATATGGGCTACGTACGGTAAGGAAATTTTTTGAATCTGGAGGTATTTTGGGCAAGAGACTTCGGGTTCGGGTAAGAAAGATAAAGAAAAAAAAATGATAGGAGTTTGCTTAAATCAGCCCAGCAGTTCAGCCCAACCCAGGACTAAAATATGATCCGACACCCGTGTCCTTGAATATGTTTTTTTTTCTTTCTGGATCTGATTCGAGTAAAACCCTCGACTCCAATCCTTTCCTCTTGCCATCGCTGAAGCCTTAGAGATGTGATGAGGTGTGGCGAAGGTAGTGCTAGGATGAGATCCGACGTTTGAGAGGAGAGAGAGGTGTGCCGATTCTCACAGATAGACGGTGTCGCTGAGAGGAGAGAGAGTAATGCGAATACGATGGAGCTGGTCACAGATCGGTGAGTGACGAATCGCGCCAGCTGAGAGATGAAGAAAGACTGTCACTGGCATGAAGGTAGCATTCCGCCTCTGCTCGGATTGAGTCAGGCGAGTAGTTGGAGGCTGAGGCGGATCGTCTTAACACAACGGGGATGACGAGGCAGAGCTTCTGTCCATCTTGGTGAAATTCGTCGATCTTGTCGTCTCCTCTCTATTTGGTCTGGTGCTCGGGGCAGCGGGCTTGTGCAAGTGTGATCGGCAGCGGATCTGACGTCAGGCACGGCGGTGGTGAGACTAAAGTCAGCACAAAGAGCTTGATTTTGCTGATGCGTGCTGTTACTGAGGTCTGATCACTGTTCTGAGAACTGGTATTGGTACTGATTTTGATCAAATGCCGATTGCTTTTTTTTTTTTTGTTTCTGGTTTTCTTTTTCTGGTTGTTTCTGGGATTGGGAGAATAGAGAGAGATTAGAGATTAGTGGAGAATAGAGGGAATAAGGAGGTAATATCAGTAGGTCTGAGGGAATAGAGAAGAATAAAGTAGAATAGAGAAGGCTTATTTTGGAATAAAGGATTTTTTTTTACTAGGTGGAATAGAATGGGAGCAGGGACATAATTCCTGGAATAGGCGTTAGCCTAATTCCAGCTCTACCTAGAGCTCTGATACCATATAAGATAATAGAAAAGAGAGAGATGAAATGAAATTGTATTTCCTTGATTGATCTTCGATTACAACTATGCTCTATATATAGAGTCTTACCTAATTATAATTCTGCCACTAACAATCTCTTAACAACTCTAACAATATTTCTAACATCATCTTAACAACTTCACTAACAATATGATTAGCACTAACTAACTTCCTAACTATCTCTATTAAAGTTACATAATAGAGTTATCAATGGGTCATAAACAAATTTTGTTTCAGTAATTTTCTTATACAAATCCTCCACAAATCGATGCATTAGACATCGTCTTTTCAGTTCTGGTAACAAGCTGGTACCAGAACTGAAATAATTAAATCCTCAACTCTTAAACCCTGAAGTCCTAAACCCTAAACCTAAATAATCAAAGAGCTCTACATTCATGGTGGTGAAAAATTACAATTGGACATATCACATATACCCAAATGGGGAAGTTATCATCATTAGAGTACTGGCATAAAACTTGTACAGTAATGGTACGGAATTTCGTGCTGTCAACCAGATCCCGAATAACTAACTCTGTAAAATTATAGAAAATTCAATAGAAAATCTATTACCTTTTGAGTTACTCTGACCATCAAATTTGCTTGATTGCCCAATGGATGCCTCCATTTTTAGCTCAACAATGAAGGTTGCTAGAAAATCTCTTACCTTTCGTAAATTCAGTTGTCAAATAGCTCGTTTCTAACGGAGAAGTGCCAGTCTCGGCGGCGGCGCGGTCGAAGCGGTGAAGCTGAGAAGAGAACTCTTTGAAGACGGAGATCGAATTAATTCACAGAGAACACAAGTAAAACCTTACGGGAGAGGAGCCCGATGGGCATCGAACCGAAATACATCTGTGCCCGGTAGAGCCATCCGATTAACATTCAGATTCGCGCATAAGTTTGATCTCGAGAGCTGGGAAACAATTTAAATCGTACGCACGAACCTTGATACGAATCAAACGTCTCAGACCGGGTCGGAAGGATTTCGGTCCGATGGCCGTTGGAAATCACTTTATCTTAAAGATTACACGTCCCGATTTAAAATGCTCGCCGCATGATCTCTGGATAATTATAATTAGCAAGCTTATTAATCTAAAGAGAGTCCGGATTCTCTTTTTTAGTTTAGATCCGGACCGTCCAATTAGAATTCGGATTAATCCGATTTGAAGTGAAATGTCCAGAATCTCTTTAATATTCGTGTTAAAGTAGATCAGGCAGTCTGAATGTAAACTCAAATTTTGAATTACCTTAGGTGATATGAACTCCCATATTAGATCGATAACATTTCATAGATTTCAATTGAAATTGAAAATCAATGCTTCAAATATCAATACGATCAAAGTTTAACCCATTAGCTTGATTTGTTATTGTGCGATGGAATTTTTAATGCGTTACTGAGGCACACAATTTATATTGTAAACATGTTCAAAAACCTATTTTCTTTGTAAACATGTTTCTTGAAGTTAAAATTCATGTTAATGAAAACAAATCAGAAGATTATTTTTTGCTTTGTTTTTTGTGAAATGAGATATCATTTGTCTTTATTACATATTTTAGGCTATAAAAGTTGAAAAATAGTTCAATTTATTTTATGTCCAATTAATGCTACTATAAGAAAAATTTGCTTAAGTTAAAAATTTGCTTGTGATGTTTAACATGGGTGCTGATATATATTTTTTGCACAGAATAACAAGGAAATAAGAATTCATTTTCTTTGGGGAAGGAAAGAACTGAAAGGGGTTCTTATCTGACTTTCTTGGAAAAACACTGTACCATATCACAATATAATTTGAAATATTGTAATTATAAAAAAGATTCCCAAGAGATTCATAAGGGATAAATGAAAATGGAAAGGTTTACCCACAAGAGTTTGATTGAATTATGTATGTAATATGAAGATTGATTGACATCAATAACTTCTTGAATCCGGGCTAATTCGGATAGAGGTAGAATGCATGAGACTCTTTTAATATTCGTGCAGATTCTGATCGAACATCCGAATCTAAACACAAATATTCTGTTACTTTCGTTGATATGAATTCCTGTTGGGAGTCCTTGAGGTAATACAGACAATGAAAGCGTACAGAAGCTAGCTAGTGTATTTTTAGTTCCAAGTACAGTATTGAATTGTTTAAATTTATTACATTTTTTATGTTCATAAATATTATTATGGTATATGAAAGAATTCTGACATATTCACAAGTAAATGCAAATTAATTTTGTTACAATGAAAAATATAAAATGATGACACGCATATATAGGATATAACTTCATGAGTAGAACTAGGGTGTGATGTGCTCACCAAACTCTTTGGTGAGCACAACTCTACATAAACTATCGGATTCACTTCAAACGAGATGAATCCAACCGTTGAAACAGATGTGATTTACGAGTGATGCGTGTACATGCAAAATTTTGAATTTTTTGAATTCATTTAGTCTCAAGTCAAGTGGTCAAAATTGATGATTTTTTGAATGCATTAAAACAATTTCATTTTGGATCATTCATTTTTCATCAATTTTGACCACTTGACTTGAGACTAAATGAATTTAAAAAATTCAAAATTTTGCATGTACGAGCATCACTCGTAAAGTACATCGGTTTCAACGGTTGGATTCATCTCGTTTGAAGTGAATCCGATAGTTTATGTAGAGTTGTGCTCACCAAAGAGTTTGGTGAGCACATCACACCCTAGTTCTACTCTAACTTCATTGTTAAATATAACATGAATGCAAATTTGGTAGTTTCAATAATTGATAAATTAATCTAATTTACTCCAATAGCTTCTACAATCTTGTTTCACCAAATACAAGTTGCATGTATTTATCAATCTTATACGTTGTTCTTGCCAATTATTAATTACTATATCCACTTTTATTGAAATGTATATCAACCAAAATGCTCAAGTTGAATTCGGTAGTTGACTTAATTTTTATTTTTCCCTCAATTTCATTTAGTCGAGTCCGTGAGAATAACATATTTTTTTGTCTAAATTGGAAGAGAGAACTTGCAATGTTTTAGGATCAATAAATTTGATCAGATTACTGATATGATATAGATAATTTGTCAAAAAAAAGAGATAGGTCTGAGAAGAAATAGTTTCAAGAAAAATAGTCAGCCTAAGAAGAGATAGGTTGAGATCAACAACAATGAAATTATCAAGAATAATACATGTGTAGTTTTTTCGGTAATTTTTTTTTGAACTATTATATATGTAATTTGATTTGGTGGGAAGTATTGTTATTATTTTTTAATTAAAAATTTAAGATTAATATTTGATTTACTCTGATTTCTAGATGAAAAAAAACTGTATATCTTATATTAAACATATTTAAAAAAATAATATATCAATAGTGGCTAACAATTTAACATGAATAACAAGAAGAATTGGAAAATAAAACAAAAGGTTATAAATTGGCTTTCACACATAATTCATTTTTATTCATGACTTGGGAGTATGTATTGATTTTGAAATTCATCCCAAAATTGTGAGTAGATTATAATATTATGAAAAATAGTGTGAAAAAAAGAATAACTACTCACGTCGAAAAGTCCAAATTTTAATAGGTCAAATTCACATCTTTATTTCTTTCTTTCTTTCTTTTTACTTCTAGATCGGTCATTCTTCCCATGAAATACTAAAAATGAACAAAAATTTGAAGATTAGATAAATTGAAATAATCAGCAGATTAAGGTTTATTAAGCCTTATAGATAGGACCCCTTATGACCATGATTTATTGTCTTGTATGTGATGCTAAAAATCAATTATATTACAACCCAAAATTCAGACATAACATTCGAGAATCAAAACATAATCTTGGTTTGTCGATCGATCGATTTGTTGCGGTAATCACTTGATATATGTATTAATCTAATGCGGAGTACCATATAAAATTTCGATATTTACATTATAATTATATTATAAATTTGACTTGTAAATACTGAGGATCAATAATAAAATTACTAATATTTTTCCACACACAATTTATTTTATTTATGACTTGAGTTGAGAGTACGTATCGGTTTTATAATTCACATCAAAATTATAAAAAGAATTTAAAAACTGAAGAACATGAATAATTACGAAAATAAATATGACTTTTCTTTTTTAGATTTTATATAAAATGCTCTTTGTAAGTCGTGACCTATCACTTAACAATATATGATAATGACATTTAAAAAATAATAAAGATCTACGTACTGTTTTATTTTTTTATTTCTATTTGCAACTGTTGAGGAAATACGAATACCGATGGCGTGATGCAGGGCGGATGTAAATCAAAGTAATGGAATAAATTGGTCTTCATTTTTTTTTTATATCTTTGTATGATTTTATATATAATTTAGAGTAAAATATCATGATATTAAAATTAATTTTCATTTTTTATAGAAAATTTTATAGAATTTTTTTATATAATTGACCATTATATTTATTTAACTCCTATAGTCTAAATACCTAGCTCCATCTCCCGATTTTTTTATTAATACTCTCAGAAAAAAAACTAAATATCAAATATGCCCTCAGTTTTTTTTTTTTAAAGTACCCTAATTGCTCCCCTGTCGGGCGGTCCACTTTTCCAACCAAACCGCCCCCCCGTGGGGCGGACCACGGTTAAAAAAAAATGATACATGAATAAATGATAAGAAAGAAGTTGCATGCTCAAGTTGATACATGAATAAATGAGAAGCTCTATTAGATAAAGTATCCAACTCATTTTCCTGTGTAAGAAGTAAAAATGAATAGATCAAGATCAACACAAGACAAATTAATTTTTGTATCGGCATATATTAGTTATCCGAAAACCTTACCTTCTGTTTCAACATGCTACAAAGTGACTGTACTTCGGCTCGCAACAAGTGCAGATCAGAAGAAGCTTCTTTATATTTGTTGAGTTCACTTTGCATCATGGCCATTTCATTAGGCAACGATGACACAAGTGCCTTGAACTCTACTATAATCTGCTTCCTACCTGAAAATATGACAAATACAGAATACTGTGATACATAAGGCAAAATTACTGGAGTCAGGACTATACCAAAGGTCATTACACAGTAGTAATAAATTTGGGTACCAAAGTTAATTTGGCCATGGAGCATATTTGGAGGCAAAAAGCACTTTCTTTAAGTATATTGAAGCACATCAGGGGCTGTAGGAGGCTTGTTTTGGCATACAATTTGGATTTGGATTTGAGAGGATATATAGTTCATATTTTCTTGATTTTAAACACACATTTTCTCATTAATTTTGTTAATAAGTATATGTGATCTTATAGTATACTTATAGTATAATATATGAACAACAATTATGCGAAGTTTCATAATTTTTACCATTTTATTTTTATTTTTAAAGGTGTCAGGAATGCATAGGGGCATAATTGTAATATGTGCAGTATAATATGCTGTTTTTCCATTTTTAAAAGTCTAACTTTGAAATTAGCTAGAAAATAATAGAAAAATTCAAATGATGCAAAGTTTGTGTCTATTCTGTGTGCCTTCAAGTCTTCTACATGTTGGTATAGTTTATTTTACAATCTGATCCCTATATCAGCCTGCACTGGCTGTTTTAACAGATCAGGTCATTTCACCTCTTTTTTATGCTTGCATTGTACCAGTAGAGCCTTAATTGGTTCTAACTTGAGTTTGGTGCTGGTACCAACATGATATTGGTCTGTTTGAACTATGAACAGGTTATTTATCATACTTTGGCTACCATGGATCAAAAGAGGCACTGGTACCATGCTTTTCTTACCAGTACCATGATGAATATGCATAGAGGACCATGGAAAATTACATAATATTATCTCACATATTCCTTGGTAGGATAGTGGTATATGAAAAATCATAGAGCATCATTTCAAGGGGTTTAAAGATGACCCTCTTCTCATTTGCCCTGACAATCATTAATTATGCAATTAGGTCCTCATAATGAAATACAATATGCTAAAAAGATAAGTAAAGATCATGATCTGTATGGGGAGATGGTAGTTAAACATCAATCCCCAGCAAATCAGTCTTTTTACCTTTCTTTTTAGTATATTGTCATGAAGTTCACATTTTTATTAATTTAATATTAAAAGAAAGTATATAAAGATGCTGTCAAATGAGAGGATGGTAGTTAAACATCAACTCCCAAAGTTATTTCTTTTTATACTTCTTAAAATATGAAATAGTCACTTTATTTATATTTTTTATTCTTTTTAATGTGCTTATGTGCTTTCAGTTCTTATAACAAAGAGGAAAGGAAAAAAATAAAATAAAATAAAAGGGAGAGGTAGAGAAGAAGAAGAAGAGAAAAATGATAAAAAAAATAAAATCCTATAGGCTTCTTTTATCACTAGACAAATACTAACAGATCTCGTCTCTATAAAAAAAAAATAGTGGACCGCCCCACAGGGGGCGGTTTGGTGTTTTTTTTGTTTTTGTTTTTTTACAGTGGACCGCCTCACGGGGGGGCGGTTTGATTGAAAAAGTAGACCGCCCCACAGGAGGGCGGTTGGGGCACTTTAAAAAAAAAAAAACTGAGGGCATATTTGATATTTAGTTTTTCTAAGGGTATTAATAAAAAAATCGGCTCCGTCTCTAACATGATGTAATTCTTTAAAAATATTTTGTATGATTTTATATATAATTTAGAGAAAAATGTCATGATATTGCAAAATTAATTTCTATTCATTATATAAAATTTTATAGAACTTTTTATATGATTGACTACTATATTTATTTGACCTTTGTAGTTTAAATATATGGCTCTGCCCTTGACATGATGTAATTCTTAAAAAAAAAATTGCATGATTTTATATATAATTTATAGTAAAATGTCATGATATTGTAAAATTGATTTCCATTCATTATAGAAAATTTTATAAAAAAAATTATATGATTGACCACTATATTTATTTGACTCCTATTGTCTAAATACCTGACTCCGCTTAAAAGCAGCGTTACAAGTTGTAACATCCATCTTAATTTTTTTTCAGAAATAAAAGTAGCGTTACAAGTTGTAACATCCATCTTAATTTTTTTCAGAAATAAAAGTAGCATTACAAGTTGTAACATCCATCTTAATTTAATACAATCATCGCTCTACCAAGGAATTTTTCACAAAATGAGAAAAAAAATTCATAAATTAAATCTACAACTCCATAGTGCTTATCACGTATAGTTTTTTTTTAGTAAAGATTGAAGGTCAAGCTATCCAACTATTAATATTCACAATAGATTTCTCTATTAGAAATTTAAATTTGTAACCTCTCACTCGCATAGAGGCCGACTTGATTTGGTTACCTCAATCAATTATCAAAATGCCGACAAAAGTGTAGGTTCGATGGCTATCGTAAATAAATTTGAGTTCAATAAGAATCGTCAGATGCATTTTTTTATTCATGCGTTTTAAAATCCTCCAAGTACCCGACTGAGTACAATGAGCCCATTGATCTTCAAGCTGAGCGATTAGAATTTGATGATTGTCGACTCAAATCTAATTATATACTCAGTCAGGTATTGCAGGCAGTGCTATAAATAATGGTGTGCGCTCGTTGGATAGACGAGTATTGTTAAGCAATTAATTAGTATGCGGCCGATTAATGAAATTTTGCAGATAATTTGTGTTTTTGGCAAAATTATGTGCATATACTTCATATTATTGAAAATGATTAATTTAACTCATGAAACATATGGAATAAACTTATTTTAACTTAGTTTCATTGTTAATTAATAAAATTTCATGAAATTATCATTTAGAAAACTTTATATAAGAAAAGACAAAATATAGTACATATAACAAATAAATGTAAAAAAATAATAATAAAAATAACTAACTAATTAGCCGTATAAACAAAAAATAAATAATTTATAATGATTTGATCACCGTCAATAACTAATTGATCAATTTTAAGCGGGCTTTTTTTTTTACAACACATTTGTACACAACCTGCAGCATTTGTGTACTTTTTTCTCCATAGCAGGCTGTGTCAAGATAAATGCAGTGGGTAATGAACTTAGGAATAACGGGTAAAAATTTATTCAGAACACCTAGGATACAGGAAATATGTTGCAACAAATCTGGTAAAAAGGACACTCCGCGCACATGGTGGGAACCATGCATGCGTTCGGAGTCTAGTAGGTGAACGAGACACGTGTCACATGACAGGATGTGACAGGGTCATAGTGGGATCCGTAATCCGTTTCCCCTCAGCTAACTAGAAATCAGATCCAGCCTACGGGCATGAATCATGCAACAACAAAAACAACAAAAATTGAGTTAAGATCTGAAAAATCTGCACAAAATTTTAAACAAAATAAAAATCTAATAAAAAAATAATAATATTGTGTAAAAAGTTTTGAAACGTAAACATTATATATCCGACATTTTTAAAAATATCCTAAGTTAAATAAAAATTATTAAAAATACCCACGGTCCCAAATTTTTATTAAAAATACCCATACCGGCCAATTATTGGCCGGTTCTGATTAAAATTCCCGACCGGCCAATTATTGGCCGGTTCCGTGATTTTTTTTTTTTTTTTTTAGAGAAAATTGCTAAAATGCTGAAATGAAATCTAACACAAAAAAATTGAATTGTTTTTTTAAATATTTGTTAGAAAATACGCTACGAAGAGGGCTAATTTTGTGCTAAAATACGGTAAATTACAATAATTATGCTAAAATACGGTAAATTACAATAATTATGCTAAAATACGGTAAATTTACTAAAATGCTAAAATTACAATAATTATGTAGAATTATGCTAAAATATGGTAAATTACGCTAAATTACGTATAAATAGGGCCGATTTTGTGCCATCTTTCATAAATCATAAAAAATAGTAAAAAAATTCCAAAAAATAATAAAATTGGTATTCTACAAGTTCATTATATAACTAATTTACTGAGCTACGTAGATTGAATAATAAAAGTGAAAATCTCAATTGAAAACTTCAACTGAAGTTTTGAGGCCCTTCTCTTTGTTTTTTGGCGATTCTGAATTTGGCAATTCGGCATCGCGAGCACGGACGATGCGCATTTTCGCAAGCTTTCCGAAAAGTGGTCATTTGCTGAAATCGGACACTCAAGCGCCGTTTTATGGCCGTTTGAAATTTCGTCGTCGTTTTTCCCCTTCTCAGTGAAGATATCATCCCTATTCGTACGTAATTTAGCGTACTTTATCGTATTCTAGCATAATTCTACATAATTATTGTAATTTACTGTAATTCAGTATAAATCAAGTAATTTAGCGTGTTTTAGTATAAATATGCTAATTATATATAAAAAATGTAATCTAGCAAATATTTAAAAATAAATTCTATTTTTTAGTGTTATATTTCAGCATTTTAGCTAATGTCTCTTAAAAAAAAGTTAACATAATTTAAAGTAATCTAGTGTCAATCAGTATAAATTAACATAATCTCAAGTAATTTAGCGTATTTTAGTATAAATATGCTATCAAAAAAATAATCTAACAAATATTTAAAAAAAAAATTCAATTTTTTTGTGTTAGATTTCATTTCAGCATTTTAGCAATTTTTCTTTAAAAAAAAAAAAAAAAAAAAATCACGGAACCGGCCAATAATTGGCCGGTCGGGAATTTTAATCAGGACCGGCCAATAATTGGCCGGTATGGGTATTTTTAATAAAAATTTGGGACCGTGGGTATTTTTAATAATTTTTATTTAACTTAGGGTATTTTTAAAAATGTCGGTTATATATCTATCTTGATTAGCAGATTTATAATGCAATATTTTTCATCTTACACTTGAGAGCAAACGCTCAGTAGATGAAACTTTTAATAGAGTACACAATCCATCCAATAAGATCTAGAGGAGGGATCCAATTACACCTTTTTTGGTGACACACTTTGACACCTTCCATTTTCAAAGTCTAAATAGTCGATTCAAACTATTCAACATGATGGATATATTAAAATGTGCTTGGAGATCAAATTTTACATTTTTTTAAATTTTTTTGCTATTTATTAAGATGGTTACAAAAATCATTGTTTTTAGACCATTGAAAAACAACGATTTTGTAAATAGTAAAAATATTCAAAAAAATGTAAAATTTGATCTCCAAGCACATTTTAATATATCCATCATGTTGAACGGTTCGGATCGACTGTTTGGATTTTGAAATCGCAAAATTGACCTATATAAAAAACGGTGTCATGATGTGTCACCAAAAAAGGTGTAATTGGATCCCTCCTCTAATATCTATTACAACTGTAATATTAATGATAATTTGTTATCTTGTTGGACCAATTTTATTATTTAGAGAGAAGTAAGAACAACTCCAACCACAATCCAGCATTAAGCAGAACGAGCTAAACAATTGATCGGCATTGATTATTTTTGCTACGAAAAAACATCATGAGTTTGTATCTCATTTTAGATTTGATAATTATATCTTTCATTAGTATTCCACCAATATCTCAAATTAGCATTTTGGACATATATGTATATATGTGAATTAAAATTGTTATTTATGTTATAGCTAGCTTGAAGTTGGAATATCAACACTCCATGTTATTAGTACAAACTTAGGACATGTTCGGCCTCAAACTGGGATTGGAAATGGGCTCAGGATATGAGCCAATTTGAACTGGGCTCAGGATATGAGCCAATTTGAACTGTCTGTTATATTTTTCCAACGCGCACAGTAACCGCGCCGAACATACCCTTATGGAAGTCATCTTCATTCAATCACAAATCAAATATAATTTTTTTTTATAAAATATTCTTCTTTTATAAAAGTTTGAAACAAAACATTCTTCCCTTTAAATATGTCTTTGTGGATCCCATTGACTTAATTTTCACCTTCCCTCTCCTTTTATCTCCTTCCCCTCACTAATTGCACATTTGGTTTCATATTCATAAAATTGTAACTTTCAATTTTAGTCATAAAAATTTATAATCTCTAACCATTCACATTTAAATAAAAAAGTATTCTTTCATATTAAATATTATGAAGTATTATATTTAAATAAAATAGAATATCAAAATAGATGACGCTTTATATACTTCAAACACAAAATATTAAAATTGCAGAATACATCTCAATTATGACTTTCAATACTTTGATAAATTAAAAATCGAATTATAAATTTCAAAATCTTAAAAAAATTCCTCTCTTTAACTAACAACCCTAGTAATATGATGACGACATGTCAGCGTACACATCTATTCTTGTGATTCGGCCGAACTCTGTTTAATGGTGGCTACTTCTCTTCTCCAGTTTCTGTAGTAGCTAATGTGTCCAGTATGCGATTGTGACCCCACAGTTCAGGGTATGAAAGATGTAAATGGCTACGGGCAGAACACCTGACCGGGTCCCATCGCACAGGGATGGATGTTTTAATTCTTTTCTGCCCGACATAGCTATCCATCTGACCGATTCTCTTTCTCCTTCATTCTGATTGTTTGATTAGTCAGTTGCCAAAGACACAAATTTAATTGGTCTTTCTTTAACGATAAGGAAAATATTATTTAAATGTTTGACTTCACCAAATTAAACAATTGAACCGACATCAAAGAACAGACGGATTAGCATTAAATTACCAATTAATTTCCCTACCGGAAATGCATGGTCAGCGTTTCGGAAACAATATATAGATTAGCATTAAATTACCAAAACAACCTCTTCCAAAATTTAATAACTCCGAGTAGTTTAGTTGTTTCTCTTAGGATGTTTCACCCAAATTCCCAAAACTTGCGCATCACACAGCGAATGCCATGGAAACCCGCTCAATTAATTGCATACTGGTTCCCTTTGAGACCAAATCAACTGGTAACTAGGCCGGGTTTGAAACTGTCCCTAAAATTTTCCAGGTTAATTTTAAGGAATCTCCCATGAAATATACGCGCTCATTTTCTAAGTAAACTTCCTCTATAACCGACTATATCATCCTATAAATCAATATATCACTCTAAATTCTCATCACAAACTCAAATTATATAACAACATTCCTCATCTAAAAGCTCATATAAGAAAACTTAAAACAATGAGCTCGCCGGATATAAGAGGGCCGAGGAAACCTAAGAGGCACCCGGCATGCCCCGGAAGTAGCAAATGCAACATTCAAGGCTGCATTCACAATGCACCAATCTCGAGGTTCTCGACTAATGAAATTGCCGTTGATTTATATGGAGTTAATGGCATGCTCGGTGCATATCCTTCCATCAGGTTTGCTGGAGGTTTGTTATACCAGCGACTCGGTGCTGCTTCTGAATTAGTAACCAATGTTAGAGAGATCGATGATGAACCAAAGGCAACCATCGGCACGATGGTGTATAACGCGCAAATGAAGATTAGGGAGGTATCTGGCAATATACTAGACAGGATCAGGTTTTGCTTGAGTTCGGAAATGCCGGTGTAGGTTGTAAACTTGCCACTTCAAGTACACGTGTAGGACTATATATATTCATTATGTTTGTTTTTTGGTGTTTTGGTGGATTAAATAGTGTAAGAAAGGAATTAATTAAGCAACTGTAAGCAAGGTAACATTAGCTAGTGTGCAAAATTATGTAATATTCTTTTTGTTGATCAAATTAAAAATAATTATATTTCTGAAAAGAGCACAACATGTGTTAATATTAGTAAACAATGAGATGAATTGCAGATCCACAAAAAAGAATGCTTAGTTACATTTATGATTCTTACATAAACTGGTTTCTTTCATTTTCTTAAACTGCACTTGTACTGGTAATAATCCTTTAAAGCAGAGGTACTGATAACAGGGTGTTGGCCGCACCTTTTGTTTTAAAATGTTTATCAACGGTAAAATTTAATGAACAGTTTAACATTATTCAACGGTAGTAAAATTGCATCTCACCTTGCTGATCTTCATCATCGATCGAACCATTAGATGCTTATTACGGTTTATTTTCATGATTCGTATCATCCTGTTTTCTGATAAGTCGATCGAGTCAATTCCAAACATAGAAGCAACGAAATTGTGAACATTTTTAGCGAAATATGCAATTTGTAAATGACCTCCTTTTGGTGTCCAACACAATATCCAAAAATTCAAGGGAATTTAGCAAAAATCACCCATTTTTGAAATTTTTCCTTTTTTAATACCACTTTGGTAAGTTAACACTGACAATGTGAGTTAATATATCATTGACCGGATATGCATCCTACATTATACAAGGTAACTTTGTTCTTTTGTTTTCTTCAGAAATCATGGAAGTTTCTATGTTATCTTCACTAGACAGTATAAATATTGGTGCTATCTTAATGTCTACTTTCGTAATAATCTATTTAAAAGAGGAGCTTCATGCAACTTTACTGGTTTATATTGTTATTCAGAGTTTTAATTAGACCGACGCGTTATTTATGATTGTAAACTCAACAGCAAAATCAATAACGCGTCACATATTTAAATGAATTTCTTATATATATATATATATATGAATTGAGCTATGGTGAGGCGTAGAGTAAAAGACTTGTTTTACTCCACGCAAAAAAATTTCATTTTGAAAATCCAAACAACCGATCCGAACCGTTCAACATGATCTCCATATTGAAATGTGCTTGGAGACCAAATTTTACATTTTTTGGAATTTTTTTACTATTTATTAAGCCACTTTGAAAATCGCTGATCCAATGGTTCAGAAGTTTTTACTATTTTTTTTACTGTTTACCCGGATCAGTGATTTTCAAAGTAGCTTAATAAATAGTAAAATGAGCATGGAGATCATGTTGAGCATGGAGATCATGTTGGTCTCCAAGCACATTTCAACATGGAGATCATGTTGAGCGGTTCGGATCGGTTGTTTGGATTTTCAAAATGAAAATATTGCGTGGAGTAAAACAAGTTTTTACTTTACGTCTCACCATAGCTCATCTCTCTCTCTCTCTCTCTCTATATATATATATAGAGGAGGGATCCAATTACATCTTTTTTTTGACACATCTTGACACTGTTTTTTTATAGGTCAATTTTGCGATTTCAAAATCCAAACAGTCGATCCGAACCGTTCAACATGATCACCATATTAAAACGTGCTTGGAGATCAAATTTTACATTTTTTTGAATTTTTTTACTATTTATTAAGATGGTTACAAAATCACTGTTTTTCAATGGTCTGAAAACAACGATTTTGTAACTATCTTAATAAATAGTAAAAAAATTCAAAAAAAATGTAAAATTTGATCTCCAAGCACATTTTAATATATCCATCATGCTGAATAGTTTGGATCGACTATTTGAACTTTGAAATAGGTAGTTGTCAAAATGTGTCAAAAAAAAGGTGTAATCCGATCCCTCCTCATATATATATATATATATATATAGCGCTAAGAAATTAATTACAATTCCCATGCATATTCTATAGGCATCTCCTTGTTCAAACTGCGAGTATCATGTAACATAGTCACAAGATTCGCAAATTATTCGCTAATAATTTAGTTTTTTTGGTGATGACGAACTGAACGCCGAATTATTCGATTGATCGAACTTTGACTGAATTATTCGTGAAATGCGTAGTCTACACGCAGTGCGCGATTCGAAACAAAACCAGAAGACATACGATCTTGAAACCCTCAACGGCAGCGGACAATAATTTGAACCCTACAACCGTTGATCGGACTGCCGGCGGTGAGGTGACTCTAATACTAATTTGTTAGGTTTTCTAGGGTTTGAGGAGAGAAAGAGAGCAAGAGATAAAGAGACAACTCAAATTGATTTCTATTAGACTTAATTCTCTCTCTTACAAATAGTCATGACATAAGCTACATATTAAAGATACAAAGTCCAACGGGCCCGAATAGCAATTTGGGTCAAAACATAACAGTTATAGTAATATACATGTTACAGATTGATCCGTATTATGAATTCATATCTCTATTTTTAAAGTTTAATGAGTTGATTCTATTTTTAAAGTTTAATGAGTCGATATGAATAGTAAAATGAGGAGGGTTCAAATGCATCATAATTTTTGAGCTCCAACATGCTCCACATCCCTTATCTCCATTTTCAAAGTCCAAATAGTCGATCCGAACCGCTTAACATGATCTTTATAATAAAATATGTTTGGAGACCAAATTTTATATTTTTTAGCATTCTTTTTACTATTTTTTTAGATAAATACAAAATCACTTTTTTGTGGAGATTCTGAACCATCCGATAAACAATGATTCAATAAAGTACTTCAATAATATATAGTTTTGTTCGTTACTTAAGCGAAAATTTTATTCATTTTATTGTTCAAATTTCCAGGACTTTAGCTTTGAAGTTCACTATTTTTAAATAGGGGGAATTTCACGTATACCCCTCAAAAACTTTAAAATTACATATTTCCCCCTCTAGGCTATGTTTGGATGCACTAAGAATAGCACTATTCTTAGAATAGCATTGCTATTCGGAACAAGGACAATCCAAACGAGAAATAGAGCTATTCGGAATAGGGAGAATAGGGATATTCGCTATTCTTACAAAAACATGGAATAACATTTGTTGCTTTCAATATTAATACTAATCTAATATTTAAACTAATATTATATTACATTTAATATTTAAATTAATATTATATTGTATTTAATCTAATATTGTATTTAATACTAATCTAATATTTAAAATAATATTATATTATATTTAATCTAATATTTTATTTAATACTAATCTAATATTTAAAATAATATTATATTACATTTAATATTTAAATTAATATTATATTATATTATATTTAATCTAATATTTTATTTAATACTAATCTAATATTTAACATAATATTAAATTACATTTAATAATTAAATTAATATTATATTGTATTATATTCAAACTAATATTATATTACATTTAATCCAATATTTTATTTAATACTAATATAATATTTAAAATAATATTATATTACATTTAATATTTAAACTAATATTATATTACATTTAATCTAATATTTTATTTAATACTAATCAAAATTTTAAAATAATACTATATTACATTTAGGCAAATTCTTCTATGGACACAAGGACCTATTTGTAAAATGAACATATTTTCATTTTCAAAGTTCAAACAGTCAATCCGACCGTTCAACATTATCTCCATATTAAAATGTATTTGGAGGTCAAATTTTACATTTTTTTTAATTTTATTACTATTTATTAAGTATTTTACAAAATTCAATGGTCTGAATTTGACTAGTTTTTGTAAAATACTTATTAAATAGTAAAAAAATTCAAAAAAATGTAAAATTTGACCTCCAAGTACATTTTAATATGGAGATAATGTTGAACGGTCGGATCGACTGTTTGAACTTTGAAAATGAAAATATGTTCATTTTACAAATAGGTCCTTGTGTCCAGAGAAGCATCTCTCTTACATTTAATATTTAAACTAATATTATATTACATTTAATATTTAAAATAATATTATATTAATTTAATATTTAAACTAATATTATATTACATTTAATATTTAAACTAATATTATATTACATTTAATCTAATATTTATACTAATCTAATATTTAATTAATATTATATTACATTTAACATTTAACCTAATATTATATTATATTTATTATTTAAACTAATATTATATTATATTTCATATTTAAACTAATATTATATTATATTTAATATAATACTTTATTTAATACTAATCTAATATTTAAAATAATATTATATTACATTTAATATTTAAATTAATATTATATTGTATTATATTTAATCTAACACATAAATTATTCATTTATTCATTCCCTCTAAACTCTATTCCAAATATGCAATCCAAACAATTTTTTCACTATTCCGAATAGCTTGAGTTAGCACTGTTCTTAAACAGTAGCTATTCTTATTTACTATTCTAAACAGTAGCTATATATTCTAACTATTCTAGAGTTCATCCAAACGTACCCCTAAACTTCAAAAACTCACAAATTTATTAATTTTATTGTTTTTTTATATTAAAACTCATTCTAAATTTATAAAATACCCATTTTACCCTTTATTAAAAGCATAAAAAGTCCATCGGACTCAAATTTGAATATGAAGAGTTCCTCTACCGTCCGATCCAAGCGCATCGCATTAAGATCTGTGTGTGTAGCTTGAATATATGTGCGTGTTGGCTTTAAGATTCATGCTGATCTAGCGTGCCCGAATTTAAAGTAGTTCGGAAAGTAGAGAAACCCTTTAGATTCAAATTTGAGTATGATGGGCATTTTATGCCTTTAATAAAGGGTAAAATGAGTATTTTATAAATTAAGAATGTGTTTTAATAAAAAAGACAATCAAATGGGTAAATTTGTGAGTTTTTGAAGTTTAGAGGGGAAAATACGTAATTTTGAAGTTTTTGAGGGGTATACCTGAAATTGCCCCTTGTAAATATAATTTCTTGATGAGTACTGGGACGTTTCTTTCTCTTTTCTTCTGAATTATTAAGTTTTTAATTTAGAATAAATTATTTTTCTACACATGTAATAAGGCACACAAGATTAATTCTTTTGACTGTTTGTTATTAATATTATTAATAACTCCGAGTAGTTTAGTTGTTTCTCTTAGGATGTTTCACCCAAATTCCCAAAACTTGCGCATCACACAACGAATGCCATGGAAACCCGCTCAATTAATTGCATACTGGTTCCCTTTGAGACCAAATCAACTGGTAACTAGGCGGGGTTTGAAACTGTCCCTAAAATTTTCCAGGTTAATTTTAAGGAATCTCCCATGAAATATACGCGCGCGCTCATTTTCTAAGTAAACTTCCTCTATAACCGACTATAACATCCTATAAATCAATATATCACTCTAAATTCTCATCACAAACTCAAATTATATAACAACATTCCTCATCTAAAAGCTCATATAAGAAAACTTAAAACAATGAGCTCGCCGGATATAAGAGGGCCAAGGAAACCTAAGAGGCACCCGGCATGCCCCGGAAGTAGCAAATGCAACATTCAAGGCTGCATTCACAATGCACCAATCTCGAGGTTCTCGACTAATGAAATTGTCGTTGATTTATATGGAGTTAATGGCATGCTCCGTGCATATCCTTCCATCAGGTTTGCTGGAGGTTTGTTATACCAGCAACTCGGTGCTGCTTCTGAATTAGTAACCAATGTTAGAGAGATCGATGATGAACCAAAGGCAACCATCGGCACGATGGTGTATAACGCGCAAATGAAGATTAGGGAGGTATCTGGCAATATACTAGACAGGATCAGGTTTTGCTTGAGTTCGGAAATGCCGGTGTAGGTTGTAAACTTGTCACTTCAAGTACACATGTGTAGGACATATATATTCATTATGTTTGTTTTTTGGTGTTGTGGTGGATTAAATAGTGTAAGAAAGGAATTAATTAAGCAACTGTAAGCAAGGTAACATTAGCTAGTGTGCAAAATTATGTAATATTCTTTTTGTTGATCAAATTAAAAATAATTATATTTCTGAAAAGAGCACAACATGTGTTAATATTAGTAAACAATGAGATGAATTGCAGATCCACAAAAGAGAATGTTTAGTTACATTTATGATTCTTACATAAACTGGTTTCTTTCATTTTCTTAAACTGCACTTGTACTGGTAATAATCCTTTAAAGCAGAGGTACTGATAACAGGGTGTTGGCCGCACCTTTTGTTTTAAAATGTTTCTCAACGGTAAAATTTAATGAACAAACATTATTCAACAGTAGTAAAATTGAATCACACCTTGCTTATTATGGTTTATTTTGATGATTCGTATCATCCTGTTTTCTGATAAGTCGATCGAGTCAATTCCAAACATGAAATTTTTCCTTTTTTAATACCACTTTGGTAATTTAACACTGACAATGTGAGTTAAGATATCATTGACCGGATATGCATCCTACATTATACAAGGTAACTTTATTCTTTTGTTTTCTTCAGAAATCATGGAAGTTTCTATGTTATCTTCACTAGACAGTATAAATATTGGTGCTATCTTAATGTCTACTTTCGTAATAATCTATTTAAAAGTGGAGCTTCATGCAACTTTACTGGTTTCTATTGTTATTCAGAGTTTTAATTAGACTGACGCGTTATTTATGATTGTAAACTCAACAGCAGAATCAATAACGCGTCACATATTTCAAAATGGAGATAAAAGGATGTGGAGATAAAGGATCGACTGTTCAGATTTTGAAAATTGAGATAAATAATTGACATATTTCAAAATTGAGCAGTTCAGATTGACTGTTCAGACTTTGAAAATGGAGATAAAAAATGTGGAGCATATTGGAACACAAAAATTATGGTGTATTTGAACCCTCCTCATTTAACTATTCATATCGACTCATTAAACTTTAAAAATAGAATCAACTCATTAAACTTTAAAAATAGAGATATGAATTCATAATACGGATCAATCTGTAACATATATATTACTATAACTGTTATGTTTTGATCCAAATTGCTATTCGGTCCGTTGGGCTTTGTATCTTTAATATGTAGCTTATGTCATGACTATTTGTAAGAGAGAGAATTAAGTCTAATAGAAATCAATTTGAGTTGTCTCTTGCTCTCTCTCTCTCCTCAAACCCTAGAAAACCTAACAAATTATTATCAGAGTCACCTCACTGCTGGCAGTTCGATCGACGGTTCTAGGATACAGATTATTGTTTGCTGCTGTTGAGGGTTTCAAGATTGTATGTCTTCTAGTTTTGTTTCGAATTGCGCACTGCGTGTAGACTACGCATTTCGCGAATAATTCAGTCAAAGTTCGATCAATCGAATAATTCGGCGCTCGGTTTGTCATCACCAAAAAAATAAATTATTAGTGAATAATTTGCTAATCTTGTGACTATGTTACATGATACTTGCACTTTGAATAAGGAGATGCCTATAGAATATGCATGGGAACTGTAATTAATTTGTCAGCGTTCCTAGGTGCTATATATATATAGAGAGAATGGCTAATATCAAAACGTTTGTTCCTGGACTCAGGAACAAACGATTCAGTTCTCCAATTTCCAAAGTTCAAACAACAAATTCAAACCGTTAGATGTTCAATCTATATTAAAATGTGCTTGGAGACCAAATTTTACATTTTTTGGAATTTTTTTACTATTTATTAAGCTGGTTTGAAAACTGCCGTTTTTCAATGCTGCAGAAATTTAATAAAAACAGCGGTTTTCAAACCAGCTTAATAAATAGTAAAAAAATTCCAAAAAATATAAAATTTGGTCTCCAAGCACATTTTAATATAGATTGAACATCTAACGGTTTGGATTTGTTGTTTGAACTTTGAAAATTGGAGAACTGAATCGTTTGTTCTTGAGTCCAGGAACAAACATTTTGATATTAGCCATTCTCTCTCTCTCTATATATATAAGAAATTCATTTAAATATGTGACGCGTTATTGATTTTGCTGTTGAGTTTACAATCATAAATAACGCGTCGGTCTAATTAAAACTCTGAATAACAATAGAAACCAGTAAAGTTGCATGAAGCTCCACTTTTAAATAGATTATTACGAAAGTAGACATTAAGAGAGCACCAATATTTATACTGTCTAGTGAAGATAGCATAGAAACTTCCATGATTTCTGAAGAAAACAAAAGAATAAAGTTACCTTGTATAATGTAGGATGCATATCCGGTCAATGATATATTAACTCACGGAAAAATTTCAAAATGGGTGATTTTTGCTAAATTCCCTTGAATTTTTGGATATTGTGTTGGACACCAAAAGGAGGTCACTTACAAATTGCATATTTCGCTAAAAATGTTCACGATTTCGTTGCTTCTATGTTTGGAATTGACTCGATCGACTTATCAGAAAACAGGATGATACGAATCATGAAAATAAACCATAATAAGCATCTAATGGTTCGATCGATGATGAAGATCGGCAAGGTTAGATGCAATTTTACTACTGTTGAATAATGTTAAACTGTTCATTAAATTTTACCGTTGAGAAACATTTTAAAACAAATGGTGCGGCCAACACCCTGTTATCAGTACCTCTGCTTTAGAGGAATATTACCTTTGGATCACATTTTTCATCAAACTAATTGGAAAACAAAATCACGAGAAGACTTCAAAACCAGTACAAGTGCAGTTTAAGAAAAATGAAAGAAACCAGTTTATGTAAGAATCATAAATGTAACTAAGCATTCTTTTTTGTGGATCTGCAATTCATCTCATTGTTTACTAATATTAACACATGTTGTGCTCTTTTCAGAAATATAATTATTTTTAATTTGATCAACAAAAAGAATATTACATAATTTTGCACACTAGCTAATGTTACCCTGCTTACAGTTGCCTAATTCCTTTCTTACACTATTTAATCCACCAAAACACCAAAAAACAAACATAATGAATATATATATGTCCTACACATGTGTACTTGAAGTGACAAGTTTACAACCTACACCGGCATTTCCGAACTCAAGCAAAACCTGATCCTGTCTAGTACATTGCCAGATACCTCCCTAATCTTCATTTGCGCGTTATACACCATCGTGCCGATGGTTGCCTTTGGTTCATCATCGATCTCTCTAACATTGGTTACTAATTCAGAAGCAGCACCGAGTCGCTGGTATAACAAACCTCCAGCAAACCTGATGGAAGGATATGCACCGAACATGCCATTAACTCCATATAAATCAACGGCAATTTCATTAGTCGAGAACCTCGAGATTGGTGCATTGTGAATGCAGCCTTGAATGTTGCATTTGCTACTTCCGGGGCATGCCGGGTGCCTCTTAGGTTTCCTCGGCCCTCTTATATCCGGCGAGCTCATTGTTTTAAGTTTTCTTATATGAGCTTTTAGATGAGGAATGTTGTTATATAATTTGAGTTTGTGATGAGAATTTAGAGTGATATATTGATTTATAGGATGATATAGTCGGTTATAGAGGAAGTTTACTTAGAAAATGAGCGCGTATATTTCATGTGAGATTCCTTAAAATTAAGCTGGAAAATTTTAGGGACAGTTTCAAACCCGGCCCAGTTACCAGTTGATTTGGTCTCAAAGGGAACCAGTATGCAATTAATTGAGCGGGTTTCCATGGCATTCGTTGTGTGATGCGCAAGTTTTGGGAATTTGGGTGAAACATCCTAAGAGAAACAACTAAACTACTCGGAGTTATTAATAATATTAATAACAAACAGTCAAAAGAATTAATCTTGTGTGCCTTATTACATGTGTAGAAAATAATTTATTCTAAATTAAAAACTTAATAATTCAGAAGAAGAAGAAAAGAGAAAGAAACGTCCCAGTACTCATCAAGAAATTATATTTACAAGGGGCAATTTCAGGTATATCCCTCAAAAACTTCAAAATTACGTATTTCCCCCTCTAAACTTCAAAAACTCACAAATTTATCCATTTTATTGTCTTTTATATTAAAACTCATTCTTAATTTATAAAGTACTCATTTTACCCTTTATTAAAGGCAAAAAACGCCTATCATACTCAAATTTGAATCTGAAGGGTTTCTCTACTTTCCGAACTGCTTTAAATCCGTGCGCGCTAGATCAACACGAATCTTAAAGCCAACACACACATATATTCAAGCTATACGCACATATATTCAAGCTATATGCACATATATTCAAGCTACACACACAAATCTTAATGCGATACGCGTGGATCGGACGGTAGAGAAACTCTTCAAATTCAAATTTGAGTCTGATGAACTTTTTATGCTTTTAATAAATACTAAAATGGATATTTTATAAATTTAGAATGAGTTTTAATATAAAAAACAATAAAATGAATAAATTTGTGAGTTTTTGAAGTTTAGAGTGAGAAATATGTAATTTTGAAGTTTTTGAGGGGTATATGTGAAATTCCCCTTATTTAAAAATAGCAGTGTTCTAAATAGCGCGCTATAGCGTTTTTGGACCCCAAACGCTACGCTATGACATCAAAATGCGCTATTTGCGCTACGGCCGCTATACAATATGGGCTTTTTTAAGCAATTTATATGTGTTGTAAATAAAGACCCAAAAAAGCTCAAACCGAAATTGAATTTGTTGCTACTTGCTACAGATAAATCAATTTGAAAATGGGAATAGAAATTGAAATTTGAATAGAAAAAAAGTCCAAACCGAAATTAAAATTTAAATAGAAAAAAAAATAGATTATGTCATGAATCATGATGCTTAAGATATTTTTAATAGGAAAAATCGATAGTTTATGATATTACTATGGATATTTTGAACCGCAATTTGGACTTTGTACGGGTTTAATATGAATATTATAATTTCTTAATTACTTTAGTGTTATTTATTGTTTTATGAGACTTTAGATAATGTTGATATTTAGTACAAATATTGAATGTACGGAATGTAAAAAAAAAAATGCTATGTGGCATAGCTTCCGCTATAGTGACACTATTCGCTATAGCTTTTTTTGTAGCCATTCCGCTATGATCTATAAACGTTATTTAGAACCTTGAAAAATAGTGAACTTCAAAGCTAAAGTCCCGGAAATTTGAACAATAAAATGAATAAAATTTTCGCTTAAGTAACGAACAGAGCTATATATATTATTGAAGTACTTTATTGAATCATTGTTTGTCATATTTTTGTTGGTAAAGGCCTGTAAGAACTTCCAAAAGTATACTTTTATAATAATATTTCATGTAATATATATATATATATATATATATATATATATATATATATAGAGAATGGCTAATATCAAAACGTTTGTTCCTGGGCTCAGGAACAAACGATTCCGTTCTCCCATTTCCAAAGTTCAAACAACAAATCCAACCGTTAGATGTTCAATCTATATTAAAATGTACTTGGAGACCAAATTTTAGATTTTTTGGAATTTTTTACTATTTATTAAGCTAGTTTGAAAACCGCTGTTTTTCAATACTGCAGAAATTTCATAAAACCAGCGATTTCCAAACTAGCTTAATAAATAGTAAAAAAATTCCAAAAAATCTAAAATTTGGTCTCCAAGCACATTTTAATATAGATTGAACATCTAACGGTTTGGATTTGTTGTTTGAACTTTGGAAATAGGAGAACGGAATCGTTTGTTCCTGAGCCCAGGAACAAACGTTTTGATATTAGCCATTCTCTATATATATATATATATACATAGAGAGAGAGATGGACTAGGTTAAGCCATAGTGTCAAACGACTTGGTACTCCACGCCATATTTTCATTTTCAAAGTTCAAATAGTCGATTCGAACCTTCCAACATGTTCTTCATATTGAAATGTACTTGGATACCAAATTTTACATTTTTTGGAATTTTTTACTATTTATTAAGCCACTTTGAAAATCTGAAAATCCGGGTGAACAGTAAAAAACAGTAAAAATTTCTGGACCGCCGGATCAGTGATTTTCAAAGTGGCTTAATAAATAGTAAAAAAATTCCAAAAAATGTAAAATTTTGTCTCCAAGCACATTTCAATATGGAGAACAACTTGAGTGGTTCGGATCGGTAGTTTGGATTTTCAAAATGGAAATAATTAGGCGTGGAGCACCAAGTCGTTTTACACCATGGCTTAGCTAAGCCCAGCACTATATATATATAGTGAGTGGCTAAGCTCAAAACGTTTGCACCAAGCCCTTGGTGCAAACGAATTGTTTTCGGATTTCCAAAGTTCAAACGGTCGATCCAAACCGTTCAAGTTGTTCTCCATATTGAAATGTGCTTGGAGATCAAATTTTACATTTTTTGGAATTTTTTTTACTATTTATTAAGCCACTTTGAAAGTTGCTGATCACACAGTCCAGAATTTTATTGCACTGTTAAAATAGTCGATTTAAACCGTTCAAATAGTCGATTTCAAATAGTCCTTAAAATAAAGTCCAAATAGTCGATTTAAACCGTTCAACATGATGGATATATTAAAATGTGCTTGGAGATCAAATTTTACATTTTTTTGAATTTTTTTGCTATTTATTAACATGGTTACAAAAATCGTTGTTTTCAGACCATTGAAAAACAGCGATTTTGTAACCATCTTAATAAATAGTAAAAAAATTCAAAAAAATGTAAAATTTGATCTCCAAGCACATTTTAATATGGTGATCATGTTGAACGGTTCGGATCGACTGTTTGGATTTTGAAATCGCAAAATTGACCTATATAAAAAACGGTGTCATGATGTGTCACCAAAAAAGGTGTAATTGGATCCCTCCTATATATATATATATATATATATATAGAGAATGGCTAATATCAAAACGTTTGTTCCTAGGCTCAGGAACAAACGATTCTGTTCTCCCATTTCCAAAGTTCAAACAACAAATCCAAACCGTTAGATGTTCAATCTATATTAAAATGTGCTTAGAGACCAAATTTTACATTTTTTGGAATTTTTTTACTATTTATTAAGCTAGTTTGAAAAATCGCTGTTTTTATGAAATTTCTGCAACATTGAAAAACAACGGTTTTCAAACTAGCTTAATAAATAGTAAAAAAAATTCAAAAAATGTAAATTTGGTCTCCAAGCACATTTTAATATAGATTGAACATCTAACGGTTTGGATTTGTTGTTTGATCTTTGGAAATGGGAGAACGGAATCGTTTGTTCCTGAGCCCAGGAACAAACGTTTTGATATTAGCCATTCTCTATATATATGTGTATATATCTCTATTCTATTATTAAGCACGTTGGGTGTCCGATCCGCCAACGGCTACGATTGAAAGATGAAATTTTGGATTTAATCTCAGCCCTCCAATCACATAATCTGTCTTCTTTTGATTAAATGCATATGAATAATATGTAGAAGTCTAAATTTAGCTAAATACATACTCGCCACACGTACCGCCACACGATGCATTATAATTAACATTAAACAAATTTGAAATTTAGCAATATAATTCTCTGTTTCCTTATTTCTTTTTTTCCTTATTTCTCCTTCTCCAATTGAACCAATTCCACCTTCCGTTTCTATATGGCGAATCACAATGGAAATCAATTTTTTCTTCACTTCCTTATTTCTCTTTCTTTGTTTCTATAGATATTACTGTGAGAAATCTAGAATAAATTATCAATTTTGTTTCTACACAAATATATACAGAAAATCATAGAAGCACAAATTAGCAGGACAGGAAGAAGGAAAAGAAAATAAAATTAGAAAGGTCACATGTCATTAATTTATTATATTTGCATTCATATTTTATTGGATCCGATTTAAAATTCCTTATTGATCTGATAATAATATTTATGAAATAAATTCTCCACTTTTTTAAATAGCAAATAATTGTTGTAATTTATTATAAATTCTATCTTGTCATTTCATACAACTTAGTTGCATTGCAGTTGCCGAAATTTTTATTAATCGAAAAAAAATAAAAAAAATATCGTGAAACGGCAGAATTTTTGCAGAAATTCTATATATAGGTAGGACAGAAATTTTTCATACCATCCAATGAAACGTGAAGGTCCATACCGTCCAGATTAACCATTTCGCTAATTCATCTGCTCCAATCAGGAACGGTAGGAACCATCCTATCCGACCTCCAAAAAAAAAAACACCGGACAGTAAGAACCATCCCGTCCAAGGAGCGAAAAAATACGATGGACAGGTCGTATTTCACCACATCATGCCAACCCTCGGAATAAGATATAAGGACTACATTTGCGAAGGCAAGTAAATGAATCAGAAAACGACACCCGTCAATATATCAATTTTAGCCTTAGGGGAAACTCATATTCTTCTCAATTTCAGACATTTCATTTGGGTTATAAATCAAAATTTGACCATTTTTTTCTCTAGCCGCACTCCATTCTTTTCAGTTCCAGCCACGTGTCCTGCTCCTGCTACCGTCCCTCATTTTTTTCTTCCGCTCCTTGAACAGGATGATTCTTACCGTCCGTTTTTTTTTGAGGTTGAACGGGATCCTACCATCTCTGATTTACAATTAGTGTTAGTGAAATGGTTAATTTGGACGGTATGGACCTTCACGTCCCATGGGACGGTACGAAAATTCCCGTTCTACCTATATATAGAATTTCCGTAAAAGTTCTGCCGTTTTGCAATATTTTTTTTATTTTTTTCGATTAATAAAAATTCCAGTTACAGTTGTGTTCTTAATTAGTATTTTTATATTGTAACACATGTCATTAATTCTTTGTTACTTTATTCATAAAAAATTCAAAATAAAATTTGAATCTGACTCGAAATATATTCATACAAGTCCGAATTGATAACTGACTTCGTGTAAATAAACAAAAAAAAATCATCTCTATAGAAGTTCAAAGTGCCAGAGGAAACAAATACATAAAGAGATACATATTATTTATTCTTTTTCAATGATAACCGGAACTTTACTGAAAAGATGCTACTACAGCGCAAAAAAAAAAAATACCCAACATTTTGCACATCCCTTGTCTGTTAATAGGAAAAGAAGACCATAAATTCTTCTTTTTATAATAAACTGTTTATTGAACTAAAGTGTAAAATGTAACATTCTCTGAGTGGGAGGTTGTGAGTTCGAAAACTCAAATGAGAGGTCATTTACACTAAATGGAAGTTGTAGGCTAGATCTCCACTTTTCTTATTAAAAAAATAAATATAAAATACTTACAAAATTAAAATTAAAATATATCTCCATTCCATTATTAAGCACGTTGGATGTCCGATCCGTCAACGACTACGATTGAAAGATGAAATTCTAGATTTAATCTCAACCCTCCAATCAAATAATCTGTCTTCTTTTGATTAAATGCATCTTTTTTAAGTGTAGAAGTCTATATTTAGTTAAAAACATACTCGCTACACGTACGGTCACACAATATATTACAATTAAATTGAATAACCTTTTAGCGACTTTTTATGTTATTTGATATCACGTTGTATGTCGATATTGAATTGTTATACGATATTTGATATTATATTAGAATCGAGCTATTATTTGATATCATTGGTACTTAAAGATACATAATCATCACATCATTAAATTATTATCAGAGTTCACGGTTCAAGGTAATTAAAAATACAGAACCATATAAATTATATTAGCATGTTCCTCAATTTTTGAATAATTATTATTTTTATTAGTATGTTTTTTTTATAAAAATATATTTTTCCCTTTATAATATACTCCGTTGCAACGCACGGGCACGATACTAGTATATATATATATATGTAGAGTGAGGCTATGGTACTTCGGCTAGTGTACTACGGCTCAATATGGTACTTTTTAAAATCCTAACGGTCGATCCGAACCGTTCAATGTGATATCCATATGAATAAGTACTTGAAAACTAAATTTTTTATTTTTCCGAATTTTTTTACTATTTTTTTATATAGGTAGAATTTTCAGTGTTTTATACAAATTCTGGACCATCAAAATTCTACCTATCTAAAAAAATAGTAAAAAAATTCGAAAAAATATATAATTTAGTTTGCAAGTACATATTCATATGGATATCACATTGAACGGTTCGGATCGACCGTTAGGATTTTAAAAAGTACCATATTGAGCCGTAGTACACTAGCCATAGTACACTAGCCGAAGTACCATAGCCTCACTCATATATATATGTATATGTATACACACACACACACACACACACACGCACGCACACATACATATAGAGATTGGCTAAGCTCAAAACGTTTTTTCCATGGCCATGGAACAAACGATTCAGTTCTCCAATTTCCAAAGTTCAAACAACAAATCCAAACCGTAGATGTTCAATCTATATTAAAATGTGCTTGGAGACCAAATTTTACATTTTTTGGAAATTTTTTTACTATTTATTAAGCTGGTTTGAAAATCGCTGTTTTTATTAAATTTCTACAGCATTGAAAAACAACGGTTTTCAAATCAGCTTAATAAATAGTAAAAAAATTCGAAAAAATATAAAATTTGGTCTCCAAGCACATGTTAATATAGATTGAACATCTATCAGTTTGGATTTGTTATTTGAACTTTGAAAATTGGAGAACGGAATCGTTTGTTCCATGGCCATGGAAAAATATTTTGAGCTTAGCCAATCTCTCTCTCTCTCTCTATATATATATATATAGAGAGAGATAGACTATGGTGAGTTGTGAACACACTCATATCACATTTTGAAAATTCAAACCATCGATCCGAACCGCTCAACATGATCTCCATATTGAAATGTGCTTGGAGACTAAATTTTACATTTTTTTTGGATTTTTTACTATTTATTAAGCCACTTTGAAAATCACTTATTTGAGTGAACAGTAAAAACTTATGGACCATTCGATTAGCAATTTTCAAAGTGGCTTAATAAATAGTAAAAAATTCAAAAAAATGTAAAATTTGGTCCCAAACTAGGGCTGCAAACGAACCGAACCGAATCGAACTTATTCCCGGTTTGAGTTTGGTTTGAATTAATTTCGAACTAGGTTTGGTTTGAATTAATTTCGAACAAACTCAATTTCGAACCGAATTTTTTACGAACTCAATTTCGAACCTTTACGAACTTTGTTACGACTTACAAGTTATGACTTATGACTGAGCCATAGTGCGAAATTACAGCACTTCAATAAAAACTCAAGTGTTCAAAATACAATTTAAATAAAGCCCAAATATCAATAGAAGTACAATTTAAATAAAAACTCAAGCAACAAAGCAGAGATCAACGAGGGTCGCCTCGCCTCGCCTCACAGCCGGTCCCAGTTTCAAATTAGAATAGACAGTTCGAGTCTTCCTCTACGAGGGTGGTCTTTCACTTGGTCCGACCTTATTTCTATGGTATCGCAACCTCTAGAAGTCTAGGGTTTGGTATCGCAGCCAAGTAGCTAACAGAGAAAACTCTAGAGTTTGGACTTTGGTATCGCAAGTTCGCAACCAACAGAGAGGGAAAGTCGGCTAGGGACTAGGGTAAAGCGATTATGGGTTATGGCTGGTTTTGTTTAATTTTTCTATTTTGGGCTTTGTTGTTGAATTTTTTTTATTTAAGCTTGTAATTGGACCGGACTTTCTGTTTCAAAAAATATTTTTCAGAAGTCAGTATTGAAAGCAATTTTGGACTGGACGGTTTATATTTTCATCAGTGAACATAAGTTATCAGCAGAAATTAACGGTTCACGTTTGAGTTAATTTCGAACTAAATTTGGTTTGCGAACCTATTTCGAACGAACTAGGTCCAGTTTGAGTTTGGTTTGAATTAATTTCGAACGAACTCAATTTCGAATCGAACTTTTTACGAACTTTTTTGAATCAAACTCAAATCGAATTACGAACTACGAATTTTTTATGCAGCCCTATCCCAAACACATTTCAATATAGAGATCATGTTGAGCGGTTCAGATCGGTTGTTTAGATTTTCAAAATAAGAATATGAGCGTGAAATAAAAATGACCTCTTACTTCGCAACTCACCATAGCCCAGCTCTATATATGTGTGTGTGTGTGAAGAAAATATCAGGACCGTTCAAATCGTTACTGTACGAATTTTAAAGCAACAATTAATACTGTTCCGTATATTTCGAATAGGCACCGAATTAAATAAACTGAAATTTTCATATAAGTTGAATATACATTGTATGGTGATCAACTATATATCACAGGAAGCAGCATCGAGAAAGAAACAGGCGATCAAATTTAATATAAACATACAAACACAGAAAAGAACATACCTTAAACCGGAAGGAACTAGCTAGGAAGCAGGAAAACGGTCGGTTGTTTAACTGTAATTTTTTTTTTTTATGGTTTGCATAAATTATGCCAACAAATGCATTGATAAAAAATTAATGTACAAGGCCTAAGGTTACACTTATTCAGATAGATAATATATACAAAATTACATAATGATTTCTCTATATTTACACTGAATTCGAATGTGTCCAAAGGATAATTTTCATGGCCGTATCATTGATAAGGCCATGTACTAATTTCCTTTTGTTAGAGAATGGCCTTCTATTCCTCTCCTGCCAGAGAGCTCATGCTCCAGCAGCCCAAATAATACTCCAGCGAACCCTTTGTCTTGGGGTCAGGTTAGAGTGTCCCCAAATCCAAGACTGTAAGATACCTCCGTCATTTCCAATCACGATGTTGCACTGTAATTAATTAATGACCGTATTTGGTGCTTGTTTCCGCTAATAAACTACTACCATAAGCTAAACATTTTTTTTTTATCTAAGTTGAAATATATTTTGATAGCAATCAATAACTGTTGTAACTTTTCATACTCATCATAATTATGCTTGACTATTCCTTTTGTTAAAGTATGCCAAAAACAATTGGGAATATTCAGGAGGCAAGGACTTGGTGATAACTATAATATTTGTTTTTTGTTTGTTAATAAAAAATGCAAATTTGAAATTCTACTACTTCCCTCAAAAGAAAAGAAAATAATAAAAATTAAAGCAATAAGGAAAAGAAAAGAAAACAACTATAAGTTCATCAATCACCAACAAGCAAGTCGATCGTTATACTCATTTCATCTCAACTTAAAAGGAGGCAACACTGCCAAGTTGGGTTGAACCCAAATATGATCCAAATCCAGCACTGCTAGCACTATTCACCACACTGCAATTGAGCCTGACTTCTCCTTGGGTTCCTGTCATCACCTCAATCTGCCCCATTTTGATCATAGCATTGATAAATTTCTCCTGCCACAGAGTCTGGTTGCTCGCGAAACTGTTCACCGATGCATTTAGCGTTGTATTTGTCAGTAATGCTTGATCAGATGTCAACAAACCAAGAGTCAACTGAAGGCCAATGTAGTAGTTGTTATCTAGTGTGGTCGGGGTAGTCAAATCAAGTGCGGTCGTAATCAGCGTGAACTGATCAGTATTTGACGGGCACAGGCTTTGTAGTAGTGTAGCGTATGCCGGGCTCAGAGTGGAGTCGACTTGGCTGTTGTTGTTGTTGTCATAGAGCCGGTTCCTAAAGGAATTACAGTGCGACACCCCCACCGTGTGGGCCCCGGAAAGAATGACCATTTCTTCAGCCGTCAGGTTTTTCGATGCAAAATTGCTGATGAGCTCGGTGGCGTTGAAGGTCGCTCTAGGGAGAATGGCACTGGCTTCAGTGTCCTTGGAAACAGTACCGTCGCGTCTGCCAGAGGGTACCTGAAACAGTAATAAAGCTTAAGGGAGACCAATTTTGATTCTGCACCTTACTGTCAATTTGACATGAATTCCGTCGTAAACTTGATGTTACTGTCTTACTGGTACCAGCAATATCTCAGTGCACATCATCATCATCATCATAATCATAACTAATATTGATGCCGGTATTCAAATTTGGAACTAATTAGTAATTGCTAATATGAAATTTTTACCTGGTATGTTATGTTTCCTGTTAGAGCAATACTATCCCGAGCTGCAAATGCCAGAATGTCAGCACAAGAGACTGTCTGTGGGCATACAGCCTCGATTGCTGACTTGGCGGTATCGATGATGTCAAAACCATGCAAACTAGGGTTGTTTGCGCGTGAATCCCTCTCGGCTGTGTTGTTTGCTGTCGTATTGATCAAGACCGAGCCGTCACATCCCTACATGGGGTTCATTCAAAAGGGATGAGTGAGGTTTTTTTTCCCTAGCTTTGAGCTAAGATAAAAATTATTTTGTTTTAGTTTTATGATAAAGAAAAACTAGAAATTAAACTGATCAAGGTATTTATGGACTTGGCATCTTGTTCTGTACGCTAATCATCACATATTACATTTCAAACAAATTCTTTAGCTAGCTGTGATTTGGAGTTATGGACAGTGCATTGGATGAATTGAAATTGATGAGATTTTAACAGTACAAAAGAGAAAAAAAAAAAGGTCTAGGGGCTTAAATACCAAAAAAAAAAAAAACTTACAGTTAATTTTTTTTTTCCAAGCATGCATGCATGTTGTCTACACGAAGAACAAGTTGATGAGATTTTTTTTTTGTCAAGAGCATATATACAAAAATGATATTTGTATGTTGGTTGCAAGTAAATGGTTGTAAGAAGCAAAATGGAAATTGTATGGCAAGTATATATATCTTTTTTACTTTCTTTGATGTACGAATTATTGATGTCAGCACAACTGAGCATTGTAGGTAAACAAAAGTTTACATTTGATCCAGTATCTTCAGAAATTGAAAGAGAAATATGTCAAGGACTTTACACTTGACCACCACACAGTGAGTACTTCTACGATATCTAGTTATCTACATTTATATTTTTAAATAGATAGTTCTTGCATACAATCAATTTTTATGTGCATCTATACTTTGAATCTATTATTTAAATTAGAATATTAAAATTGAAGAAGTGATTTTCATTTCTTAAATAGCATGTGTTTTAAATTTAAATCGTTTTAAATAAAATTCAACTTCCATCAAACAATTAAATTTCAAATTGATATAAATTTGATAAATGTTAGTTCTATCTAAATAATTGAGAACATGCATGTGTTTCCATACTCAGCATAAGGTGGAAAACAAATAATTAGAAGCAAGATAGACAGGGGTACGTGTGTGCAAAATAATTGGTAGCATTAATTGTTCGTTTTTAAGAACTTGTACCTTTTCTCCTACTTTTCTCTCTTGATTAATTGTTGATAGTTTTCCAATAAGGATAAGCTTAATTATAATGTAGACATGACACTGCAATCTTTATATATTAAGCTTAATTAATTATAAGGCCTTTCGGTATTCTCCTTTTATTTATTACTTTTTTGTTGCCTCTCTATCTTTTTCATTCGTCTTTTTCTTTTTACTTCTTTTGAAAAATACGGAGTACTGTTTGGTTTCCATAAATGGGAAATAAGTTTCTTCAAGAACAGCTAAAACTTAAAAGTCGTTCATGGAATCATGGTCAAATTTATCAGCTGCTGATTACTAGAAATGAACATGACGAAGTATTGTTGTTAACATATTAATTAGAACTAGTTGCATTCATAAGTCACGAGTACGTACCACCAAGATATTTGAAATATATAAATATTTCTAGTGTAGAAAACTTTTAAGGAAATAAAAAAAAGAGCAGCAGCAGCAGGAGTCATGAGAAGAGATATATATATGTATACAGTATATTGTATATATGACAAGATCATCAAATTAAGATAGATGAACATACCCTAACGAAGCAATCATGAAAATGCAAGCGAATAAGACCACCCGCTACGCCGGTGTTGTTTGCAAAGGCGGCCGTCACGGTCTGCTGTACCAGCGACTCGGCTGTTGGGCAGCTGCTGTTGTAGAAACCAACCTCAAGATCACAGAGAGTTGATGGCAGCAAAACAGTAAACACAAGAGCTAAAACGAAAATTAGCTGCTTTGGGAGGATCATTTTGTAATTAGTTGCTTGGTTTAGGCCGGGGACCCAGTGTGTATATATAGAAGAAGGGGTGGCATGAAAGATGGCTGTTGGGAGGTACGGAAAGGGGTCAATTAATCATTTACCCCATGTTTGGTTGTGTCCTAAGCGGTGGAATAAGGGATTTAGGTCTTCTTATTCCATCAAACGTGCATTAATTGAGCCGGACTAAGATGGTATAAATTGATCTTTAGACCGGTCTAAATTAAACCATCTCACATGGTGGTTTAATTTTATTCCACGTCATTGCCTAACTCAAATTATTATAATAATATATTATTAGTATATAATTATATAATTAATATCTTATATTGTTAATATATTAAATAATAATTATAATAATATTATATAATTAGTATCTTCAAAATTGGTCCCCCCTAAGCTTTATTAAAATTATACCTGTTGCAACCAATATTAGTTATGATTTGGTTGCAACATAATCATAACATAATCATAACTACACCAAATTCTATTTCGGGCAACTAAAAAATTGGTTGCAATTGATATAATTTGGTTGCAATAAATTGATTTTGCAACCAAAAAAATTGGTTAGCGCTGGGGTTTCAATAGTTTTGGTAGCAATATATTTACAACCAACTCTTTGGTTGCAATAAGAATTTGTTTATTGCAACCAAAATTTAATTGCTAGACCGACGTAGCAATAAGGTATTGCAACCAAATAAATTATTGTTATTGTGCATTTATCGCAACCAAAAATAGTAGCAATAAAATAGCATTCGCAACCAAAAAATTGTAGCAATAAAATAGCATATCGCAACGAAATCCATGGTTACAATTGTGCAATTCTTGCAACCAAAAGGAAAAGAGAGAGAGAGAAAAAGAAAAACACCGGGAAAAACAAAAAAGAAGAAGGAAACATATAGAAGGCAAGAAAGAATAAAGAAAATGACGACAATTGGTATCAGTACGTTCAAAATACTTTTCTGCTTTTATAAAGCGTAAATTGTTTTGTTATTTAATATGCAAATACCAGTTTTAGGGCCATGCATCGTCGCTTTGTTTTATTTTTCTTTAATCAATCAATCAATCATCATCAAATATGTAGTGATAAATTATTGATTGTATGATACGAAGCACGAAGAAATTACCAAAGAGTAAAGATAAAATTAGCATCTACCCGTATAATAGTAGATGATCGATATAACTAAAAATCTCAATCCAGTTGACATACTCGGGTACGCTATCAAAGTACAAAATACAGAGCCTTGCTTGTTAGACCGATAACAAAAATATGTAATACAAATGTTTCAAGAGATGAAGCGGTAATATAGTTGGCTAGAAGAAAAGGTTCTAACACTATTATAAATCATTATTTTTATTGATATTAGAGTCGCTATTATTAAATCAAACCGATTCAACATAAATTATGTAAATAAATTGAACTATAAAGTATGGAAAGTGGATGACAATACTAATATACTATTGTTGATTTTTTGCAGAAGCTTTGAGTAAATGAGACAATGTGAATTGAGAAATATTATTATCAATTCTGATATTCTAAAAAAGAAAAATAGATAGATACCATCCCAAAACAGTGATTTTCTACCTATCTAAAAAAATAGTAAAAAAGTTCGAAAAAATGTAAAATTTGATTTGCAAGTACATATTCATTTTATAATCATGTTGAACAGTTCGGATCGACCGTTAGGGTTTTGAAAACTCAAATATTGAGCTGTAGCACGGACCAATCCGTGTTATGTATAGTACCGTAGCCTCACTCTTTATTTATTGTCAGAAGGAAATGGGATGTGTCCCCAATCTGCTTCTAGATTTTAATTAGTTGCTCATTTCTTGGAATACTTGGAACTAGAGTGGGAAAAACGTGCCGTGCCATGACTAACACGCCATGACTTTGGTCACGTGCCGTGCCGTGACCAAGTAAATTTTTCACGTGCCGTGCCGTGCCGTGACAAAAATTACGAGGGGTGGTCACGGCACGCGAATGGTCACGGCACGCGAGTCACGCCGTGACTCGCGTGCCGTGACTAAGACGTGCCGTGACTAAGTCGTGCCGTGACCAAACGTGCCGTGACCAAACATGTGTTAGTCACGTTTGATCGCATTTAACGTTTTAAAAAAAATATGAAACAATTCTTTAAAATTCAAATGTTTTAATTGAAATTTAAATGTAAATATTTTAATTAAAATAAAATTAGTGTATTGCCTCGTGATTGGCGTGACTGGCGTGTCTACCGTTCCGTGACTCACGTGTCCCGTGCCGTGTCTTCTTTGCCAACAATTGATCACGGCACGGGACACGCGAGTCACGGCACGCGACGGTCACGCGTGCTGTGCCGTTCCGTGACGGAGCCGGCTCCGGCGTGCCATTTTTCCCACTCTACTTGGAACCATTCCAAATATGTTCAACGTGAATTTAATAAATCCAATTAAAGATGAAGTTATGTATTGTTAGATCTAATTGAAATAATCTATTTCATATAATACAATAATAATCTTCAATTTATTATAGAGTGTCAGCCATAGTCGATCAAAAGCTAGTCTGATAAAGCTTTTAGCTGTTCAATTTCAAATTTAAAAATTCTATCAACAGATTTTTCTAAAATCAATTTAAACTTGAAAATCAATAAAAGAAAAACTTCATCAGAACTAAGCATCTCGAACAATGGGGAAGCGTCATCTCGAACAATGGGGTAGACGCTTCAATAAAATTGGAGGCAAAATTTTCCCCGTACAATCATATATAATTGTTTGCCGGAGGAAGAGGATATTCTAATGAGTATCTTGTTTGCCTTCTGCTTTATCATATTTAACAAATTGCCATTGAGGACTTTAGGTATGAAGATGAAGCATCTCTTTTGTTTTCTCTTTGTTCAATTCAATTATGTTGCTAATTTGAATGGACATCTCCATTTGAAATGGAGTATATTTGTCTAAATAACATACACTAGTATAGAAAACGCGACCATACATGGTCCGAAAATCTAATGACACGCGGTTACACAATCGTGTCAGCGAGCGTCGTGTATGAATACGGTGGTACGTTGTACACGGTTTCTGAACAGTGTCTATATAGTTCTAACATACACGGTTAATAGAAATGAACCATGTCAAGTCTCTAAAATAAAGGCGCTGAATAAGGTGGTTTCTACATTGTCAAACTAACCGTGGACAATAACAACGGTTATATACTCGGTTTCAACAAGGCTTATGTGTATTTTTTTGTAACCATACACGGTTTGTTGTTTAGAATTGTGTATGTTTTGATTCTTTTTTTTCTTTTTTTTAAATGATTTATAATAGACTAGCACCCATATTTGCTACCCATTAAACATACAATATTACACATCCATAATTAAATAAATATTCAACATTCACAACAGCATACATATACACATGTTTTGTTGGAGCTCAATCCAAATAAACTTCAAATGGGCGTAACTTGTCGCTCGAGTATTCGATTTCAGCGTTGTATACAACTCCTGTTGCATGGATGATGCAACACGATTTGATTTTGTGTTTCTTCCATGACTTGATTTAGATGATCCATTATCAATTGATGATCATATCTGGAGGGTCTAAAGTATAGATCTAGATTTTTTGTTTGAGTCAAAGTTTTCATATAGCAAGAGGTGTCATTATTACATCACAATTAATGTGAGCTAGACATCTTCTAAAGAAAACATATATTGCTGATTTTTAAAAATCTTTCTGAAAATGAGAAGAGATATTTGATAGAGAAAGGATTACTAACGAGTGATGGTGCAGGAAGCAAAAGACCGAGTAAGTATTCACATTCCTCCGTGAGAGGAGTCTAGTCATTAACACTAAGCCTAAGTGAGTGTTGGAGATACAAGGTCTGGGTAGGTGAGATAACGAGTGAGTGTTGGAGATATGTTCTGGATAGAGGCCAACATTGTATCTTTTGTCGATTATACCTTCTCGACCTTAACCTTTTATGCATGTAGCAGATATATGTACATGGTGGGCCCACTTAGGATTGACAAATCAATTTGCGGCATAAAATATCCTAGCAAACCTCTAATTCATTCACTTTAATTTATTACTAAACATGACGCTAGACTTCAGCACACTTATTTTTATGTGTTACTTTATATATTTGTTATTTGATGTTTACGCAGTATTTTAGATATTTTATGTTTATGTTGTTTTGTGAATTATTTGGTACGTACCAATTGAATTGCTTGTGAATTAATTTTAAATTGCTTGGTGCTTGGTACATTTTGTACTAGTATTTTATATTGTATATTTGAATTGCTTGTGAATTGTTTGATACATTTCATACCAATTGGGGCTGGAAAAATATAAATGAACATAATATATTCAATGGTCATTATATTTGTTTGGTACATTTCGTACCAATTGGAGAAAGAAAAATAACAACAAATACAAAAAAAAAATTACCCTTCTGCGACCGATTTTGGGCCCATCAGCGACCGCCCAATCAGTCTCTGATGGTCTTCCGCCACGTCAGCATATACCATCAACGACCGATCTCATCGGTCGCTATAGGGTCATCTGTGACCAATTTTTAACCCTTCAGCGACCGGTGACGTCAGCGGAGAGGGTATCAACGACCGACCTTTCTGTAACCGATTTCGGCCTTCTGCGACCGGCACACCCTTCTGTGACTGATTTGGCCGGTTGCAGAAGGGTTCCGCTGCTGTAGTGCCTACTGTTGTAAGATCTCCAAAAAGAAATATCAAAATAGTTGAGGTCAAGTTACGAAGGTTTTCTCCTATGTTACGACGAATGGTACAATAATTGATGCTTGGTACTGGAGAATGTTCTCTCGCTCTAACTTCACCTATTTAGATTTACTTCTCTCAGAGAAATATATATGTATAGCATTTAGAGAAGAGATGCTTTAGAAATGATTTTAAAAAATAGAGAAATTAAGATGCATTATAACAAACAGACACGGATCGATAACCTGGAAAATATTGTATTTTTTCATCACACACGAAGGATCATATAGTAAAACCGTGTAAAATTGTTATAGCATCTCATGTACGACAGTCCGAAAATGCGCTCCATAACTTCCTAAAATGCCCTCCAACATTCATACACAGTTTTTAGTAAAAAAAAACATGTATAATTTGGTCAAACGTACATGGTTTTACTGTTTACAACTGTATATGAATGTTGGAGCATATTTATACACGATTTGTAAACAGTAAAACTGTGTATAACTTGACAAAATTTTCAGAGCAAATTTTCGGAACAATTTTTTCTTAATTTGAACATGGATTTAAGGGAAATTTTGAGTAAACGTGTAAATAGCATCAAACGGGAAACTAAGAATATACCTCGGCCTTAATTAAATGTACTTTTTTTGTACAGATATATCTATTTTGTCGTTCAAGGCCAAAGGAAGGAAAAAAAAAAAAAAAGACACTACCAAGTTCCTTTTTTTTTTATATTATGATTCATTTACAATTAGAGTGTGTTCAATTTAATTGTCGCCTGGAGATGACAGGAAAACACAAATCTGACATTGATTTCACCCAAAAAGCATGTACATATATATATAGTTATGTACATAGTTGAATCATGTAGAAATGTTCTTGCTGAAATTCGTAATGATATTTAGAATACAGTATGGTTTGAGATTCCAATTTCTGGAGACAAAAACAAAATTAAGTAATTATAATTATTATACACATCTATCCAAAGCATTAATTTGAGATATTGGTGGATAATCAATGGAAAACATAACTATCAACTTATTTATTATTTATCTATCCGTCCAATCAGTGTAATCTGTATTTTGTCATTTAGGATTTCTATTTCGATAAAAATGAAGTATTTTAGAATAATTTTAAAATCAAACAATTGTTTAATTACATTACTTCTTCCCGGATAGAACGCTTAATCGAGAAAGAATGTGGGCTAAACTGTCTACAAGGTCATTATTTTGAATTTTATTTTCCTACTAGATTTGAGGCTAGATTGGACAAGACTAGATAAACCAAAATGTATTACCAGGAGAGTGACCTTCTCTTTGTTTGATTTAATTATAGTAGGAATTTGTTGGTGGTACTCTTTTGTCTGATTGCCGGGTTTTGATTCGGTTTCAGATTCGTTATGGAACTGATTTGAATTTGATTAGATTGAACAGAGAATTGTTTTTTTTTTTTTAATTCAGAACCGAATCGAATCAGATTAAATTGAATTGAGAGTGGATTTAAATATAATTTATTATAGTATAGATAAGGTTATGATATTTATATTGTTGAATCTAATTCATATTTTTAAACCAATTAGATTTCTTTCCGTTGCTATCTGATACGTTCTATCTCGGAGAGAATAGGCCGTATGTAAAGGTCTAGGGATTTAGGCTCGTCCCGTCTCGAGGAAACGAGCTGAGACGTGAAAAGCAGATTGTCGATTTCCGACGTGGGAGAGTGAAGAGGTATTCGGACTCTATCATGTATGATACATCGCTTTTGTTGGAAAAGTCAGCCCCTATTTCATGAAGTTTTTTTTTTCTTAAAAAGGTCATCCCTAACCATCATTCCGCGTTGTCAGAGCGGTTAGGGGAATTCGCATAGGAGCGGTGACGCTCGCATAGGAGGTGGTTACTAAATTGCACCCGTCGTGTACGAATACGAAGCGGAACCGTAAGCCTAGTCCGGGCTGGACTCTCACCGGTAAGGCCCGGCTAGGAGTGACATTTGTTTACCTTATAATAATTAAAAACAATTTCAATAATATATTTCTTCTAATATCATTTTATAATGTTTTTTTGTAAAAATATAGTTATTGTTCTAAAGCATTACAAAAATATAAAATTTTGTCTCACCTATGACGTCGAATTTCGACTTCTGATTTAGATACAATTCAAACACATTTTATAATGTACGTAGGCTTAGCGTGGTGTCATTTTGAAAAAAAAAATATTGTCCAAGTCTACGCTTTCATGCAAATGAATTAATTACACGTGGTGTTTTATAATATTATATTTGTAAAACATTCCAAGAGATGATCTGTACCGGTACATTTCAATGCACAACAATAGTATTAATTAATTAGATGCAATTCAAACAATTTTTTTTTCATAATATCACACTTTAAATTATCTCACATTATTGAATTTTTCACTATTTCGAATAGCATAAAATTAGTACTATTTGTATATTATTAAATTTTTATTTTTCTCATACTATTTCATATATTAATCCGAATGGTATTTCATACAAGAGGAGGGATCCAATTACACCTTTTTTGGTGACACATCATGACACCATTTTTTATATAGGTCAATTTTGCGATTCCAAAATCCAAACAGTCGATCCGAACCGTTCAACATGATCACCATATTAAAATGTGCTTGGAGATCAAATTTTACATTTTTTTGAATTTTTTTACTATTTATTAAGATGGTTACAAAATCGCTGTTTTTCAATGGTCTGAAAACAACGATTTTTGTAACCATCTTAATAAATAGCAAAAAAATTCAAAAAAATGTAAAATTTGATCTCCAATCACATTTTAATATATCCATCATGTTGAACGGTTTGAATCGACTATTTGGACTTTGAAAATGGTAGGTGTCAAAGTGTGTCACCAAAAAAGGTGTAATTGGATCCCTCTAAAAAGATAATGCTTTTATCTCATTGTAATACAAAAATTGTTCATTCAATTTGATCTTTATCTGGAACGCTCAATGTGACAGTGATAATGTTTATCACTATAGGATAAATCGTTAGTAACGATTTATTTGGTGTTTTTAGTATTATCCTTAATTTAATATATCAAACATATTTGGGCCTGCCTAGGTAGAAGGCTGAACGACTCTCATTTTTACCAATACCACTTATTTTTGCTTATCTGTTATTGAAGCCTATAATATAAACATATCATTCTTTATGTACAATTATCTTTCTTTCCGTTGCTCTTTTGTCTTCTATTTTGTTTTATTTTTTTATTTAAGATTTCAATTTATTTCTCTACTCAACTTTTCTGTTGCTCTTTCTAATCAATTTATAATGTCGGACTAAACCTCTAGTTTTTATAAAAGGAAATAAAAATGTTAAAACAAATAAAACCATGATGTGACCTGTATTTCTGAAAATTAATAGTCATTTAGGTGTCATGCAAGTTACTAAATATAGTAGAACAAAATGCAAGAAAATTTTGAGAGTTTACATGTTTATTAAAACTTTAAAAGAGAAGTGACAATAATAATTGCATGAAAAGCACCTACGCTGTTCTTCTTCTTTTTTAAAAACAAATTCTCGAGCAGAAATCATATGTTACAGTAATTTGATTATTACCCCCGTACTAAAACAATCCAAAAAAAACAAACATAAACCATTTGTGATATGTCAAATAGCAAAACAGTAAATAAAAATAGCTAAAAACTGTTACAGAAGACTCAAAAGGCACTCTCAAAATTGCATTCAAAATGCATATGTGAAAATACCATTTGAGATCACAAGTATTCAAATCCTCATATAATACAAAACCAAAACAGCAGCTGAGATAATACCATTATACCATCATTCAGCAAACCCAAACCACGCTTGCCTTCACACTGTAAAAACGCATTCAAGGTAAAATTAAATTAGTTATTTAGGTATTCTATCAAAAACCTGACCGAGGAGAATGAGATCTAAGTCATCAGTTTCAGTCTAGCACAAATCTCAAAACGAACCTGCTATATTCTTTTTTTTATTTTTTGATGATAAGCCCTTAGGCATGCTTGTATTAAAATCTCAACATGAGTTTGAATAGTTACACAGGCTCCTACGTACCAGTAGAGCAATTTAACAGAATAAGAAAAAAACTAGAGATAAAAATAAACTATCCTATTGCAAAGTAAATATTACTAAGCCTGTGTTCTACTTCTAAGTGAGCAATTTGGCACTGTATCGGTGTACCACTTCCTTCTTTTCCTGATCTGCGAGCCCAGTTTGCCATATTATGAGGAGTCTGTACTGCTTTTCTTGATATGTGTTGCAGTGTAATCCTGTGCCTCATCTGGTAATAGCTTGTCCAGCATCGTTTTACTGTCTCAGCCGCTCTCCATGATGGAAGGCCTTCTGTTTGTTTTTAAAGTATCGCATTCACCAAAGGTTTACAATCTGAGAATATATGAAACATCCCTTCTTGTTCCCCTTGTAAGACATACTCAAAAGTTTCCCATACTGCCCTTGCCTCTGCATGAAATGGATCTCCTCCTTCACCCCTTTTGTACTTGACATAAACTAGATCATCCCTTCTGTTATACACTGCCATGCCCATGCTTGCCCCTCTTACCACATCCCATGAACCATCTGTTAGGATAACTCTGCCTACTTGTGGTATTATAACTGGTTCTAAGGTTATGGTTATGTTTTTATTTGACTGTTGGGGTAAGGCCATTTGTATGGATACTCAAATGGGCATGGCAGTGTATAACAGATGGCCTTAGAACCTGAAGGGATGGATACTCACTCGTCCTCAACTGAGAGACGGCAGAACCCAAGAGGGCGGTAAATCTGCACCATGCAAAGAAGCAGCACGAAACTTGCTCAAAGCACCCTTGAGAAATTCCCCTTTTCTATTTCCCAGATCAAAAATAGAGATGCTATATGTCATTAATGAATGTCTTGAATCAGCACTGGTGTCCGACCGTGCTGAATAGATGCAATTTCGTCTCAGCAAGCTGTTATCTCCGACTTTGACTGAGAAGCAATGAAGATTGTCAACAAACAATGCACGGTCCCCAATGTCATTGACCTCAATCCACTCCACCAATTCATCATTCAGATTGGCGCGTCGAACCTTGTATTTCCAATATCTATCAGGATAAATATACATCCAGATGGATTTAACCAAAAGCAACAATTCCCCGGATGATACGAGTAAGTGTGCCTCAACATGAGAATTCAAATAAGGAATCACATTGACCTGCTCAAGTGTTTCACCATCCAAGACAACAATCTCGTGAGTGTAAGCATGAAGAATGTAAAATCTACCTTCATAGAAAGTGATGCTACTGGCCAAGCGATGCTGCTGAGACTCGATCATGGCCCAGGCTGCCTCACCCAACCGGCAGTAAAACAGGTGCGATTTTGTGCTGCACGTGCCCACAACCACCACCGAGTCAGAGCGATCCCAAACGAGTGTATCGGCCATCGCATTGGACAATGACGAACATGGATCAGGAGAAGGGAGCCCAATCGAAGCCCCGGTGAAGGGATTAAATAAAGAAAAGGTGACGTGACGGTTTTGGTCTCTTACAGAGAGGAACCAACCGGAGGCAGATCCGAAGATGTTAGAGTTGTCGGCGATGCTGGGAAGAGGGTTGGAGTAGATGCGATCTTCGGAGAGGGAATACAAATGGGTAGAGGAGGTGGAAGGGAGGGTTAACCAGGGGAGTTGAGGAGGGAGGTGGAGGGTGTGAGATTGGAAGGAAGAGCGCCAGTGGGAGCAGACGGAGCAGAATCGGAGATGGTCGGTGAATTCCGTTAGATTTCCGGCGATGGCGATTACCAGTTCGGATGGAAGATCTGACCAGCCCATTTGTTTGCTACAGTAATTTGATTTTAATTTGGGGCGGATGTGTGCGGAAGAGAGAGATACAATGTAATTTTTGAGCTGTTTTGTTATTTTTATTTGTAGTTTGTTTCTAATTTTCGGTTGTAGTTTCTCTCTGTATTTTGATGTAATAGGGATGTAGTCTTCCGAACTGCTGTATATATCCCGACATTTTTAAAAATACCCAAAGTTAATTAAAGATTAAAGTTAATTAAAGATTAAAGTTAATTAAAGATTAATACAAATGCCCAGATCCATTAAGAATTTTTAAAAATGCCCAAACCGGCCATTAAATGGCCGGTCCCCTGATTAATTTTTTTCTTAGAGACAAATAGCTAAAATGCTGAAATATAATACTAAAAAATCAATTTTTTTTTAATATTTGTCAAATTAATTTTTTGATAGCATATTTACCGGTTTTTTTATTAAATATATTACACAAACTGTTTCTTGTTTGAACATACAAAATGAAAGATACTCAATATTAGGCTGCTGGTTATTGTCAAATTAAATTCACTAGTCGCATGCGAACACTAAATATCATATTAGTAATTTTGATACAAGTTCTGACTTTTACAATGAAACATCGATGCTAAGGCTAACGAAAACATCGATGTTTAAGTCCCAATGTGTCATTGCAAAAACATCGATGTTTCATCAATGCTAAGGCTAACGAAACATTGGGACTTAAACATCGATATTTTCGTTAGCCTTAGCATCGATGTTTCATTGCAAAATATCGATGTTTCGTTAGCCTTAGCATCGATGTTTCATTGCAAAATATCGATGTTTCGTTAGCCTTAGCATCGATGAAACAGTGATGTTTTTGCAATGAAACATCGATGTTTTGTTAGCCTTAGCATTGACAATTAAGCAGGGCAGTGCTAAAAACCATCGGTGCGTCGTCGATATTTTTGTAATGAAACATCGATGCACTTCTGCCGTCGACAAGCGGTGCATAAAGTATTGGTGCATCATCGATGTTTTTGCACGAACGCATCGTTGTTTTTTAAAAACTTTAAACGGCCATAACTTTGGTTAGAAAACTTAGATTTGCGCGTACGACCCTAATTCGGAAAGCTTGAGACGAGACGGAGGCAATGGTGCCCTCGGGATCACCCCTAAGGGGTCGACGAAATCAGAATTGCAAAAAAAACATCGTTTAGTGCCTCAAAAATTGAGTTAAAGTTTTTTATCATCGGTAGGCACACAACGACCCATTTGCAGCTAGTGACAGCGTCGTATGCAGCATGGTAAAAGTCAGAAATTGTATCAAAATTACTGATCTGATGTTTAGTGTTCGCATGCAGCTAGTGAATTTAATTTGACAATAACCAGCATTCTAATATTGAGTATCTTTCATTTTGTATGTTCAAACAAGAAACAGTTTGTGTGATATATTTAATAAAAAAAACCGGTAATGCTATCAAAAAATTAATTTGACAAATATTAAAAAAAATTCGATTTTTTAGTGTTATATTTCAGCATTTTAGCTATTTGTCTCTAAAAAAAAATCAGGGGACCGGCCATTTAATGACCGGTTTGGGTATTTTTAAAAATTCTTGATGAGTCTGGGCATTTTTATTAATCTTTAATTAACTTTGGGTATTTTTAAAAATGTCGGCAATCTGATAGCCACTATCAGATTTTTCAAAAAAAAAAAAAAAACAGAGAATTGAATTTTAAAAATTCAGAACCGATTTGAATTAGATTAAATTGAATTGAGAATGGTTATAAGAAAAAAAAAGTATAGTATAGATACAATTACCATATTAGTATTTTTTTATATCCGATTCAAATTCAGACCCAACCTTATAATAAATAGAATAAATAGAGTATGATTTTAAATTAACTATCCAATTCAAATAAGAATTCAACACGATAAACAAAATATTAGATATCTCATGTAATTTTAATACGATTTCTTATAGATTAATTAATGTTAATGTATAAAATAGGTAAAAAATCTATTATATTACTATTTAGGTTAAGAGTTTTAAATTTTAATTTTATCAATGTGTTATCAACAATATAACTTTAATTTAAACAATGTTTTCAATTTACATTGTACTAAAATGTGTGATGCAAAATATAGTAGCACTTAAACCTACCTCATATGATAGTACTTAATGCCGAAATTTTTATTAGTATAAAAAAAATACATAACTTTCAAATCTATATCCGATTTGTAAAAATTTCGGAATCTGTCCAATCCAGGAAATTATTTACCAGATTCAGGACTTCTCTTTCCGGTAAATAAATTACTAGAAATGACAATTTCGGTAAATTATTTTGCAAAAATGCCATTTCCGGTAAACTATTTACTGGAAATGTCATTTCCGGTAAACTATTTATTGAAAATAAGAAGAGAAGAAACAAAATAAGTATAAGATGAAAGACAACTAGAAGAAGATGAAGTACAACCAGTACAAGATGAAACACAATTAGTAGAAGATGAAAGACAACTCGAAGAAGATGAATGTCAACCTGTACAAGATGAAAAATAAATAGTCAAAGATGAAAGACAACTAGTAGAACATGAAAAACAACTAGTATAACATGAAGGACAACCATAGAACATTAAAGACAATCAGTAGAACATGAAACACAAGTAGAAGAAGATCAAATACAACCAGCAGAACATGAAAGACAACCAGTATTGCGTGATAGGCAACTAGAAGAAGATGAAACACATTTAGTAGAAGATGAACACAAATAGAAGAAAATAAAGCACAATTAGTAAAAGATGAAAGACAACAAGAAGAACATGAAAGAAAAACTAGTACAAGAAGAAATGCAACTAGAAGAATATGAAACACAACATATAGAAGATGAAAGACAACTAGAGAAAGATGAACCTTAAAAAACAAGAAGAAAATGAAAGACAACAGGTAGAATATGAAAGACAACCAGTAAAACATTAAAGACAACTAGAAGATGATGAAATTTAACCAATAGTAGATGGAAAACAACTAGAAGAAGATGAAATACAACGAGAAGAAGACAAAATATAACTAGAAGAATATGAAAGACAACCAGTAGAACATGAAAGAAAACCAATAAAAGATTAAAGACAACTCAAAGAAGATGAAACACAACTAGTAGAAGATGAAATACTACCACAAGAAGATAAAATTCACCCCGAGAGAAATGAAATACAGCCAGTATTACGTGAAAGGCAAGTAGAACAAGATGAAAAACAACTAGTGAAAGATAAAAGACAACCAATAGATGAAGAATGACAACCAGTAGAACATGAAAGACAACCAGTACAATTTGAAATACTACTAGAAGAAAATGAAACACACAAGGTAAAAATGAAAGACAACTAGAAGAACATGAAAGAAAAACCAGTATTAGATGAAATTCTACTTGAAGAAGGTGAAACACAACTAATAGACGATAAAAGACAACTATTAGAAGATGAAAAATAACTACTAGAACATAAAAGACAACCCGTAGAACTTGAAATACAAGTAGAAGAAGATCAAATATAACTAGTACTAATTGTAAGGCAACCAGTTTGAAAGACAACTAGAATAAGATGAAACACAACTAGTAGAAGATTAAACACAACTAGAAGAAGATTGTAACATTCTGTCACGTCAATTTTTATTTTTGTTTATTTAACATAATTGACATGAATTATTCTAAGAAATTTAAGAACATAATATAACATCTCGAAAAATTGAGTTATTATTAATTATACTTAAAATTTTATTTTTATATAATATTGAAAAGACTATATACGTTTCTACAAATGTTCCTATACCAATATAACAGAAATAAACTCGTTCTTTTAGATAACTATAGGGCTGTTAACGAGCCAAGCTCGGCTCAAAACTCAGCTCGGCTCATCATATAACTAATTTGGCTCAACTCAGGCTCGGCTCATTCTTGAAGAACAAAGCTCGGCTCAATTTAATGAGTTTGAGCCTTCGGCTCGGCTCAAACTCGGCTCATGACTCGCGAGCCCAACTCATGTCATAACTCGCGAGCTCAACTCATGCTAAGCATTAGAAAAACAAACATTTACTTGATTACAAGTCATAACCTTACCTAAACTATTCAAATCAAGTTTTAAAATAATGTGATTGAACCGAATTCAAATCAAGCTTTTTATAATAATGCGATTGAACCGAATTCAAATCAAACTTTAAAATAATGTAATTGAACAGATAAAAACGATTTTAAATTCTCTGCGTTAAAATTCTCTAACACCTCACCCTTAAATAGTAATTAAACAACTATTAGACAATACTTTGTTGTCAAATGTCACTAGATTTTTTTTTTCAACCCTTAGTCTATTACATCATCAAGCACAAAAAGAAGAGACTCATTGGCTCATGAGCCGGCTCGGCTCGGCTCGGGCTCGACTCGGTTTGAGTGATAAAATATGAGCCGAGTCGAGTTCGGGCTTTATTTAGTTTAGGGCCTGACTCAATACAATTTATTGAGCCGCTCAACTCATTGATTCATGAGCCGGCTCGGCTCATTAGCAGCCCTAGATAACTATCAATAACTCAAAACCTTTTTCAGCCACCCTTTCAAATATAACTGTCCCCTTATATATTTTTTTAAAACTCCGCGCTCTTTGATAAAATCTCTCTCTTATAAATATCTATTAATCCCCTTCTAATTAAAACCATAAACCTTCCTTTTAATTTTTTAGTCGTTTCTATTTTTGTCTCAAAACCACTCCCATGTTTTAATTGAATATTAACCCCCTCTGCCGTCTCTCTCTCTCTTCCTTCACAATCAACCAAGGAAAAATCTGAAAGTCCTATCATTTCGAAATAGGTTGAAGTTTCTCTTCATAGTCTAAAAATTTCTGGTTTAAAGGTACGTACAAACCATGTCATACTATTTATTAGAATCAAGTATTGTTCTTAAATTGTAGGGATTTGTGATGCTATTCCGGTAAATTATAATCTGATTTTTTTAATATAATAATTCCTTCATACAAATTATTATAAACTTTTTCATTTCGTCATGTACTCTAGATCTGATTTCAAAAATTCGAAACTGATGTATGTTTTCTTTAGGTTTGATAACTCTAAATAGAAATTGTCTAAACTCACTAATAGTTATTATTAGTATTTTAACTATTCCAGATCCGTTTTGTTTATTGGAATGAAATAAAAATAATAAAAAATTTAATCTATAGATATACATGATGGTATATAAATATGAATACCTTCTTATTAAAATTTTGAAGTGAATAGTTAATTTCTATAATTACTCCCTACAATATATTCTTGTAGATTGAAAACTATTTTCCAGCAAATAGTATATACTAATTTATTCAATTTTTTTATGATATTTCTATATTAGAATTTTAAGCTTACCATATATTTTATTTGATATTTTTGTTATTATATTTGATCAGAAATTACGGCTATGATAAGGATTAAGGTAACATAAGTGAAAATAATTTATGTTATTGTAAGTTATTCCTTTCATCATGGTAATACTGAAACAGAGGTTAGATACCCAAGTTTAATCAGAAATTAAAATGGTCAAAGTTTTTATAACATCTATTATATGAGATTTAATCGAAAACGGTCAAAGTGCATGATAATTCACTTAGATAGTAAACAAGGACGAATGACATATAACATTAAAGGTTTTTAGGAAACGAAAATTGAATTGAAACATCATTAATTAAAATGTATATTTATGTTTTAGATTAAAGATTTAAACGACATAAGAGACAATCAAGGATTCACTCATCAGATATCAGGTACGGGCTTCCTGGGCTTTTTGTAAAACTAATTACTTATTCCTTTGTTTGCATTTTAATTTACTTATGAAATTGTGCATGTTGGTTCGAACAACCTCTTCGGCTTTGTTTAGAGAATAAAGAATAGGATTACTTCGTTTGGAACATATGACCTGAATGAAATATATCAATTGAGTATAATAATAGAATAAGAAAACGAACGATCACCGTGAGTTGAATGAATGGAAAGGCCGATACGCGGGGACTGCTAGTCGCGATCGGGACCGGCATGCGGGGGCTGCTAGTCGCAGTCGGGTTCGATATTGGAAAGGCCGATACACGGGGACTGCTAGTCGTGGTCGGGACCGATATGCGGAGGCTGCTAGTCGCAGTCGGGTTCGATGCTAGAAAGGCCGATACACGGGGACAGCTAGTCGTGGTCGGGACCGATATGCGGGGAATGCTAGTCGCAGTCGGGTTTGATGTTTGAAAGGCCGATACGCGGGGACTGTTAGTCGCGGTCGGGACCGATATGCGGGGAATGCTAGTCGCAGTCGGGTTTGAGATTTAACGCATCACAAGCAAAGTGATGGTCAGTGATTATTAAGATTTTTAAAGTAACAAGTGCTTACATGAATGATAGTCATTGCTTGATAGGATAATAAAGATTGCATTTTGGTTATTTAATAAATAAAGTTGTTTAGTATGATTAAAAGGTAAAATTTTACAAATCCCCGGGCTGGAACTAAATCCCGTACTGAGAGAATGTTCGAGTCTCTCACCCGTTCCACTTTTATGTGGGTTCCAGGTAATGAAGATGAAGGTAGTGAGGAAGGTCGTGAGTAAGCTAAAGCGGGAAGATTCTGAAAGGAATATTATGCCACTTGTTGATTTAGTTTTTATTTTAAATAATTGATACATTGAACAGGCATGGCAATGGTCATTTTACTAGCCGTGTCTGTCATGATCGTTTGTAGAACTCTTTTACTTATGAAATAAAGGTGGCTTTTATTGTATTGTTATTGATAATGTATGTGATGGGAATACGCCTTACGTAGAAATACGTGGCGGGTTGTCTCGGGGTGTGACAAAGATGAAACACAACTAGAAAAAGATGAAAAACAACTAGTAGAACATGAAAGACAACAAGAAAAACATGAAAGAAAAACCAAAAGAAAAACATGAAAGAAAAACCAATACAATATAAAATACAACTAGAAGGATATTAAGACAACTAATAAAATATTAAAGACAACTAGAAGAAGATGAAACACAACTGGAAGAAGATGAAATACTACTAGTAGGAGATCAAATACAACTAGAAGAAGATGAAATTCAACCAGTAGGAGATGAAAGACAACTAGAAAAAAATGAAATACAACTAGAAGAAAATGAAATTCAACTAGAATAAGATGAAAGACAACCAATACAAGATGAAATACAACTAGAAAATGATGAAATTCAACCTGTAGGTGATGAAAAATGACTAGAACAAGATGAAATACAACTAGAAGAACATGAAAGACAACCAATACAAGATGAAAGACAATTAGAAGAAGATGAAGCACAACTAGTAGAAGAAGAAAGACAACTTTAAGAAGATTAAATACAACCAGAAGAAGATTAAACACAACTAGTAATACATGACAGACAACCTGAAAAAGATGAATGACAACCAGTACAAGATGAAAAAGAAAATCGAAGAAGATGAGAGACAATCAGTACAAGATGAATTACAACTAGAAGAAGGGGAAACACAACTAATACAAGATGAAAGACAAACTATTAGAAGATAAAAAAACATAGTAGAACATGAAAGACAATAGTAGAATATTAAAGACAACCCATAGTAGATGATGAAATACAACCAGTAGAATGAAGGACAACCAGTATTACGTGAAAGACAATTACTAGAAGATGAAACACAACTAGTAGAGGATGAAAGACAACTAGTAAAAGATGAAAGACAATAAGAAGAACATGTAAGAAAAACCAGTACAAGATCAAATAGAACTAGAAAAATATGAAACATAACTAATAAAAGATGAAAGACAACTACTAAAAGATGAAAAACAACTAGTAAAAAATGTAAGACAACCTGTAGAACATGAAAAGCAATTAGGACAATATGAAAGACAACTTGAAGAAAAAACAAAGATGATATACAACCAGTACAAGATGAAATACAATTAGAAAAAGATAAAATACAACTAGAAGAACATGAAAGACAACCAGTAGAACAAGAAAGACAACCAGTACAAAATGAAAGACAACTAGAAGAGAAGAAACAAAATAAGTATAAGATGAAAGACAACAAGAAGAAGATGAAATACAACCAGTACAAGATGAAATACAACCACAAGAAGATGAAACACAACTAGTAGAAGATGAAAGACAATCCGAAAAAGATGAATGGCAAGTTGTACAAGATGAAAAACAAATAGTCGAAGATGAAAGACAACTAGCAGAAGATGAAAAACAACTAGTACAACATGAAGGACAACAATAGAACATTAAAGACAACCCTTAGAACATGAAATACAAGTAGAAGAAGATCAAATACAACCAGCAGAACATGAAAGACAACCAGTATTGCGTGAAAGGCAACTAGAAGAAGATGAAACACATCTAGTAGAAGATGAACACAAATAGAAAAAATAAAACACAATTAGTAAAAGATGAAAGACAACTAGTAGAAGATAAAAGACAACAAGAAGAACATGAAAGAAAAACCAGTACAAGAAGAAATGCGACTAGAAGAATATGAAACACAACTTATAGAAGATGAAAGACAACTAGAAGAAGATGAACCTTGAAAAAAACAATAAAAATATGAAAGACAAGTAGAAGATGATAAACAACCAGTAGAACATGAAAGACAACTAGAAGAGCATGAAATTTAACCAGTAATAAATGAAAGACAACTAAAAGAAGATGGAATACAACGAGAAGAAGACGAAATACAACTCGAATAATATAAAAGACAACCAGTACAATTTGAAATACTACTAGAAGAAAATGAAACACAACAAAGTAAAAATAAAAGATAATAAGTAGAAGATGAAAGACCACTAGAAGAACATGAAAGAAAAACCAGTGCTAGATGGAATTCTACTTGAAGAAGATAAAACACAACTAAAAGATGATGAAATACAACTATTAGAATATGGAAAATAACTAGTAGAACATTAAAGACAACAGTAGAACATGAAAGACAACCGGTAGAACTTGAAATACAAGTAGAAGAAGATCAAATACAACCAATAGTAATTGTATGGCAACCAGTACAAGATGAAAGATAAACACAACTAGAAAAAGATGAACACAATTAGAAAAAGATAAAAAACAACAAGTAGAACGTGAAAGACAACAAGAAGATAATGAAAGAAAAACCAATACAAGAATACAACTAGAAGGATATTTAACACAACTAATAAAATATTAAAGACAACTAGTAGAAGATGAAAAACAACTAGTAGAATATGAAAGACAACTAGGACAATATGAAAGACAGCTAGAAGAAAAATACGACTAGAAAATGATGAAATACAACTAGAAATAGATAAAAGACAACAAGTAGTACATGAAAGACAACCAGTACAAGATAAAAGATAACTAGAAGAAGATGAAACACAGCTAGTAGAAAATGAAACACAACTGGAAGAAGATGAAATACAACTAGAAGAAGATGAAATACAACTAGAAGCAGATGAAACACAGCTAGTAGAAGATGAAACACAATTGTAAGAAGATGAAATACAACCAGTAGGAGATGAAAGACAACTAGAAGAAGATGAAATTCATCCTGTAGGAGGTGAAAGACAACTAGAAAAACATAAAATACAACAGGAAGAAGATGAAATACAACTAGAAGAAGATGAAATTCAACTAGAATAAGATGAAAGACTACAAGTAGAACATGAAAGACAACTATTATAAGATAAAAGACAACAAGTAGAGGATGATACAACTAGTAGGAGATCAAAGACAACTAGAAGAAGATGAAATACAACTAGAAGAAGATGAAATACAACTAGAAGAAGATGAAATACAACTAGAATAAGATGAAAGACAACCAATACAAGATGAAATACAACTAGAAGATGATGAAATTCAACCTGCAGGTGATGAAAAACGACTAGAACAAGATGAAATACAACTAGAATAACATGAAAGACAACCAATACAAGATGAAAGACAACTAAACACAACTAGTAGAAGATGAAAGACAACTAGAAAAAGATGAAATACAACCAGAAGAAGATTAAATACAACTAGTAGAAGATGAAAGACAACCTGAAGAAGATGAATGACAACCAGTACAAGATGAAAAAGAAAATAGAACAAGATGAGAGACAATCAGTGCAAGATGAATTACAACTAGAAGAAAGGGAAACACAACTAATACAAGATAAAAGACAACTATTATAAGATAAAAAAAATAGTAGAACATGAAAAACAATGGTAGAACATTAAAGACAACCCATAGTAGATGATGAAATACAACTAGTAGAACATGAAGGACAACCAATATTGCGTGAAAAACAACTACTAGAAGATGAAACACAACTAGTAGAGGATGAAAGACAACTAGTAAAAGATGAAAAACAATAAGAAAAATATGTAAGAAAAACCAGAACAAGATCAAATAGAACTAGAAAAATATGAAACATAACTAATAAAAGATGAAAGACAACTACTAGAAGATGAAAAACAACTAGTAAAAAATGTAAGACAACATGTAGAACATGAAAAGCAACTAGGACAATATGAAAAACAACTTGAAGAAAAAACGAAGATGATATACAACCAGTACAACTAGTAGAAAAAATGTAAGACAACTAGTAGAAAATGAAAGACAACTAGGACAATATGAAAGACAGCTAGAAGAAAAAATACGACTAGAAAACGATGAAATACAACTCGAAATAGATAAAAGACAACAAGTAGTACAAGTTAAAAGAAAACTAGAAGAAGATGAAACACAGCTAGTAGAAAATGAAACACAACTAGAAGAAGATGAAATACAACTAGTAGAAGATGAAATACAACTAAAAGAAGATGAAATACAACTAGAAGAAGATAAAAGACAACAAGTAGTAAATCAAAAACAACCAGTACAAGATAAAAGACAACTAGAAGCAGATGAAACACAGCTAGTAGAAGATGAAATACAACCAGTAGGTGATGAAAGACAACTAGAAGAAGATGAAATTAATCCTGTAGGAGGAGAAAGACAACTAGAAAAAAATAAAATACAACAGGAAGAAGATGAAATACTAGAAGCACATGCAATTCAACTAGAATAAGATGAAAGACAACCAGTACAAGACAAAATACAACTAGAAGATGATGAAATTCAACCTGCAGGAGATGAAAGACGACTAGAAAAAGATGAAATTCAACTAGAAAAACATGAAAGACAACCAATACAAGATGAAAGACAATTAGAAGAAGATGAAACACAACTAGAAAAAGATGAGATACAACCAAAAGAAGATTAAACACAACTAGTAGAAGATGAAAGACAACCTGAAGAAGATGAATGACAACCAGTACAAGATGAAAAAGAAAATAGAAGAAGATGAGAGACAATCAGTACAAGATGAAATACAACTACAAGAAGGGACAACTAATACAAGATGAAAGACAACAATAGAACATTAAAGACAACCCGTAGAAGAGTAAATACAAGTAGAAGAGATGAAATACAACCAGTAGAACAAGAAGGACAACCAGTATTGCGTGAAAGACAACTAGTAGAGGATTAAAGACAACTAGTAAAAGATGAAAGACAATAAGAAAAACATGAAAGAAAAACCAGTACAAGATCAAATACAACTAGAAAAATATGAAACATAACTAATAAAAGATTAAAGACAACTAGTAGAAGATGAAAAACAACTAGTAAAAAAATGTAAGACAACCAGTAGAACATGAAAGGCAACTAGGACAATTTGAAAGACAACTTGAAGAAAAAACACAACTAGAAGAAGATGATATACATCCAGAATAAGATGAAATACAATTAGAAGAAGATGAAATACACTTAGAAGAAGATGATATACATCCAGAACAAGATGAAATACACTTAGAAGAAGATGAAAGACAACCAGTATAAAATGAAAAACAACAAGAAGAGAAGAAACAAATTAAGTATAAGATGAAAGACAACTAGAAGAAGATAAGTACAACCAGTACAAGATGAAACACAATTAGTAGAAGATGAAAGACAACCCGAAGAAGATGAATGTCAACCTGTACAAGATGAAAAACAAATAGTGAAAGATGAAAGACAACTAGTAGAAGATGAAAAACAACTAATAGAACAAGAAGGACAACAATAGAACAATAAAGACAACCCGTAGAACATGAAATGCAAGTAGAAGAAGATCAAGTACAACCAGTATTGCGTGATAGGCAACTATAAGAAGATGAAACACATCTAGTAGAAGATGAACACAAATAGAAGAAAATAAAACACAATTAGTAAAAGATGAAAGACAACAAGAAGAACATGAAAGAAAAAACAGTAAAAGAAGAAATGCAACTAGATGAATATGAAACACAACTTATAAAGATGAAAGACAACTAGAAAAAGATGAACCTTAAAAAAACAAGAAGAAAATGAAAAACAACAAGTAGAAAATGAAAGACAACCGGTAGAACATGAAAGACAACCAGTAGAACATTAAAGACAACTAGAAGATGATGAAATTTAACCAGTAGTAGATGAAAAATAACTACAAGAAAATGAAATACAACGAGAAGAAGACGAAATACAACTAGAAGAAGATGAAAGACAACAAGTAGAACATGAAAGAAAACCAGTAAAAGATTAAAGACAACTAAAAGAAGATGAAACACAACTAGTAGAAGATGAAATACTACCACAAGAAGATAAAATTCACCCCGAGGAAGATGAAATACAGCCAGTATTGCGTGAAAGGCAATTAGAAGAAGATGAAAAACAACTAGTGGAAGATAAAAGACAACCAGTAGAAGAAGAATGACAACCAGTAGAACATGAAAGACAACCAGTACAATTTGAAATACTACTAGAAGAAAATGAAACACAACAAAGTAAAAATGAAAGACAACTAGAAGAACATGAAAGAAAAACCAGTATTAGATGAAATACTAATTGAAGAAGATGAAACACAACTAATAGACGATGAAATACAACTATTAGAAGATGAAAAATAACTACTAGCAAATGAAAGACAACCCGTAGAACTTGAAATACAAGTAGAAGAAGATCAAATACAACCAGTAGTAATTGTAAGGCAACAAGTACAAGATGAAAGACAACTTGAAGAAGATGAAACACAACTAGAAGAAGATGAAACACAACTAGAAGAAGATGAAACACAACTAGAAAAATATGGAAAACAACTAGTAGAACAAGAAAGACAACAGGAAGAACATGAAAGAAAAACTAATACAAGATAAAATACAATTAGAAGGATATTTAACACAACTAATAAAATATTAAAGACAACTAGTAGAAGATAAAAAACTATTATTAGTAGAACATGAAAGACAACTAGGACAATATGAAAGACAACTAGAAGAAGAAATACAACTAGAAAAAGATGAAATACAACTAGAAATAGATGAAAGACAACAAGTAGTACATGAAAGACAACCAGTACAAGATAAAAGACAACTAGAAGAAGATGAAACACAACTAGTAGAAGATGAAACACAACTGGAAGAAGATGAAACACAACTGGAAGAAGATGAAATACAACTAGAAGAAGATGAAAGACAACAAGTAGTACACGAAAAACAACCAATACAAGATAAAAGACAACTAGAAGAAGATGAAACACAACTGGAAGAAGATGAAATACAACCAGTAGAAGATGAAAGACAACTAGAAGAAAATGAAATTCAACCAGTAGGAGATAAAAGACCACCAGAAATAAATAAAATACAACTAGAAGAAGATGAAATTCAACTAGAATAAGATGAAAGACAACCAGTACAGGATGAAATACAACTAGGAAATGATGAAATTCAACCTGCAAGGGATGAAAGACGACTAGAAGAAGATGAAATACAACTAGAAGAACATGAAAGACAACCAGTACAAGATGAAAGACAACTAGAAAAAGATGAAACACAACTAGTAGAAGATGAAAGACAACTAGAAAAAGATGAAATACAACCAGAATAATAATAAAAACAACTAGTAGAAGATGAAAGACAACCTAAAGAAGATGAATGACAAGCAGTACAAGATGAAAAAAAAATAGAAGAATATGAGAGACAATCAGTACAAGATGAAATACAAGTAGAAGATGGGGAAACACAACTAATACAAGATGAAAGACAACTATTAGAAGATAAAAAAAACAGAGTAGAACATTAAAGACAGCCCCGTAGAAGAGTAAATACAAGTAAAAAAGATGAAATACAACTAGTAGAACATTAAGGACAACCAGTATTGTGTGAAAGACAACTACGAGAAGATGAAACACAACTAGTAGATGATGAAAGACAACTAGTAAAAGATGAAAGACAATAAGAAGAGCATGAAAGAAAAACCAGTACAAGATCAAATAGAACTAGAAAAATATGAAACATAACTAATAAAAGGTGAAAGACAACTAGTAGAAGATGAAAAACAACTAGTAAAAAATGTAAGATAATCTGTAGAACATGAAAAGCAACTAGGACAACATGAAAGACAACTTTAAGAAAAAACACAACTAGAAGAAGATGATATACAACCAGTACAAGATGAAATAGAATTAGAAGAAGATAAAATACAACTAGAAAAACATTAAAGATGTAGAACAAGAAAGACAACCAGTACAAAACGAAAGACAACTAGAAGAGAAGAAACAAAATAAGTATAAGATGAAAGACAAAGAAGAAGATGAAATACAACCACAAGAAGATGAAACGGAATTAGTACAAGATGAAAGACAATCCGAAAAAGATGAATGGCAAGCTGTACAAGATGAAAAACAAATAGTCGAAGATGAAAGACAACTCGCAGAAGATGAAAAACAACTAGTACAACATGAATGACAACAATAGAACATTAAAGACAACCCTTAAAACATGAAATACAAGTAGAAGAAGATCAAACACATCTAGTAAAAGATGAACACAAATAGAAGAAAATAAAACACAATTAGTAGAAGATGAAAGGCAACTAGTAGAAGATGAAAGACAACAAGAAGAACATGAAAGAAAAACCAGTACAAGAAGAAATGCAACTAGAAGAATATGAAACACAACATATAGAAAATGAAAGACAACTAGAAGAAGATTTTCAACTTGTAGAATATGAAACACAACCAGTAGAAAATGAAAGATAACCAGTAGAACATGAAAGACAACTAGAAGAAGATGAAATTTAACCAGTAGTAGATGAATGACAATTAGAAGAAGATGAAATACAACGAGAAGAAGATAAAACCTAAAAAAACAAGAAGAAGATGAAAGACAACTTGTAGAAGATGAAAGACAACCAGTAGAAGATGAAAGACAACTAGATGAGGATGAAATTTAACCAGTAGTAGATGAAAGCCAACTAGAAGAAGATGAAATACAACGAAAAGAAGATGACATACAACTAGAGGAAAAAGACAAACCAGTAGAACATTAATGAAAACCAGTAAAAGATTAAAGGCAACTAAAATAAGATGAAACACAACTAATAGAAAATTAAATACTATCACAAGAAGATAAAATTCACCCCAAGGAAGATAAAATACAGCAAGTATTGCGTGAAAGGCAATTAGAAGAAGTTGAAAAACAACTAGTGGAAGATAAAAGACAACCAGTTGAAGAAGAATGACAACCAGTAGAGCATGAAAGACAATCAGTAAAACATGAAAAGACTACCCGTACAATTTGAAACACTACTGGAAGAAAATGAAACACAACAAAGTAAAAATGAAATACAACCAGTATTGCGTGAAAGGCAATTAGAAGAAGATGAAAAACAACTAGTGGAAGATAAAAGACAACCAGTAGAAGAAGAATGACAACCAGTAGAGCGTGAAAGACAATCAGTAGAACATGAAAGACAATCAGTACAATTTGAAATACTATAAGAAGAAAATGAAACACAACAAGTAGAAGATGAAACACAAATAGACGATGAAAAACAACTATTAAAAAATGAAAAATTACTAGTAGAACTTGAAAGACAACCCGTAGAACTTGAAATACAAGTAGAAGAAGATCAAATACAACCAATAGTAATTGTAAGGCAACAAGTACAAGATGAAAGACAACTAGAAGAAGATGAAACACAACTAGTAAAAAATGTAAGACAACCTGTAGAACATGAAAAGCAACTAGGGCAATATGAAAGACAACATGAAGAAAAAACGAAGATGATATACAACCAGTACAAGATGAAATATATAATTAGAAAATGATAAAATACAACTAGAAAAACATGAAAGACAACCAGTAGAACAAGAAAGACAACTAGTACAAAATGAAAGACAACTAGAAGAGAAGAAACAAAATAAGTATAAGATGAAAGACAACTAGAAGAAGATGAAATATAACCAATACAAGATGAAATACAACCACAAGAAGATGAAACAAAATTAGTACGAGATGAAAGACAATCCGAAAAAGATGAATGGCAAGCTGTACAAGATGAAAAACAAATAGTCGAAGATGAAAGACAACTAGCAGAAGATGAAAAACAACTAGTACAACATGAAGGACAACAATAGAACATTAAAGACAACCCTTAGAACATGAAATACAAGTAGAAGAAGATCAAATACAACCAGTAGAACATGAAAGACAACCAGTATTGCGTGAAAGGCAACTAGAAGAAGATGAACACAAAAAGAAAAAAATAAAACACAATTAGTAAAAGATGAAAGACAACTAGTAGAAGATAAAAGACAACAAAAAGAACATGAAAGAAAAACCAGTACAAGAAGAAATGCAACTAGAAGAATATGAAACACAACTTATAGAAGATGAAAGACAACTAGAAGAAGATGAACCTTGAAAAAAACAAGAAAAAGATGAAAGACAACAAGTACAAGATGATAGACAACCAGTAGAACATGAAAGACAACCAGTAGAATATTAAAGACAACTAGAAGAGCATGAAATTTAACCAGTAGTAGATGAAAGACAACTAAAAGAAGATGGAATACAACGAGAAGAAGACGAAATACAACTAGAAGAATATAAAAGACAACCAGTACAATTTGAAATACTACTAGAAGAAAAGGAAACACAACAAAGTAAAAATGAAAGACAACAAGTATAAGATGAAAGACAACCCGTAGAACTTGAAATACAACTAAATGAAGATCAAATACAACCAGTAGTAATTGTATGACAACCAGTACAAGATGAAAGACATAGAAGAAGATGAAACACAACTAGTAGAAGATTAAACACAACTAGAAGAAGATGAAACGCAACTAGAAAAAGATGAAAAACAACAAGTAGAACATGAAAGACAACAAAAAGAACATAAAAGAAAAACCAATACAAGATAAAATAAACTAGAATGATATTTAACACAACTAATAAAACATTAAAGACAACTAGTAGAAGATGAAAAACAACTAGTATAATATGAAAACTAGGACAATATGAAAGACAGCTAAAAGAAGAAATACAACTTGAAAATGATAAAATACAACTAGAAATAGATAAAAGACAACAAGTAGTACATGAAAGACAACCAGTACAAGATATAAGATAATTAGAAGAAGATGAAACACAGCTAGTAGAAAATGAAACACAACTGAAAGAAGATGAAATACAGCTAGTAGAAAATGAAACACAACTGGAAGAAGATGAAATACAACTAGAAAAAGATGAAATACAACTAGAAGAAGATGAAAGACAACAAGTAGTACATGAAAAACAACCAGTACAAGATAAAAGACAATTAGAAGCAGATGAAACACAGCTAGTAGAAGATGAAACACAACTAGTAGAAGAAGAAGAAGAAGACGAAATTCAACTAGTAGAACATTAAAAACAACAAGAAGAAAACGAAATACAACTAGAAGAATATAAAAGACAACCAGTAGAACATGAAAGAAAACCAGTAAAAGAATAAAGACAACTAAAAGAAGATGAAACACAACTAGTAGAAGATGAAATACTACCACAAAAAAATAAAATTCACTCTGACGAAGATGAAATACAACCAGTATTGCGTGAAAGGCAATTAGAAGAAGATTGAAAACAACTAGTGGAAGATAAAAGACAACCAGTAGATGAAGAATGACAACCAGTACAACTAGTACTAGATGAAAAAGAAAATAGAATAAGATGAGAGACAATCAGTACAAGATGAAATACAACTAGAAGAAGGGGAAACACAACTAATACAAGATGAAAGACTACTGTTAGAAGATAAAAAAAAACATAGTAGAACATGAAAGACAACATTAGAACATTTAAATTAAAAACAACCCGTAGAACAGTAAATACAAGTAGAAGAAGATGAAATACAACCAGTAGAACATGAAGGACAACCAGTATTGCGTGAAGACAACTACTAGAACATGAAACGCAACTAGTAGAGGATGAAAGACAACTAGTAAAAGATGAAAAACAATTAGAAGAACATGAAAGAAAAACCAATACAAGATCAAATAGAACTAGAAAAATATGAAACATAACTAATTAAAGATGAAAGACAACTAGTAGAAGATGAAAAACAACTAGTAAAAAATGTAAGACAACCCGAAGAACATGAAAGGCAATTAGGACAATATGAAAGACAACTAGAAGAAGATGATATACAACCAGTACAAGATGAAATACAATTAGAAGAAGATGAAATACATCTTGATAAACATGAAAGACAACAAGTAGAACAAGAAAGACTACCAGTACAAAATGAAAGACAACTTGAAGAGAAGAAATAAAATAAGTATAAGATGAAAGACAACCAGAAAATGAAATACAACGAGTATAAGATGAAATACAACCACAAGAAGATGAAAGACAACTCAAAGAAGATGGATGACAACCAATAGAAGATGAAAAACAACTAGTAGAGGTTGAAAGACAATAAGAAAAAGATGTAAGACAACAAGTATTATGTTAATGACATCTAGAAGAAGATGAAAAACAACTAGTAAAAGATGAAAGAAAACAAGTAGAACTTGAAAGACTAGTAGAACATGAAAGACAATCAGTAGAACATGATAACCAGTAAAAGATGAAAGACAACTAGTAGAAGATGAAAGACAACTAGTAGAAGATGAAAGACAACTAGTAGAAGATGGAAGACAACTAGAAGAACTTGAAAGAAAAATCAATACAAGAAAAATACAACTAGAAGAAGATGAAACACAGCTAATAGAATAAATTTAATTTGTAGAACATGAAAAACAAGTAGTAGAACATGAAAAACAATACAATATGAAAGACAACTAAAAGAAGATGAAATACAACTAGTAGAAGATGAAACACAACTAGAAAAAAAAAAATACAACCAGTACAAGATGAAATACAACCACAAGAAGATGAAACACAACTAGTTGAAGGTGAAAGTGAAAGTGATCAAGCTCAAAATGATCATGAATTACGTAGGGTCGGTCTTGGCTTAGGTTTTTGCTTTATTTTCTCACCTTTATGTTTAATTATTACGTGAAAAAGGTTACAATTTCCATACTTTGTGTTTTAGTGCAGGAACCATGTTTTGGGGCTATTTTACATTATTCAGAGCAAGAATCAGGTCGATCGAAAAAGCACAACTCTCAGACTAAAGCTCTGGTACGAACCATACCAGCTAGTTGGACTAGGGCCCCAGTACAGACCTACATAGGCTCAATACACATTAACTCCTGGAGCGCTAACTTCTGCACGGGGGGAGTACAGTCTGTACAAGCCAGTACTAACCGTACCCGAGGCGCCCTTTGGTGAATTATTTGAAAGTTGTATCCATATCAGATTACTTTGCCTCCAATCATCTCCAGAAACCCCTTCACTCCTATAAAAGACCCCTGGACTAAACAGAAACATATCTTTGTATCTTTCATTGTATGTTATAGTGTTTCTATTTCTTAAGTGAGAAGAGTGGAGTGTGTAGAGACTAAGTAGGAGGGTACTTAGTGTATGGTTATATCTTTCTCTTATTTTCTAGTGTAAACATGTCGTTCAGTGGCTAAGTTTAGATTCTTAGGATTGGCTGTAAACCTTGTTACTCATGATGGTTTGATATATATTTTATTTGATCATTGTTTAGTCTTTTGTTGTTCGATTGTTTTTGCGTTTTATGTTCGATCTTACTTTATTTTGTTTGTTAGTCTAGACCGTCATGTGATGGTCACACATGGAAATTAGTCACTATTGGGCTAACCGGATTAGGATAAGAAAAAATAAAAATACTAGATTAATGGTAAAGACCTTAGCTGGAGATATCATTAATTGGATCAACAAAAGTATACATGGGAGTCTCGACATTCGCAGACGAATGTCGCATTGTCTAACCTTACCATGGGGACACTCAATAAAACCAAGATAGTAGGGCAACATACCCAGTAAGTGAAGTCTAAAATCTTTTGGGCTAATCACAGAACTCCTTGCACCAATTGAGACAAGCCTTAACGGGATCTCTTAGTTGGTAGGGTGATTGTGACAAGACGAGAGCGGCAGTTACCAAATTAGATTATAAGCCCTTATACAACATCTAAAAACCAACATCAAATAAAGTATAAACCAAAGTGGATTAAAGTAACAACGGTATGCCAAAATCCTAGGAATTCACACCACTATCTTATTTATTTTACTTACTTTTAATTTTCGCCAAATACAAAGATCAAAACCAACAACTCTTGAATTTCACATTTTGTCCAGCCTTTTGAAAGATTGTGATTTAATCTTATTCCCTGCTGATCGACACTCGATTATACTACTCGATAGAATTATGCACTTAATCTAAACTGGGTTATAAATTTTATTAGCGTGATCACAAAAACACTCATCAGAAAGACAACCCGAAGAAGATGAATGACAATCAGTAGAAGATGAAGACATTTAGAAGATATTAACCGTGTTTGACCCACAGCTTCCCTTCTTGCACTATTTTATTTCCCAGGACCTCCGAGCTCCTAATTTTCCCTCGAAAAATAATCTTGTTGCGTTGTCTCCAAATCCACAAACACATACATAGCATCCAAGTTACCCATTCTCTGTTGCTCATGCCAACTGAAGTACTAGGCTCCCTCCCCAATCTCCCTAACTGCTGATACCCGACCCGTTACCAGTCCTGGTACCAGCAACCGTACCAGACCCCTTGCCGGTAACCTCTTACCTAATAAATTGTGCACCTTTCCCCATACATGCCTAGCATAAGGACATAGAAAAATTAGATGAAGAATCGTTTCATCCCTTTGCCTGTCACACATGACACAATCACTTGGACTGGGGACCTTCCTTTTACGTAGCATGTCCCTTGTCAGTAGTTTGCCCCTGAGCAACTTATATAAAAAAATTCTCACTGAGGGAGGTACCCTGGCAGTCCATATCTCTCGATACATGTCTGTAATCCTTCCCCATTATCTCATTGTAATACTAATCTCATTAATTCAGTTAGATATTTATGTGGAACGCCTAATGTGACCGCGAAAAAGCTTAACCGGGCCCAATTGCAGTTGTCGATATAATAGTTTATGCTGAAAACTAATTTTTTAACTAAGTCCTTATGCTCTTTGGTTTAATATTTTAAATTTTAGACTTTAATCTATTAAACATGAGTGATAATTGAATTTTACAACACGGATAAATATTTAAAACAACATATTTTGGCTATTGATTTCTTTAACTTGCATCTCTTTAAACTTTCATTATTTTGCATATTAGACATTGCATATTGATACATTTTTAAAATCACATTTTTTGCAATTACTAATGTCATTTGATATTATTTTGTAATCATCAAATTTTGGTTCAATTAGAACAATGGTAATGTAGTTGGACCAAATAAAGGAAACACACTTTTTTAAAGTAGTTTCATGAATTCATACATTTGAAATGAAATGAAGTATTGATGCAAAGTGATCTATATAAACGTTGATTGAATTCAAACAAATGTGGTTTTAAAATACAACTTCAGGAGACACACATATTAGAAAATTAATTATTTATTCATGTTTACACAAATGACACTTATCAAAGAAAAGCACAACTATTAAATTATGCGTTTGTTCATCGAGCTGCAGTCTGCAGACCACCGCATATATTAATACCAGCTTTTGTAAAATAAAATTAAGAAAAATTGCTGGAAGATTGAGCAAGACTGCAAGAGGCTTTAGGTTGAATTTGGGCTAATGGAGGCCCTGAACTAGATTTTGACCCATTCTAATTAAACTGAAACAACGCATATATTTTCGTTTTTTTAGATGGCTTGGCAGTGGCTGCCAATTAAGAGTGTAAAACGCATATATTTTCAAATGAAGATAAAGTGTAGCTTGTTGGATTATATCTCAATTTTCAAACAGATTGTATTTGTTTCTTCTCTTTTTTCTCCAAATAAGGAGATATACTGAAAAATGTATTTTAATATTATGAATTGTACATAAGCTAATTTTATAAGTAAACAGAAATTTCGTAATTATGTCCCAATAAGTTAAAGAAATTGAATAACAACTAAGTTAAAGAAATTTGCATCATCGCGTTCAACTACTAATCGTAAAATATATAAAATAATTATATTTGTGGGGTTATTTTCTTCTATAAATGTAGGAATTATTAGTTTGTTCTCTTCGGTTTTTTTCTTTTCACGGAATGTGTTTGGTTCAATTTATTTTTGTAACTTTTCATGTCGTTGATTGCTTTTGAGAGAGAGTACAATATCGGTGTTTATCGTAATAGAAAAATAGGTGCTATCGAGATACCATTGATCATCTTAAAAAAAAATTTAAATAAAATGATCCCATCAATACATTATGAATGATCTCACTAAATACATCTTAACAATTTGTAACAAATTGATTTCACGCAAATACATCTTACCATTTTCAGTAGCAAATTGATTTCAGTAATATAGTTGGCTCATGAAAAAAAGGTGCTCCTTTATAGTAGTTGTATAATTAAGTTCTTCAACTGAAATGGAGTATATATGCAGATAAGACTTGATGAATTTTGATCGATTCATTACAATCAAATGTAAGTTTCAAAATTCAAATTGAGGAGGGAATATCAGTTTAACAAAATTAACTATTTGCTCATGCCAACCCAAATTCTAATATTAGATATTAGTGGACAATCAAAGAATAATAAAACTATTTAATTGTGTATTGTTTATCAACACAGTTTTGAGATAAAATAATATTTTGCAAAAAGTATAATACCCTGCCATTTTTTCAAGCTAATAAGTAAATGGTTGAGGAATAGGTGATACGATTCGGTTTTGGGATCAAGATTGGGGAATAGGAGTTATGAAATACAGATTCCAAGTACTGTATACGTTTAGCATTATAAAAAATGTTACACTCCAAGATTTCTTCCGACAAACAGACCTGGAATCATTGTTTAGACCAGTATTGTCCGAAAAAGCAACACAACAGATGCAAGAATTGAAAATAGAAAAACTGAGAATGATATCGGTTCTGTACCATAATAGAACAAGGATGGACGACGCAACATGGAAGATGAATTCAACCGGCATTTTCACGGACCGGTGAAAATTTGAGAGCAAGGGGATTTCACATAGTGGGCATATGTTACATGTGCAGGCAACAAGATGAGACCATCCGACATTTGTTCAACGAATGCCTAGCAAGTGAACAAATATACACAGTGGTTATGCAACAAGAACAACAAACGGTACCGGTGCGGGACAGACTTGAGATGATCATACAAACGGATGTAAACCAGAAATCAAAGGAACTCATACTGTTAACACACTTCATAGTTTGGAGGGAGAGATGCAACCGTATATTCAAATAAAAGGCAAAGCAAAATGAGATGTTCATACAAGAAGAACACAGTGGAGAGCATCAGCGGACCAAAAAAGAAATTACACATAGGGAGAAGTTTAACGAATGCAAAATAACAGAGAACGAGGTCAGCAACCTGTGCCTCTTCTTTTGGTCTTTCGATCTTCTATTTTATTTTCTTTTTTAGTTCAGTCTTTTTACTTAGACTTCTATTTTTACCTTATTGTATGTTTTAATCCGGGTTTCTACTCATGAACCGATTATGGTTAATGAAAAACGAGAGGCTAGACCTCCGTTGACTCCCTCAAAAAAAAAAAGTCTCGCTGGAGACATTTATTAAAAAAAATTTGGAAAACAGCCGTTTCGGTTGAAATTTGATTGGAATCGGGTCGTTTCGGCTGAAATTCAAGTTTAGCGCGTAACTTGGTCAGAAATCGGATTGGTAGCTGAAAAGAGAATTTTCTATCTATATGGATAGAAAATAGCTCCGAAGGAGATTATGTGGACTGGGAGGATGGAGGATGGTTAGGGAAATGCATGTAACTATTCGTAATAGCCAATCTGAACCGGCTACGGTATTATAAATGGAATTGTAGAAGAAGATAAGGCCCTTGTGCAAGAGGCAATAAGGAGAAGTCTACCAACACTAGTGGAAAAACACACATCAGGATCGGTTATTTACGCACATTAGGATCGGACCTAGAGGCGATGCTAACCCAGGCGATACAAATGTGAAAAGTAATCTGTGTCGGTTAAAAAGCCGATACTAAAAGGTTTAATCAAGATCGGTTATTACAATAACCGATCCTAATTGAGACAATTAGGATCGGTTTTTTGTATTTAACTGATCCAAATTGTCTCAATTAGGATCGGTTAATAGTTAATAACCGATCCTAATTTGTTATTTTAGTAAAAAAAACATTTTTTATTTTACTAATAACCTATCCTAATTGAGACAATTAGGATCGGTTCTTTATATTTAACTGATCCAAATTGTCTCAATTAGGATCGGTTAATAGTTAATAACCGATCCTAATTTGTTATTTTAGTTAAAAAAAAACATTTTTTATTTTGGATCTGGATCGATCGGGTATATAAAAGAACCGATACTAATTTGTTATTTTATTTAAAAAAAAATTATTTTGGCCAGCTTCCATATATTTTGCTGGCCTATATAAGAAATCGATACACATCCTAAATTATCACAAATCGATACACATCCTAAATTATCACAAAAATATCATGTTCATGCAAAGTTTACACCACATCCTAGAATTTAAACTCCTAAATTATTACAAATTATCACATCCTAAATTGTTTTAGTTTTTTGAATAAGTACTTCCTTTAAGAAAAATTTACTCCACAATATGTGAATGTTGTCGATTTTTGCGATACTTAGCTAGCGGGAAAGTCCTACATTTTTTAAATGATAGAAGAGCACAATTAATCATGTACGAACAACATTTTTTAAATGATAGAAGAGCAACTATGCTTACTTTTGGAAAATATATAATGCATATATACCTTTAAATTCGGAAAAAACATCGAGGAAGCGATTTATTATGTCATGCACGAACAACATGACATAATATCCACATTCTCAACCGTCGCGTTGTTGTGGGCACTATATTACACATCAAGACATAGTTAAAAAAAGGTACAAGTTTGAAAACAGCATTAAATCATAGAAAAATAGTAGCAGGGGCAGATTGGTAAGAGATGTAGAAAACAGCAGTTTTTGTATTCTCAGAAGGTGAACTTTAAAAATAGCTAGTAAATCATAGAAAAATGCTATAAATGTAAAATTTGGGTCTAAAGTGTGTGTTTTTGGGTCCTTTATTTACCAGCATAGTTTGTTTTACATTTTGGTCTCTGTACCAGTCTCCGCTGACTGGTTTACCAGAACAGGTCATTTTTGTTGTTTTGAGGGCTTTCTTTGTACCAGCAGCATTCAATATGTGTTTAAATGCTGAGTTTGGACTTGATACAGTACCAGAGGTCAGGTAAGGGGCTTGCCAATACAGCAAGAGGGCTGGTCAAGGCTGAGACAGATCTCAAGTAGCTTGTATGCTACTGATTTGCTATTAATTTAGGAAAAGAATATGAAATTAGCAAAAGAATATGTGTACAAAAAATATGTTATTAATTTGGCTTTACAAAAAATATGAAACATAGGAAATTAATTGCAAATTTCATACTATCTCTATGTGTACAAAAAATATGATCCTAAAATGTGTACAAAAAATTAATAGCTAGTCAATTTCATACTATTTCATATTTTTTTGTAAAACCAAATTAATAGCAAATTTCAGAATAATAGCAAATTTCATACTATCTCTATGTGTACAAAAAATATGCTACTGATTTGCTATTAATTTAGGAAAAGAATATGTGTACAAAATTTGCTATTAATTTCCTTGTAGTGTTGTATGTTTCATCTAATATTTTATCTAAAATTAGCAAGCAAGAGGGTCTTAACCAAATTTTCACCAATTTTTGCATCTAGGTCCCTATAATCATATCTTAACCAAATTTCACCATTTTTTGCATCTAAGTCCCTCTGAGTAGTTTAACATCATCAACTTAGCAATTTACAAATAATGAGATAAATTCAATAATAACTATTACCTTGCAATGCGTAACCTTCAATTTAGCTAGATACATTTAATTAACTATATACTCTTATCAAAATACACATCCATGCACAAAACTAAACATGAGTTTTATATTGTACTTACAATTTTTTTGGATGCCGGATCGAGTGAGATGAAGATCGTACGTTGCACCAAATCCCTCAATAATAGCCAATCTACAAAATTAAGATTTTTGGTTTTTATATGAAAATCCATATAGCACTACAATATACTAGTATGTGTGAAAATTCAGAATTTTTCACAATAAGGAGCTATTTTAAATGGTCCGTAATACATAACGGGTATAGTTTGGGGGACAACAAAATGGCATGCTTACATTACTCAAAGAAATGAAGCAAATATTATAAACTAACATGAAATTTGTGTTTCAAACAGAAATATGTGCTGCTGGTACAAAGGAACACACCAAAAACAGTAAAAACGACCTGTTCTACTAAAACACTCAGTGTATACTGTCACAGGGACCAAAATGCAAAATAAATTACACTGGCATGTAAAGGACTTCAAAACACACAGTTTAGCCCTAAATTTTGATTAAATTGGATTTTTCTACTATTTTTAGTGAAATTTCAAAGTTCAGTTTTTCAAAATTCTGATTTTTTTCCTTTTTCAAAATTCTGATTACCAATTAAATCATGCATGAAGTACATATCATATTGAACATTTCTATATAAAGAAATAAAAGTTACATGTAGCCAATTGATTACAAGTTGAATATCTTTGAAGACTTGAGGCAACCAGCCAACCACTCTCATCTTGTTCTATTTTTTTTATTAATGATCCAACTACTCACAACTTCATCCTTGATATTCCTGTATATATTACCTATTCAATATGTAATCATAGAGATAATGAGTAACATCATATTTCTAGCTAGTTTTAACCTTTGTGGTTATCAAAAGGCATAAATCGATCATTTATGTGAACCTAAATACACCACCAAACCACCATACTACACTCATCATCAGCAGAGAAGCTGCTCTTTTGTTCTTAGGCAAATTAATAGTAAAATATACAATGTAATCGAAGTCTCTTATTGTTCTTGTATGAATCAACATCTAAACAGTTCAAAACATTCCACAGATTTCACCTAATGATTACAAGTTGGAGTGCTGATATGAAATTTTAATATGAACTAATATCAGCTGTATACACATAGTGCTTATATTATTATACGGTTTTTATTTATGATACAGTGAATAACACGATCAATTAATGAAACGGCTTATAATTTTTCTTCTTCTAATGGTATACAAAAAATTTCAGATCCGAATATTTCTGGTTTCAACCGAGATACAAAAATCAAAGAAATGAAGGAAAAAGATTTACATTATTACCTCAATCCTCTTCTTCTAAACTGTGTTTCGTGCAGAGAGATCAGAGAAATGCGACAGATATCGTGTTTTCGCGTACAGAGAACAGAGAAAACCTAGAATCTGGCTTTATTTCGTGCTGTTGGATATTAAGAGAAGAGTTATTAGTATTGGTGAAATTAAAAAAAACGATCCTAAAATTAATCAGGGTCGGTTAAAAGATGGCCCGATCCTAAAACAGAGAAATCAGGGTCGGTTATTTAATTGACCGATCCTAAATACCATCAGGATCGGTTCTTTGGAACCACCGATCCTAATAAGTACATAATCAGGATCGGTTCATTGTAAATAACCGATTCTGATTTGGACAGCACTTTTAAGATCAGTCGTTTATATTTAACCGATCCTGATTGTCCCTTTCAAGATCAGTTTTTTAGAAAGCCCGATCCAGATATAGATCAGTATCGAAATATTGAAAAGTCCGATCCTAATAGGCCGATCATGTGCGTTTTTCTACTAGTGCAAAAAGCGTTGATAGCGAAACTAGAGTTGGGAATTAAAGGAGACCATAAAATTGGCTGTAATATGTCGGAAGAAGAAGAGGTGGATCGGGAAGATGGCACCTGCCATAGTCCCCATTAATCCTACAATAAATCGATCTGAAGAAATGGAAGGGTAAGAAGAAATAAAATGATATATTTTTCTCAGTTCCATTTTTTTTTTTTTGGGATAGATTCTCAGTTCAATTTTTATAATCTAAATAAAAGGGATTAAAGAAAAAATGTCAAGTTTCCATGTGCAAATTGGATATTATAGTGTTTTCATGGAAAAAAAAAGACTATTTTAGAAGTTTATATGGGCACACTAGAAATTTTCCTTTTTAAAATTGTTTTTGTATATTGTATAAAAGCATATTAAAATTGAAGTTTAACAAATGAAAACAAATTATGTGACTAATTATTTAATACAGAATTATACATTGGCAATTTGCCTAATTCAGGAGCAAAGAAAAGCTATTCCTTATGGTGGTGAAAATAAAAATAATAAAAACATTTGGTGCATGCTCTTTGATATTAAATGTGCATCATGGCAGAAAATAATGTTTTTATCTCATTGTTATACTAATCTTATTAATTCAATTTTGATGTCAAATTGAATTATGTGGAACGCCTAATGGGGCAGCGAAAAAGCTGAACCAGGCCCAATTGCAGTAGTCGATAGGGGTGTTCATTGGGTCCGGTTTAGTCGGTTTTGAACCGAACCGAATTAGTTTGGACCAAACGGTTCGGTTTTTTTCGGTTTAATGGTTCAGTTCAGTTTGCTTTTAAAACCGAATTATAATTTCGGTTCGGTTCGGTTTGAAAATTTTCAAAACTAAAATAACCGAACCAACTGAACCAACCGAACTTTTATATATTATGAAATTTGTCCATTCCGGTTTATTTCTTATATCATGTCTACCCAACTAACACTATGAGATATTAGAGAACAACCAAATAAAACTGCAACTATCAAATTGTGCATTCTTCATCAAGTTGTAGATACCATATTTTATGAACCAACTAATACAGACTTTTGTAAAATAAAATTAAGAAAAATGACCGTAAGATTAAACAACGAGAACTTTCCGGTTGAATACGTGTCATCTGATACAATATATTTGAGTCATTTAAACAAAAATATTAAGATGTTTTCAAATGAAACTAACTTGTAGCTCTAGAGCATCTACAATTCTGAAATTCTTGGAGTTTCTAATCTAATAATACAGACCTTTGTAAAATAAAATTAAGAAAAATGACCGTAAGATTAAACAACGAGAACTTTCCGGTTGAATACGTGTCATCTGATACAATATATTTGAGTCATTTAAACAAAAATATTAAGATGTTTTCAAATGAAACTAACTTGTAGCTTCAGAGCATTTACAATTCTGAAATTTTTAGAGTTTCTAATGTAATGTGGCAGTTGCTAAATCAAGTTTTAGAGATTTAGATGAATTTTAGCAATTTTGTTCAATAATTTCTTATTAAGAAATTGTTTATAAACTCTGACGTGGCGAAACGATTCGCTGAAATTCATTTCTCGTGCACCGTTGGTGCTGAAATTTTTTACGCCGTACGTTCACCTCCGGCCATGGTTTTTCTTGCTATTTGTTGCAATGAGTTCGCCTCGTTCTTGGGACTTGCTTTAGGACTGTCTTCGTAATCCTCTATTCCCTCCGTTTTTATCCCACCTTGTTCTCATCGTCTCTCCTTGTGTTGAGGTCGTCTTTCGAACACTTCCTCAAGCACGCTTCTGTAATACCTTTTTATACTCCTGAGCTAGCATTCGTTTGGAATGAATCTTCATTGAGCTTTATCTGCTTCAAGAAGGTCTTACAACAGCCTTCAATCGCTGATTTTTTTTTTTCAACCAATTTCTCCGACGGAAATTGGATTTTCGTCTGAGGCAGTCACGGATTTTCCCCAATTCTTCAAACGACTCAGCAATTTGCAATGAGTTCGCCATGGTTTTCCCCAATTCTCCAATTTCTCAATCAGCTGATTTGGATTTTTTTTTTTCAACCAATTTCCACTTACCGCAACGGAGGCGCCACCGCACCCTCCTCCGGCATCCTGCGAAATCTGGTAAGTTTCTTGGTTTAGTGTTGTTCTTACCATTTAAGTTTTTCCACAAACACCTTATGTGCATTACATTATGATGAAATTGAAGTCCAGAGAATGGTCATGTCCGTTATCTCAAATTGAAGCTATATTGGTTCAATTGAGGCTGAATTACTTTTTTTTTTTGAAAGTGACTTGGCAGAGGCTGCTAAGTTATAGTATGATTACAAGATCAACATCCCTGACAAAATATTCTACCGCCTAAAACACACACCAATGAAAATAAAAAAGATAGTGCACTCAGAGCTGCACCCCTACAGCAGCAAATGCACCTTAACATTGCGGTAGAAACACCACATATCAGCACAAAAAGATGCCAGTTATCCATAGCGCAGCCATAACAGACCTTCCTCATGTGCTCTGTCCGCCAATAGTCCCGGAGGAAGGCGCGCCCCACCAAATACCACATTGTTTCTATTCTTCCAGAGCATCCATAGTGTAGTTACGAATTGCACCACCCAGTCCCGCTTCCTGCTCCGACCGCGTGCCGCTCTAGACTTCTGCCAAATGTCTCCCACCGTCCCATGAGGCTGCATGAGTTTGTACCCCACCTTGTTTGACATGAGGTACCACACATGTGTTGCGTAGGGGCACAGGAAAAAGAGATGCGTACTGGATTCATTGGGACAGTCATTGCATATAAGGCATTGAGATTCACATCGCATCTGCCTCTTTCGCATGACTTCGTGTGTTAACAATTTGTCTCTCAACAACAGTAAGGCAAACACCTTCGCCGTCGGTGTTAGTTTTGATTGCCAAATCTCCATGTAAGGCCACCTATTCTTGCCGATCCCCACTAACACTCTGTACAATGATTTTGCGGAGTATGTTCCTCGCGTCTCCCATCGCCATACTATATCGTCATCGTCGTCGTCAGTGAGATTGAGTGATAGAAGATCTTGATTAGCCGGTGCTAAAATGTGTGCTGTGGAGTATGCATCGGCTAGGGAGGCTGTAGGTTGTGGGGGGCTTACCTGGCCCGGGCCAAGCCTTGCCAGCGGTTGTTGCGACCATGTATCGTACCAGTAAGAAATGCTAGCCCCACTGCCAATCAACCAAGATGTAGACCTTTGGAACAGCTGGTGGATTTTGATGAGGTGATTCCAAAAGAAAGACCCACCAATAGTCCAGAGTCCCGGGCCATGTGCATGAGTCCCCAAACGCCGTAATCGCCCTATAACAGTCGACCAAAGTGATTCCGGATCAGCGTAGAGGCGCCACCACCATCGCAATAAAAGGGCAATATTTCGAATTTCCAAATCGGGAATGCCTAATCCTCCCCAAATTTTCGGCAAACATACTGCCTCCCAATTAATAAGATGTACACCATGAGAATGAGTCCCACTCTTACCCCACAAAAAATCCCGTCGGATTCTATCAATCCGGTTAATAGCCCACTTTGGCAATCGAAAGCATGCCATGAAGTGTATGGGGATGGAGGACATAACCGAGTTAATAAGTTGTAAGCGCCCCCCTCGCGAAATCAGTTTCCCTTTCCAGCCCTCTAATCTTTTCTCGATCTTCTCTACCAGCAATTAGCTCCCATTGACTACATCTACTGAAACTACCTTCAAGCAAGTGAGTTGATTTTGGGTGAAATCTAAACAGTTAGCTCCCATTGTGAATTTCAGGCACTGACAACATCAAGGTCAAAGAGAAATTAGTTGATTTTGGGTGAAATCCAGTCTCAGAGAAAGAGCAACAATGTCTCAATCAGCCTCAAAGCTACTTCAGAGTCTAAAGTTAGTCACTTTTATCTACTAATCTATGAGAAAATTTGGTATATTTATCTTTCTTCTTTTGAATTAAAGAGAGTGATGAAGTCACAATAGTCTATGCTTATGGTTTAATTTTTTTTTAATTATGTATATTCTACCCCCCATGTTATGTTTAATTTGCACAAAGCCTAGTGACTATTGAGAATTTGCATTTGGATACTTAAAGATAGAGTAGAGGGTTTAAAGACAGAGTGGCAATTTTTGGATACTTATGGTTTAATTTTTTTTGACTTTCTCTATTGTCATGCCTGATGTGTCTTGTATTGGAGTTTTGGTTTCATTTTCCTTTGTACAAGTTCTTTTCATGTTGATGTATTGTAATAAGGCCATTTTGTTCAGTTTTGGCTTCAATCTGTTTAAACCAGTTGTTGCTCTAATTCAATACTTTTCTTAATGCAGGTGTTTGTTTTACTCCAGTGAGTTCTTCGTATATTTAAATCGCAATTGGGAAAGAAAGAAGGATTTCTAACTAGTGAAATGGCATTAAAAGATGAAGCAAGAAAGAAGGTACATGCCTATTTCCATCTATCCAACCTGAATTTTTAGTGTAGTTTTTTTTGTTTTTGTTTATAATTGATTGTTAATTTTGGTAATGCAGTTTGCTCTTTCAAAAGTTTTTGGGAAGAAAGAGAAAAATGCTCCGAGGAAAAGCGATGACTCAATCTTATCTTCTGGTTGGTTCTTAATTCCTTGTTTGATTCTCCACCTTTTATTGAATTAATTGGTTGTTTAATCTTCTGCTCCGGTAGTCCCCAGTGGTGCCATTTTAATTGTATATTCTATAGAAATAATCAAGTTAAAACAAACAAATAAATTTCCTAATTAATTTCAATTTCAAGGTTTTGTCCATATGAACTTGCAATTTTCTGATATTTAACTTCCATTGACAGCTTATTTTGGAAGGGGTAAAATTGTCAATACCACCTCACATTTCACTTATATGATGCATGTGTTTTTCAAATCGACATTTCCAAAACCGTTTGAGTTTGAACATGCCAAAGGAAGCAAACAGTAATTAGAGCTATTCCAAAAAAAAAATTGTTTTCCCCTAATAGATTATTTTGAGAATATGATATTTTTGAAAGAAATTGACAATTGTTGAGAATAGTGCTGACCAACAACGATTGTCTATTTTTTTGTTTCTTCTATGATTGTATATTTCTGAAAATAATATATTATTGGTCATCACTGCCTGTGCTAAGATACTAATTATAGTCTATTCCTGCAGACTATGTGGATGAATATCTTCGAATTGGCGAAAGCACCACAATTTTATGTGTGAAGAGATTTGTACGGGCTGTTATATATGTATTTGGTGAGGAGTATTTGCGAAGGCCAAATGCAGAAGATCTTTTTTAAATTGTGATATTTCTCACATATATTCTAGAATGTTTCAGTGTTTTATTGTTCATCCATTACTTTTCTGTTGTTGTTTAAACCAATAGTAAAATTAAACTTCAAAGGCCACAATGCAACAGTAAAGGAAACCAGTACTAAATCATCTGATTTAATGTGATTTATATATTACAATGGTCGTGCCCTTGATAAAGGGAAGAGAAATTAGCTTCATTCTCCGATTGTTCAAGTCTGATTGAAATTTTGTTGGAGCATCGGAAGAATTTTTTAATTTACTGTTTGATGTGGCGTCGGAAGAGTTTCATTTTTAATTTACTTGGTCGGAAGAATTTTTAATTTCAAAGAGAAATTCAGGTCTGGCGGAGAAGGGAAAAGGAACGGCGCCAACGGAAAAAAATTCTTTTAATTTTAATTTACTATTGCTGATGTGGCTTATTAGAAACTCTAAAATTAGTTGGATGTGAACATTTAGAAGTTTCAGAGTCTATAATTTCTTAAAAACAGTTAACAGTTATTTAAAAACTTTAAAAGAAACTCTAACAGTTTCAGAGTCTATAATTATCTTAATTTCCAAACCGATTGTATTTTTTTTTTCCTTTTTCTCCAATTGAGGAGATATATTGAAAATTTATTTGTAGCTATTTTAATATAAGTAGACAGAAATTTCAAACTCATGCCCCAATTTCAATTCAAAAACACCACATATATATATTTTATCTAAGATTAATTAAATTGGTGAAGTATTAGAATAACCAAATCGTCAGTGCAAAAAATTAAAAAATTGTAAAAACAACTATCATCTAATTTATGCAACCTTCATCAACGAAATAAATAAACAACAAACCGTGGAATATGGTTTGCTAAAGAAATTTAACAGTTCATATAAAGATAAACATGCATGACAGTGTCAAATATCTAACATACAAAGAAAACTACTGACAACCTAAGTTCAACACTCCTAGTTTTCTTTATTGTGGAAATTTTAATGTTAAAATGAATTCTACAGAAAGGACTTTGAAAGACATAATTATTGTCAATTAAAATAAAGAAGCTCTATTGAGTCTTAAAATTAACTCAATTGAGTCGCAATTATTGTTAGATAGATTAGTATTCTCACATGTCCAGCAAATATTCTTATTACCTCTCCGATGTTGCATTCGCAAATTGAATTAAAACTAGGTAAAGAAATTCAGCACGTTCAACTAGGGGTGTTCATCGGTTCGGTTCGGTTGAAACTGAATTGAACTAGGCAAACCAAAGTAATAGTTCGGTTTCTAAAATAGAACCAAACCGAACCGATTTATCATTGCAACCGAACCGAACCGAATCAAAGTTTTATTTCGGTTTATTCGGTTTGTTTGGTTCAAACCAAAATATATTAATTTTTTTTTAAATAATTGATTTATAATAAACCGAAGTATATTAAGAAATAAACCGGGGCATTAAGAAATAAACCGGATATTAAGAAATAAACCGAAGTATTTAAAGAAATTGTTTAAGAAATAAACCGGGGTGGTCTGGACCAAATTCATAATATATAAAAGTTCGGTCGGTTCGGTTATTTCGGTTTTGAAATTTTCAAACCGAAACCAAAATTATAATTTGGTTTTAAAAAGCAAACCGAACCGACCGTTAAACCGAAAAAACCAAACCGTTTAGTCCAAACTAATTTGGTTCGGTTCAAAACCGATTAAACCGGACCCAATGAACACCCCTACGTTCAACTTCCGATTGTCTAATATATAAAAAATTAATTTGTAGGGTTATCTTCTTATATAAAATATAGTTTGTTCTCTCCGTTTTATCTTTTCACAGAATGTGTTTGTTTCAATTTTTTCTGTAGCTTTTATGTCGTTAATTGGATTTGATACAGTAACTGAAATGGGAAGGGTATTTTTCGTAATATATATAAAATTGGCGGTATCGACATATCATTTTTGTTAGAAAATACGTTCCAATTTTTTTAGCACTAATTATATTTTTTTAATAAAGTGCCCTCACAACAAATTATGGATGATTTGATACTTAGAATATATATCTCATGGTGATATCGATGGTGACATGCAAAAAATAATCTCAACAATTTTGGTAGCAAATTGATTACACGCAAAAACAATGTAATGTAGTTGGGTCATGAAAAAAATGTTTCTTTAATTTGAAGTAGTTCCATAAATTATTGCACTGAAATGTAGTACGTATGCATACCGGACTTAATAAACTTTGATTGATTCATTACAAATGTAACTTCAAAAATCAAAATTTAGGATAGAATAATAGTATTTGAAAATTAATTACTTAGTATTGTCTACCCAAATTCTAATATGAGAGATATTGGGGGACAATCAAAGAAAAAGAAGACTATTAAAATACGTATTATTTATCGGACTACCCCTGAGATATTTTGTGCAACAATACTGCAAGGAGGGCTGTCAACGAGCTGGCTCGGGCTGAGCTGGGCCCTAGCTCAGCTTGTTAATTATGGACCGAGCTCTTACCGAGCGAGCTGGACCTAGGGCATACGAGCTAAAATCTCAGCTTGAAATCGTGACGAGCTAGTTCGCAAGCTAACGAGCTGGCTCGCTGAGTCTGGCTAGATGTTGTTTTAACCGAGCTGAACCGAGCTAGACAATATAAAATGCACACAAATTCATAAATTGATGCCTAGCCGAGCTGGCGAGCAAGCTAGGCCCCAGCTTGAACTCGTTAATTCTGGACCAAGATAATGGCGAGCTGGCTCGTTAACACATTTCAAAGTCCAAACGGTCGATCCGAACCGTTCAAGTTGATCTCCATATTGAAATATGCTTGGAGACCAAATTTTACATTTTTTGGAATTTTTTTACTATTTATTAAGCCACTTTGAAAATTTCTGATCACATGGTCCAGAATTTGGTTGCACTGTTTTTACTGTTCACCCAGATCAGCAATTTTCAAAGTGACTTAATAAATAGTAAAAAAATTCCAAAAAAATGTAAAATTTGGTCTCCAAGCACATTTCAATATGGAGAACAACTTGAACGGTTCGGATCGACCGTTTGGACTTTGAAAATCCGAAAACGACTTGGTAGCACTGGGGGCTAGGAACTACCACTTTGACCTTAGTCACTCTCTCTCTCTCTCTCTCTCTCTATATATATATATATATATATATATATTTTATCTAAGATTAATTAAATTGGTGAAGTATTAGAATAACCAAATCGTCAGTGCAAAAAGTTTTAAAAATTGTAAAAAAACAACTATCATCTAATTTATGCAAACCTTCATCAGCGAAATAAATAAACAACAAACCGTGGAATATGGTTTGTTTTCATATAAAGATAAACATGCATGACAGTGTCAAATATCTAACATACAAAGAAAACTACTGACAACCTAAGTTCAACACTCCTAGTTTTTTATTGTGGAAATTTTAATGTTAAAATCAATTCTACAGAAAGGACTTTGAAAGACATAATTATTGTCAATTAAAATAAAGAAGCTCTATTGAGTCTTAAAATTAACTCAATTGAGTCGCAATTATTGTTAGGAGTGAGGCTACGGTACTATGTATAGCACGGATTGGTCTGTGCTACGGCTCAATATTTGAGTTTTCAAAATTCTAACGGTCGATAAAAACCGTTCAACGTGATTATAAAATGAATTTGTACTTGCAAACCAAATTTTACATTTTTTCAAATTTTTCGTAATATATAGAAAATTGGCGGTATCGACATATCATTTTTTTTAGAAAATACGTTCCAATTTTTTTAGCACTAATTTTTTTTTTTAATAAATTGAAATAAAGTGCCCTCACAACAAATTATGGATGATTTGATACTTAGAATATATATCTCATGGTGATATCGATGGTGACATGCAAAAAATAATCTCAACAATTTTGGTAGCAAATTGATTACACGCAAAAACAATGTAATGTAGTTGGGTCATGAAAAAAATGTTTCTTTAATTTGATGTAGTTCCATAAATTATTGCACTGAAATGTAGTATGTATGCATACCGGACTTAATAAACTTTGATTGATTCATTACAAATGTAACCTCAAAAATCAAAATTTAGGATAGAATAATAGTATTTGAAAATTAATTACTTAGTATTGTCTACCCAAATTCTAATATGAGAGATATTGGGGGACAATCAAAGAAAAAGAAGACTATTAAAATACATATTATTTATCGGACTACCCCTCAGATATTTTCTGCAACAATACTACAAGCAGGGCTGTCAACGAGCTGGCTCGGGCCGAACTGGGTCCTAGCTCAGCTTGTTAATTATGGACCGAGCTTTTACCGAGCGAGCTGGATCTAGGGCATTCGAGCTAAAATCTCAGCTTGAAATCGTGACGAGCTGACGAGCTGGCGAGCTGTATCTTGTTTTAACCGAGCTGGACCGAGCTAGACAATATAAAATGCACACAAATTCATATAAATTCATAAATTGATGCCTGGCCGAGCTAGCTTGCGAGCTGGCAAGCAAGCTAGGCCCCAGCTTGAACTCATTAATTCTGGACCGAGCTAGTGGCGAGCTGGCTCATTAACAGCTCGATTCAGTAATGAGCGACTCATATTCGAGTCACGATCGAGCCATGAGCTACGAGCTTTTTTGCCACCCCTAACTGCAAGTGATAATTTAACGATTTATCAAAGAATTGATCAACACATTTAGAGGTAAATTTAAATTTTGCAAAAAGTTCAAAAATGAAGGCTTTAAATAGGTCTTTGGGTTAATTGGGCCTTCGTTGTAACATATGGGCCGGATAAATTTGGTGTCTTTCTCCTCTCATTTTTCTTTTTCTATTATTGTAATGAGTGTAGTTGATCAATTTACGGGAATAACTATTTGTTAATTTTTTTCATGTTCTTTAAATGAACTGCTGCGTACTGGTATCATGTTTAATTTGTTAGTTTTTATTATTATGTACTGGTATCACATTAGCTTTTGAAGTTTGAGGGGTAGTTTAGGCAATTAGGGAAGTTATCATGCTATTATGACTTGTGATTTGTCATGTACTCCAAACTTTATATTTTATAATGAATTTATGGCCTACAGGCCTCATCTAAAAAAAAAAAAAAAAAAAAACCAACAATTATTTTTAAAATTTACGAGTTGTTCATATTACATAAATCTGTTTCATAAGTAATTAGAAATTCAGTAATCAATCCATATACTCATATCGATTAAGACTAATTACACTAATTAGATTAAATGACAGTGTCATTGCATTTGCCATGAGATATCTCATTTATTCTAGCAAAAAAACAGAAAGCTGTCAACATCAGCTTCGTAGCAAACCAACATGTGGTCGAATTTGATTCATTCAGGAAAAAAACAGGAAATTTGATAGTTAATATAAACATGGGATTATCACAATATCTAACATACAAATAAAAGTAGAGAATAAACTAATAAGACCTAGACTCCTGATATTTTTTTCTTTTCTTACAACAACAGATCTCTCTCTTCTGACAAATAAAATGATACCGAGAAAGAGATATACCAGAGATGAATGCATCTTCAGAACATATCTAACATAATACACAACGGATTTAATTCAAATTTTGCTCTACACAGAGCAAACAAATGGAGATGGTTTCAAATCGTATCAACTAAAATCAGTTAACATTAAGACCCTCAAATAATTAGCATCATCTCTTTGCGTATCAGAATAGAACCATGAACCAGTACTGATCAATCGAACCGGCGGCACCGCCATGCCGAGACCGAAAAGAGTGCCCGGTCCTGCCAACAAACAAAGAAGCAACCTTTCTCTTCTCTTACTCTGTACCCGTCACAATTCAAACCTTGAAGCATTCTCCTTACATGCAACAACCCGTAATAACCCATCGGTACCCGGCCAAAACCGGCCGCCTCCATTCGCTTCCCCCAGCTCTCGACCCGTTCATGCCTCTCCTTCCTCTCTGCCCCTTCACATGCTATCATGTTTTTTATTTCCTCTCCAAGCAGCACTCTCTCCACTCGTGCTCTCTCGACCGAGTTTCTTGGTGCCGTCAATTCAAGACAGTCGAACACAGCAGCATAATAATTCAATGCCTCGACAAACCGTTCAGTTAGAACCGGCGAGTTGTGGTTTGATTCTTGCTCAGTGACCACCATGATTTTGGGAGCTAAATTCCAGAGTGCATTGAGAAAATCCTCGATCTGACAATTTGAATTGCCTAACAAGAGATGGAGAGAGAGAACCGAGCTAACGGCCAATGCCTCGCCGGTTTTCACCTTCAATTTCTCTACATCTAGCGAGTTCATGTCGGTTAGTATGGCATTGAACTGAAAAGGTACATCAAGCCTCTCTGCTTCTTTGGTTAGACAAACTGATATCTGATTGGTTACCTCCTTGGATTCGCTAACCGCGGTTAGTCTCAGGTGTGGCGGGCCCTCTGGCCGTGCCGCAAGAAGTTGTAACAGCTCAATCCACTGTGTTGGGTCTGATGCGCCTAAGTCTATCACATGTACCAATTTCTCCCCTTCCATTGCCTCAACTATGGCCTGATTGGACGCTGCAAAAGCCAACCGAAGAAACGGGCACAGGTTGACGAAATCATGCCTAGCTGCCGCAACAGCAGAGGCCGAGGCAGAACAGCTTGAACCTACGAGTGTTTGGTAAAGACCAGGAAACGGCCGTAGGGACCGGCGTGCCAAGGCAGTCGAGAAGGCTGCAGAGAGGCGCTGCATGGCGTCGCCATCCGGTGAAGAGAGAAGTGAAATGTGCTGCAACAGAGTGCTTACATGGTCAAGGCGGCCGGCGGAGACATGGTTGGCACAGTTTAGAAGGAAATGGATGAGGTAGAGGCCTCGCTCATCAGAGCGAAGGTTTTGGAAATAGGCCGAGGGGAGAGGTTGGGTAGGAGGAGGAGCGGTGGAAGCGGGAGGAGGCGAAAGCGGCATTTGAGAGAAGGATTGCAGAGGAGAGGAAGAGGTTGTAGAGGTTGAGGAGCCATTCTCTTCTTGGGTCATGGTGCCAGTGCCTTGTTTCTTGTTTTGTGAAAGAGAAAGAAAGAGAGAAGAGGGCATGAAATGTTTGTTGAATGGAAATGGAAGAAAGTAGTGTTTCTTCTCAGTCAGAGTTTTAGAGAGTTTAGACAGAACTCAGAACAGGATCTCTGTAGATTTCTGAGAAGAGGTTTTAGTTTCAGACTTCTAAGATAAAAGAAAACAGAGAGTGGTATCAGATATGAAGTATGAACAGAGGAAGAAAGAAAAACAAGCGATTCTTTCTTTTTAAATTTGGTTGGATGGTAACAGCTACACAGAGAAGAGAGAGAGAGAGAGAGAGAGAGAGAGAAACACAGCTAGAAGTCGCAGGGAGAAAAACAGAGAGAGGAAAGAAAAGAGGAGGTAGTGTTTTGGGTATGTGAGGGGAAAAGGACAAGGGACTTCGCTTTTGTCTCCATCGCTGTGGCCTCTTGTTTTGTAGTATTGAACGAATATGGAATTTGTGTGGAGGAGAGCCTCTCTTTCTATTCCTCCTTAAATTATCCTACTTACCATTTTTCTCTGTTTTGCTCTTCCAAAGTTTCAAATCTGACATTTCCTCCTCACAGAGGCTCAGAGAAGGTGCACTATACTGGAAATATTTTTTTAAATAACTTAATCTAGAGTGGAAAAAACGTGCCGTGACTTGCCGTGACTAACACGCCGTGATTTTGGTCTCGTGCCGTGCCGTGCCATGACCAAAATGTCAAGGGGTGGTCACGGCACGCGAATGGTCATGCCACGTGAGTCACGCCGTGCCTAACGTGCCGTGATCATACATGACTCGCGTGACCATTTAATCATAATTTAGGTTAGTTTATTCAAGATTCACCATTAAATCAATATCTAATGGTCCTAATTACACGTGACTCGCGTGACTACGTGTCGTGCTGTGCCGTAACTAAATTTTTTACGTGTCGTACCATGCCGTGCCAAAGTTTCAAAAGATGAGCACGGCACGCGAATAGTCACGGCACGTAACTGACACGCGTGCCGTGCCGTTCCGTGACGGAGCCAGCTCCGCCGTGCCATTTTTCCCACTCTAACTTAATCTTAAATTTACTCGGAAAATTATATTTTGTTCAATACAAAATTTATTTGAAATTTACAAGATAATATTAATAAAAAAATTATTTCAAAATTCGTATTTCAAAAATCTGAACGGATAGAAAAAATTGTTAATCGATTCAAAATTTAAAATATCTCAAAAAGTTTATAAATTCATGAGAGGAGGTTGTCCTTCAAATCAGTCAATACATCAACTGGAGCTGTTTATGTTGTTAGTTTGTTTTATATTTTCTTAGATATTTGAATTTTTATTGACAAAAAAACATTTCTAAAAATTGTTTTTGAGTTAAGTTATTGACCGATGGCTTTATATGCATTCATCATTCAAACAAAATTAATTTTCGTTTCAAAAATATTAGGAGAGCACAGATATAATAATTTCATATATATTCTAGTCTTAATCTCGACAAAATGGAAAATATTTGAAGTGCCTTAAAATAATATCTCTTATCATTTTGTGCCCTACTGTAATTAAAATCTAAATTTTTTACGTGTCGTACCGTGCCGTGCCAAAGTTTCAAAAGATGAGCACGGCACGCGAATAGTCACGTAACTGACACGCGAGTCACGGCACGTAACTGACACGCGTGTCGTGCCGTTCCGTGACGGAGCCAGCTCCGCCGTGCCATTTTTCCCACTCTAACTTAATCTTAAATTTACTCGGAAAATTATATTTTGTTCAATACAAAATTTATTTGAAATTTACAAGATAATATTAATAAAAAAATTATTTCAAAATTCGTATTTCAAAAATCTGAACGGATAGAAAAAATTGTTAATCGATTCAAAATTTAAAATATCTCAAAAAGTTTATAAATTCATGAGAGGAGGTTGTCCTTCAAATCAGTCAATACATCAACTGGAGCTGTTTATGTTGTTAGTTTGTTTTATATTTTCTTAGATATTTGAATTTTTATTGACAAAAAAACATTTCTAAAAATTGTTTTTGAGTTAAGTTATTGACCGATGGCTTTATATGCATTCATCATTCAAACAAAATTAATTTTCGTTTCAAAAATATTAGGAGAGCACAGATATAATAATTTCATATATATTCTAAGTCTTAATCTCGAAAAAACAATTTCAAACATATTTTTGTTATCCTCGCATTAATACTCCTTTTCATACCTACTTTAGCGCTAATTCAAATACATTAAGGTGCCAAATGGAAAATATTTGAAGTGCTTTAAAATAATATCTCTTAGGGCCTGTTCGGCTCATTACTGTACGCATGGGAAAAAAAAAATTCAATCAGACTAAATTTTTTTTTCCCCACGCACACAGTAAAATTCAATTCAAAAATTTTCCGAACCCGTTCCCCCTCATCTGCCGAACAGGCCCTTATCATTTTGTGCCCTACTGTAATTAAAATCTAATTTTTTTACAAGTCAACATATATAATAGCTTACAGTTCAAATTGTTATTTTGAAAATAGCTCTTTTTGAGAAGTAACCCATAGCAGGTCACTAGTTTTTATTTCTTTTCAAAACTCAATAATTATAAAAAAAAAAATATATGTGATGAAAGAGAACAAAAAAAAAATCAAATATAACTTGCACACATCATATATTATTATTTTTCATTAACTACACATCATACATATAATATGATAGAATAAAAATAAAATAAATTGTCGCAAGAAATGGAAACACTATCTAACATAAACATCAACATCTTGTTACATAAGCTAACCTCCAATATAATAACACATCACAGATAATAGTTTTATACAACCCAGGACTAGTAAAATCCTAGTATGAAAACAGGAAGACAGAATAAAGCGATTTATTCCACAAATCATTCCAATTAAATATTCTCATTTTGTCAGCTTACATTTAGCACATAAGACCTGTAGAATTCTCTAATTCACTCGCATCAATGTTCCCAATGAAACAAATTTAGGCCCTGTTCGGCGGACACATGGGCAGGAAAATGGGCACAGGAACTGAAAAAGTTTGAACTGATTTTTACTGTTCACGTGGAAAAAAAAATTCACTCTGAGTGAATTTTTTTTTTTCAGGTGAACAGTTAAAATAGGAGTGCAGCCGAACAGGCCCTTAGTGTATGAGTTATAAATAACTGTGCAAAATTTACCCTTAGTGGTCTGAAAATTCTTCTTATTTCTTACACCCGTCTACTAGTTAAAAGACCTATTTTTTTATGTATTTTAACTCTTGCTACTTCACTTACCAACATAATATAGAACTTTTTAATTGTCTATCTCGTATTATTAGAAAATAATATTAATATTTCGGATTAAAAAAATTAACAAAATTTATTTAAAACTAAATATATGCATTCAATACGTACTGAAAGCATGCATTCAGTTCGGCAAAAAAAATATTCTAAGTATGAGGTGAAGGAAATATACTTTAATGTATGAGTTTTTTTTTATTGCCCATGTTCTGTTATTTAAACTCTGAAATAAATGTTATATTTTTTATAAACTTGAAATAAGTGAATAAATAAAGTCCAATATAGTTAGGAATAACTTTAATGCAATAATATTTTATCTAATTATTAAACTATCTAAATTTGATTTTATTTTTGCAAGTTAACTTGTCAAACACGCTGCCACCCAAATAAAAAAACAAGTGGCCCATGGTCGGTGACCAAGACAGAAAAACAAAAAAGTTGAGGGTCATTATGTAAAATTGCTTCTTTTAGACTATTAGCTGCTGTCAAACCTGGGCATTAACATGTTGACAAAAGATTTTGTCTCGACTCGAAGGGGCGGGGAATAAGTCATGGCCTCGTTATTCCTTATCCTTAGAAACGGACAAAAGGGACCTAACAAATGCAAACAAATACAAAAACAAAACCACCATCCTCTTTTTTTCTCTCATGATTTTTGTTTTCTTTTGAATTTGTAAATTTCGTTGGGAACGCGAGAGAAAGAGAGGAAAGGACGGATAGAAAAAGGCCCAAAACCACCCATTGCTGTCGTGTAGCGAGCGGCGTGGCCTCGCTCCTGTTGTTCTTATCCTTGGATTAAAGGACAAACAGACAAGGTGGTTTTGCTAAAGGACGCTACCTGTGGGAGCGGGTTTGGTTTATGACTTGGGGTTTAGTTAAGTCTTTTTTTGTTTTGCTGATTTTCTGTGGCCTAAGAAGTACTGACACTGATGGAGTCATATCCTGACTTTAAAAAAATTCAAAAATATGATTCTATTTTTTTTTTTTTTGAGATAGTTCAACACGAGAAGGTTATCAAACAAACTACTGGTGCCAAAGTTCATGACATTGAAGAAAATTTGATTATATTTATCTGCAAAATATGTTGTTATTTCTGTGCCTTTTCTGTGGCCTAAGGAGTCATATAGGTATGTTTGGTTGGATTGAGAATAAGTTATTCTTAAGGTTATGTTAATCGGAATAGATTATTCGGTATTTGGTTGAGTTAGAATAGCTAGAATAGTGAATTCAAACTTTTTGTCTTATTAAAATAGATTATTCCTAAGAATTTTGAGATTTGACTATTCTAATAAGATAAAAAATAGTTATTCTTGATTTGACTATTCTAGCTATTCTTGTTTTACAACCAAACATACCCATAATAAGAGTATAAGAGATCATTTGTGCGTAAAATATAAAACTGAATTATGTTAGATTGATTGTGATTTTGTATACAGGTGACATCATCAGTTGATCATATTCAAGAGTTTCGCGTTATTCAGAATGTTGTTATGTTGAAACTTAAATTATTTCGTTGTTGACTATTTTGAGATTACAATTATTTGAATTTTTTTATCATAATGATTTAAGAGTCGAGTCAATAGAATACGTCACGTGCCGTGATTAAGTTAGATTTTTATATGTCGTGATTAAATTTAGAATAATAATTACGGTACGTCAATGGTCACGATACATTAGTCACATTCAAACGTAACCAATCATGTTTACTATATTTGATCATATTTAACTATATTTTTATAATTTAAGTTAGTTTATTCAAGATTCAAACGGTTCTAATTATACATGACTTGCGTAATCACGTGACGTGCCGTGCTGTGATCAGATCTTTCAAGTGACGTGTTGTACTGTGTCAAATTTTCAAAAAATAGTCACAGCATGTGGTACGTGAATCACGACACATAACTAGCACACGTGTCATGTCCGTGCCATGTTGTATCGGTTACGCCATGACTTTTTTAATCCCCAGTCAGAGTTAAAAATTGAAAGGTGAACTGATAGAATTTGAGTTTAAGTCGAACGTGAAATGTCGATTTTTCGGTCCTGTCCCCTTTCTGGATTTTCTGTGACAGTTCATATGAAAACTTGTGAAACCAGTACCACAAAAAATCCAAAAAAAGGACCGAACCGAAATGCCATTTCAGTCTGGAATAAAAAAAAATAACGGACCGAAATGGTATTTCGGTTCTTATGATTTTTATAAAAAAAAATCATGTTGGTTTCGTAAAAAATAAAAAAAAATTCGGATCCAAGTCGCATCAAACAAGCTCTGTCAAGTCAATTCGGGTTAAAATTTAGGTCCTCTAAGTTGTAGTATTAAATTATTTACGGTAATATATTTATGTTTCGAATAATTGGATAAGACCTAATATTCATGTTTTCGATATAATAATGTAAGTATAATTCGTTAATAGGTTGTTCTCTTATAATGCAACAATATATTTATATTTATATTTATAATAAATAAATAGTCCATATTTTATGATTAATAATTTAACAATGTTTATATGATTTGTCATTATATGACTCATCAAATTTAAAATGGAAAAATTTTATGTACACCATTTAAAAACTTCAAAATTATCGTATTTGTTATATAAAAAGTTAAAAATCATTAATATCTATTCACCCTTCTAAATTTCAAAAGAATTTTTTTTTGTCTAATTTATTGTTTTTTTCTGTTAAAACTCATTTTAAACCTATTTTGTCATTTATTAAAAAAACAAAAAAAACGTAACTTGTTTAAGTAAAATGTTCAGTCTTCTAATTGGACGGTTGTGAGAGATAATATTTCATTTTCTAATTTGTGACGAACACAAAAGCGTATGTCTAAATGTCACTTTGTATACGTCGCAAATAGATAAACGAATCATTTGTCCTCAAACATTGCCCAATTAAAATGCTAAACATTTTCTTACACATATTTCATATTTTAAAATGATTTTTAATAGAAAAGACAATAAATTTGATAATTTCGTGAGTTTTTGAAATTTAGAAGGGTAAATTTTCCAATGCCTCATGTGTTTCATACCCCATCATACATCATATTTTATATCTTCGTTTTCAAAGTCTAAATTGCCGATCTGAACCGTTCAACATGATATCCATACTAAAATATGGTTGGGGTGAACTTTTATAATTTTTGAAAAAAAATTACTATTTTTTAAGATGGGTAGAAGATCACTGTTTTTTGAACGGTCCAAAAACATTGATTTTGTACCTATCTTAAAAAATAGTAAAAAAAATTCAAAAATTATAAAATTTCATCCCCAGACATATTTTAGTATGCATATCATGTTGAGTGGTTTGGATCCACAGTTTAGACTTTAAAAACGAAGATATAAAATATGAGGTATGATGAGGTATGAAAAACATGAGGTATTGGAACCCTCCTCAATATAATATGAGTGAGGCTATGGTGCTATGCATAGCACCAATGGCTAGTGTACTACGGCTCAATATGGTACTTTTTAAAATCTTAACGGTCGATCCGACCGTTCAATGTGATATCCATATGAATATGTACTAGCAAACTAAATTTTATATTTTTTCAAATTTTTTTACTATTTTTTCAGATAGGTAGAAAAATCAGTGTTTTTTGAAAATTCTGGACCATCAAAATTCTACCTATCTGAAAAAATAGTAAAAAAATTCGAAAAAATATAAAATTTAGTTTGCAAGTACATATTCATATGGTTATCACATTGAACGGTCGGATCGACCGTTAGGATTTTAAAAAGTACCATATTGAGCCGTAGTACACTAGCCATCCGTGCTATGCATAGCACCATAGCCTCACTCATATAATATTATGAATCTTAGATGGGCTAATAAGTTTAAAGTTTTCTGAAAGGTATACATGAAATTTCTCCTTTAAAATAAGTCTGAGGCGGATCGATAAACAAATAATACGTATTATATATACGGATAATATTTGCATAACTCTTTGCTAGTATTAGAGAAATGTTGGTTTGGAGAAAAACTTTAAATTTTAAAAAATTATAAAAAAAATTATAAACATAAATAATTATTTTTGAAACGATATGATTTTGTATAATTAAGAATAATACGATAAGTCGTGCAAAAAATCCAGCAGAAAAATACAATTTTATTACAATTTAGACACATCAAAAATTTATTTTTTAAATGAAGAGAAAATTTTATAAACATATGAGACGTCGGATTGGAATACATGAAAAGATAAATACGATTTGATGATTGAAGACACGAATGACTTAAAAACTTGATTTTCTGTATATATTTATGATTTGTTTGGTGATTAGTGATTACCAACATAGTGACAAATGAATTATTCGGGTTCGGTTCGGCGAGGTAAAAAATTCGTGATTCAGGAATAATTCGGGTAGAATTCGGAAATGATTCGGAATAATCCGGATCAGAGATCTCAGTCCTACAAGGAAGCAAAAAAAAAAAAAACCAAAAAAAAATGTTCTGAGAAAAATTCGGAAAAATTCGCAAATAATTCGTAAAATTTGGAAAAAGTTCGTAAAATTCGCGGATTATTCGGGTATAATTCGGTCAAAGTTGGGTCAACCGAATAATTCGGCGTTCGGTTCAGCATCACAAAATAACAAATTATTTGGATATAATTATAATTGGCGAAGCTTGTTACTGTGATTACCAATTGCTTCGATCCACTCGTTTCACAAATGCTAGGTTATTGGTCACGTGCAAGGTTTTTCTTTTCTTTTCCTTCGGAGATCTTGTGTGACATCTAAATATGTGGTATGCCAATATCTTTCTAAATGTACAGGACTAAGTGCCTGTAGTATAAATTGGTTGAAAATGCATGAATAACCCCATGGTATTTAAATTGAAAATAAAGAGTGTGCACTATTCTCCAGAAGAAACATATTTTTTTTATTTTTGTAAATAAATATTTTATCGGAAAAAGATAAATGATAAATGAAATCGATGCCACAGAAGAAACAAAATCATTGATCCGATTTCTATATTATAAGAAACCGAATTAAATTTAAAAAATAATAACACTGTAAGTACAACATAAATTGAAAAATTAAATAATTTAAAATTAAATAAATAAAAAAACTTACAAAAATCCACTTCTCAAATCCGATTTTCTCTATTTTTTCTTTTTCTTTTTCTCCTCTTTTTCTTTTTTTCTGTTTTCCTCTTTTTTTTTGTCTTTACTCTTTTCTTCACTGAAATGTGTATGAGTGTTCTGCGCGTTATATAGACAAAATTGTCCAAAACTACAAAAAAAAATTCCGGATCTCAAACCGCAAAAAAAAATTACCGGTTCTAGAAACCGCAAATTGTTTCCCGGTTATGAATCAAGAAACCGGGAATTTAATCTCCGGTTCTAGAAACCGGAAATTTTTCTCCTGTTTCGGAGAGGTCGGAACCGGGAATTATTTTTGCGGAAAGGTAACTTGAAACCGGAAATAAATTTTGCGGTTTGATCATTATTTAAATCCAAGAGAACAAGGTGCAGTTTTTGAAATTAATTAATAATTTTGGATATTAATAAAAATTTCGGTAGAGCAGATTATACAACTTGTACAGTAAAAGGATACAAATAGTACCAAATTAGGCGTGCTCAAGATTTCAAGTGTTTTAGCTACGAGCATGTTATTTGTCCATAGACAAACGGACAAACCGAGGTAAGAGTAATGATTTCATTTACTACTGATAAATTTTATTTGATTTCATACATACGGCTAGAAAGATAAGAGTACATTTCTAGTTTTTTTCTTTTAATTAAATAGAAGATGTTCTAATTTTTTTCATTTTTTCTATTGAAATATTAGAAAAAAAATTATATTTCTTTAAAAATAGATGAAATACTATAGAATTGAATTTACTAGAAAGAATGTGACAAATAATCCGGATAACTATTTTTCAGGCCGGATTTTTTGCAGATGTAAGAAAAATTAAAATATTTCTTGGTTTGTTACTGGAAAAAAAAATGTTTTGGATTTGAATTATTGATCCTGGTTCAAAAATCACTTCTAGATAAATAAAGAAACTATCATGGTCCTTCTAGTACATTCAAATTTTAAGTTTCTTCATCTATTTTCAAAAATTAACAAAAAAAAAAAAATCGGCTATGTCGAATGATGTCAAATAAAAAAATTCAAAAATAACTAGGGTCAATATTTTCAATTTTTTTCCAGTAACACAAACAAAATATTTTAATTTTTCTTACAGTCACAAAAAATCCGGCCTAAAAAATATTGATCCAGGTTATTTGTAGCCGTCTTTCTAGTAAATTTATTTATATAATATTCCATCTATTTTCAAAGAAATATAAAACATTTCTAATATTTCAATAGAAAAAATAAAAAAATCATAACATCTTCTATTTAATTAAAATAAAAGACCAGAATTCCATTTCCACATAATAATTTTGCGGAAAGAGATTTTCCAGATCTGGTAAATAATTTTGCGGATTGTGTAGTTTTGGAATTTTGTCCAAAATGGGAGTAAATTGTGAAATTTCGTATTTTTTGTATATTAATAAAAATTTCGGCTAGAACTAGATGTCTAGATCTATTATAGTATTTATTCAAAAATTCATTCATAATCGATACTTTTGATTAATTATGGAGTCAATATAAGTGAATAATCCAACAAAATGGACCGTTATATCTCAAATATTATCTAATGCTTCACCAAATAATTATTAGAGCAATTTTGGAAAAATATATAAATTGTAACGAAATTATGAGATCTACTTAAAAAATTGCTTGCATGTAAGATGTTTTCAAATAATTCTGAAAATATTTTTAAATCACCAAAATTGATTGTTATTTCAAATCGTAAAAGCACACAACAAACTTTAAATGCATTACTAGAAAAGTGAAAATTATGTTGCGTAAAAACATATTTATACTTTTAAATTGATCCAATAATATTATATACTTACATTAAGGAGGTTATATTTAGAGTATATTGCCAAGCTTTCACTTCAATTGGCCATATTTATATATTAAAAAATAACTAGCATGCATATCTCCATTCCATTATTAAGCACGTTGGGTGTCCGATCCGCCAACGGCTATAATTGAAAGATGAAATTTCAGATTTAATTTCAACCCTCTAATCAAATAATATGTTTTGTTTTGATTAAATGCATTTTTTTTAAGTGTAAAAGTCTATATTTAGTTAAAAACATATTCGCTACACGTACAGTCACACAATATATTACAATTAAAATTGAATATACTGCCTTGTAAAGACATTTTTTCCTTATTTCTCCTACGTTTAGCAACTTCTTCGTTTACTTATTTTTGGTTTCCTATATCTCCTTTGTTTCTGTACAAATTATCACGACAGAAAATGAAAATTAATTTTTTCTTTGTTTGTTTCTGTATAGATCCCAACGGCATAATAGAAAAATCTAGAATATATTTGATTAAAGTTGTTTTTATACAAATCACTCCACACTTGGAATCGAGAAAATCAAGAATAGAAATATTGTTTTTCTAATTTTATTATATTTTTTCAATTGGAGCAATTATAATCTATTTTTCATATTTTTTTTGTTCATTTTCTGAACTGTTGGACTACATCGAAGATAATCACACTAGCAATGATACTTCAAGATTTTTTCATGTTATATTTGATCCATTTTTTTTCATTTGTTGTTGTTTCTTTTACTGTTATTTATTACTTATCTCTCCGTTTTTTTTTGTCATTTGTGTTTTTTTATTTTCATTTATATATTTTTTCTTAATTCTGGATGAAATGTCAATAAAAAAAAGTCTCTTCATATTCTATTCAATCTTATAATATTTCTGTTGCAACGAACGGGCACGATACTAGTATATATATATATATATATATATAGGCTGGCTAAGATACAAACGTTTTTTTCCTAGGCTATGGAACAAACGGTTTGGTTCTCTGATTTTCGAATTCCAAACAGTCGATCCAAACTGTAAAATATTCAATCTATATTAAAATCAGCTTGGAGACCAAATTTGACATTTTTTGGAATTTTTTTACTATTTATTAAGATGGTTTGAAAATCACCGATTCTATTAAAATTCTGCACCATTGAAAAACAGCGATTTTCTTTAATATCATGATAAATGTTGAAGAACAGTAAACTGAAAAGAGAGAATAATCTTTGTTATTGATTTTCCTTGATTATTACATTTACAGAAAGAGCTATATATAGCCTACAGTATCAGCAAACAGATGCTTGACAACTTCTATAACAAACTTGGCTAACAACCTTTCTTAACAGAATTGCTAACAACCTTTGACCGTGGTGGTCGCTGTGTTATCTCTATCATATGCATATGATATAGGGAGTCAATCGATGGTAGTTAGGATGTTGTAAACATATTTATTTTCCTGCTAACTTGGCAGTGCTATCAAGTTTTTCAAAAAATAAAAATAAAACTATAGGGAGTCCGTAACCCATCAGGTACCTGAACATTGTATGGAAATTAACAATCTGAATTAATTCCAGTCGGATCAAATTTAATTCAGTGCCTATAGAAATTACAGGGATCGGACCAGGTTAAAAAAAAATGGTCCCGATCTATTAATTGCACTGAATGTGAATTTTGATATAAGACCGGACTGATTCTCTTGACATCCGTTGAAAATATTTTTGGTGTAATCTGATTCGTGTCATAGAGCATCTACATCCAGCTTCAGGGATGTGAGAGAGTTTCTTATTTAAAAACTATGTAGAAAAGTTTCTTATTAAGAAACTATTTATAAACTTCATGCTGGCCAAATAATTGGCTCAAATTATTTCTCATTTTTAATTTATTGCTGACGTGATTTAATAGAAACTCTAAAATTAATTTCAGAAATGTGAGAGTTAGAAACTTTAGAGATCTCAATTTCTAAAAAGTAATTAATAGTTATTTAGAAACTCATTTGAGTTGCTGGGATATAGATACTCTTATATATCGAATGCATCAAATATGATGCTTTTAGTGATGTGAGCAACATCGGAGCAAAATAAGCTTTGTAAAGAAAAGAATTCATCGCATCGTATTTGTAAAAGGGAAGAAAAATCAATCGAAGGTTTAATAGGGTACAGAGAGTTCTACACCAACCGGTCCAATCTAAACTCATCGAATTAATGTTACAGAATTTTTTGTTTTTAGAAATTGTATTAAAATAATATAAGATATTAGATAAATTGTGGTGAAAATTTGATGTAATAGAAGGAACCCACCAATGGTCCGGTTTCTTTAGCTGCCACATCAAAACTTAGAATCACACAGTACCGCATTAGAGTTCGGCCCCAGACGGGAGGAACAAAGAGAAGAGGGAAGGAAGAGAAAGGAAACAGGCTCTTAACCGAACCTGACTAGAAATGATTACTTGCTTCAGAATAAAAAAAAATGAGAGGGAACTGAGGAGAATGGAGGGGAGAGAGAGTAAACTGTGTATAGAATTTGATAATTTTCTTCACGTCCAATTTGAAGTGTAGAGAAGGTGAATTTGTTTCTTTATTTTTCCTTCCTTTTTCATTACACACTCTATTTGTAGAGCACGCCCTTAGAGAGCCAAACTAGCGGATAGTTGGAAGAGGAGAAGAAACAAAGAAAAAAAAAGTTGCACCAAAATTTAATGGACTAAAAACTTGACACATGTGTTTAATTTCCTTAGTTATGGAGATTTTATGCAGAACTGATTATGTATGGAGTACTACGTACAAAGCTAAAAGATATTCTTTTAGCCTGGTTCCTTCTATTACATTAAAATTTCATTACAATCTATCTAATATCCTATATTATTTTTATATAATTTTTATAAATAAAAAATTCTCTTAATTTTATACTACTGTCTATGCTCCGTGTCTAGCCACAGGATCTCTTTGAAGTCCAGGAAAGGACAAAGACCTTCAAAATTTCTCATGCATTATTAGAACGCCAAACTTGTACTTTTCAAAGTAAACTTAAATTTTCCAGAGGCACTTGTTCTCCTCCTGAAAAAAATATTTTAAAGTAAACTTCTAAAATTATATTAAAAAAAACAAAATTCATAAAATAATGCTTGATCGATTTAAAAGTAATTATAAAGTATGCTTCATTGTACAAAATATTTTGTCGAATATTCTTTTATTATGTTCATACAAAATTATACATATAAATAATTAATACAATAATTATAAAAGTATGTTCTATCCAACTTTTTTTTGCCTCATTATATCTCACATCCTGCCTTGCCTCCGTGGAATTCAGATCCAGTGCAATACGTATAATGAAATCTGAAACGTCAGTTTTAATCTAATACGAATCTCAAAACAGACTCCTTATATCTGTTAACTACGTAGACATCAAATTCTAATTGCTCAACTGGTACTCAGCCAGGTACCTGGAAGGATACAGATTCGCCTCCGTGCTGAGTACAATAAATGAAACAAATATCGTCACAAGTATTGTAATATGGAACCCACAACTTTACGATTCATATTTACTCCTAACTGGACCAAAGATGTTGGGTTCCTCTTTAATTGAACGATTCAGATTCACTAATTCTAATTGATTCTCATTTACATTACCGGAGATGATCCGAATTCTAATTTAATTCTTACACATTTTAGAGCATCTACAATGGTGATTTCTTTTAAATTGTTAATCTGATGTGTTAATTGCTAATATAATTGCTGGGTTGTAGGCCGATTTCTAAAAAAACAAATTTGTTTATAAAGCAAATTATTTCTTTTGGACATGCTGATACTCTCTCTCTTTCCTATTGACTGTAACCTCTTCGTTTTCTTTTCTATTGGCTCTGACCAATTTCTAAGATGGAGGAGTTAAGAAATTAAAAGGAACTTAATTTTTAAACAGTGCTTTAGAGCTGTTTTTAATTTTTTACGGATTGCTGGGTTGGAGATGCTCTTACAGCATAGATAATTCATATATTTATTGTGTTTAGATAATACGAATTATGGATTATATTCATATGTTTATCATCGTCGAATCACTGATGCATGAGCTTCACCGACACTCATAGCGTACTTTGTTCATCTTGTTTGTTGGTTGGAAATATTTTTTAATGTAAACATGAAGTCAAGATTTTTAATTTTAAATATTCACTAAAAAGTTTTTAATCGGATTTTAAATATGAGATCTTCCACAGGGAGGACTTTATCTTAACTACTAAATTAAAAATTGATTATCCAAACAAAATAAAAATTAGTTGAGCCGAATATATTTTGATTACTTGAATCTAAAGCAAACCCATCAATTTAATTGGACCGAAATAAATAACCTTAATGAATTTGGACGTACCAATTAATATATAACTTAATATAAGCCAGGGGTATCTTTGTAAATATTTTTCGAAAACTTAATATAACTGTTAGCAAGTTTTTGTCGCTAACTTTTAGAAAAAAAAATTGGGTTGTCCGAAACTAGTGGTTTTCTACCTATTCAAAAAGAATTGTAAAAAATATATATATATATATATATATAAAATTTGGTCTTCTAATATATTTTCATACGGATATTATATTTAACGATTTAGTTCGACTTTTAGATTTTATAAATAGAAATATAAATCCATAAAATATGTCGATTTGTAATGTAAATATTATCATGAGGAGATATCGGATTACACTGTTTTTGGTGACATCGAATTACATCGTTAATTTTCAAAGTTTTCAAAGTCCAAACAGTCGATCCAAACCATTCAATATTAAGTACTTTACAAAATCGTTGTTTTCAGATCATTGAATTTTTGTATCCATCTTACAAAATAGTAAAAAAATTCAAAAAAATGTAAAATTTGATCTACAAGCACATTTTAATATATCCATCATATTGAACGGTTTGGATCGACTGTTTGGACTTTGAAAATAGACGATGTCATTCGATGTCACTAAAAAACGGTGTAATCCGATCCCTCCTCTGTTATCATAACCTTACTAAAATAAATGATACTTGAATTAAGGACCATTGTGAAATTTACCCTTTATTATTTTACTGGCACGCTTCTTTCTCGTCCCTCAAGAGAATAAAAGGTCAAATTATTTTTTGCACAGCTAAACCTGAAACTGTGTGGTCTCTAGTTGTCTCGGCTAATAACAACAAACATGCTCATTTTGTCTCAAACCTTACTTTACAAATTGACTTTGTCGCATTATAATTGTCTTTCTCACCTTTTTCTCGCTCCGATCCGATTTTTGTTAACAGATGGAGCACAAAATGTCAAAGAGAGGAGGCATTAATTTGGTCCCAACTACTCTGTTCTTTTCTCAACTCATTGATCATGCTCTTTTATTTTACGCTGATTTATTGTGGGTTTTGAACAACAGGTCTTTTGTATGTCTTGTACAGCATTTTGTATTGTTGAGGGAAAATGTGTTAATGATAAAATTATTTGGCAAAGATAAAGATAATTTTGCATTAACTAAAAGGTTTTTTTTTTATCATCAAAGATAAATTTTAAATTTACTGTTGAATATATGATATATTATTATTAAGACAAAATATATGTATTTTATATGATGTAAACCTCGCAAATTTTATATATGAGGAGGGATCAAATTACATCTTTTTTGGTGACACACTGTGACACCTACCATTTTCAAAGTTCAAATAGTCGATCCAAACAGTTTAACATGATGGATATATTAAAATGTGCTTGGAGATCAAATTTACATTTTTTTGAATTTTTTTACTATTTATTAAGATGGTTACAAAATCGTTGTTTTCAGACCATTGAAAAACAGCGATTCTGTAACCATCTTAATAAATAGTAAAAAAATTCAAAAAAATGTAAAATTTGATCTCCAAGCATATTTTAATATAGTGATCATGTTGAACGGTTCGGATCGACTGTTTGGATTTTGAAATCACAAAATTGACCTATATAAAAAACGGTGTCATGATGTGTCACCAAAAAAGGTGTAATTGGATCCCTCCTCATATTATTATTAAGACAAAATATATATATTTTATATGATGTAAACCTCGCAACTTTTATATATATATGATATATGATAAATGAGGAGGGATCGGATTACACTGTTTTTTGTGATATTGAATTACATCGTCAATTTTCAAAGTTTTCAAAGTCCAAATAGTCAATCCAAACCGTTCAATATGATGGATATATTAAAATGTGCTTGCAGATCAAATTTTACATTTTTTTGAATTTTTTTACTATTTATTAAGTACTTTACAAAATCGTTGTTTTCAGACCATTGAATTTTTGTACCCATCTTAATAAATAGTAAAAAAATTCAAAAAAAAATGTAAAATTTGATCTGCAAGCACATTTTAATATATCCATCATATTGAACGGTTTGGATCGACTGTTTGGACTTTGAAAATGGACGATGTCATTCGATGTCACCAAAAAACGGTGTAATCCGATCCCTCCTCATGATAAATAGGCTATATTATATATATAAAATGCAAAAAGTTCTTGTTTAGGCGTGTATTTAACGAATTTTTAAATTATAAAATTAAATATGTTAACGGTTCTCTAACTCTTATATCAAATGTTTCCGACAAAAAATTAAAAGCTGTTTTGTTAAGTTCTTAACAATAGAGATTTAGTGTTTACATATTTTCATTTTTTTTTTCAATTGTCTTTCGTACATCACATAGTGATTTTGAATCTAATGTCTCCTACTCTCAGAAAAAAAAAACAATTCATTTTATGTTAAAATTTAATTAAATTCATTTTTGCATGTGATATTTTTAGAATTGTAACTTATAACTAGAAGGATATGCGTCAACTCTTAGAATATATAGTAGTTAAAATTTTAATAATGATATCAATTTTAGATAAATATATGTAATCAATATAAAAAATCATATAACTTTTTTGAAGAATTTTATTTTTATAATAACCATAATTTTACGTTTTCAGACACCTTCAGGCTCTATGGGAAAAATCATATAATTTTACACTGTTTTTAGGCTCTATATTATATTCACTCAGTGGTTGGTTATAGTTCTTTGCTTGGCCACCTTATTGCACCAACATTAACAATTTTACATGTTACATTTGATCTAGAAAGATACTGAGAAGGGTTCCTGGTGGAATACCCATTTGTTTGTTCTTCCTTGGCTGTTAATAAACAGATACTAAGAACAAAAGCAAACCAACAAATACAGTACACGCAATAGAAACAGAGCAGTGACCAGAGGTGGGGTGAAGGCACTTAATATTCATTCACATTTAAACAGGTTTTTTGCCTTTTGGGGATTTGAATTCAAAATAGACAAGCTAAGTGAGATCATTTCCATGAAGACATTAGTGTTTTTGGCTGTTTCTAAAAAGCATGATGCCTATAAAACCTAGCTTTCATTTCATATAACTATTTCTTATATTTTGAACATAGAATGGTTTATTTTTGTCAGTTAATAATCATATTTCCTTTTCATGGGTACTATAAAAATGTATCCATTCCTGTTATAAAAGAAGAAAGGGACAAATGGAGCATGCCAGAGGCCGTGTAGGCTTTTTTTTCTTAGACCAAGACAAAAGCTACTTTAACTGGTTTGGATTGGGAGCTCACATAACAGATAACAATTAACAAACACTGTGCTGGATATCATCAATTGCACGCATGCTTACAAAAACTTGAATGAAAGCGCCTGTACAAGTGTACATGCTGTTAACCGTTCCAAAGTCCCTCTTTTATTTCAAGAAAAAAAAATTAAAAAAATAAATGTTGGAGTTTGTTGTGAATAAATGATTTATTGCGGTCATAATATTTTTGAAAATTTTGAAAAAAATGATGCTACCGATTTAATTTTTTTTTTATATTCAGGACAAAATATATTATTATAATTTTAAATTAAATAAAAAACCATTTAATTATAATTATTTACCCCGGGCCAACTCTTAAACAGAGCAGGCCTGGAAAGGGTCATTAGTACCGGCCCAAGAACAAGCCCAATTAGTACTTCCATATTCCCCTCGAAAAATCTGCTTATCTGCCCCATAAAAATTAGAAAGAACCCACTGTAAGACATTTAGCTCAATTGGCCCTTCCTATTGACCCTCAACAAGAAATTTCTCTTGTACACTCCTACAAAACCTCTGAGGTAACAGAATATTTGAGTTTAGATTCGGTCCGTCCGATTGGAATTGGTGTGCACGGGGCTTCGTGCCAAGGCAGATCTGACGGTTCAGATATATACTCAAAATTTGAGACCTCAGGTGATATGAATTCCTTCCTAGTGAGCATTATCTTCTTGATTTCTCTCTTTTCGGTGTCTATATTTAGTAATAGCGGTTGGATTCCCTCCTCCCATGCCGCCGCTATGGATCTCTCCACCGTCTCGTACCAGAAATTCGTGCGGATCGCGTTGGAGCAAACCAAGCTCCGAACCATTCTCACTCCCCTCCCTTCTCAGGTCTACTCTCTTTTAGTACAACTACCTCGCTCTTGTTCTTCTTCTTCTCTAATTTACACCTATTTCTACTGTTTGACAGTGTTATTTATGTTTCTCATTTTTCTCTTTGTTATCTGTCAGGAGAAATTCAAATCAATAAAAGCCAAAGATGATAAGAGTGTTCTGAAAGCAATTTCGTTTTGCGCGCCTAAAATAAGGCTGCTCAGGAGCTTGACAATTGAAGATTCTCAATCTATGCTGGTATTTCTCACTATATTTTAAAATGTATAGTAATTGACAATTTTGAATTGTAAAAAAAAACATAGAAATTGAATTTTAGAATTGACTGCTAATTTAGATATGGCACATAATATAATGTTACGAGAATAGTGAAATCAGCTAAAAGAACTGTGACACTGGCTTCCTCTGCCTGTGTTGAGATTCTGTTACCAGAGTGTGTTGGTTAATGCACCAGCATTTAGGGTTTTTTCCTCTTGACTTGTATTAATTAAAAGCCTAGTCTGAAATTGCATGTTTGCACTGTGACAAGCCATGAAAATTGCTGTTCCAAAATATGGTGCTTTTGTTGCTTTCTGGACCTTCATTCTCCAAATTTCTTATTGTTTAAGTAGCTTACTATTATATTAAACAACAGGCCTGTCCAAAATGTGGTAGTGTCTAGCTCGGTATATCCTTCAATAATTCCATCAAACTTTGCCTCAATCAATCAACTTTATTTTTAAGTTTTTTTATGCTGCAATATTATTATTTGAACATTATTTCTGGATATTTTTTAGGTTCTTGATTTTGCGGCATTCTCTAAACCAGAATATGACGTGCCTATCTTTTGTGCCAATGCATTCACCACACCTAGCCGAAGTATTGTTGTATTGTAAGTATGATATAACTTATTTTAATTTTATCTTTCAACATGTATCTAATCTTAACCACATCAACATTTTCATTTTCTTAATTCCCATCAGGGACCTAAACCCCTTATATGATGTCACCACACAACACAACTACAAGGAAAAGTACTATAAGAAACTCCTGCCCCTCTCAGAGAAATATTCAGAGGTAACATAATACAAAATCTCACACAAGCCCTTCTTGCCTACATTGTCAGGTTACATTCAACTATGTCTATCGCTATGTGTTTTCATGTATTTAAATTTAATAGAGAACATGCAGCTTTTGCCTTGGGGCGGTAAAATTACTAGTGAATCAATGAAATTTTTTTCACCCGTCGTGATTTGGACAACAGTTGCTTCAAGTCAACCTGTACACGATGTATTATTTTCGGCTTTTGTGGATTATTACAAGGTACTGGTTTAGTTTTGAGTGAGGCTCCCGTACTATTTACAGCGTATATTGGTCCGTACTATGGATCAATATCTCCACATGAAAATTTACTTGTAGATCAAACTTCACATTTTTTTTGAAACTTTTTAATATTTTTCACATAGGTAGAAAATCACATTATCTAAGAAATTTAGACCATTCAAAAGTAGTGATTTTTTTACCTATCTAAAATAATAGTAAAAAAATTATAAAAATTATAATATTTATTCTGCAAGTACATTTTCATATGAAGATCACGTTGAACGGTTCTGATCGACTGTTTGAACTTTGAAAACAAAGATATTCTTCCTTAGTACGGACCAATCTGTGCTATGCATAGTACCATAGCCTCACTCTTTAGTTTTTATTCTAAAATTGTTAAATCACATTTCTACTGGGATTAGACTAAATCTTGTTCACATCAGACTGTCATGTTGTCAATTAGACAGTACAGCACATTGTAATTTCTGTTCTAGAACTTCTAAAAGAAAGGTACATTAAGTATCAGAAATTATAGTTTCTACATTTGGCTGAACTAAGGCATCATCCATAATTCTTGTATTTCTAACATATATTCGAAAAGTGTATGACCTTAAAAGCTTGGTTGTTGTTGTTGTATGACCTTAAAGCCTCTGGAATTGGACCAATTTGTCGGTGAAGTTAAAATAGTACATGTGAACATGAGGAAATTTCTAAACGGGTTTAATTGTTACAACATAGGCGTGGCTGGAGTTAATTGATGAAGCAATTGAAGAAAAAGATGAGTCTCGTATTTCACTTAATTGTGAAGCACAGCACAGATACCTCACCTGGCGAGCAGAGAAGGTTAGTTCTGTAATTTTGCATTGTTTTGTATGTACAAATTAGAAGGATTTCAGTCCTGAATACGTCATTGTTGAATACTATACTGAATTTATTTATTTCTTCATTATTAGTTAAGTCTGTAAATGTATTACAGCAAACTTAGTTGAATACATTGTTTTAATTTTTAGGATCCTGGCTATCCAATCTTGAAGAAGTTATTTGGAGAAACTCTTGCAAAGGTACTCTACTTGCTTATATTGGGAATTTTATTACATCCAACTTTTGATTATGTTTGCAACAACACTAAAAAATGGTATTATTGACCTTTCGCAAATTAGCGCAAAAATCACCTTGTTTGGGTGTACGAAAAGAATCCTTGCAGTTAGGGGAAAAGTGCAATTATGCAATAGAATATGTAACTGCCTTGTATAAATCCTAGACATTTATACAATTAACTTCAAAATCTTGGGTTTTAGCTTAAAATATGTGAAATGCTGGGTGATTGTCTTGCGGAAAGCTAAGTTTATGGTCATTTGCAACAACTATATAAGAATTGCCTAAAAGGTAAAAATATAGAAGAAAAAGGTTCTCTTCCCATAATTTGTTCAAACTTTATTTCTATTGCAGTTACCTTTCACTATGAGAAAAATTTGTGCCAAATCTTATTTTTGTTTGGTCAGGATTTGGTGAGGCAATTTCTGTTTGATGGAGTTGATTCACTAGGGTCGAAAACCTTTTTGGATTATTTTCCTGAATATAGGTTGGAAAATGGGGCAGTTAATAAAAAACGAAGTATGGTGGGGAAGTCTTATGAAACTCGGCCGTGGAATTCTCAAGGGGAATTCATAGGAGGTAACCTGAATGAAGATCTTTAGATTTCAGATGTAAAATTGTTGTACTTTAATTTTGTTTGTGTTGTTATTCATTAATTTTTTTCGCTACTTAATTATAAGTTATGACTAGTTTTATAGGGTCTAATCTAAATTTTTTGCTGTGTCATGACTAAATTAGAAAAACCCAAGTTATGTTAAAGATATGGCAAATTATAATGTGATGATGCTGAATTTAAAAATAGGGTTGGGATTTTAAGGAGAAATTTATTGGTATGAATTTGCATAACCTTGGGAAGTAAAGAATAAATCATAATATTTGTTTTGCAGTCAAAATCGATGTATTGCATTTTTATGTCAAAACGCACAAGTATCTGATTATGGACCAAAAAGCATTTACAGAATGAGAGAATATTGATGAACAAACTTAACTATAAGGTGCATTATTTCGCCATACCAATTAACAAAGTTTAGACAAGCTTTTGCTAATTTTGAAAAATCAAAAGTAGGAAACGATGTCACTCATGGAATAATCACTTGAAATTCAAAAATTTATTTCAAATTTTGTTCAAAATTTTTATAATGTTTGTTTAAGTTTGTGTGTCAATTATCACTTGTTGTAGTGCTAATTGTTATTTCATGCTGTATAAAGAATGACTTTGTTTTAAAAAAAAATGATTTGAAATTTTATGCAAAAATTTATCCCCAAATAGGCACCTGACAGGTCGGTCACGCAAAAGTTGAGATATCTCAGAGGATACGCACTCGGTGTGTGTGGGGGGGGGGGGGGGGGGGGGGGGGGGGGGGGGGGGGGGGGGGGTGGGGGGGGAGGTGTTGTACAATTTTCAGGGCCCGCTCTCTTCAGTAGTTAACTTTCGTTTCATCTGATGTTAAGTTATTAAATTTATGGGTCAACATATTGCTAAAAGTGTGATAACTTATGAGTTCTATATATAATTCAAGTTATAGATGATTATAATTTAATATAAATTATAATTAGGACTTTTTGACATTGACTTATATCGACAATTTGACAACACCTTTTCAAATAATATCTAAAAAATAAAAAAAAATTAGTCATATTAATTTTCTTATATATTAATCGTATATCAATTATTATGTAATTTAAATATATCTAATGTTTCAACAAATCTCATTAAACATAGATCGTTGTATATTTCATATCATTCGATGAACATCAATTTTCGTCATTATCTATTAATAAGTATGCATTTATTTTACTAGTTGGATTTTAAAATTTTAAGTTATTTTTAACGTGATCAAAGTTATCATATTAATTTGTTGTCAATATATGTTCAACCATCAAATTGAATCGTTAGCTAAGATATATCCGAAATTGCATTTACGAAGTGTGATTTTGTTATTGGATCTTTGTACTCCTTTCAAATTTAATATATAAAAAATATAAAAATTACTAATATGTCGAAAACATTATAAAACCACGTTTTAGCTTGGTAATGTAAATTGAATCGACGCAGCTGTTGTACGAGCTTTCTAATATCAAGGAGGCATTTACAACGTGAAAGCAATGTTTAATTTGCTCAACCAGTTAAGAATCCGTTAATTTTGGGAGGCAATACGTCAATAATTAAGAAATGTTCAAAACCGTTTTTTTCATAATTAATCAGTCGACATACTAGACACCTTCAAAATTTGAATAGGTTTTCTAAATTTTCGAAATCTTTGCATTTTGAATTTTAAAACAAGAGGTTTTTGCTAAAGCTAATGTTTATATTTAGTCATATACATATGCTTTTCTAAATAAGAAATAATATTTACAAATATAATATAATTGATTATCTTCTCAGAGTAGAGATAGAGAAGAGGTTCTCTAGATAGAAAGAATTTCTTAGAAGTTTTTAACAATATTCTTAACGGATGTTAATAGAATTTTTACACGATAAACATTGATCCTTCTTTTGTGAGCATTGATTGTTCGTACATTTGTATTGATCCTTCTTTTGTGAGCATTGATTGTTCGTACAATTGACATTTTTTAATCTAAACTGGCTTCACAACAAACAAGTATATTAGAGGAAACTTGTCTTGTAATTTTTCCATTAATATTGTATTAATGTTGATTTTCTCCAATATTTTTGTTCTACTAGAAATATTTAGTCGAATTGTTAAAAAATAATCATTATGTTTTTAAAATATTGACAAATTATGATATAGACTTAGTTGATGACTTACATATTATCTATTTTTAGTTGATATATATATATATAACTTATATAAAGACAAAACTTCATGCAAATATTATTGTTCATTGTTAAAAGTTCATCACAAAAGTTGCTTTATTCACACAATTATCGTCTATTCAAAAGAACCATTCGTTTTACATGAAAAATTTGTAGTTTCATCTAAAAAGTTTTGAGATATCAAAGTATGATGTCCTTTTTTCTTCAAAAATTATAAATTATTTTTTTTTCTGAAGAGTTGTAGAGTTGCAGGAACATTAAAAATAACTTAAATTGGTGTGAGAATTAATTTTCTAATTACAATATGAAATTAGTTTTTATTCTGATGCACCATTTCTTTTGCTAGAGAATTTAACATTTCCATGCAAAGAAAAAAGGTTGAAAATAAATGAAAGAAACTAAAAGCTAATAGAGTAAAAAAGAAAAGTTCTAAATTTTTTTTTGTAATGCCAAATAAAATAAAAATAAAAGTGAGGCCAAGGTAATATAATATGCATGGCACAAATTGATCCATGCTATGATTTAATTTTTCCATTTTCGAAGTTCAAACAATCGATTTAAACAGCTCAACGTGCTCTCCATATAAAACTTTACTTGAAAAATCAAATTTTACATTTAAAAAGAAATTATTAATTATTTTAGATAGGTAGAAAATTACTTGATTTGGACTGTTCAATAGTGGTAATTTTATATCTATTTAAAAAGTTAGTAAACAAATTCTAAAAAATATAAAATTTGATCTCTAAGTACAATTTAATATGAATATCACGTTGAACAATGTGAATGGACCGGTACATTTTAATATGGAGATCATGTTGAACGATCTAGATGAACTATTGAACTCCAAAAACAGAAAAATGGATTTATAACACAGACCGATTTACACTATGCATAGTAATGTATCCACGGGCTATGTGTTCATGTTTCTCAAAGTTATATATGCACATGGCAGTCTCCAAACTTCCATTTTTTCTTCAATAATTCAGTGCAGGCATCTGTGTTTTTTCTTCGAATGCTCAATTAGCTAGCCCTAGGTACAATATCCTGTTAACATATCTAAGTAAATCACAATGAAAATTGCTTGTGGTTTCAGATAACAATTATTGTTGCTCTATTAAAAAAACTATATTTTTTTTGAGGTAGATTGTGGCAGGATATTGTACAAAAAAAAATTGGTTTGGTTTGATACTTTTTGCTCGATTCAAATACAACAATTATTCAGATTTTCATTATGGTCGCTCTAGATTTTTTTTGGGGGAATTTCACGTATACCCCTCAAAAACTTTAAAATTATGTATTTCTCTCTCTAAAATTTGAAATTACGTATTTGCCCCTCGAAACTTCAAATACTCACAAATTTATCCATTTTATTGTCTTTTATATTAAAACTCATTCTAAATTTATAAAATAACCCATTTTACCTTTTATTAAAAGTAAAAACATATAAAGCCCATCAGACTCAAATTTGAGTCTGAACGATTCATCTACCGTCCGAACTGCTTTTAGATCTATGAGTGCAAGATCGGCACAAATCTTGATGCGAACACACGCATATTGAAGTGTCATGCACAGATCTTAATGCGATGCATGCGGATCGGAATTGCTTTAAGATCCGTGTGTGCTAGATCAGCACGGATATTGAAGTGATGCACACAGATCTTAATGCGATACGCGCGGATCAGACGGTAGAAGAACCCTTCAGATTCAAATTTGAGTTTGATAGGCTTTTATATGTTTTTAATAAAGAGTATAATGAGCATTTTAAAATTTTAGAATAAGTTTTAATATAAAAATAATTAAATAATTAAATTTGTGAGTTTTTTTAAAGTTTAGAGGGAGAAATACGTAATTTCAAAGTTTAGAGTGGGAAATACGTAACCTTAAAGTTTTTGAGAAGTATACGTGAAATTCCTTTTTTTTTTTTTAAATAAAACTAATTTAAATGATTCTAACATAACAAGCACATAACAGTTGGATGTTATAAAAAACATCTCCACAACTGATTCTTTGTCTTGGTGGAGTGAAACAAAAATAAATTCAACTGCTTTGTGAAATCGGTGAAACTGTTTTTCTCCCTCCACCGATTCAGAGAATCGGTGAAGCTGTTTTTTCGTAAGATCTTACTGCTTTGTGCTTTGTGCTTTATACTTGTTATGTTAAAATCACAAAAATTAGTTCTATTTAAAAAAAAAAAAAAATCCTCGCTCTCTCTTCTCTATCTCACGGAAGAGTATCATCTCCAATATGTGTAAAAGATTCCCTTCACTTTATGGTTTGAGATTTACTCTCAGACGCTTTGAAATTCGAACTAGCACAGGGGCAGTTATTTGGGCTTTGAGATTCGTGCAAAGTTAAATGAACGTCCAGATTCAATAATTCTAAAAGATTTCTTGTACGGTACCGGGGAGGATGTGAATTCCTCCTATCTGACGCAGTGACGCTCCCCCCTTATTTCCATCAATGGAAGATGTGACTTGGAGATCTAATCCTCAAAATTTGCAGTCTACAAGATCTCATCCGATTTAGGGCAGCCTGAAAATCGTGGCGTTTGGTGGTCCCTTGGCTCCTCAATCATGCAATTTTGCCTTGGTATAAATGGATTGCACAATACAGTCCCACGTTAAGCTAATTTTTTGTAGCTTACCCTGGATTCTGCTGTTGAATTTCTAGATGACCCAGATTGATCTCTTTTAACATTAAAAATACAATAGAAAAACTGGTCGAGAAGGAGATCAGCGTTGTGAGGTGTGAAGTGGCTGATGAGGATAAGCCACAAGAGAGCACTGAGATTGCGACTCTCACCAAGAAGGGTGATGATGACGAGACGACACAGAGTGTCGCTGTAGTAGAGAAGACTACAGGACGAGAGTTTGTGCAAGAAGATGCAGCTCGTCTGATGATCTGTAGAGAGAAGAAAATTCGACAACGATTTATGCCAAGGCAACGTAAGAAGAAGATTCCAGAACCTTCACTTCCAAAGAAGACTATTCTGGAAGATCGACCGCAGACGCCTGAGCAACTTCAAGTTCAAAAAATTGAAAGAAAGAGCAAGAAACATGACGACCCAGATAAATGCGGAGTACCGAAGATCAAGACAACACTAAGTCGGTGCTGAGGAGAAGTGTTGAAATAGTAGCACCGTACCGAGGCCCAAGCCCATTACAAATTCTGGAATATTTTAGTCAATGTATTATGTAACAGACTTATGAATGGAAAATACTAGAAATGTGTTTTGTAATATCTTATAGGTTCTAGACATTTGTAACCATAGTTCAAAAAATCGGCCGATTCCGAGTCAAATCGGCCGATTCAACTCGGAATCGGACGGGACCGGGCCGATTTTTACCCGATTCTCGGGTCTATGCGATTTTATCAGAAAAAATCGGATGAACAGTGACGGAATCGGCCGATTTTCTGATTTTTCGGCCGAGTTATACCGATTCAAGGCGATTTAAATCAAATTGAGCCGATTTAAAGCAAAAAAATTCAATCTCGCTAACCTGGACTGTCAATCGCAGAAGAAGAAAGGCGAAGGAGTCTTAATCGCAGAAGAGAAAGGCGGAGGAGAAGCTGTTAGCTGTGCGCCTGTGCCAATGGATTGCCATTCGGAGGAGAAGAAAGGCGTAGAACGGTAGAAGCTGTGCGCCTGTGCTTTGAGTGAAAGGTGGAGGAGAAAGAAGAAATCGCGCAGGAAGGAGAAGGGTCTGGATTTGTGGCAAAATAACAATCCGGCCCTTCTTATTTTTACTATTTCCAACTTTACATATATATTATTATTTTTAGTGAAAGGCCCTCATACATATATTAATTTATCACAAATAAGTCCAAATTTTAGTGAAAAGTCCTCAGACAATTAGTAGTGCGCTACTGCGCTGTTTCTTTTGTTTTTTCTTGCATGTGACTCTAGAAAATGTATGTGACTATATATAGACTTTATAGACTACCACTACTAACAATTAAAACAAATGCATGTGACTCTATGTGAGTGTAATATTGTCTTAATTAACATAGTTTTTTTACAAATTATTTTTATCAATTTTTTCCTATTTTTTGGCTACAAAACAAGACTTCTGCCAAAAATACCCGAGTTACCGATCCGATTTTTCCGATTCCGGCCGATTCATCCGATTCTGACTCGGCGGTCAAAAATCCGATTCTGATTCCGATTCCGATTCCGATTCCGATTCCGATTCCGATTTTTTGAACTATGTTTGTAACCAACATTAGAAATTGTATAAATAGGTGGTAGAAGTTGTTCATGATTGTGTAAGGAATCAGAGAGGGTGAGAAATACATCAAGCATTGTATGTACTCTCCATTAAGTAATTGAAATTAGTTTATATACTCCTCTTCTACTATCCAAGTTAGTATTCAACAGAGTTATTGTATATACATAATTATAATCATATATTATATACAATAATATAATACAAGTAAACACTCAAAAGATGGGGCTTGTCCATCTCTTCTCCAAAAGAAATGACCATAGTATCAGTTTGATTTGTAGCTTCTAAATTCTCTCCTTCAATATGTGACAGAGAAACAACTATATCAGATTGAATCGGTACACAGTCAGTCGAAATGGTTACATGGGCTCCACTTTGGTTATCAACAGGAGTTGATTCACACTCAGGCCTCATCCCTTTTACCAAACAACCAATGTAGCTTCAGATCGTTGATTCATGGCTCCCGAATATTTTCTTCCTAAACCACTTGACTGAACAACACCTAGAGGTCACCACTTCCTTTCCCGTCATCTATCACGTGGTCAGATTGAATGGGTACAAAATCAACTGGAGTGATCTCATCATTTGTAATTTTAACTAAGTCTTTTAAATGAGCATATGCAGGAAATATTAACAAATAATAAAATATGAGACTGCCCATTGTACGCTTAAAGAGTAAAGGCATGTCCCATTTTCGTTTTAGATTTATTGGGCCAGAACAAATGAATTCTGGAATCAATACCATTCAAGATGCAAACAGATCAATGAGTGAATGGGGGTTGACCACCATAAAGATGTTATTTAAATTTTCTGAATAAATTTCTATAATTAACACCTCTGATTTGGTCAAAATTTAGAATAGAATTGAGTACCTTGTACTTTCTCCCAGCTAGCTTGCCCGTGAGCCTCACGCGCTCATCCACTACCCAGCCATCAGGCAAACCTTCTGACCTAGATTACCAAAGATAAATGAAGAATTCAGTTATTGAAATTTCAATAATTATGTAACTAGAAAGCAAGCACATAGTAATATAACTGTATCACATTTTTGGTACATGCTAAGGGAATGGTGTATCAGGAATGTGAGGATAAGTTTAAGCAATTTGTGAATGGTGTATTAGAAAATCGAGCGCAATCCCATTTGGATATGTTTCAATACCAGCCATCTATTGATAAAAATTATTCTGAAGTTTCTCTGGAGATTAATAGAGAAAATGCAGTTGATTTTCCTGATTTCATTTTCTGTTGTGCATCCCTACAAGAAATCAGTTTGGATATCCTCAACATCAATGATATAACTTTTATTAGGCCAAAATCAATAAACCTACCTTCCATGAAAATATTAGAGCTGCATGGCGTGACACTAGAGGATGATTTCACACCAAAGCTTTTTTTTAGGCTGCCCTGCCCTTGAATCCCTTGGTCTAGGTCATTGTTATTTGCAAATGCAAATATCTTGCCCTAGTATGGATTCTTTGGTTATTGTATGTGGAAATCAAGAGGGAGGTATTTCACTAGAAAATATGGTATCTTTAGTTAATGCAGAATTCTCTTTAGATATCAAGATGTTTGATACCAATAGTGATCTAAACCTTCTTAGTGGGCTTTCAACTCTGAGGCTTGATTTCTTCTGATCAATTACATAAAACCAAATTTTAGTTTCCTGGAATGCACTTTTTGGGATCACGACAAAGTCATGTGCAAGTGATAGAAAACAATGAAATACATTCCTTGCATAATGCATTATAGTAGGAAAAGCTTTTAGTATCCATCAGTTGTGTGCTCTCCAATCAAAGAAAGTATGATGTAGATAATTTTTACAATACCACTTGTCAAAAGTTTATTAGGAGGTTTAGTATGAGTATTTTATATTTTACTACACAATTTGTTAGTTTGTTTGATACTGGGATCTTTTGTATGGTTTGTTCTGTTCAAAAGTATGCTGGTTGCATAAATCTATTTACAACCTTCCTAGATTACCAAAGATCTAAGAATAAATAATATGCTATACAAATGAACCATAATTTATTGCAAAATGTTGCTGGTAAGTGATAATTCAGTGCAAATCAAAATGTATGGCGAATATATTCCTATCTACCAGTACTATACAACAGAAGTTCTATGGTAAAAAAAGAAATAGAAAATGTTTTCATTGTCATGACTCATGCCCAAAAATTATCTTAAACAAATTATCAAGAAATATAATGAAACCAAAACTATGACCAATTTTGAGCAGCACTCTTACCTTTCCTAGACCACGCATGCCAAATTGAAGTGCTATCTTTACAGCTACTTTTCCAGTTTTTCAGTTTTTTCCTCTGGCAAAGCACAAAAAAGGAACAATTAGTAATACTCATTTAAAAAATGATTAATTGACTATTTGCAGCTCATTATGGTTATAATTACGAAATTCATTAATTCAATATGATTCATTTAAAATCAGAGCAAATATACAAGATAATGGTCGACTATGACATATACTCGGGTCTGAAAATGTTGCACCTTCTTAAATACGCTTGGCCTTTTCAATAGTTAATCAATGAACGATAAACAGGGTGATGATCTATGTTTGTTTTGGTATTTCCCTTTATAGAAGTAATTATATATTTACTGATAAGTACGGAAGTTGTCTTTCGGACTATTCGTACAAATATGTAGAGAAAATATTCAGACAATTCACAGATAGTATTTGCGGGACTATTCGCAAATAGTATTTGCAGGACGATACAAGCAACAGAACCTTCTGAAATATAAGTACAGGTGAATAAAAGCATTTTAGATGGCCTTGCACTCTTTTTATTTTAGTTCATTATTTTTTGTTACCAACAAGCAGTTGTAAGGAAAGTTTGAAGCTTTGGCTTGAGCTGGGGCTGGAGACGACCAAATTTTAGGTTCAAAGGTCAAGTTCCTTTTTAAATTTAGAAGGAGTAATAAAATGAAAAGCTTATTTTCAATTGGGAATTTGAAAATATCTACTTAGGCTTTACTTATTTGTACTGCAAATTTGGAAATTTTCTATGCAGCTGAATGGAGGAGCTTGCTAAAATGAGGAGTATATTTTCAAATGACTATTTATTCAGACCAAAAGGATCTGATATACTCCTCAAATGACTCTGTAATCCTCTTCTCAAGGATACATTTGACCCAATCCAACATTTGGAGGGGGGAGAAATCAATCCCTCCTATTCAGAGCATATTTTCACGAATTAAAAATTTCTTGGCTCTCTCTCTGTTTTTTTTTTTTTTTTTGAAAACCTGGTAGAGGCTGCCTAGGTGGATATAATATTGATAACAAAAAGTCTTACACATCGAGTTTCAAATGCTCCCTCAGAGCAGAAATGAAAAAAACACCAGCAGGTTACAGTAAAAAGAAAAAACTCAAAAATAAAACGACTACGGCTAACTAAACCATCTAAGCACTCCCAGTTGTGCCTCATCCAGCCAAGAAACATGCTTCCTGCAACCCGTATAACCCAAGCAACCAAAAAGAAGAAAGAAGAAAAGAAAAAACAGCAGATCGCCAACATGCACAACTACTGCACTAGTCCGGTTCCTCCACAAGGTTATGATCAGCACATCTCACCATCCGACAGGTCTTCATCCATAGGGCCATGTCCTCCAGAATTTTATGTACCACCATATGAGGCTGTTGCAACTTGCCCGAAAAAATTCGCTCATTCCTCTGTCTCCAGATCATCCAGCAAGTGCACCAAAACAAAGAGTCCCATAGCGAACGTTGTGGTACCCCTTCCATCCATGCTTATTCCCTTGACCTTGTAATTATCTCCTCCAGTGTAGCAGCCGGTATCATAATTCTAAAGCCAAAATGCAAGGAGACCCCAAACCAGATTTGTACCGCATTGGGGCACCAGAACAACAGGTGCAAAACTGATTCCGAAGGGCAGTTTTGGCACATATGACAGGATCCATCATCACCCATTCGTCGCCGGACCCTTACATCTCCCGTAAGTATTTTCCCCCTGACCATAAAGTAGACAAAAATACATACCGTTGGTGGGATTGGCAGTTTCCATACGTAGGTGTGTTGGAACTGCTCTGTGCCGCCCGTTTTTAGCAGATTATACACCAATTTAGCCGTATAGGTCCTGTTAGCAGTCCAATTACACAGTATTCTGTCCTGGCCATGATTGAGCTGCACGGTTAAATCATTTTCTGGAAGTAACACATCTAAAATCGGAACAACATCCTTCAAAGATATTCTTGGCTGTATTGGTTTTTGGTCTTGCTCCAAGGTGGTGATCAGTGCCTGACCATGCCAAGCATCTAACCAAAAGGAGACAGAGGATCCTTCTCCTATATTCCAACTCGTTGACCGTCTGAAACTTGAGAGCAGCTTTAGCAAGGCCCTCCAGAAAAACGAACCTTCTACTAACCAGAATTTCGGGCCATTCTCATAATATCCCGTTGGCTTGAGTTTTTTAATAGTAGCAGTCCATAGACAGTCATCCCTTGTGTACGCTCACCACTGCCACCTAAGTAGCAACGCCTTGTTCTGAACCGTTAGGTCATGGATACCTATTCCACCTGCACTAACCGGCTTACAAACTGGCTTACAAACTGCTGACCAATTCAAGAGTGAAGTCGGCCTCCCATCTTTTCCATTTATGCCCTATAGGAAAGATCTTCGAACTACGTCTATTATATCAATTACCCATTTCGGTAGTTTGAAACACATCATGTAATAGATTGGAATAGCCGTGAGTACCGATTTGACCAATTGTAGCCTTCCCCCTCTAGATATTAGCTTACTCTTCCATCCCTCCATTCTTTTTTCCAATTTTTCAATCAACGGTAAGAATTCTCCTCTATTTGGCCGACTCACTGATAAGGGCATTCCCAAGTAATCCATAGGCAATGATTTTTGTTTGAACAAAAGTACCACCATTGCCCTCCACTTTTCCATTCTGTTCAAATTAAAGGTGGCAAAGCTACTCTTGTCATAGTTTATCTTTAGGCCCGAGATTTGTGAAAAACATCTTAGGATGATTCTTAGGGTGACAAGAGTCTGTAAACCCGCATTGGCAACAATTGCCGTGTCATCCGCGTACTGCAAAGCAACTATGGAGTGCGACCATCTCTTGAACAAGGGTTCCCTAAGAATATTATTTGTCGTGGCAATCATCTTTTGGAAGACATCCACAGCTATAATAAAGAGCATTAGAGAAATTGGATCACCCTGACGTAGGCCTCGTTGGTGCGTAAAAACCGCAAGTGATCTCCATTGAGTACAACCCTTGACTGAGATGTTGTCAAGATAATCCGAATCCATTTAATCCACATATCTGGGAATCCCCGAACTGTCATTACCTTTGTGAGAAAACTCCAATCGATCGAGTCGAAAATTTCTTGGCTGAGAGGTTGTCAAAAATTTCTTGGCTCTCTCTCTCTCTCTCTCTCTCTTTTTGAAAAATCCTTGGTAGTGGCTACCAAGCTTTGATTAAAATAGAAAGAATTATTACATCCATTGACACCACACTTCAACGTCTACCACCCACATCTAACACCTCCTTAACTCTCTCTCTCTCTCTCTCTCTGCTTTTGTGCCCGAAGAATCAATTGCTTTTATGCATAAATTGGCAAACTAAAAAAAAGAAGAAGATGAATTCAACCATGAGAAAATCACTGAGAAGGAGATGGTCCCAAAGGAAACAAATAAATATTTCTCGGCGAGAGAGCTACTTGGGAAAAATAAATAAAGAAGATAGAGGAATTATACCTTTTTAGCTCTCTTCTCGTTGAATCCTTTCATGGAGATCAAGTATCAATTTCTTTCTTTCGGCTCTCTTCTCGTCTAATTATTTCAAAGAGAAATGTGAGAGGTCTGCAGCAGGAGATAGGAGTAGGTCCGATGGGCATCGGACCTATTTAGGTTCAATTAGCTCTTGGACCGTATGATTAGCATCAAGTTCTATGTGCACAGAAATTGATACAGACTTGCACGGATTTTGATACAGAGCACACGAAGCTTGATGCAGATCGAATGGTCATCACACCTATCAAACCAAGGTAGGTCCGATGGGCATCAGACCTACTCTGATTCCCTGCAGGAGAGGGGCTAGAGGAAGTAGGGAAAAGGGGGAAAAGAGGTGTGAGAGAGAAAGTTGTCGGTCGAGCAGGGAGAGAGGAGGTTATTATACAGGAGTAGAACTAGGGTGTTCCTAAGTTCACCAAACTCTTCGTGAGCTCGACTCTAAAACCTATCGAATTGATTTCAAATGATATTTTCAAACCGTTAGATGTTCAATCTATATTAAAATGTTTTTGGAGGCCAAATTTTACATTTTTTGAATTTTTTTTACTATTTATTAAGATGATTTGAAAATCGCTATTTTTATTAAAATTCTGCACTATTGGAAAACAGTAATTTTCAAACCATTTTAATAAATAGTAAAAAAATTTCAAAAAATGTAAAATTTGGTCTCCAAACACATTTTAATATAGATTGAACATCTAACGGTTTGAAAATGTCGTTTGAAGTCAATTCGATAGGTTTTAGAGTCGAGCTCACAGAAGAGCTTGGTGAGCTTAGGAACACCCTAGTTCTACTCATTATATAGTCCTAGACTAAGGCAAGACTCAATATGCATTGTCTAATTTGTCTCTAATTAAATGGATAAGAAACATCTCAAAATATTTTAGTAAGATTTATTAAACATTGCACGTTACGAGTACTCTACATGAACCAAGGCATACTCATGAACTAAGATTTCTTCTGTCTAGTTCAAGTGTCAAATAATCTCTATGTACGTGTTCGGCAGGCTGAATTTAGTCTCCTTACTCTTTCTTAGGACCTTAAGCAAGCCGAACAGGTGAGGCTTAGATGTGCTGAAGGCTTTCAGCTTTAGATTCTTTAAAACAGAAAATTAAACTGGCTTTTCACTCTCCTTAAGAAATTCACATTCTTAGCGCCTCCTTGGCACCCAAAAGAGCCATTTTCATGATATCCCGTGTAACAATATATATTTTAATCAATTTAAGCTTTATTGTTCTAATCTTTTATGTGTCAAACAACCCTTCCTTAGCACAACTTAAATTCTTAAGCTATAGGGCTCTAAGCTGCTTTGCTGAACACGGCCATAACATTGGATCTCTTCTCCCTTGCCCTAAATTTCACATGGGTCTTGGCCCATTTTCTCTCATCCATTAATTGAATTAATTGCTCACAAAACATATAATGACGTATAATTCGGCCTATTAATTTATTTTTTTCACATTGTTGTTGAGATGTTAATTCTTATGCAATTGAACAATTGTCCAGTTCCATCAGTCTGAGAGTTATTATTATTATTCTTTTCTTTTCTTTTTTCCTTTTTTTTTAACCAAAATGTCCACATAGCACATTGTTAAAATTGAAGCACGACATATTTTGTGGTATTTCACACATGAGGCTAATCGAATTTATTTCATGAAATAACATTGAGGTTCATTTTAACACCTTTCTATGGAACCAATGCATAATCAATCCCTTGAATAAATTAATAGGATGACAACCATGTAGTGAACGTCAAAAGTCTGATGCATAATGGGTCGATCTGTTTTATTTAATTTATTTATTTTATTGTTTGCCTTTCTATTCTTTCAAATTTAAATGGTTCCTCATATTTTGTACCTTGTCTGTTCTTTTATTTTATTTTATTTTGTACATACCAATCTAGCTAGTTCTTGTTAACCCACAAAATAATCACCCCACTCAAAAAGGATTTAAGGAACCTGATACTTGGATGGTTTATCAGATAGTGAACAAAGTTGGCAATGTAACATTTTACCAATTTCACAGTGTGACATTTAGTGGTTCTAATACTTGGATAGTCTACCAGTTAATAGTTGTTATTATTGGAAGTATTTCAATCTCTTATTTGTTAATTTTGTTTATAATGTTATTCGCAGCATTCATTAAGCTGAAGGGGATGGAACTTTGAGTGAGGCTATGGTGCTATGCATAGCACGGATGGCTAGTGTACTACGGCTCAATATGGTACTTTTTAAAATCCTAACGGTCGATCCGACCATTCAATGTGATAACCATATGAATATGTACTTGCAAACTAAATTTTATATTTTTTTGAATTTTTTTACTATTTTTTCAGATAGGTAGAATTTTGATGGTCCAGAATTTTCAAAAAACACTGATTTTTCTACCTATCTGAAAAAATAGTAAAAAAATTCGAAAAAATATAAAATTTAGTTTGCAAGTACATATTCATATGGATATCACATTGAACGGTCGGATCGACCGTTAGGATTTTAAAAAGTACTATATTGAGCCGTAGTACACTAGCCATTGGTGCTATGCATAGCACCATAGCCTCACTCTGGAACTTTTGAGGTAAGTTGCATTTTATTATTAATTGAACAACGTAATTTTAGTTCTATTTTGCTTTTTGTGGACTCAACATATTGATTATTTCTCAACAGAAAAAGAAAGAGCTTAAGGAGATAGAAGAAAAGATTGCTAAACTGGAAGATGATCTCGGTCCACTACTGTAATATATCCAATTAAAATAAATAGCTTAATTTCTTCCGCGGCTTTCTTCTTTCTTAATTAGGTTTTTTTATTTCAAAGGGGAAAATGGTTAACTAAGTATAGAAGTAAAATAGAAATTTTAAAAAAAGTACTAGAGTTTTTGGACTAGTAGGATTTAGCCAACTTTTTTCTATTTTCATAATCTGACAACTTGATGATGAGCTTGTTATCTAATTTCAGATCTGCTAATCAACTAGAATATATCAATAGCATCGATCAACTAGCGGCTACTAAAATATCACTGAAAAAATTATTCTCTTTAAATGAAGCAAAAATGGTACATCCTTTATGATTTTTCTGATCACGCAAACTTCTCAATTTCCCACTCGATGCTATGCAACCATTGAGGAACGTGATCCACACTGACTCTTGAACAATCAAAATGGACCAACTCTGTTGTAGTATTGATTAGTAAAATTAGGGTATTTTGATTAGAAATCTTTATCTATTGTTTTGCTATAAAAGTTGTTTCCCTCAAATGCTTCCTTATTATATTAATGTTGATTTTCTCCAATATATTAATTTATTATACTAGAAATATTAATTTGAATAGTTGAAAAATAATCATTATTTTTATTACATATTGGCAAAATATGATATACGTAGTTTATGACTTACATATTATCTTGGTTTAGTCGATCACTTATTTAAAGACAACTTCATGCAAATGTTGTTGTCTTTGTTAGAAGTTCACCACAAAAGTTGCCTTATTAGATATTACTACTTTTATTCACACAATTAGTGATTATTGAAGTAGTTATTTACACAGTTTTGTTGTTATATTTGTATTCAAATTGATTTTAAATGAACCATTCGTTTTATATGAAAAATTGTAGTTTCATCTAAAAAATTTAGATATCATAGTAAGTTTGATGTCCTTTTTCCTTCAATTAAAATATTTTTACATTTTGTGTTCAGGGCCCCAATTTAAATTTCTAATTGTGTCCCTGTTTACGTCTTTGAAGTTCACACATTTTTTATTAATTTTTACATTTTTCTTTTCCATTGACCCTTGAAGCAGTATAGAACTTGAGAAAAACCTATCCATATATCAAGCAAAAAAAAATATTTTTTACATGTCAGAAGAAATGGTTTCTTCTACAGATAATGGAAAAAAAGGATTGAGTTTCTTGAAGAACCCTTCTATTATCCATTGATATCTGCCATTACATTATGAGCTTTAAAACCATACATTCTTTCTTAAATTTATAATGCACCCTCTGAAATACTTTCTTTAAATCACCTCTCTCTGCTTTACTTCCCATTACTATTAGTCGCACAAAATAACTCGACATCTCTAGTCTCCTCTCTTTTGATAAATGGAGGGTGTTCAAGGGAACTGGTAGCCTCCCCTTCCCCGACATTATTCTCAAGAGTTCTCATAAAACTTTCAACTTTAGTTCCCTTTGACGGCCATACGAATTTGCACCCCCATTTACAAAAAGGAAGGTTCAGCATTTTCCCATTGACCCCCGATTGCTCAATTAGCTAAGCCCCGGGTAGGTACAGCATCCTGTTAACATATCCAAGTAAATCACATATGAAAACTGTTGTGTGGTGTATAACAATTATAAGTAGCCCTTTTCTATTGAGAGTATACAACAATAGTATTATCTTATATAGTCATTTTAAATAATACAATCCTTCTTCTGATTATCATGCATTAAAATTATTTGAAGTAAATTTATTGAAAATTTTATTCAACTGAAGTTATCACCAAGTTTGAGCAGGACTCTTACCTTTCCTAGACCACTCATCCCAAACGGAGCTCTCAAAATTTTTACTCTGGAAGATGGGAAAAAAAGGGTGTTAGTTAGATAATGATTGATTGATGATTTCAAGAGGAAAATTTTCTCAAGATTGAATTTCATTTTTATAGAAGCAACTGCAATTATGAAAGTTTGTTTCTGAATATATTTCTATAATGAACCTGAACCTGCCTTCCAGACTATCCAAACAACAAGCAGAACAGTCCTTTCAAGTGTTGTAATTTTCACCATAAGATCCCTGTTTACAAGAAAATGAAAAATGCTATCACAAAATTAAAATTTATTTGTAAAAGTAGATTTAAAATTATATATTATCACTACATACATGAAGAAGCGGTGGTCGCACTCCGCAACGGCGTTTGCCGTGCCGATGAGGGACCAGAGATCGACATTCTTGCCACCGCCATTCTTATCAGATCCATGAAGGTAGTAGATCTACAATCAAAAGAAGATTAAAAAAAATCTTTGGTACAGAACCAAAATCCGAAAGTTGCTTTAAACCAAGAAATACGATCCTGAATTTCAGTACCATGTAGGATGACAAGGTACTGGTATATACCAATCAGGTACAACATCAATAACCCATTAAGCACTAATTTGAATTTGACACAAAAAAATTAAATTAATAAACCAAACAAAACAATATGAAACTGCATCAGCCTTGCTATGAACTTTTGGTTAAAAGCATGGTTCAAAAAATCGGCCGATTCCGAGTCAAATCGACCGATTCAACTCGGAATCGGACGGGACCGGGCCGATTTTTACCCGATTCTCGGGTCTATGCGATTTTATCAGAAAAAATCAGATGAACAGTGACGGAATAGGCCGAGTTAGCCGATTTTTAGACCGAGTCAACCGAGTTTCACCCGAGTCTCGCCGATTTAAGACAAAAATGAACGATTCTGACTAACCTGGACCGGCGCTTCTCCTTAGGAAGAACAGAGGAAGGCACAAATCGCGAAAGAGAGAGACTTTCTCCAAATCGCGAACAGAGGAGAGAGAGAAAGGCACAAATCGCGAACGGAGGAAGGCACAAATCGCATGGCCGCGAGGGGGAGAGAGAGAGCCCTAGCTTTCTCCAAATCGCGAAAGAAAGAGAGAGGGACATGGTTCTGAAAAAAGAAAGGGGCGGTCCCCAGCGTCAGAGAGACAAAGGAAGGGAGAGGGAGGGAATAAAAAGGAAAGGACCGCGTCAAGATCCGTGCAAAACCAATTTTGAACGGTTGAGATAAATCAGAACGTCGAATGGGATATAACGATTAACAAAAGGATGTTTAATTTAGATTAATTACGCGAGGTTTGTGCTTATAAATTTTTACGAATCATTCAAAGATTAGTCGTGATAATTTATAAAATTAAATATAACTTATTAAACTTTTAATTAACACTTTTCTTCTTCTAATATGTCACAAAATTATGTACTTCGATTATTATTGATTTAAATTGCCAAATTAATAATTCATAAGCATTTTGTTAGATTAATCACATATTTACATAGTTTGGTTATTTTGATTACTAAATTAAATCTACATTTGTTAAATTTAAATTCTAAATCTAAAACATGCAAAACCTTAATTGATATAATAATAATAAAAATTTATATATACTAATTCATCTATCTAATTAATTTACCTTTATTTAATTTAATTAATTTACTAAAATTTTAATTAGTTGAAAATTTTATTTGTTAGTCTAATTAATTAATTTTTTTGACTCTATACAACAATACCCCCATTCGTATTTTAATACAGAGGACGATGAGATGATCCAGCCAGCTCAGCATAGCTTCTGGCAATAAAAGTGTGTTCTATTTATAATGTTTGTAATACATTATATAATTAGTGGATTATGTGAGTGTAATATTGTCTTAATTAACATAGTTTTTTTACAAATTATTTTTATCAATTTTTTTCTATTTTTTTGCTACAAAACAAGGCTTCTGCCAAAAATACCCGAGTTACCGATCCGATTCTTCCGATTCCGGCCGATTCATCCGATTCTGACTCGGCGGTCAAAAATCCGATTCCGATTCCGATTCCGATTTTTTGAACCATGGTTAAAAGCTCTTTCATAGAATTTGACACATGCATGTTACACCAGAGTAAATATTGTTAAATGAGAAACTGCACAAAATTTATTGCCAACCATAGTAAAATATGGAACTGCATCAGCCTTGCTATAATACCAGAGTAAATATTGTTAAATGAGAATTTGAACAAAATTTATTGCCAACCATATGGTCCGGAAAAGTGCTGGTTGCGAAACTTCACAATCCTGGGTGCCTCGAGAGCAGCTTGAGATGTCAAATGAAATCAACATATATGAACATTTCAATATCATAAAAAAATTGTTTTAAACTTACAGAAACAAAATTGCGGACAGAGCACAGTTGGGTGTCATGATTGTCAGTACTGGCTACGGAGTCGTAGATCTTACCACCCGCCATTCCCCACACCTAAAAATTTATCGAATAAAAGCATAATTATTTTCAGGTAGAAATCCTAATACAAGTTAAATAAAAAATGCATTGACATGAACTAGAAAAAAAAAACCTTTTGAAGAAACATGGGGTTGTCAACGAAGACACGGTTAACACCGCTCTCATGGTGGTGAAAATAATGGACCGTTTCATTTTTGTCTCCGACATCTATCTACACATAAAATCAAAGTTATCCCGTTAGAAAAATGAGTTTCTAGGGGCGTGCATTAATCTTTTCTTATTACATAATTAACAAAAAAAATTCTTCTCATCACTTGAACCTCCGGTTTGGGGATCTCGTTTATGCTCATCACTTGACAGTCCTCTGTTTCTTAGCTAAAAATAGAAGAAGAAAAAAGCAGATTAAATTAGTTGATTCAGTTTTGAAGAACAATGTTAACTTAAAAAAGTTCGAAAATACTGCACATCTCTCAAACCATTAAGTACTCTGTATTTTAAAGAAAATGCATCTAATATCCCCTATTTCTCTTTTCTAAAACAACAAAATCCTTATTGCAATTAAAGTGCAGAATTAATCTCATATTAAAGTTTAATGTGATCTACATGGTCATTTGTACAAATGGCCTATTTGATTAATTTCAGGTCTTATTTTGGTTGTACTTTGAGATAATAAAAAAGCAGAACGGTCGATCTGAATTTATATTTGGTGCAATCTGCATTATTATTCGCACAAATGTCATTTTTCAAATTAGCTAACTTGAGGGTTAATTTTGGTAACACTCTGAGAACTTGGAAACATAAGGGCAGGAAATCATGCTAAATTCAAATTATGACCAATTTGAGCAGCATTCTTACCTTTCCTAGACCACTCATGCCAAATTGAAGTGCAACCTAAAGCAACTCTTCGAGTTTTCAGTTTTTTCCTCTGCAAGAATTGCACAAAAAAGAAAGAATAGTGTTACTCATTTTAACAATAATTGATTGACTATTTGCAGCTCATTAGGGTTACAATTACAATATTCATTGATTCAACATGATTCAATTAAAATCAGAGCTAATATACAAGATAACGGTCAACTATGACATACACTCGGGTCTGAAAATTTTACACCTTCATAAATACTCTTGGCCTTTTCAATAGTTAATCAACAAACAATAAACGGAGCGATGATCTCTGTTTGTTTTGTACTTATCTTCATAGAAGCAACTACATTCACTGATGTTTATTTGTTAATCAGTTACTGTAGGGAAGTCGTCTTCCAGACTATTCATACAATATGTACAGTTGAATAAAAGCATTTGCGGGACAATTCGCAGATAGTATTTGCGGGACGATACAAGCAACAGAATCTTTTGAAATATACATACAGGTGGATAAAAGCATTTTAGATGGCTTTGTGCTCTTTAAATTTCAGTTCATCATTTTTTGTTACTAACAAGCACTAGTAAGGAAAGTTTGAAGCTTTGGCTTGAGTTGGGGCCGGAGACAACCAAACTTTAGCTTCAAAGGTAAAGTTCCTCTTTAAATTTTTCGACCACTGGTATTAATCATACAAAAAAAGATAATCAAAAGTTACAATATGAATGAGCTAACAATCCACCTATGCTACGGGATTGTTTTCCTAAACTATGATTGCTCTGGACGACTCGGATTCTTGGAACAAAGAGTTAGTAGTGAAACTAAGGAAAAATATTAACCTTTTAAGCAGAATAGGGGGTGAGGTCGTGAAAAATATTAACAATGATTGATTGGCTATTTGGAGCTCATTAGGTTTACAAGATTAAAATCAGAGCTAATATACAAGATAACTGTCGACTATGACAAGATATACAAGATTCATTGACTCAATATGATTCAATTAAAATCAATTAAAACCAACAAATACTTGTATTCATTGACAAGATATACAAGATAACTGTCGCAAATGCTGTATTCATTGACTCAATATGATTCAATTAAAATCAGAGCTAATATACAAGATAACTGTCGACTATGACATACACTCGGGTCTGAAAATTTTACACCTTCATAAATACTCTTGGCCTTTTTCAATAGTTAATCAACAAACAATAAACGGAGCAATGATCTCTGTTTGTTTTGTACTTCTCTTATACAAGCAACTACATTCGCAGATGTTTATATGTTAATTAGTTACTGTAGGGAAGTCATCTTCCAGACTATTTGCGGGACAATACAAGCATTTGCGGGACGATACAAGAAACATAACCTTCTTAAATATGTGTACAGGTGAAAAAAAGGTAAAGTTTGGAGCTTTGTATTGGGGGGGGGGGGGGGAGGATAACAAATCTTTAGGTTCAAAGGTAAAGTTCCTCTTTAAATTTAGATTAAGGAGTAATGAAATAAAAGAACATATCTACTTGGTTTCTCTTATTTGGATTGCGAATTTGGAAATGTTCTATATATGCAACTGAGTTGAGGAGCTTGCTATGAGCATATGAAATATGACACAATCCTCTCGTCAATGATACATTTGGAGGGGGTAGAAATCAAATCACTCGTATTCAGAGCATATTTTCACGAATTAAAAATACTACTCTCTCTCTCCCCCTCTGCTTTTGTGTCGGAACAATCAATTGAGAAAATCAGCACCAGCATACATCATACAGTCAACAGCAAAATTCTTAACCTAAATTCAATTAATAAAAAAACTCACCACCATCAACAGCCTTGAAACCCGCTGCTCCTCTCAGGGAAAAAGAAACCAGCACCAAGCAACTGATAACTCTGCAATCACCGACCAGGAGAGGTGTGAGGGGGGGGGGGGGTGGGGGGGGGGGGGGGGGGGGGGTTGGTTTGCAATTAATCTTGGGTTAGGATGGGGCGGCGGGGTGAGAGAGCTGGAGAGGGGAAGGGGTGTATAAATAGCGCGAGGCTGGGGTAGAGTAACGGGAAAGTCATAAATGAGGAGGGTGAATGTGCGCCACGCGGCACGGAGAGATGACAGGGTGCCAGGGGTCACAATGGATATTGAAAAAGGTACGCGGCAGGGGGGCGCTCCAGGCGAATTCGGATCTTTAAAAAAGTAACTCAATTACAAATTAATAAATATATTCAAATTTGTTGGAAATTTATAAAAATATCTATACCGGTCTTTTTATGACCGGTTTTAATTTTTTCGGTACCGGCTAGAAAATAGCCGGTACTAATATTGTTTTTTTAGAAACACTATGAATCAATAGCCGATATTTTTATTAATAACCTCCAAAAAAAAAATATCACATATAACCTCGGATTCGATTTTTTTTTAAATATAACTTAACCGCCCAGGGGCGGGGCGGTCAGCTTTTCCAATGAACCGCCCGCCCGTGGGGCGGTCCATTGCCTAAAAAAAATCACCAAACCGCCCCACTGTGGGGCGGTCCACTATTTTTTTTTTAGATTTTGAGAAAGATATTAATAAAAAAACAGTCACGGCACATGGTGTGCTCTTTTTGATGTAGTATATTATAGACTTTTGTGTTCTTTATATCAAAATAAAGGTATGAAAGTCTAATTTCTAGATAATATAATTTCTCTATACAAAAATATTACAGATTGGTACAGTTTTAGCGATTAATTGATAGAGATCATAATTCAGAAAAGCTGAAATTTCAGTAAGCAGTCCAATAATTTTGCCTAGATTCAAAATTCAATTTAGAGAAAATTGCTACATGGATTTTTATGTTCTTTATATCAAAATAAAGGTATGAAAGTATAGTTTCAGATAATATAATTTCTCTATACAAAAATATTACAGATTGGTACAGTTTTAGTAATTATTGACAGAGGTTAGAATTCAGAAAAGCTGAAATTTCAGTGAGCAGTCCTATCATTTGACCATATTCAAAATTTAATTTAGAGAACATGGATACATTGATTTTTGTGTTCTTTATATCAAAATAAAGGTATGAAAGTCTAGTTTTCAGACAATATAATTTCTCTATACAAAAATATTACAGATTGGTATAGTTTTAGCAATTAATTGACAAAGATCAGAATTATTGGAAATAATAATTGTATAGTAATATATGAATCTGTATTTTAAAGACAAAGACACGACTCCCAACTTTCTTAAAAAAAGATTGAATGACTCAAATTTTCTTTAAGAAAGAACAACCATTAATTATATTCTACTCTTTAGTCCTTTTAGATAATATAAAAAATAATTCTGATTATTTATCTAAACGAGTAAAACTTATTCAAATTCTTCTAATTTCAGCACGAAAACAAATAAAATTAGAGCTAGAATAAAATAAAAAATATAATGAAATATGCACCGACACAAACGGTCTCAAACGGGACTCACTCGTGATTTTTTAAATAGAACCAAATTTTATTTTTAACGAAACAAGCATTATTAATTTGAATTCTACAAAAAACGACTCTATCGATCCATAATCGGTGGAGACATAAAGACGTTTGCTCCACCGATCCAGCAGATTGGTGGAGCCATTTTATGATCCATCTATACAATCTGACCACATAAATCAATAGTAAATAGCTTCACTAATTATGCGAATATGTTTTTATAAAAGTTAAATAATAATGCTTGTGCTGTTAAAATATTTAAAAATGACTCTATTTAGAAAAAAAACATCCACGGGTGGTTCTATACGAATTTATTAAAAAGAATATTTTTACAAAACACAACATGATTACTTTTTTTTTACAAAAACCATAAGAACTCATTTTGAAATTCTTTTTTATTCCGGACCGAAATGCTATTTCGGTCCGGTCTCATTTTTAGATTTTCTGCGGCGGCTTATATGAAAACTTGTGAAACCAGTACCACAGAAAATTCAAAAAGGGACCGGACCGAATAAAAAAAAAATTTGGACTGAAATAACATTTCAGTTCTTATGATTTTCTAAAAAAAAAAAAAGTAATTTCGTAAAAATCAAAATTTTAATTATGGTTTATTAAAAAAATTCGTTCTATACTCTTACTCAAAAGTGAATGACTTGGAAAATTGCAACTTGAAATTACACATCCGATCAATCGAATCCAGTACTCTGAAATTCAGTTCACATTAGTTCCGAAGACCACCTCCATCCAAGTTTACTGCTTGTCTGGATTCCCCCTTACCTAAGCTCGTACTCTTGGGCTCTTGGCTACTATTAACGAGAACGGAGTAGGTCCGATGCCCATCAGACCTACTTTTAGGCTCAACGAGTATGATGATTGTCCGATCTAACTTAAGATTCATCCGCACGATAATTGAGGCAGATATGCACGAAAATTAAAGTGTTTTGCACGAATCTTAAAGAGATCGACGGTGATTAAATCTATCAAACCAAAGTAGGTCCGATGCCCATCGGACCTACTCTCAAGTCACTATTAACATACTGCGAGTTGAGAGAGAGCGAAACTACCGCATATTCGTTTCTGTTCTGCTCCCGCTACCCACTAAAGTACTAAACCCCCTCAATTTCTTCCAATGGCGCAAGATTTCTCAGGTACGACCACTCCTTTCCTCTCCGCCATCACCATCACTCAAATTTTCTCCTCTCACTTCTTCTTCTTCTCCTTCTTCTTCTTCTTCTTGTTTTCTCTGACTAAAGTGTGTTTTCGTCTAATTTCAGGTGCAATTCAAATAATGTTGCAAAAGACGTTTTTGGAGGCTGCTGCGTTGAGAAATCTCTCCGTTCTCAAAAGTATTTTCCAGTTTTCTTTTCAACAAATAAAATAAAATAAAAATAACCTAGGTTATCTTTTCGCCTAAATATTTTATGAAGTAATGCTCAAATAACGAGTTGGGATGGGATGGAGGGGGTTTGTGCTTTGGGCAGTTTGCTAACCTTTTTATCGAAGAAATTAATTGTCCTTTCACTGTGATTCTGTTTAGCGTCTTTTAATTTCATAAAACTTTGCAAAGATGGCAAAAAGATTAGACAAAGGGGACGGTCTCAAGAAGACCATAGAGATAACAAAGGATGCCCATGGGCTAAGTTTTTTTCATTTTGCAGCATCTCACGGGAGAACAGATATCTGTCGTTACTTGATCGAGGAATTGGGTTTTGATCCAGATCTTAGGACCTATGAAGATTTAACTTATTTGTTTTATTTTTTTTTCCCCAAGCTTCACCCATTTTTATCCTTTTGTTTTGGTTGTTACTTTCTGGTTATATGAAGCAATATGAGAAATTGGTAAATCCTTTGTCTTGGTTACGTACTGTTTCTACGAGCAATGCTTATATTACAGGCTTTTTTCACACAAACGGCTTGTATGACATGGAAACAATGTTCAAGCTCTAATTATGTGGTCATTATTAACCTTTTTTTCTTCAGGAAATTGAAATAAAATCAAATTTTAATAAATGAATATATTGCAGGTAGAACACCACTTTTCTATGCAACCATGGGAAAAACTGGTACTTTTGACTTATCTCTGTAATTGTGGAGCTGATCCTAGCTACATGCACTGATGGAAAAGGTGGCACCCCTCTACATTGTGCAGCTTATTGCGGTCTCTTTCATACACCTTCTCCCTCTCTTGTTCACACACACACACACACCATAGGGAAAGTAGAAAGACAAGTTATAAGAATACTTTGAGAGTGAGGCTATGGTGCTATGCATAGCACGGATGACAAGTGTACTACGGCTCAATATGGTACTTTTTAAAATCCTAATGGTCGATCCGACCGTTCAATGTGATAACCATATGAATATGTACTTGCAAACTAAATTTTATATTTTTTCGAATTTTTTTACTATTTTTTTAGATAGGCAGAATTTTGATGGTCCAGAATTTTCAAAAAAACACTGATTTTTCTACCTATCTAAAAAAATAGTAAAAAAATTCAAAAAAATATAAAATTTAGTTTGCAAGTACATATTCATATGGATATCACATTGAACGGTCGGATCGACCGTTAGAATTTTAAAAAGTACCATATTGAGCCGTAGTACACTAGGCATTGGTGCTATGCATAGCACCATAGCCTCACTCATAGTTTGATGGGTTATCTTGGTAACACAAAGGAAAATATATTCCTTCTTTTGTCGTACAATTTTATTTCCAATTTTTTTGACTTTGAGCTAGTATAGATTAATTACTAAACTTGTTGATGGTAGTTTATATTATTTTTAGTGGTTATGTTTAACTTTTATTTCCGTGTTTTGTGTCCCGGGCATGGCGAAACTATTGAATTATTGCTCTCCAAAGGAGTTCCTGTGGATCTTGAAAATCATCGTGGGACACCTCTTCATGTAGCTGCTTGCTGTTGCCACGAAAAAGCTGTGAAGATCTTATTGGAGCACAATGCTGATGTAATTTTTTCAATTATTTTCCAGTACGAAACTAATATACAGGTGATATTTTAATTATTTAATTAATATTTCTTTTAAATAAAGTTTCTGTTTTTTCCAGCTTAACAAAGTTAGCAATGAACACTTTACTCCACTTGGCCAGTCTATCATTGGAGGATCTTTGGATTGCACCAAGATTTTTATTAAGGTATGACTTCTTTTCTTCCTAATAAACCATTTTGGAAGTTGTTGGTGTGAACCCAGTTTGTAGGAAATTTTATTGAAACCTAAAAAGATGTAGTACAGCATTTTAGTGTTAGAAATGGTGGCCTTAATAACCACCAGAGTCACTATAGCGTCACTTGACAAAAAATTTCTAATGGCAGTATATTTGATATTACGACCTTTTCCTTAATATATAGTTTCTATTGTGGTTATAACTAATAGGCTGGTGCAGATGTAAACTTGCACTGTCCTTTAGCATCTGCAATTAGTCAAAATTCAGCTGAGACAGTGAAGTGTTTGTTGGCAGCTGGGGCTGACCCTAATGTTCCCATTGAAGTCAGGCTCAATGAAGTGAGTTTCTTGTAATATATCAATAGTTATGTTGTTCTTGTAATAACATTCTTTCGACTTTATATTCTGAAAGTACTTTTTTGTTGATATCTTTTCTGTTGTAGTATGGGATGTTGCCAATAGAAGTTGCAGCTGAGCGCGGTAAGAAGAGATTTGTTGAAATGCTTCTTCCTTTCACAACTCAGCTTCCTACTGTGCCAAACTGGACTGTTGAAGAAATTATTAATTATGCCAAGTCTCCAGCTTTTAAGAAAAAGGTTGGTGATCCATTTTAAATGCTCTGTCAAGTTAGTATTTCATTATTTCACGAAGTAATGCTAATAACATATGGTTACCTGTGCTATATCCTGATTTATTTTAGATGTCTCATTTCATTATTTTGCATGATTTAGCATGAAATTTGAAGAAAGAAGAGATTTGATGAACTAGAAGTTCAAGGTGATCAAGCATTTAGGGGGAGATAATATTCAGCATCAGTAAGCTTCTATAGTAGAGTAAGTTTGCTGTTGGATAGTTCTATATTTGATATTTTTTTTCTCAATTGATATCTAATGCTCTCAAGTTTTCAACTTAATGGATATTGTTTCCACTTTCCCTTATTGTAGGCAATGGAGATGGTACTGACAGATGCAACAATATATGCAAATAGGAGTATATGTTGGCTTCGTATGATGGATGGGCATCTCGCTTTGATGGATGCTATGCAGGCTCAGGCCCTTAAGCCGAACTGGCCCAAAGCCTACTACCGTATTGGTGCTGCTTTCATGTTACTAAAGGTTACTCAGTTTAATATAAAAAATTATGATTGCACTTTTGTGGTTACCTAGTCTTATTCCTTGTCACGGATGTAGTACTTTCTTATAACTAAATATCGTTTTACTTATATGATAAAATTTGTTGGGTGGGACATGTACCATAGAATGCTAGACAAGGAATATTTGTTTGTTTTGTTGGGAGATCATGAAGGCCAAACAATTACGCCTTATCTAGAGATCAAACAATTACATCTCATCTAGGGGGTCAAACACTTACACCCCGGGGAAGAAGAAACAGTCCCCACCTTAACCTAAGGACCGCCCTATGCCAAAGATACCAAAAACATAAACTTTAGTGCGGAATACAATACCTGATTCCATAACGTTGGCCATGGAATCTTAAACCCAAAGTTGGAGCAGCAACCGTCTCCGTGAGCGCGAGACAAGACTCTAGTTCTTCCTTCTCGCCCTTTTTGTTGGATCTTAGATTAGGTCTTCCAAGGCAACAAGATCGCCTCTTGAGAATTCCTCTCCAAATTTCCTAATGGAATTCTCCTCTCAATTCTTTGATGGTGGAAGAAAGGAGAAGGCACTCAATTTCTGTAGAAGAATAACTTCTGAAAAGAGTTGGTTATCTTGTGCCTTGGGGACCCATCTATATATAGTTTACAGATCTGACTGCGCGAGTGCGGGTGGTTCACCCGCACTGGATCTCAGTGCGTCCGCACTGAGATGATTCGCGTCCAAATAACCGCCTTAAAACTCAGCCCCAAATTTTCACTAAGTCCCCAGTGCGGGTGGTTCACCCGCACTGGGGTTCCAGTGCGTCCGCATTACGCTTGGACTTTTCCTGGGTTGTCCGAAGTTCTCAAAATTTGGCTAAGTACTGAGTGCGTCCGCACTCAGATCCAGTGCGGGTGGACCACCCGCACTGGGAGCCCAAAATGTTTCCAGAATTTGGCTAAGTACTGAGTGCGTCCGCACTCAGATCCAGTGCGGGTGGACCACCCACACTGGGCACCCCAAAATGTTCCAGATTTTGGCTAAGTACTGAGTGCGTCCGCACTCAGAGCCAGTGCGGGTGGACCACCCACACTGGGCGTTCAAAAGGCAGTTTTCTCAATTGCAATTTCAGAATCAGTCCATCAATGATTTGATCTTTGCCCAAATTGTTCTACACACTTATGGACCACATCCTATTGAATACATAGATTGTCTAATATCTTAATTCCATATTAGATCACTTTAATTGTGACAATCATATTTGACAGTAAACAATTCATAATTATATTACATATATGCTCAACGTTGGATTAAGATCCAACAATCTCCCACTTGAGCACTATGTCATACTCTTTTAATTATGTATTGTCAGCCTTATGTGCGCACATACTTTTCTGTCATCCTCATGTATTCCCAAACCAATTCCGTCCATCAATCATATTAGCAAAGGACTAAAGCAGCTTTCGTCACATTTATTTTAGTCATGACTAAACCATCAATAATCACAGTACTAACATAACCAAATGACATGAATCATGATGTGGATGTGTAGCATAGAAATTACACGCAATTGTGATCTTACGTGCCAATTTATAACTAGGTCTCCCACTTAAAACTTGAAACTAAATTTCATAAACTTGTTGTAAAATGCAAAATTCAAATAAACAATTTACATATCCAAAATTCTGAGGTCAAACTAAAATAGAGACAGAATGCAAAATAATAATATACTTATGTCATAAGTTACATATCCAAAATAAGTAAATAGAACATCAAAATAAACAATTAACAAACTCCCACTAAAACTGAATTTCCCTAACCGGAATTACACCCATATGAGCAACATGCTCTTCAAACTTATTGGGTGGTAATCCTTTAGTAAGTGGATCCGCCAACATGGAGTTTGTCCCTATATGTTCTATTGACAACTGACCTTTCTGTACTCTCTCTTTTACAACCAAAAATTTGATGTCAATGTGCTTGGATTTTGACGAACTTCGGTTGTTATTTGCGTATAGCACGGCTGAGTTATTGTCACATAACAATTTTAGTGGTTTCTCAATAGACTCCACTATGCGCAGCCTAGTGACAAAATTGCGTAGCCATACACCATGATTCGATGCTTCATAACATGCAACGAATTCTGCGGCCATTGTGGAAGATGCTATAAGTGATTGTTTAGCACTCTTCCACGAAATGGCTCCTCCAGCTAACATGAAAACGTAGCCGGATGTCGATTTCATGCTATCTTGACATCCTCCAAAATCAGAGTCGGTATACCTAATGACCTCTAACTTATCCGACTTCTGATACGTGAGCATGTGGTCTTTTGTTCGCTTCAGGTACCTCAAGACCCATTTGGCTGCTTTCCAATGATCTAGACCTGGATTTGACAAGTATCGGCCCAACATGCCAGTGATGAACGCAATATCTGGACGCGTACACACTTGTGCATACATGATGCTCCCAATAACTGAGGCATATGGATACTTTTGCATTACTTCCTTTTCTACATGATTCTTTGGGCATTGGCTGACACTAAATTTGTCTCCTTTTGCCACAGGGGTATTTCCTGGTTTACTGTCTTGCATGCCATACCTTTTCAGGACCTTTTCGATATAATTCCTTTGGGACAAACCTAATATACCTTGGGTTCTATTCCTCAGTATTTCAATCCCTAGGACGAATGATGCATCACCAAGATCTTTCATCTTAAAATTCTTCATCAGAAATTTCTTGGTCTCATGCAACATATTTATATCATTGCTGGCAAGCAATATGTCATCCACATATAAAACCAGAAATACGAACTTACTCCCACAGAACTTGAGGTATATACACTCATCCACAAGATTTGCCTCATAACCAAATGACATAATCACATTGTGGAATTTGTAGTACCACTGACGAGACGCTTGCTTTAGCCCATAGATGGATTTCTTAAGTTTGCACACCATAGACTTTGCATCTCCCGATACATAGTTTTCCTGGTTGCACCATATAGATCGTTTTCTTCAATGTCACCATTTAGAAACGCTGTCTTAACATCCATCTGATGAAGCTCTAAATCGAAATGCGCAACTAATGCCAATATAATCCTTAAAGAGTCTTTCAATGAAACTGGAGAGAAAGTCTCTTTATAATCGATGCCTTCCTTTTGTGTAAAACCTTTAGCGACAAGACGAGCCTTATATTTCTCCACATTACCTTTTGAATCCCTCTTGGTTTTAAATATCCATTTGCAACCAATAGGTTTCGCTCCTGATGGTAATGGGACAATTTCCCAAACGTCATTGTCAGCCATAGATTTTATTTCCTTTTGACATTATAGCTCACCTTAAACTGTCCAAAGTGTGAAGGAAGGGATATCAATGCTAAGTGCACCAAGAGATCATCAGAAATCTCCAACTTAAGTGCCCTTAGTTTTGAAACAACATTAGACATCTCCATGATATATTCCCGAATACTCCCCTTTTCCTTATACTTCATTGAAACAAGTTTCGTCAAGAGTGTACCAATTTCTGCCTTTTCATTCTTGACAAACCTTGTCTCAATTTCAGCCAAATATGCCTTAGCGTTAGTAATCTCATCAGTAATCGAGCCTCTAAATACCTCTGGAATGGACCTTTTCAAAATCATTAGACTCACCCTATTGGATCTGTCCCACTTTTCCTTCTCCTCTTTTCATCAGGAGTAGAGGTATCCGTAATGGTGGGACAGTTCACTCTGAATGCTAAGTCTAAATCCATGACACCGAGAGTTATCATAACACTCTCCTGCCAGTACTTGAAATTGGAAACCATTCAACATCGGAATGTCTTTTAGGCTAGTAGTAATGCTTGCTGAAAAATTCGAACAAAAAACACACAAAACAACCACGATTTAGCAAAATAAATTCTAAATTTTTATAAATTATGTTCAAACAAAAGGCTAAACATTTCCATCATTAACAAAGCATCGGTTTCCATTAATTGGTCACCGGAGGGTAACGAATTAATTTCCTTTATGATACTTTGACGCAATAATAAAGCATTGATGATACAGTAAATATCGACAATATGCCTTCCGGAGGGCCGACTAGTGACATATGTAATAAAACATAATAATCATCACTATACTTTATTATCACTAAATTGTACACATAATTTCAACAACCATTATCTTCCGGAGGGGGCCGATAAATGATCGCTTCCATTCAAATGCACATCTTATATCCATTTTATACAATGAATTTAAATTAACTTTGTCAAAAGAGGCACCGAGGGTACGATAATGACTCCATCAATTCAATTCAAGGTATATATAAACCTTACGGCCTTTATAAGAACATAATTATACCTTAGCCATAAAATAAAAGTGCAATTAAAATAAATAAATATATAATTGCATCATAGCAATTGTATTTATTTTCTGAATTATCCCGAGCCTAGTGCGGACGCACTAAGGGGGTGAGTGCGCGCACGCATCATATTTATTTAATTATAATCCGAATTTAGGGGGAAAAAACATGAAAAATACACTACACTTGTTATGCTGAATTATGACATGATCTAAGAGAAATTGGAAGCACCCTAAAGAGCCTTTCAAATTTAGAAATTTCTTTCTAATTTGTAAATTCCCAATTCCAAAATTGCCCAGAAATTTGCCAAATGAATGACATGTTGAATTTCAAGCGTGTTCCAAGACGAATCTTGATTAGGAATTTTTCCGATTTCTAATGGAAATGCTTCGAGGACACCCTAACCAACTTGAGAACTTCAAAAAACTGAGCAATTAGAATCTTAATTAGGAACATATTTTGTGCTCTCCAAACTTAATTTTTCAGATCAAAACCAATCAAGAAAATCCAACAAAAAATCAACGAAAAATCATCAATTCAAATCCTAATTCTCTCTAGATCCAAAGACCTAATCCTTCGGCATAGGGAGGCTCTGATACCACTTGTTGGGGGATCATGAAGGCCAAACAATTACGCCTTATCTAGAGATCAAACAATTACATCTCATCTAGGGGTCAAACACTTACACCCCGGGGAAGAAGAAACAGTCCCCACCTTAACCTAAGGACCGCCCTATGCCAAAGATACCAAAACATAAACTTTAGTGCGGAATACAATACCTGATTCCATAACGTTGGCCATGGAATCTTAAACCCGAAGTTGGAGCAGCAACCGTCTCCGTGAGCGCGAGACAAGACTCTAGTTCTTCCTTCTCGCCCTTTTGGTTGGATCTTAGATTAGGTCTTCCAAGGCAACAAGATCGCCTCTTGAGAATTCCTCTCCAAATTTCCTAATGGAATTCTCCTCTCAATTCTTTGATGGTGGAAAGAAAGGAGAAGGCACTCAATTTCTGTAGAAGAATAACTTCTGAAAAGAGTTGGTTATCTTGTGCCTTGGGGACCCATCTATATATAGTTTACAGATCTGACTGCGCGAGTGCGGGTGGTTCACCCGCACTGGATCTCAGTGCGTCCGCACTGAGATGATTCGCGTCCAAATAACCGCCTTAAAAACTCAGCCCCAAATTTTCACTAAGTCCCCAGTGCGGGTGGTTCACCCGCACTGGGGTTCCAGTGCGTCCGCATTACGCTCGGACTTTTCCTGGGTTGTCTGAAGTTCTCAAAATTTGGCTAAGTACTGAGTGCGTCCGACACTCAGATCCAGTGCGGGTGGACCACCCGCACTGGGAGCCCAAAATGTTTCCAGAATTTGGCTAAGTACTGAGTGCGTCCGCACTCAGATCCAGTGCGGGTGGACCACCCACACTGGGCACCCCAAAATGTTCCAGATTTGGCTAAGTACTGAGTGCGTCCGCACTCAGAGCCAGTGCGGGTGGATCACCCACACTGGGCGTTCAAAAAGCAGTTTTCCTCAATTGCAAATTTCAGAATCAGTCCATTAATGATTTGATCTTTGCCCAATTGTTCTACACACTTATGGACCACATCCTATTGAATACATAGATTGTCTAATATCTTAATTCCATATTAGATCACTTTAATTGTGACAATCATATTTGACAGTAAACAATTCATAATTATATTACATATATGCTCAACGTTGGATTAAGATCCAACATGTCATAGCTTACAGCATATTATAACAGACTTACAATAACAGTATACTGCATCTCAAATTATATATAGATGCACTATATATGCTCGACTCCTCTACCAGTAAAAGTGCCTTAATTATTTGTCCTTCATGCCACCAATAGCATCGAAAAGGTGACCACCATTTGGTATCTCATGAATATTTTATCCATGGTAACTTCTTGGCAATATACCTCTGAATCTCAACCTGACATAATGTATCTTCTCTTCCTGCACACAAATGCACCGATCCTTCAGTGTTTGGGAATGGATTTTCAATATGTGTTGGATCAAATTCCCAGTTACTGAACACCACCATCACGTCACGGTACAGAGATTCATGAATTCCTTGTTGTCTTGTCTTCCTCTTATACTGCATGCAAGTTTACATGAACTATTAGTTGAGTGAGATTATGGTAATATGCATATTACGGTTTGACCTGTGCTACAGGTTCATATCTCTAATTTTAAAATTTTAATAGTTGATCCTAACCGTTAAACACGACCTTCCATATGATAATGTACTTGGAGGACAAATTTTACATTTTTTAGGATTTGTTACTATTTTTTAGATAGGTAGAAAATCACTGATTTGGATCGATGGTCCAGAATTTTCAAATCAAGTGATTTTCTATCTATCTAAAAAATAGTAAAGAAATTCTAAAAAATGTAAAATTTGGTCTGCAACTATATTTTAATATGAAGAGAATGTTAAATGGTTCAGATTGACTGTTTGGACTTCAAAAACGAAGATATTACTATATTAGTCCATAGCGCAGGCCGTTATGTAATATGCATATTACCATAACCTCACTTCTATTAATTTCACATTTAGAAAAGCTTTTATGCGGATCAGATAAGCATATATGCCTTTTGTTTGTTGTCATTTTGGAATCTGCTTGGGTGAATACAAGCTTGTATTATCCTCAATGAGTTTAATTTGTGGCCATATTCACCAATAAAATTGTTTACAAAAAGTAAATGGAGGGAAAGAGAAAAACCAATCAAATCTAGCATCTCAAGAATTTGATATAGTGGAGGGAAGAGAAAGGAAAGAAACAAACCTTATCAGACCGTTGTGTTGAACTTTTCTTTTTCTCAATGATCTCAAGGACCTCAAGATCTGATTTGGAGAGTGTTTCCCTGGAACCTTCACCAGTAATAGTTGGAGATGGTTTAATCAACTTTTGCTTCATCCAACCGTAAAATAGGAACGGTAAATTGTGCGCCACCCAAAATGCCATTTGATCTCCAATGTCCAATTTCTTGAACACTGATTTTGATAGATCAGCAGGAAGTGAAGGCCACCAGTAGTTCACTGCTGGTACCACCCAGCGCAACACCAAGTAACCTATCAAAATTTACCATACTTCAGAAGTTACAGTATTGATAATGTATTTTACATTTGTACTGGTAACCAATTAATCTGGATACTATTGCACTGAAATGGACCTTTTATCTGGAACAAGTAAGTTACAGGTTACTGACAGACTCATGTCAAACAACAATTTAAATTAGATAATAGCTGATATTTATGACTACTATTTTTAAAAAGGACCACACCATCACAAAGCAGGAAAAAAATATTAACTAGAAAGCACCTGTAAGTTAGATAGTAGCTGATATATATGACTACTATATACCATAATGGAAAGGCAAGTAAGAGGTATTTATTACCTGTGGGAATGTATTTGAGGCAGCTATAAGCTGGGTATCCCCCCATTGAACCCCCAATTAAATAGAAGTTGGGACCCACTCTAGCTGCTCTGCCAGTTCTCTATGTCCATTGATTCACTCTTGACAGTTCTTTTCGGGTTCGGGTCACTCTCCCCATACCCTGCCCTGTCAAATGACACAAAGCAAATCCCCAATTCTTCCACCAATTCCTGTGAATAATTAATTATGAATATATTATGAGAGTAGAACCAGAGTGTTCTTAAGCTCACCAAGTCTCTTTGTGAGTTTTACTCAAAAAACCCATTGGATTGGCTTCAAGTCCGCATTCAAACCGTTAAAACCCGATCTACTTCACGAGTGATAAGTTTACATGTCAAATTTAAAAAAAATTTCAAACTAATTTAATATAAAGTCAAGCGGTCAAAAAAATGATGAAAAATGAACACATTAAAATTAACTTTTAAGCCATTTTTGTTTTACTGCTACTTGACTTTATACTAAATTAGTTCGAAAATTTATAAATTTTACATGTAAACACATTACTCGTGGAAGTAGATTCAATTTCAACGATTTGGATACATCATTTGAAACCAATTCGATAGGTTTTTTTAATTAAGCTCACAAAAGGACTTGGTGAACAACTTATTTTTTTTTCTTATTTGAAATTTGAGTTTTGATTTTAGTAGCTTAAATCTGACCTGGGATGCCGGAGGAGGGTCATCAGGTTCACCTTTATCACTATCAAAGCCATGAACAAGCACAAGTTTATACTTGCCTTCTCTTTTGGTACTCCTGTTTCTCTATATGCAAGGATACCTTCCATCTTTCAGCTTGATGCGCGGAGCGGTAATCGGAGGTCCACCGGGGCCCGCCGCATATCAAGGAGGCTGCGGTTTCATGAAATTATATGCCCAGCCTAGTAATGCTATCAGAAATACTGCCAATAATTCTATGAGCATGTTGAGTTAATTTATTGATGAATATGATGAGAGAGGATGGAGTATGAGAAGATTTAAGAGTTACAGTCAATTTAAATGTAGAAGGCTTGTATTTATAACGCACAATTGTCATAATGATGCTATTCCTCAGAAAAGAAGTTGAATATGACTAACGGTCCCACCTAACCTAAGGGTTAATGGTAATTATTCTCTCTCAATTTAAAAAACCCGGATTTAGTGTAGCTAGTGCAACCGAATTTTTTATTAATATCCAAAAATAAAATAAAATTACAAAAAAATGACCATGTCAGAACTGAAATTCGAAAAATACCCATTCCGGAAATTTTTTTTTCCGAACTAACCCTCTAACTTCGGAAATTTTTTTTCCGAAAATTCAATTCAAAAAACCGGAAAAATTTTATCCGGATTCTAAGTCCGGAAATTTTTTTTCCGAACTAAGTTTCCGGAAAAATTTTATTCGGTTTCAGATTGAATTTTCGGAAAAAACAAATTTCCGGTTTTGTACCGAATTCGATTATAAATACCGCTGAGCTCGCTTTCAATTTCACTCGCAGCTCTCTCGCTCTCTCCGTAAGTTATTTTTAATTATTTAAATTGTAATTATTTATTTGTTAATTATTTAAAATATTTAAATTAATTAAAATAATTTTAAAAATTTCAGAATAGTGTAGAATAATTTAGAAATTATCAAAATAGTCTAGAAAATTTTAAAATGATTTCGAATTGTTTTAGGAACCTCTTTCATTTTTGGATCTCTTCCGGAGCTCTGACTGTCTGATTGATCTGATTTTCGATTCATGTTATTTTTTATTTTTTTTATTTTAATTTATATTATAATTAATTAGTTCATTTCAAATATTTTTTTATTTTTTGGAATATTGTCCAATAATTTTGAATTTTTTAGAATATTCCAAAATGGTTTAGAATAATTTATAAAATTTCAAAATTTTTTAGAATATTGCTAAATTAATTTAAAAAATTTCAAAATGGTGTAGAATAATTTAGAAATTATCAAAATGGTATAGAAAAATTTTGAAAATATTAAAATGATTTAGAATTGTTTCAGGAACCTCTTTCATTTTTGGATCCCTTCTGGAGCTATGACTGTCTGATTGATCCGATCTTCGATTCAGGTTGATTTTTTTTTTTAAATTTATATTATAATTAATTAGTTCATTCCAAATATTTTTTTTATTTTTTGGAATATTGTCCAAATAATTTAGAATTTTTTTCTATTAATTTAAAAAATTCCAAAATGATGTAGAATAATTTAGGAATATTAGAAATGGTATTGAATAATTTAGAAAATTATGAAATGGTTATGAAATAATTTTTAGAGGTCCGGACAATTTGTAATTACTTATATGTTGTTCTTTTTTAAATTGCCAGACCAATCGAACTGAAAATGACAACTATTTATGTGAAGATTTTTAATGGAGGAGAAATCAAATACAATAATGACGGGGTCTTTTACAGTACCCGAGCTAAATACTCATTACCGCTAACCGTCAACCACAGCTTTGATTATCTTCGGAATGAGATTTATAAATTTGTTGGGTATAATGCTAGTCAAGCAAATCTGGAAATCCAAGCCAGGTTTAATATGTCTACCGATGGGGGACGTGACCATCAATTAGTACCGGTAATGGACCAACAATCGTTCGAAATAGTTTTAGAAATTGTGTCGTCTTTTGCACAAAGGTTACCGGTTCTGGAGTTGTATGTAGAATTGGAACCGAACCATACCAGACAGATTCCTGAACCTCGATCCCGACCCAGTACCAGTCAGAATCATGTGGATCCCAACCCAATACCAGTTAGATCCCGCCTTAGTACCGGTCGGCACTCTATGGATGTACAGAGACCCCGACTCAGTATCGGTAGCAACTCTGTGGATCTACCAGTTAGACCTCTACCCAGTACCGGTCGGAACTCTGTGGATCTACCAAGCACATCACGACCCAGTACCAGTCGGGCCCGTAGACAGCTACGTGATTATTCGCATGCCCCTGTTGATGCAATTGATTCTGACAGTTTGGAGAGTGGAGATGAGAGGCTCTCAGGTGAGTCATCGGGTTCCGACGATGATATTGAACCGCTCATCCAGCCACAATCACGGTCCCGTGAAGCACAGTACCCGATAACTGGTAGGGAAAATATGACACATCCGGTTGATAGTTTCAATGACATATCCGGTTTTAGGCCTGCGGATGTCGATTTTTTCGGCAGGTCAAACAAAACATTCGATAATCCATTGGCTAGGGGTGTAGTATATCAGTCGAAAACAGCTCTAAGGATAGCAATCAATGAGTTCCATCTCGATAATAATTGTGAGTGCAAGGTTCTTAGAAGCGAACCTAGACGTTACGAGGTGGTGTGCAGAGATAAGTTTTGTAAATTTAAGGTATGCGCGAAGCAGAACGGTCTTTCCAGAATCTTGGATTATTACCAAACAAGCACTTCCTCATACGTGCACAGTATCGGCAACACGTACTGATCACTGTCAGCTTACGGCAGAGATGGTTGCCCTTGCGATTGATAAGACCATTAGAAGGGATGTGTGCTCTTCTATAAATCATATCCGAGATCTCGTCATGCAGAGATATGATAAGGTAACTCCCAAGTACAACAAATTATGGAGAGGCCGTGAGCTTGCTATTGCAAATCTGTTTGGGAGTTGGGAGAGCTCGTACAACCTGCTTATTCCACTATTGGAAGCCATCCAAAGAAACAATCCAGGAACTAAGTATTGTGTGACCTCGACCCCGACTGACAAAGAAACCGAGAGAAGAGACTGATCAAAAAAGGAAGGAGAAGGCACGACCGCATACCGATGGAAATGGACAGGATGCGCGGTCGGAGACTCGGACATCAGCCTCATCGTGAGACAATTGATCGGAATGCAGCAGGTACAATTGGTCAACCAAATATAAATGCTTGTTTTAATTAAATTCACGATTTAATACATGATCCAATTGCAATGTAGAGGAGGCAGCAAGACAGGCGCAAGAAGTGGCAGAGCACTCAGCAAGAAGAAGCACAACCTCCTGGCGCACCATCGGACTGAATTTTAGTCTGCGTCGTAGAAAATAACATGTGTGCTAAGAAGTAGTATGTTGTTCATTCTGTTGTCGAAAATGTAGTTTAATAGTTCTGAATGTTTTAATTCTATGTATTTTTCTTCGTTTTGTTATTTCTGAGGCATATTTATTAAGTTCTAGAAGACGGTTGAGATGGAATTGTTAATTTATAGAATACGGTTTCGATGAAATTGTTAAGTTATAAGATGTAATTAATACCTACAGATAAAGCAAATCATATCAAAATATACAAGTACTCCTACATGTAAAACAGATACCAAAAGATAAACACAAATGACAACATAAAATATATAACTCCTACAGGCCACGCTGTGCATGTACAGTGTGGTCCGGATACTCAGAATGCGAGAAGCGAGAAGGGTCATGTCTCTCACGCTGTGAACGTCGCAGCCCGTCAGTGTCCACTGGAGGAGGTGGATAAGAAGAAGACGACGCCCCGGTATCACCTGAAGTCGGATGAACCTGCCACTGCTGTAGGGATTCGAATGTGGCTTGATCAACATGCATTTGCTCCATTTCATTCGCCTGATCCTGAGACATCTGCATTTGAGACACATTTTTTAATTTAGTTCATTATATATTAAAAAAGAAAATTACTTCAATTAAAGTACTACATACATATCCGGCTCCAGAGCCGAATAGTGAATGCATCCATTCACACCCCTCCGGAATCTCTATGCCGAACCCCTGCGACTGCAAATGCGGTGTCTCATGCATCGATGATCGCGGCATCTCGTGCATCGATGATGACGGCATCTCATACAGTCGGCCGTGAATACTCGCCGCATCCTTTGCCAAAAGCATGTCGGACGTTCTCGCATCCTTTCCCATCTTTTTCATGAACCCTTGATTTCATTATCTTTGATGCCTAGCAGCTCATACAGTCGGCCGTGAATACTCGCCGCGTCTGTAATTCCCGTTACAGGCTCCCCCGAAATAGGTAAACCCCACAAACAACTCACATCCTCCAACGTTACTGTAATTTATTTTTGCATGTCAGTAAGAAACTAAAAAACAAATTTATTTGAATTAGTTAATACCTGTCATCTCTCCGAAAGGAAGATGAAAGGTGTGCGTCTCCGGACGCCACCCGCTCGACAAGTGCATGAATAAGAGCCGCATCGAGGGCGATATCAGGCATTGTCGCGAGCTGATATAAGCCCATTCGAATTAATACCGGTGCATAGTCCTTGTGAAACTCGCATTTGTGTCGATAGTGTCTCACCGTTAAAATATCTTTGCTCTAAATTAGAGAAAAAAATTAATTACAATATAATTTGATTACTAACCGAGTTATGAAAAACAAAATAAGTAAATGTTTACCTCCTTCGACGCCTGAGATACCCTATGATTGCCGTGAGCTATCCACAACAAGGGGCTAAATGTATGCTTCAGTACTAAGTCTGCCATACTACAAAATTCGAACAATATTCTAAATTATCTTGAATTTTTCTAAATTATTCTAGACTATTCTGCTATTTTCTAAATAATACTGGACCATTCTGGTATTTTCTAAGTTACTCTGAACTATTTTGGTATTTTCTAAAATATTCAGGGCCATTTTGGAAGGTTCTGACAAATTCTAAATTATTCGGACAATATTCTAAATTATTTAAAATAAACTAATTAATTGTATTATAAATTAAAATTAGAATAAAAAAAGTTAAAAAAAACCTCAATCGAAGAGCCGAGTGATCAGACAGTCAGAGCTCCGAAAGGGATCCGAGACAAAAAGAGGTTCCTAAAAAAATTCTAAATTATTTCAGAATATTCTGGACTATTCTGGTATTTTCTAAGTTATTCTGGACTATTCTGATATTTTCTAAACTGTTCTGGACTATTCTGGTATTTTCTAAGGTATTCTGGACTATTCTGGTATTTTCTAAACTATTCTGGACTATTCTGGTATTATCTAAACTATTCTGGACTATTCTGGTATTTTCTAAACTATTCTGGTATTTCTAAGTTATTCTGGTCTATTCTGGTATTTTCTAAACTATTCTGGACTATTCTGGTATTTTCTAAGGTATTCTGGACTATTCTGGTATTTTCTAAACTATTCTGGACTATTCTGGACTATTCTGGTATTATCTAAACTATTCTGGACTATTCTGGTATTTTCTAAACTATTCTGGTATTTTCTAAGTTATTCTGGTCTATTATGGTATTTTCTAAGTTATTCTGGACTATTCTGGTATTTTCTAAACTATTCTGGACTATTCTGGTATTTTCTAAACTATTCTGGACTATTCTATAAATTCTAAATTATTCTGGACTATTCTGGTATTTTTAAACTATTCTGGACCATTCTGGTAAATTCTAAATTATTCTGGACCATTCTACAAATTCTAAACTATTTAAAACTAAATAATTAAATAATATAATTAAAAAAATATATATATATTTACCTCGGGGGGTGTGCTTCGCTGGGAGGGAGGAGAGACACCGAGACAGAATTCGGACCGGGGTTTTATAGGCCTAACTTCGGAAAAAATTTATCCGAACTTAGAGTTCGGAAAAAAATTTTCCGGATTTAGAAGCTTAGTTGGAAAAAAATTTTCCGAAAATAGAGGCTTAGTTCGGAAAAAAAAATTTCCGAAGTTAGGGGCTTAGTTCGGAAAAAAAATTTCCGGAAAGGGTATTTTTCGAATTTCAGTTCTGACATGGTCATTTTTGGTAATTTTATTTTATTTTTGGAATATTAATAAAAAATTCGGCTAGTGCAAAGTGCCTATAATCTTGTAATAAGAAATAATTAAAATGATACCACTAACTTTGAGAATTTCATATTTTTGTGCAAAAATTGAATATATAATTACTATTGGAGGAATGAGGAAAGCAATAGAACATTTCTTTTTCATATGCAACAAAGAATCAATAATAAATGACACTTTTCTCTTTTCTAGAATAAAAGAGATGACGTTAATTAATTTCCCATTTAATGAATGCCACTTTTCTCCTTTTAAGAAAAAACAAAGTTGAACATTACTCCAATTACCATTAAATTTTTGTTGTACGATTCATATTTATTTGATCGGTGGTTATGTGGAGATTTTCTGAAATAAAATAACAAGGATATGAAAGTAATTTTATTATATCCATATATATTATTTTGTTACTAAAATTGACAAGTACTCTTAAAATCAAAGAAAACATTTTGCACTTGTTCTTGATTGATCGGACAATCAAACTTAATTAATATTTTTTTTTCTCATAAATTGTGGTGTACATATGCATCCGAAATTTTTTTTATTTACCATCTTAAAAAAAAAAACATCTAACTCTATTTTTTTGAAAAATTCCATATTTATCCGAACCGTAGTTTGAAACTTGTGATATTAAATGCATTACTAGTATCGCAGTTTCAAAATGCGACCCCGGTAAATATAGAATTTTAAAAAAAAAAGGATTACTTGGTTTTTTTTGTAAGATGGTAAATAAAAAGATTGTCATATGTCGAAAAATATATCTTACAATGTATGTACTTTGTCTAAGAATTTGAGTGGTTAATTCATAATTATTAATATATTAGATCTAGTGCTCTATAACTGAATTAAAAGAGTTTATGTTGGGATAGTTAGAGTATAGGGTTACAATTCAATTTTTGTTAGTATATGAATCAAGATCGATCCATGTTTAAAATTAAATTCAAGATATAATTTATCACTTGCAGTGCAGTAAGTTCTTCGCAACTCTAGCTGTAAATTTCCTTCTTCTCACTTGCTTGTCAGATGCGCTCAATAATAGTTAATCACGCCCTCTATCAATATCCATACAAACAAGTTGGAAAACAGCTATTAGTCGATGTACTAGCACTGAACATACAACACCTTCTTTTTCGCTTTCTCTCTATTTGTGGAAATATGAGTGTATTCATGATTATCTAAAAATCCAAATTGCTGCATGTATAGGTCGGTTTTCGCACGTATTAAGTTGCATCTATTCAGAGAGAGTACATACATTTTGATCCATAATTTATGCGGTCCAATATGGTTTAATTCATATTTAATTTTTGAAATTAACATATAAATTTGGCTCAATAATTTGGCATGTAAGACATTTTAATTGTACATGCAACTTCAGTAAGAAAGATGTAGTTAACTTTTTTTGGGAGCATTAATTAGATCTTTTCTACTAGGCTACAAGGCTATTAACAGTACTAAATGAGAACCCTAAATTGCCAAACAAATTTTTTATACAGAATTCCATGACTTAATTATGAGCCTTTGCCATTTTTTTTTTTCTTTCTTCATTTTTATATGATGGTTGGTCTTCTCATTTATTGTACCTTTATCTGATAGTAATTTCATGTTTCGTTATTGATGACAGGAAATGATGATAATATAATGTTGTTTCACTAAACTGTGCAATCTTAATGAACTTGTCGCATAAAATTAAAGTCAGCAGAAAGTAAAATAGAAAAGTATTAATAAAATTTTGAATTATAATAATGTTAGTCTATTCAAGGTCCATATTGAGATTTAGTATTCTAAATTTTGTGTACTTAGTGGAAGTGCAGAAGAATGGTGACCGTTGGAAACTTCTAGAAACTCTCTTTTTGGAGTAGAACTAAGGTGCTCTTAAGCTCACCAAGCCCTTTGTGAACTTAACTCAAAAACCTATTGGATTGACTTCAAACAACATTTTCAAACCGTTAGATGTCAATATATATTAAAATGTGCTTGGAGACCAAATTTTACATTTTTTGAAAGTTTTTTACTATTTATTAAGCCGGTTTGAAAACCGCTGTTTTCTAATGGTGCAGAATTTAATAAAAACAGCGGTTTTCAAACCGGCTTAATAAATAGTAAAAAAATTTCAAAAAATGTAAAATTTGGTCTGCAAGCATATTTTAATATAGATTGAACATCTAACGGTTTGGAAATGTCGTTTGAAGTCAATTCGATAGGTTTTAGAGTTGAGTTCACAAGAGGCTTGGTGAGCTTAGGAACACCCTAGTTCTACTCCACTACTTATATTAACCAATAGCTCATTATTTTGCTCCAAGGGGCGAAACTATATGAAATGAATGGTAATTGAATCTTATTTATTTTCAATTTTTGGTACTTATACAAGATATTTTATATAGTCAGAGTAAAATGTTAAGGAGTACTGTAAAGTTGATACTCATAATCGCATAAAAAAAAAATTATATGATTGCCTTCAATATGTGTTTGATCTCTATAGGTGGAATGTCTGGCTCCCCGCTCTTAAATTTTTACCATACTACATATAGACTAACACAAAATAACAAATAACAAAAATATTAATTGCCCTAGACATCACATAACGGAGACAGAAGTCCACGCCATATAATGAAATGCCCATAGATAAGGCAAGTGGACCAGATGGGTTACCAATAGAATTCTACAAAAGCCTTTTGAGTAAATCTGAACGGACCTCATGACCTTAATTTTGAATTTTTATAACTCATGCCAAAACCTCAAACCCATCAACAAAGCACCATCACCTTGATTCCGAAAAAAAAACGTGCGACTATTATAATATATGATTACCCCGCCCAATCAGTGTCATCAACACTATAGTTTAAAATCATAACGAGATATTGGCCAATAGGCTACAAATGCATCTCCCAACACTAGTGGCTAAGAATCAAACTGCGTTTGTTAAAGGTCGCTCAATGATTGGAATCCTTCCTAGTGGCACGAGAATGCATATGCCTTCTGCAATATCGAAGATATCGGCAACATCTTGTATAAAGTGGACTTTGAGAAAGCTTTTGACAACCGTTGATGTGCTTTCTCACCAACCTTCTCATTGAGAGAGGATTCCCTCCAAAATGGATTGGCTAGATGTTTAGCCATCCTACGTTCAGCATCCTCTACGGTAAAGGTCAATGGGTTTACTCACAGATTCCTTTGTGCATGGGAGAGGATCACAACAACAAAGTAGGCACTTTTCGCGAGGGAATTCGTCGCGAAAAGTACCGTCGCAAAAGAAAAAAGCACGTTTATGACGGTTTAGCGTCGCGAAAAGTCACTTTTTATCCTCGCAAAAAGTGCCTGTCTTTTGTAGTGGATTGATGTAAGGGAGACCACCATTATCTCCAATGCTCTTCATCATAGTTGCTGACTCGCTGAACATTTATGCATACTGGCAGAGCAGGTTCATGCCCCCAAATATGCATATATCTCCGAAAACTATTCAGTTCGCAGATGACAACGGTCATTATTTCGGAAGCACACCCTCTAACCTTGAAGATAATCACACAAGTCCTAAGGGTATGTGAGAACTCACGGGCCTCAGATAAACAAAGCAAAGAGTGCCTTTTGTCCCGATCTCAATCTCTCCGCACCTGATACACACTGTACAAGAATATTCTATCATCCCCCGACAGAACAGTTTACCTATCACATATCTAGGCCTCCATTAGCAATAAAAAACTACACATCATAGATTTCCAACCAATGATCCACACAGTTCAAAAGAAAGACTGGAAGGCTGGAAAATCAAACTTCCTGTCATATGGGGTCAAGTCACCTTGGTGAAAGCAGTCCTGTCGGCCATGCCAATACACTTCATGTAAGCAACCAGGCTTTCTAAAGGGGTCACAAAGCAAATTGATAAAATAAGAAGGCATTTCCTATGGCGAGGCAATGCACCGTGTAAAGGTATAAACTGCTTAATGAACTGGGAAACAATTTGTGCACTGAAATGCAATGGTGGCATGGGGATGATTTCCCTCGATGGTCAAAACCAAGCACTGTTGACAAAGTGGCTCTGGAAACTGCAACATGACCAAGACGGACTTTGGGCGACCACAATAAGGCAATTGTACAACATCACTGAATGCTCCCAGCTTGAGGAACCCCCAAACCTCACCAGTTTTCTAAAAGACCTTGCACTGCTCACCCTCTTTTTCTCCTGCTCAGTGATGCATGATACAGATACCCAAACAATTCAATGGAGGTGGACAACAGAAAAAAAAATTTCATGTTCGTCGACATATAGGGTAATGCACGACACAGGAGTTAGATCAAGCTATCACCGCGCATTGTGGAAGCTTAGAGCACCTATGAAGGTGCGCATCTTTCTCTGGCTGATGTTGAATGACAAAATCCTAACTCAAGAGGTACTTACCATATGAGGATGTACGTAGCACAGGGCTGTGCGCTGTGTAGCAACGGTCAAAGCGAGACTTGATCACCTAATGCGAACATGTCCCTACACCAGGAATTTTTGGATAAGGCTATGTGCACAACTAAATCTACCCAGGCTGAGGGGAACTATTACTCAGAGATCTAGTGTGATGGTCGAAAACAACTGACATGGCAAAGCAAACAGCAATGGAATGTGGCATGGGCGGCAGACTCATGGGCAATATGGAAAGAACAGAATAGAAGGATTTTCACCCAAAAGAGAAAATTAGAGCATATCCTAATTAATGAAGCATCAATTGATGTACATAACTGGTTGCTATTTTGTTAGATGTAATAGTGAAAGGATAGGCATAATAGGGGCATTTTTAATTTTATTAGCTGAACTTTTTAATATCTGAGTACACTGGTAGATTTATTAAATAGTTACAAAGATCAGTTGATCTAAATAACTCACTTGTAAATACTTTTTTATCTCAATATATATATCTTAGTGGAAACTTTCCACTAACCCAAAAAAAAAAATATTAATTTCACAAATAACGATCGAAATAATTTACGTTACAACTATTGGTAATTAATTGAATAATTCTCATAGAAGACTTAGAAGTTGAATGGACTAAATATATATTAACCTAATTTTCAAACAATAATTCCCGGGGGTACTAAATTTTCAATTTTCAATTTTCAAACCTATTCAGATATCAAAAGCACCTTTATTGAAATGGAGCTAGAATTAACACTCCATAAATTAAAATTGTAAATAAATTGAGAGAATAATTTATTAAACATATATAGGAAGCCAATAACCACAATTAGCTCCATACAATGTATGCACAAACTTTTAGTATTTGTATATATTTACTCCAACCTTTTCTCATGGTAAATGATCTTCATAGCAATCCAACCAGTTTAATAAAGGTTTGTCATAACCCATGGTTGAGGTAACAGCCAAAATTGTTGAGGTGAGGACATGGCCTGACTCGGTTGGTTTTAATAAAAAATTTAAATACCAAGTATGAAATTATAAGAATGACAGCACATAAATGTGATCTGGATTACTATTAGCAGGAGGGGCAATGCTTGCTTGATGGCTTTCACTCTTTTGTTGACGTTTTCAATTTTATTATTATATTTTTTTTAAGAAGTTTTCCTTTTTTCTTTATAAATGGAAAATTTTGGTGAAACTGCAGAGAGATGTAATATATTTAGCAATTTTGAAACTAACATTATCTTAATTAGGTAAAACATAGTGTTCTATACAAGCTTAGGTCTCTAAATATAGAGACGCGTAGCAAATATGTGTTGCCAATTTGAGTTTGTTTCATCCATCCAGCAAATGTATTTTCCTATATGTCTATCCCCAATTAATAAATGCTTTGGAAGCATCAACCTAGCTAATTAATGCCATATATAGTGACAAAATAGATAAGGATTGCTTTGTCCACAAGTAGGATTCTGATGCTATCCCTTTCCAGTTGTGTTTAATATATAGTCATGATATTTTTCATTTGCATATTTTTTCTTAAATTAGCTTTGTATAGTCTGAAACATTTTTTGATTCTCTTAATTACCAAATGAAACAAGTTTGGAGTAAAGCAATACTACAACAAATCTTAAAAATAGGATTGTAAAAAAATGACTTGTATTTATCAATTTTGGGGCATTTGAATATGTACCTGCTATATATGCTTATTGTTCTGTATATCTTAAATTTTTATTTCCTATTGTGAAGACTACAAGAGAAACTACCAAATGTAAATGTCGAAAATAAGCTAAAGACATTTAACAGAAAATTAAATGGAGAAATAATAATTAGGCCATTCTGTTCATATGATGTTAACTTGTTAAGAAACTTCTCAAAGTTAATATGGGCTAATACAGATAGTTAGATAAAATTGAAAAAACCCAAGTAACAAATCTTATTTAATAGTTGTTGTCGGCCCAATATTATGAGTTCTCTTCAAGTGATGCTTCTCTTTCATTCAAGACTTATATGGGCTATGTTTACGAATTTTTTTTATAAACCATATTTAATTTTTTTTTTTTTACGAAACCAATCTGATTATTTTTTTTTACAAAAGTCATAAGAATCGAAATATCATTTCGGTCTGTTATTTTTTTTTAAATTCCGGACCGAAATGACATTTCAGTCCGGTCCTCTTTTTGGATTTTCCGTGGTACTGGTTTCACAAGTTTTATTATGAGCCGCTACAGAAAATTCAAAAAGAGTACCGGACCGAAATGTCATTTCGGTCCGGAATAAAAAAAACAACGGACCGAAATAGTATTTTGGTTATTATGGTTTTTGTAGAAAAAAAAAGTAATCATGTTGGTTTCGTAAAAATATTTTTTTTAATTTTGGTTTATAAAAAAGTTCCTATGTTTACAGTGATTAAAACAGGCTTCTTTTCATTCAATTGATTCAGAAATGGGATGAATATATAATTTTTAATTTGTTATTTACTATTGTAAAGGAACAACTTAAATTAAGAAAAATGGCTCATGTGTTATTTGGTATTTGCAAAAATTCACATACTTTTTTTTGGGGTAATTTGTCAAGAAAGTTAAAGTAACACTATCAAGTCAACTTTCAACCATATTGAACAGAAACGCGTTTTGTTAATGTATCAGTCGCAGATAAAAAACCAAAGAGTCAAGAAAGAATAAACAAAAGTTTCTTAGTGCCTTAGTGGCGCACTTTCATATACTTTCTACACACAGAAATATAACACTGCATATGTGTGTTGTATACCCTTTTAACTGTTTACCCACCCGTACCGTATTCATTAAGGTAGATAGAGTAGATTTTTTTGCGTTAGTTTATCGGGTATGGATATGGTTAGGACTTTTTTCGTTAGTTAAA